>CM023452.1:72483655-73683655 GCA_013339765.2 Haemaphysalis longicornis | reverse complement strand
GCGGCACACGTCACGTCCACGCTGCTCTTTATCACGGCTGTGATAAAGCGGGCGAGCGCCTCCGCACTAGCCCGGCCGTCATTTTCTCTTGTCTGCAAAGGAAATTTGGCGGGGGGGGTGGAGTGACGTCAACACGTGGGCATCATAGAGTTTCATACTAATATATAGTAGAGGGAAATCTGGCGCCATTGTCTATGGGAGCCGCGCTTCGGCGAGCGTTCCGTCATGAACCGGGCAGGCACGTTCCACTTGTCCTTGGCATTTCTCATGAACAGGCTGAAAAGTTGGCTCTGGCTTAAAAAAAAAGCAACAATATATATTACTGTAGGAGGTTCATCAAATTTGTTTTGTCATTATAAAATTGAACCTCCAAAAAGAATAATTCGTCAGTGATTAAGTAGAAGCTTCATGCACGATAAAGAAAAAAACGTCGCCCTTTTTTGTTGATTTGGCTTCGAGACAAAAAAGAAGCCATATGGCTAGCTAAGCCAAGTAGGCGAGGAACGGCAGTAGCGGCAATGGCGCCGCTCACGGCGGCCCGCGACTGTAGCGACAGATTTCCCTCTAATATATATTAGTAGGAAACTCTATGGTGGGCATAGCTTTGCAAGCGCTTTGCAGCCGCCGAGCTCCAGATGCGCGCGTATGGAGGACTCAAGTATTCACCCATAGGTCCGCGGAAAATTGCATTTTCGCAAATCTTACGCTGGGTGTCGGACCGACTGATGATACTCTACAACGTCCACAGTATACAATCACACGCATAACTGCAATAAATAAAGAGTGAACTAACAACTACTGCTAAATTGCTGTCATAAAAAGCAATTGTAACACATATTGTTGCGTGCGCCACGGCCTCTGACCACTTCAGGCAAGAACATTTTTAACTCCGAAAGCCTTTTTTTTAATTACTTCAAGGGACAACTGAAGTGAATTTGTCAAGCTCCCGTTTTTGCTTGCACTGCGTAGACTGGCTCAAATTAGCCCACTTTTCATCGTTTATCAGGTTGAAAAATCGGTAATTATTTTACACAGCGCGAAAGAAGAAAAACTACTATGAGCTTTTGCGGCGGCCGCACCAACTAAAGCTGTGACGTTGGGAGGAGGGAGCACCGTGATTGGACGATGCCCAAGTATAGCAATCAAACAAGTTTCGGTTTCGGTTCTGTAAAACACAACCGATGACGTGGTTGGATGGGCATTCTCAATATCTCAGTAATCATCGTACCGCGCTTCTGCCATGTTTTCGGCTGTAAAATGCGTAAGGTAAGCCTCCCAGGACTGCTTGGAATCGTAGCATTCACTAGCGGAGGCCTACGCAGTGCATGAACGCCCTCCGCGTCCCCGCAGGCGCTCAAATGCCATGCGCTTTTCCCCCATATTTGGAGCTTGCCTCACTCATGCCTGTATCGTAAAAAGCGTGTTCGCACCAGGCCAAGGGTCTGTTGATTCTGGCCTGTGCCCACTGCCAGCAAGCAGTCGTTGCTTATGCCAACAGCACGCCAACGAAAACTCGCTAGCGCGCCACTGCCAGCCTGCGCGTGTTCTGTAAACTAGTTCGTAGAACAATGAACGTTGCGACCCAAAAAAAGGTGAACTCAGTATAGAAAACATCGGCGGAAAACGGAAAAGTTAACATATAAAAAAAAAGAAAGCACGCTCCCGCGGGTATTCGAACTCGCGACTTGCGAAACACTCGCAACGACATACCCAGCGCTCTAGACCACTCGACCACGGGGCGGGCTCCGCTGACCTTGGTAATATAAGGTATATATTGTATAACCAGTTTACACTTTTATTTAGTTTTGGCATTTCAACAGCTTCGGTGACTATTTGTTGTTTTGCACTCGTGCAGTAAGCATCCCCCAAGTTTCCACAATATATCACGTCTAGCAATTGCATTTCTTAGACGGAAAAGCGTTCGCAGATGCGTAGTCGTGCTGCTGACCGCTGTGCTTGTTCGCCCAGCGCAAAAAGTGCTTCCCGCACGCTAGTTTTACGCTGAACGGTAAAAATATCAGTTGATTTTATTTCCTCAGTACCTATATTGACTTCGCTGACTCTTCTCCCGCCTTCAAGAGGCCTTATATTTTCCTACTGGCGTAGCGAAGCGTCGCATGTGCGCTTGTGCAGCGCTTGTGTGAAGCGACCTTGACTTGGAGATAGATACAGTGTACAAACTAACCAAATAAAGAAAGGCACATTCTTCCATTCACAAACGTGTCCTGGCTTCGTTTCAACTGAGCGAACGAATTGCGACGACCCGTCGGCGGCCGGCGGACAAAACGCTGGGCCGACTGACTCTGCCTGAAGGCCGGGGAGCCGTGCAGTAGCGCAGCCAATTGCGAGCTCGGCTCCTCCCGACGTCACACGAAAACGCCACAGAAAATGGGCGAGCGTAAAGAGAGGAGGACAGCATTTTGGAATTAATTTTTCTACTAAATAAAATCACGTAAACGCGCCCAGAGTGGTCGAAACATGGCCTGGGGACTCCGGACTACAATTTGCGCTAGTAATCCCGCAATGTGTCCACTTCAGTGTCCCTTTCAAGCCTTCCTTGAAACACCCTGCATAACACAATAATGATTTGGGTAATAGTTCTGCTTACGAACTAGTTATGGCTATTAGTTCGAATGGGGATCAAAGCCAAGTTTAGAACGCCGAGTTGTATGAGCGTTGTTTATAGGCTGGGTAGGAAGCTTTCGCAATATCCGACAATTTCAACTTGGGAGCTTTTCCAAAGTTGTACAGTTGGCCTGAGTTCTGCCTCTAAGGATCATTTTAAAGAAAAGCTTTGTACCTCTACCAGCCAACAGTTCTTTCGCGGCGCGCGGGAGAATAAACTTCCAACGCGGCGGAGGCAGTGGCGGGGCCGGGAAGGAAAGGGGGGTGCGGAGGGTTTCACTCACAGAGCACGCAAGATGGCGCGGCGAATTTACCCAGCCTTCCCCGCGCGGAGGTACCTGCTCGCCGTCCGGTGCATCGGCGGTACGGCTTTGTCGTCTGCTTTAGCGACGGTTGTTTTGCGACTGTTATGGGGCAGCTTCGCGTCTATTTCGCGCTTCCTTCGCACGGCTTGATTAACTTGTTCGACAGCCCCTCCTGGGTAACCAGGACCCGATGGAAATGAGTGGTCGTACGGCAAAGATACGTTAATGGTTGAGTTGAAGGGCGGGAAAACAAAATGTAGAGACCCCATACAGAGACCTGGCCGCTAGAGAAACGCTACCTTTTGCACACTGCTTGCCTCGAATGGGACTCCGTTTTCTACATTGGTGAATACCAATTCCGTTGTGTTTTAAGAGGTATTACAAAAGGCGGGAAGGAGCAACTGGTCCTGATAAAAAGGGATGAGAAAAGTTCCCTCAGTTTTCTTGCAATTCTCAACTAACTAAACTAACTAGTTTAAATCGGTATAAATGGGAATCACTAAGGTCACATGGCGAATTGTTTCGGTGTCTGCGCTTCTGTCGCGCGGTAGTGTAGACCCGAGCTAGCACATCAAAATGGCTAGGTTCCGCTGTCTCACCCTTCGAAAGACGCCCCTCCAGATTTTCTTTCTCCCGACTCACGGCCGGCCTACAGCGGCGGCGTCCGCCGCTCTAGCCCGGCCGTGGCCGACGCTGATGCTGCGTTCGGGACGGCGCCCCCTCGAATTCAAGGTAACGGCTGCAGGATTTGTGGTTTCACTCTTTGTAAAGCTACGTGCGTGAATTCAAGTGACGTCGCATGGGAAGTTGTGGGTGTCGTTTAAAGCTTTGCTTTCCAACCATCTTCACAACGTAGATTGGAGCCAATTGTTTCTATTATTTTCGTTCTCTTGCTTAGAGCTAGTAGGCCGGCGCCGGCGCCGTGGCTGCCACCGTCACCGGCAAGGGCCCGCCGAGTCTCGCGGGCTCTCGCGCGAAACATTCCCCGTTTCCGTTTCCCTTTAACAGTGTACCCCACTGTACTTCGGCAAATACCAGACACGAAAGATACGGGCGGCTGCATCTGTCCTATCTTGTCTTCGTCCACGACTGCTTAGCGCCACGTTTTCTTTTTTCTTCAAGTATAAAACAACTTGCTCAACAAGAAATTTTGTTAAACTGTAGTTGTCAGTCGGTGCGGCGGTTCACAGGAAGGTGAAGTCTTCATAGGCACGCTCAAAAACATTTCGAAGCTTATCAAACAACTTATTATTTGAAATAATTGCAAAATTAATAAAAAATAGTATCTAATGAGTTCCTCAAAAATATTAACATTGATATTAACTAACAGCTTCGCCTGTAGTATAGTAGGCACAACCGTTCAGGCAACAATATGCTTTATTTGCGTTTTCCTTAGCTTTGAAGCAGCCTGTTTTATTTTCCACATATAATAACACACCATTGTTTGCATGGTTTGTGGCACTCGGTTAAAATATACGGCCGCTAAACCGTTTCAATCCGAGCCGATGACGAAACTACGGCGAGTGCAATGGCCATAGAGTTAGAGGGGACATTGGCGCTAGTGTCTGCGAGCCGCCGAATGGCAGCTTCAACCCCCCAGGAGGCGGCCATGCCTGGAGGATGCTTGATTTTTGATCTTGGCTTGGCCCAGTCGTTAATTTGATTTGACTCATACTACACTTCTTGAAGTACAAAAGCTATTGCTAATGTTGATTATTATTCGTGAAAACAAATTGTTCTTCCGCCTAATTTTATATTGAGGTTTGGAAGGATACTTCTATCAGACGGGAAGATATTTGTTAAGTATATACACGGCTGAGCTTAGCGGAGCCGACCATTTGGCCGATTAAGCGGCGAAACGTTTGTCTTTTTTTTTTTTTGCGTGCAAGTCGGCGATGGCGTGCGGCTGAAGCAGGGCGGCTGTACCTACTGTATTCCACAAGTTTGCTTTTTGATGACGGTGTGACAGCGATTTGCGTGCCCTTTTCACGACCAAAAATTAAGGCAGCTGTATACCGGCGGAAAAGGGCAGCCTATCACTCGGAACAGTTAAGAGCGGCAATAGCTAATGCGTATTTACTCCGCCTAAGCGACGGACCCGGACGTCAACGGGCGGGCGCGTTTTGAACGGAGATGCTATCAATGCGTGATATCGTCTGCCTTTCCTCACGTAGTTTTTCTGGCGTCGCTGCAGTACTTTATAAGCAGTTTAAGTACAGAAAATCACGGAAACGGCTCGTGTCATGTTGAAAATATTCCCAGTAACGCACGACTTGCGCCGCGCGGAGTAACATCCGGCTGCGGTAATGAGGCACAGCGGCAACTTCCGTTGCCGTTCTTAGGTTGTAACCGAGTATAGCAGAGGACGGTTGCATTGGCGGAATCTTTCGGGTCATGCGACCTAGCCTCACTTGTTTCGCCGCTTTCTACCGTGACAAGGTGCTGAAAACAATCAACTTGGTGGTGACACAACCGCCGGACGAAGCTCCGGCGATATTGTTTTGTGAAGAAAAATTAGACTGCTGTACACATATACGTAATGCTAGTAAAAGTTTTTTTGTCTTAGCCGCTACCGCGTTCGTGTTGTTCTCGCACGCGTCATCACGAACGAGACTAAGATGTAACACCGTGCTCGTACCGTCTACCTTGTGCGGAATCTAGAGTTCGCTTCCGTTTTCGGAAATGCCGTAGAACATGACTAGTTCTAGTGTAGGGGCTACACGGCGATGCTACTGCTTTCCGCATGCACTACATTACAGCCGACGAGTATTTGATAATTGCAGCCACTGGAATCGGGCGCCAACAGCAATTCTGCCCCGGAACGAGCCCTCGACGCTTTCGATTCAAAAACCGAAACTTGTGGCACAGAAAAATCCGAAGCCAAGTGCACATAACAACCGCCAAGCCAAAACTTAAGCCAAGTTTGAAAATCACGAGTCTACGTCACACAATCAGCTCCACGGTGGTTGAACAGCTGCATCGCCAGTGACCCCTCTAGCATATGTTACTATGAAACTCTATGATAATCGCGGCCCATGACGACACAGACGGCCTTGATATGAGCCGCATGGACGCTAGCGCCAGATTCCTCTCTAGTGGATTTAGTAAGAAACTCTATGGCCATATCAACACAGCGCGCACCGCCGCTTTAGCCCGGCCGTGGCACACGTACGGTAGTGTCACGTCTTTGGCACAACATGGCGCCACCTTTGAGACATCAGAAATTTCATTGCCAAATTTAAAATTATTTCCGCCTGTTTATTTGGAAATTCCTGGCGGTTACCCCACTAACGCTGGCTTCCATATCAGCTAAGGGACATGCACTCCGCACAATTTGGTTGTCTGTACCTTTAAACCGAGTATCCGAACTCCGCACTGCATCTGCTGTGCTACCGTGGCTTTTTCTTTTTTTTTTTTTCAAGAATGGGCTGAATATGGGTGCGCGAAAGGGCGCCGTACTTTTCTTTTCAGTCAAGAATATTAGCGCTTTCTTTCGTGTGCCTCGAACACCTACCGTAGGGTCGTCTCTTGAGGATTTCAGGAGCCATGTAAGGTATGGTGCCCGCTGATTCCATGTCGTAGAATTCATTGGGCGTTCTCTTAAAGTAGCCTCTCAGGAAGCGCTTGGCGACTGCACGGAATGAAATGAATTGCCGTTAGGCCTACCCAGGGGCATGGGAGTCGGTGAGATTTACGCTTTGTTAAACGGACAAGTAAAAATAAGATCGCGTTGCAATAAATCAAGTCTATCTACCAGAAACTCTGACCTTGGCTCTTTCAAATTCAAACTTTTTCAGTAGAAAGTCCAACGCACAGTGATGACACTTTGTCGCTTTGAACTAAAACTTTTTCTAGCACTAATAAAACACTTCTCCCTTTTACAAAGAGACGTAAAGAGCCTTCGGAAACCGAAAATATTTACAACAAGTCGTTTTTCTTTTGGGTTTAAGTATTGCGTGTGCAAGGTGCGCGCACGTCCAACCAAAACGACACTCAGTATATTTCCGTAAATTTTTGTTGCTGAGAAGCCGGTCACAATTGCTTTAAGAAATATCACACAAGTTTCTCTGTTGTTTCTGGAGTACTTCTGATGCCGCGGGAGGATACCTTTCTTCCAACGAAACGTTTGCGTGACGTTTTTTGCGTTTTCAGCGCCTCTTTCACAAAGAGTACCTTCAACGTACGAAACAATGAGCCGCACTCACAGTGACCCTGGGAGACCTTGACTGTGTCGAAATCGATGACCTTCACATGACCGCCAGGCAAGATCAGCATGCTGCAATGCACACGGTCGTCTCAGTATACCCTTATTGCTTAAGAAAATGTGTGCAATGCTCTTCGCAATGAGTTTTGTTTCCCTTAGCTTTACATAAATAGAAACTTAGAATACGTTTCTTACGAATAAAAAAATACAGTTTAAACATTTCTGTGTTCTGCCCACAGCAGGCCTTGATATCGTCCTGTGCTACAAATAGGCGGCTGTTCCGATTCCGTGCTCTTGGAATGCGACTCACTGGGTAGGACTGCGGATGTTCGCAAGAGCTGGAGAACATGGTTCCAGGAGGAAGCGCCAGGTCTGTCGACGATTATAACATAGAACACCCGCAATGCTTTTTTTTCTGCCGTTCACACCTGACCCGTCTTGTTTCCGTGCAAGGCGCTGGCGTACTAAGCCTCCCGGGTGCGCGGTTACATAGAACGTGACAATATGTATATCACTGCGCGAAACTAATTTACAGAACAAAGGGTCACTCCTACCAAGGCGTTAGCCACTGTCAGACACTGATGTAGTTTTCTTTTCGCAGGTAATAACATCCATAATGCTGGGTATCTTTGGGTGCTACAAATAACCCGTCACCGTTCCCTTTTTGGCTTTAGTTATTTCGTCACGGGTGGTTTCCTCAAAAATGTTCGCAAAGAGCTGGGAAAACATGGTTCCGGGAAATCCCAAAGTTTGGAATTCTAAAAATGGGAAAAAACGGGCAATTGCTTTTTTTTTTTTTTCGGTGCAATACCTGACCCGTCTTGTTTGGAAAGGCGGTGGCTAGTAACCTCCCGGGTGCTCGGGTTACATAGAGTGAGAATAGAGATCAGCGCAAACTTATTTTGCAGGGACAAAGGTTCAATTTCCTTGCCCATTGCTTTAAAACCCAAACTTTTCGACACTGAAAGTAGTTTTCTTTTCGGCGTGGTAGTTTAACACCCCATAATGGCTCGTGTAGGTAAAAAAGGTTGGGAACTTATCCAGCGTTTTCCCTAAACACGCTGAAAAGCGTTTAGAGTATTTCCCGTAATACGGTTCGTTTCCTCTGTGAAAGATACACGGTATATCCTAGCTGTTCGGACGGCGAGTTTGGGCAGAAACCGGCGCCCGCAACAGCTTCTAGAAATGCGATCAGACGGAACAGCGAGTACTCGGCATAGAGAGAAAGTCGTAAGATTTTGTCCTTTACAGGAACTTTTGTTAGGAGGTGCGAATGGAGGCACTGCAAAAAATACTTGCACGTAGGTTGTGAGTAGCAGCAGGTGGGTTTCAGACATCCCCTCAGCGTCAGCCAGAGATGCTTGAGTCCCTGGCGAGGGGATGAGCATCCACTATTTGTAGCTGGAGAGTTCCGAACGCTTAGAATCTCCTGCCCACTCTGGTGATTTATAATGCCAGGTTCGTTCTGAAAGCTTTTACTCTTTTGAGCAGGACGTGAGTGCTTCTAAATCCCATACCTATTCAGTGTTCTGCACTGCGTCTGAAGTGGGTAAATGTTGTAACTGGTATGCGTCATCCGTAATTTCCTCTCAAGTGGCTGTGACTTGTTAGGGTTTTATGCACTCGGGTAATAGCGTGTTTCCTCATGTGGGAAGAATATGTATTTCACTATAGTGTTCAGGACCGTTGTCTGCGGAGTTGAGTGCAGGGTCATGTCGCCTGGCGCAGTCCTGGGCAGTGGGCTTCTAATTCCGGGAGACCAAGTGCGCATCAGGCGCCAACAGGAATGTTTCACTCTCGGCAGTAGAGTATGCATAGTAGTTTTTAGTGAGAGAAATGAGCCTTTTAAATTTACGCCCACGCTGGCTGGAAGTCTGTGCTCAGGGTTCGAGGTTGGAACGAAAACACTTTATTTGATGTCACGGCTGGAGTTGGGAAGTAGAAGAGGGTCCTAAAACCCATTCCCCTGCCGTCAGCCAGGAGTCCTTGGTCCCTGTCTGGCTCGGCCATCGGACTACTTGTAGCTGGATGTCAGCTTCCGAGCTGAGCAAGGCTGCCCCCCACTGCTCGGATGTGTTTATAATGAGTGTTCTCTGATCACTTTCATCTATTTTGGAGCAGGACCAGATGATGTGTTCTAAATCCGCTCTCTACTAGCAGAGTTTGCACTTGTCGTCTTGTATGCCTGGGTAGTAATAGCTATGTAAAACTGGGTTTGGGTACAACACAGTTTGAATTTGTCTCCAAGCTGTGACCTGCTGCGTGTTGAGGGTTTTATACGCTTCCGGGTAATAAAGCCTGCCTTTGCTGCAATGATCAAGTATTTCTCTATAGGTTACCATGCGATCCCTGTCTGCTTTGTGGGAAAGTTAGTGGCTCGGTGGTTTCATTGGTGCTAGCCTGGTCTGCGAGTCCTTGGGCTAGGTGGTGAGCGTGCTCATTTCCGGGTAGACCAGAGTGCGCTGGGGCCCAAACTAGTTTAATGTTTCTGATGTTGGCAGTGTCGTTGCTATTGAGTATTTTTAGTGCTATGTTAAATATGCGCCCTTTCGCAAAATTACGTATCGCTGTCTTGGAGTCACTGACTATCACCTTAGCCTGGGTCGAGGCGATGGCCAAGGATATAGCTGCTTCTGCTCCGATCTCTGTCGTGGTGGTGCCTCCACCCAGGATGAGGCATCATTAGCCCAAGATGCCGTGGTGCTAAATTGCCATCCGTGCATCGGGTTAGCTGCTCCACCAACTCGTATGGAGGGCTAGGATAAGTAATAAGGGAATGGGTTCATTGACACTACCCTACCAAATGGTATATGGTGCCAGTAAAAGGGGGGAGGGGGCGGAGGGGGTCATCGCGCCTGTATACCACACGTGAAGGGAGCGGAAAACCCAGCAGCGAAATTCACCATCCCCGTCAACTGTTCCGTTACTCGGCGACATAGACGAGCAGCAGAGCAACGGGTAGAAGAGAGGTCGAAGCCACTCGAAAGCGCTAAGGCGAAAAAGCAAAGCAAGTCGTCCCCAGCGGCTATATTGCAAAGCCCTTCGACAACGCCAGGCGACACAAGGCATCTCAGACGTTCAGCTGGGAATACAGTCTTCCGCATGCACATCCCGTAAGTGCGTAGATGTCCCACGGTTTTTTTATGCCTGGAAGTGGCTTCTCAGTACAGAATTTCAACCGCCGTCTTCACACGTTTTGCTCTCTCCTTCAGCATGGCTTGGCAGGCCAGGTTTCCGCTGACAGCGTTTTCCACAACTGCTAGGGGCAGCACAGTGGCCAGAAATATTTTTCTGCAGGTGTTAACGCTGCCGGTAAAAAAAGAAAGAGATTCTGCTAACCACCAAAATGTTAGTCATTTTTAAGTTGTAATAAACCGACACCCTTCATAATTTTGTTTTTACAATAAAGTACCTCGATTCGGTCTGTAAATAGCACAGGCTAAAATAGAGCGAAAGCAAAGGGGGATCAGGGATGCAGCGGTGAGGAAATTTTGGGGGGTGTGCTGATGCTGAAACACCCCGTCCCCCTTCCATGGCTACGCCCCTGGTTACAGAGTACGCTTGAGAAAAGGCAGAGGCACGTCCGCGGTTACGGCTACAGTCACCGATTATATGGCAAAGGAGCCTAAGTGCTCTCGCAACTTGCATTAGGGTGAAGGCTCATTAGTAACTGCACATGCGGTCAGCTCGGATGAGGTAACGTGCATGTAGCAGTAGGCTTTGCTTTCGACTCACTTCGACACCTTGATGTCCCGGTGGACAAACCCGCGCAGGTGCATATGCTCCAGTGCAAGGATCAGCTGTGCCATTATTATGCGAATGGGCTCGATCTCCAGGTATTCCTGCTTGGTCACTACGCGCATCAAGTCCAGGCCGGCGATGTACTCCATGATGGTCACGTAAGCCTCCTGCGTCACGTCGCTGCCGCTTTTTCTGACGCACTCTATCACGCACGCTATGAAAAGCAACGAAGAGATAATTCCCCCAAACATTGCATTACCGGTGACCAGCAAACCCGTCGTCGCTGAGGTGCCTGACAGCCTGCAGGACTCTGTGATGCTTGCCCTACCAGTACGCTTGCCTCCTGTCCGACTTGCACGAGCTATAACAGGCTTCCCCAGAAAACTTTTCGAGAACGTAGTCGTTGTTCCCAATTAGCAAGTTTCTAAAGAACCTAACGTTTCCAATTCTTAGGGCCTAGATAGGAATATTAGGGGAAAAATGCTAAATTTTTTGAACGCAGGATTTCAGCAACTGACCAGGCCAATGAGAAAAACAGCAATGGCGAGCCACCACTCACCAGCCATTTTTTTCATTCGCCGAGCTCTTACTACGTCACCACATCTTTGTGCGATCGACGGCCGCCGATTTAAGCCACCGCCAAAATGCATGAATCGGCGACAGTCGGGGGGCCGCTAGTCCTGTTTTATCATACAACTTCAATGCTACTATAAAGGTCACCCAGCCACAAAAAAGTGTTTTGGTCACTCCTGCCATATTACGACTGTAGCGCGTACTTTAGACGTCTTGCAATATTTCTTGCGTTTTTTTGGTTAAAACATATTTTGCAGTTGAATGGGTTATAGAAGGCTAGATTTTTTCCAAGTCAACAAAGTTGTGCACATCTCAAAGGCCTTTTTAAAGACCCCAGCGGTTCCCATTATTCCACTGCCCTTCGGAGAGCGCGTTGCAGAGCTACCAGCTCGAAGACCAGGAGCCCTGATCTCTCGGGCGAGGATCGCAGCCGTGGCGCGCCGCCTACCGGAATAGGATGGCCGCCACAGCTTCTCTTTCTTCTCCCTACCCCGTCCCTGCTGTTTCAATAACGTTTTCTCTCTCTCTCTCCCTCTCCTCTCTCTCTCTCTCTCTCTCTCTCTCTCTCTCTCTGCAGCGGCGGCGAACAGGACGATTTTGGGCTCGGAAAGTAAAGCTGGAGCACTATTCTCGACCACACATATTCCCAGGCAATTCGCCATGTTGTTTGCGTAAGCACAACGTAAGCAATCAGTGACGTGCTGCACGTATAGCTCTGACGTCATGCAGTGTAATTTGAAGCTTCACTCATAGAGATCACAACTAAGGTATCAATTATTTCCCATAAAAGATCGAAATACCCTTGGCATGTATTAAACATTTAAACGGTAGCTGAGGTTGGCAAGTGAAAACATTTCTTCAGGTCAAAATTGACGTCAACGCCACAAGGTGATCGAGTAACGTTGATCCAAAAGCGAGCGAAAGGGGAATGTTGAGCTAAATAACATCACACAATCCTTTTACCGTATCTATTTATTTCTTTCAATCGCTTTCAGTAACATTGTTGAGCTCTCTGCTTCAATTCAAGCTTTATTGCGTCATCACCTTCCCGGCCGCCGCCACGGCCAGTACAATCGCTGCTGCTATATACACCGTTTATGCGTATCAGATAAAAGAGGCCCCGACCATCGCTTGTAACACACATACAGAGCGCGAACCCACTACGCCGATAACCGCGGAGCGTAACGAAAATGTCCTTTTGATTCATTCATTCGTCCAGCTCAACTCCATCAGCGCTGCATTTGAACAGCCAGTTCACCCTTTATTCGTTATTTTTCTCTGAGTTCAATCATGTGACCCAGCCCCGCCCTTACTAGCACGAGTGTGGACAGATGCCATGCTTGGGTACCTCTTGTCATAGAAATTCGTTGCACTGCCCTCTTATGTTGTGGTTACGAAAAATCACATTGTTTATATATCCAAATTGAAATTTTGGCAAATTTCGCGTTATTTGTATGCTCCGTGATTGCTGACTTAGAAACAGTGGAAACTATTATTTCAATTAGCGTACTACAGACACAGCTTTATAAGTTGTAGCGCGTCATGCGAAACGCACCTGCTGCAAATCATACATTTCGCGGCGCCGAGATGAGGGAAATTTTTTGCCCTATTTCGCGGCAAACAGCCGCCAATTTCAAGTTGTTACGTAACATTACGTCAATTTTATGGAGTCTGAAGTTGCCATGCGTGACGTGATTGTTCCCGCCAACTGTTAAATACGTCACGCCTTCTCAGCCAATCACAGAGAGAGGGCGTGTATTACAAGCAATAGTGTTGTTGAATAGCAAAGACAGGCCTACGTTGTCACGTCCAGTGCATTTGTGGAGTTTTTCATTGCCGGCCAAGAATTATGCGCTTTCATGTAATCGAAATAGTCAACTTTAGACTGGTGCGTGTAAACGTCATTAACCCAAAATGAGAAGCACACACGACCGCTTTGTCAACCGGAAGCACGTCACCAAAACTGTAAGCCCAAACAGAAAAGAATTCCGACAAATTCCCAGTTTCTGTGGGAATGCGTGCAGTCGAGAATAAGGCCGCTGAACGTTTCCGTTTTGTTGCTTTTGTCGGAGGGAGCAAAACATAAGCCATCGCAAGCACCAATCCCTACTTTGCTGTTTTCTCCAGCAGCATGTATGCCATTGAATTATTTTATCGTGCTGCATCTCCTTTGTAATGCTTATTATATATTTACATTTCTCAAAATGCAATAAACCCGTATAATCTAGCGGCTACTTGCTATTTTCAACGTCACTGCCAGTGAGGGCGCGCTCCTACAGCCACGAATAATCATCAAGTTTTAATATAGAGAAAGATTGTTACGATATCTGAAAAAGTAAAGCCGTTCCACTCAATGTGAAAGCTGTGAGAAGTGCAGAGCAAGCAAGGAATTAAAGCAAGCGCAAAAAGAACAGAACTCCCGCTGGCGCAGTTGCAGACAGGGGGCGCGCAAGCACTGCGAAGGCGGGAAATTTGAAATGCATTGCGTGGCACCAGCGAGCGGATAACGGCGCTGCAGCCCATTATGGCGAATCACTGCTCTGCACTTACCACAGCTTTCACATTATGGACGGGTTATGTGCTTGCTTTAATTTTCTAGCGTTTGCTTAACGTTTTTTATCTGGCAGCTGTTCTGCATTTCGAACGCGCATTTTTTCTTGCGTGGTGGAGCATTCTGCAGCATTTCGAAGCGCCATTTTTTGTCTTGCGCGGCTGGAACTTCCTGCGGCATTTCGAACGCGCAATTTTTTTCTTGCGCGGCTGGAGCCTTTCTGCGTCATTTCGAACGTGCCATTTTGTTCTTGCGCGGCGCGTTTTTTTTTTTTCGCTTACTGTCGGAAAAACCAACCAACGAGCGTTCATAACTAAATGAACGTGGGTGCTGCCGGTTATATACACAAATTTTCCTGAAATGTACTTGCAGTTTTCTTTGCGCTAAATAACAGGGAGATGTATGACAACGCCAGCGGTTCCCGTGGTTTGAATGGTTATGTCTTTAAGCAGCGTGGGTTTCGAAGCCTCAGCGTGACTCCCTGACGCCGGTACAGAAGGGTCTTATCCTGGGTATTATCTCGCTGCGCCGCCTGATTCCGGGAGTCGCATCGACCGTTAGTGAGCTTCGGCGACAAGGCGAGCCCGTAAAGTGCTCTGGACTTAAAATAGACATCATATTACGTCATAGAAAGCCATGCAGCACGTAATGGCATTGTGTGCCACTGGTGTGTGCACGGTCTATACACCCCATGGCTTCCCAGTTACGAACATGCTGGCGTGAAACGGTCCCAGCATGCATTGCGCGCCTCACCTTGACGCAGAAGCAGCAGTAATACTTACGAGGAAAGGGTTCCTGATGACAGACGCCACCACCTTGTCCACGGCTGCCTGTTTGTGTAACCTGAAGCGGTCCATGCTCACCAGCTTCACAGTCGTCACGAAGTTCGCCGGACGGAAGTTCGCCAGGTAGACAGCCCTGCATTCGTGCTAAACATGAAGCGAGCACAACGCTAACAGAGCTACACACACCATCAACTGGAAACCAAGAGCAGAAACTGAAGCCAACAACCAAATTTACTCCAGAACTTACTCCGAACAACCAAAATTACTCCAAAATTAATCCAGAACAACCAAAAATACTCCCGACTACGATAGCGTCGGAGGCGAGCTCGGCGGGCCGCAGTGCAGTAAGTGGTGCGAACGACTAAGCACATGACAAGAAAGCGTGTTGTGCGACATAACACCATTAGTGTGTGGGCAATTGGGACGGTCTGAGGGTACTTTTGGTGTGAACAGCTAACACCCTTGGCGGAAAGAAAAATAAGGAGGATTGCAACGCGTGCCAATACCACCTAAACGCGTCGACAGGGCAGCCGCCACTTCTGCGGTGCTGTTCACCCCCTCCCTATAGTGTCAGCGTGAGGTGCACCATTAATTCCACCGTCCAGAAATTAGTTTACTTACATGCTTTGGAGGCGAAAGCCTGGCGTTTCCTATAATTACTGTCTTTACTGCCAAACCCTCTTTGCTTCGCTTTCTTCGCTTTGATTGCTTCGCCTCTTGACGCGAGTGGAAGGGGTACTTCAAACGGGAAGCGACTGACGACGTGGGACCCCCGGGCTCGAAACACGACGCTAGCACACGGCGCAAATTCATTACGACGTGCTGCTCAGCGTTGATATACGCGCGATGCGCCATTCAGTACGCGCTTGGGACTATTGACAGCAGACACCGAATTTTAACCGGGGAGCGCTTGTGGTGTGGCCTGGTGAAAAGGGAAAGTTGACAGGAAGCGAGGATTACCTGCGGCCTGTCGGGGCATACACACATTCTCTAAAAACTTCATAGACAATTTATACATGGCAGCCAACCACATGTCTGCGCACGTCAAAGAAAACACACTGCAGCGTCGCAGCAACGTTCGAAATCACAGCCTGCAGAAAGGACGGCTGTTGCGAATTTTTCTATTATTAGTGTACGGCATTTCATGAATTTATGAATTTTTGATTTATTTAGCCATAAGGTGGCCGTTTAGCAATATTCGACCCAACTTCGAATGTTTGTGCTGGCGTCCCTACGAGAACCCCATTTAGCGCACACATGATTTTAAGAAGTGCCCACATATATTGCAAAGTCAGCTGATCACACCCGAACCATCTTAAAGTGACTATGAAGAAAAAATACATTTGGCTTCCTAAAAATATTTCTTTCTCCCGATAACAATAATAAATTTTTTTGCAAAATTTAGCTAAATAATGGATAGAGTAACAAAAACACATCAAGCAATGCAACTCCCCAGACACATTCTGATGATCCCTCTGTGACATCTCAGAATATTTTTTGGTGCGACGTGGCGATCAAGTTCCGTTTAATCGTATTACTTGAAGGCTACAATGAAGTCAACAAACTGATAATTGGATTTCTTGTGCTTATTCGCCATACTAGGCCACTCCTGCACATATAACGTTGATTGATTGATTGTTTGATTGATTGATTGATTGATTGATTGATTGATTGATTGATTGATTGATTGATTGATTGATTGATTGATTGATTGATTGATTGATTGATTTCAGTGATTAACGCATCCACTCAACGCAGGTGATGAGGCGCGCCGTAGTGGAGGGCTCCGGATTAATTTTGACCACCTGGAGATCGTTAACGCCCGCCGAAATCTCCTACACACTGGCGTTTTTGCTTTTCACCTCCATCAAAAAAGCAGCCGCCGCCGCCGGGAATCCAATCCGCGATCTCGTGATCAGCAGCGCAACGCCTTAGCCAATCAGCCACCGCGGCGGGTGCACATACAACGTCACTGTAGCGCTAAATTTTAGAGTTTTTCAATATTTCTTAAATTCTTTGTTGGTTTAAAAAACAACTTTCGTGGCTGGTATGGAGCTGAGGGAGTTACCGAAGGCAAGGTCTTTGAATCTGCACGAAGTTTTATTTTGTCTCCATGGTCTCGCTAAGTACGTGCGGTACTGGAACAATTCATAACAGACAACTACGCCTTGATAACTACGGAAAACTTCGTGGTTTCTTATTCAAGATTAACGTCCAGGAGACAGGGAGAAAAATCGTCATGGCTATTAGTTTCGGCGCTGCTCGGAGTGCCAAAGAGAAAACATTCAGTTGCTGACAGGGACCTATTCTTGCGTACTCGCTAGCATTGGATAGGCACACACAACTGCAGGCAATTAGCGGAAAATGGCAATGCCCGTCCCTTGCCAGACATTTCTGGGGGGCTATTTGTCAGAGTTGCACTTTCGCAATTGTCCATGTGGCACATACCCAGCGCATGGGTTGGACCAATGGTGGATAGGATTTGATTGCCCCGTACACTATAAATAACTGACGACCTCCACACTTGCTCATGTCGTGTAGTTCATGAACAGGGAAATTATTTTTAAACATTGTGACTACGACTGCACTCCAGAATCTCCCGATTTAAAACACCTAAGGCAGTTATTTCCTTCCCTTTGCGCATGTACAAGAGATACGCAAGAATTCACCTTGGTTCGGCATCTCGCATGCATTTTCGCAGCAACGTACCCAAATCCGCCGGCTCCGAGCATTTTGATGTTCTGGAAGTCGCGCATCCGAGGAATGTAGGAGGCGAATGGAATCGGTTTGGGCAGATTCAACTGCAAAAAGGGCAAAAACGGTCTTTCGAGGACGGCTTGTCGGCAGCACAGTTAATTCTGCGAGAACACGCGAGCTGTACCACAAATTCATGGCTTCCTGCGAAGAGTTTTTTTTCTCTCGTGAGAGCTAAAGCGTACATATAAGCATACGCGTACAGGTTTTTAAATGCGCGCTTTTTCTTTTATGTTCACCAATTGTAGACAGCTAAGTTACGATGACTTCTCCTTACTTCAATAGGAAAGATAGCATGATGTTTATTTTCTGGGTGCACTTTTCTGCGACGAACTTTGGTTCTTGTTTATACCAAGCAAGGCCGGAATCGAAACAAGTTGGCTCTACACTCTTGCAAACAGTAAAAAATGCTTTATACGTGGTAGGTTCATATGCCAGGTCCTCCTACTTCTAATGTAGCCTATTTTGTCTCAACCGCCTCAATACGCTCACCCGTCTAATAAAACGGCTGCGAGTTAGCTTCGGAGGTCGCAAACAAATGGCAAATATATGGAACGATTGGGGCAAAGCCAAGAAACGTCACCCGCTTCCTTTATATTTTCAATTTTCCTCAGAAATCTTACAGGCACAGTGAAAATAGCAACACGAGCACAAAGTTTTCAATTGACAGATGTCACAACTTATGCCACCTTTATTTTTCAAGCCATACAAAAGGCCACGTTATTTGACATGAGAAGCTGTTGAAGTGTGTTGTTAGTGAATTACGTCAACGACAATTTCAGCGCCACACAGATCCATCGAATGTTCTCCGTGTATATCCAGCATTTCCTGCCCCTCTTAAGTTTGCAAACAAATGTTTGTTTCCACGCCATCGTTCTCTAGAGCAAGACATCCTGCACAGGAGAAAGCAGCGCCCCAGTTTTTCCCCGCATAACGATAGATTTATCGCCACTGGAGCTAATGATGCAGCTCACATCTCTATGCAATTCATATCCCGATTTTTTTGTACAGGACCATGCGTTTGGTTTCGCAGTCTTGGCATCACTTATTTGATTGAGTCAATCTATCCTTCGCCAAGAAACATCTGTCTTTCTACTTTTCCTGAATTTACCGCTATGATGGATGCCTACGAGATAGTCAAACTAGTAACGGCGGCAGCTATACAATCTGTCCACAAGTTTTACCTGCTTGGAATTACGTAAAACCAGGCAAGGCGACAGGCAATCTTTGCGTTTCTATGGTTGACGCGCGGACCACCTTTTCGAGACAAATGGTATGTTGGGCCTTGAGTTCTTTAAACGGAAAGATTCGTCGTTTAGGCACGTTGTGGTCAAGCAGCTCCGAAGGATGCTTCCAAGAGTTTATGTAGAATAAATTCTAAAAAAGGAAGCCACTGCAGTAGTGGTAACCTAACTCTTTATGCTGTGACTAATGTTTATGTTTAAATGATTTAGTGTATATTTTAGGGCCATTTTTATAACAATAGTCAGTTCAACCTTATCGTTCCGACTCATTTGCTTATTTTGGTTTGGCTTCATTCAAACCTACCCGCTCCAGCTTGTAGACAATGGCGTCACCAATGGCCATCCAGTCGCTGACGTGAACTTCGGCCATTTTTTCGAGGGACCTGGCAACCTCGTCGACGATGATGATTAGCTTGCGCACGGTTCCGCCCAGCTCCTTCGCCGCCTCGGTGCTCTTCTTGATGCACTGCGAGAGCAAACAGTTCCATCTCCTTAGAGTGCAACGACTTCGCCGTAAAGTTTTTCTTTTTCGCGGTGTTCGCTTTATTGTTCTGGGTGACCAACGATATCCGTCATGTAAGCACCATAGACACCGATGCCGCGGATTTTATTCTTTGATGTAGAGGCTTTAAGTTGATTGTAATCAGCCTTCTTTCACAACTGTTTCGGTTAAAGGGACACCGCAACACTTCGGACAAACGCTTTCACTCGTTCATTCGCATATGGAAGCACTGAAAAGCTATAGTTATCGGTACCATGGACCCCCACTGCGTGATTTTGTTTGCCGCAGCAGATACGCCTTCCGTTTCTGCTTTGCTTTTGTGACTTTCTTTTAGAAGTGGCCATCGAATGCGTTCATTGCTGCATCTGAAGACAATCCGGACAATAGCCGCTATATCAATCTAATGACCTAATTCCAGCGGTCGAAGAACGCGAAGACTGTGAAAGAGAAAAATACTTTGAGCAAGTTTTTAAGTTATCTGATGGGCATAGAGCCTGAATTTTTGGCTGATGAACTTTGCGACCCCCAATCTAAGTACGGGATGTGTTAGTTGACTACGATCGGAAAGCATATAAACTTTTGAAAAAAAAATGGCCGCGTATCTGCTCCTTTCGTTGCAAATGTCGTCAAAAGACGATAGTCTTTGTACACATTTGCCAAAGAAATGCCCCCCTTTGCTTTCCCGCTCACCTGTCTTTCGTGTTCCCGTACTTTCGCCCTAACCCCAAGGTAAACACACTAAAGGTTTGTGCAAGCCGATTTCAATTCACCGCGTTCCACTGCTACAGGCCGGGTTCCTCGATGCCAGCGCTGCAGTACGGCGGAGACGCGCGTGAATGGAGGCGGCCGACTACAAGGTTTATAGAACCGCGTGGCCGTGCTCCGCGTGCGTTCCAAGAAGGACGTGGAACCTAGCTAGTGGAACCTTTTGTTTCTGTTACCGCATGATTTTTCATATGCCGCCAGGAGGCGGCGGTTTTCTGCAGTAGATGCAGAATATCATTTGTTATCGAAAAACCAAGCATTCATGAATTCTTTATTAAAAGAACACTGTAAATATCCCTTGTGTACTAATTTCCTGTTCTTATATTTGCGTAATGTCTTGTTCTTGTTCAACCAATTTGACAAGTGTTAACATATAAACCGAGCTTAGACGTTTACATTTGGCTGCGAGTATATAAGACTATTGCGCAATATCCATTTTACTTTGGCCGGATGACTGAATCGAGTTACAGACAGACAAGACAGACGGACGGACAGACAGACAGACACACAGACAGACATACAGACAGACCAAACTTTCTGGGTTTAAGTAGCCCAAGAAAGACTATCGTCTTTAAAAATTTAAGACAAGTGTTGCAGGGTCCCTTTAAAGCCTGTTGTTTCTCCCTTGCTGCAGCATCAGCAAGGCGTACCTAAGCTCGTTCCCGTTCGTGCTAGCGGTGTCACTGTTAGTAAGCTGCCTGGGCTGTTTGCTTTTTTCACGTTAACGCTGCTCCGCCCGTACCGCCGCAGCCCTTGCCCGCCGTTATCACTTCAGTTGGGCTACACGCAGTAGATCACTGCCCGCAAGCTCTGCTGTCCAAGTTACTCTTCGTCGCTTCCGTTCCCGCAGTTCTAACACCCCTACAACCTGCTTTTTCTTTCTCGCATGCGGAAGGAGTTTTCTGCGTATACAGGACCTTCAGACTTTACTAGCGCTTAGCCTCGTAAAGCTACGATTTGAAAATTTTCCGTGGTTGAACGAGGCCTAATGAAGTTTCTTGAGCGCCAGTTCGGTTTTAGCGTCGAGAGCGCGCAAAGAACGCTCACATCATTGTACCGAAAGACAAAACGCAGACGCAGCTGGGCGCAGTATAAGCAGCGTCTTGGATGCGGCCAGCGCCTCCTTGTCCCATTTTTCTTGTTGCAGGCGTCCTTACTCCTTCTTCTTATGGCATCTCCGCACGCACCCCTTCCCCGCCGTTGGAACCAAGGAGGTTTAAAAAAAATTGCTTGGAATACACGAGTGACTAGACGCTTTCACACCGCCACCGCACGAGGCGCTGTTGAGGTCAGATTGACAGAGATAACAGTTGTCTGAGTCTGAGTCCCCCCGAAAAAGGTTGTCGTGCTGACATGAACGGCGACCAAGAAAACCACCTTCGTCGTAACCATCCTAGTATTTTGTCTAGAACCCCAGAAATACAGTGCCGCAAGCGTGGGTTCCCCTCCTTGCATGCCCAAATCCTGTGCAAATCCTTCCATCTCCCCCCGAGCTCTACCTCGATTTCTGGCGGTCACCTATCACCAGCTCCAGACAAGTTTCTTCCCCACACCTGTCATCAGTCTGCGATATTGCCTGGAATCTACATAGACGCATGTCCAAATTGTTCTGCGTCTAGCGCATCGCTATCCCACAAATATGGGCCTGTGATAGCATCCAACTATGCAGGCACCGATCCCATCCCATTCTGGTTACCATCACCAGCGGGGAGCACTGGGAAGCCGGACTGCGTGACACAAACTCCCAAGTCCAAGAAGACCTGGCCCGCTTGGCCGACGGCAGCGCTCCCCTGCTGAAAAGGGGCCCTACTGCCGACGGACGACGGCGAAAGACGCCGCCGGCTTATAATCGCCCCGGCTGTAGCCATATAAAGTTTGTCTGTCCGTCCGTACGTCCGTCCGTCCGTCTGTCTTCTGTCTGTCTGTCTGTCCTGTCCTGTCCGTCGTCCGGTCCGTCGTGCGTCCATCTGTCTGTCTGTCCGTCTGTCCGTCTGTCCGTCTGTCTGTCCTGTCCGTCGGTCCGTCCGTCCGTCTGTCTGTCTGTCTTGTCTGTCTGGTCTGTCCTGTCTGTCTGTCTGTCCGTCGGTCCGTCCGTCCGTCCGTCTGTCTGTCTGTCTGTCTGTCTGTCTGTCTGTCTGTCCGTCCGTCCGTCCGTCCGTCCGTGCGTCCATCTGTCTGTCTGTCCGTCTGTCCGTCTGTCTGTCGGTCTGTCTGTCTGTCTGTCCGTCGGTCCGTCCGTCCGTCCGTCTGTCTGTCTGTTCCTGTCTGTCTGTCTGTCTGTCTGTCTGTCTGTCTGTCTGTCTGTCTGTCTGTCTGTCTGTCATCCACGGGGGTGTTCTGCCACGGCCGCTGCATCTGCTGACGGAGAGTGTCTCCTCAGAACAAACCTAGGGAAAATTCGCGGGCGAAACCACGGCCTGGGTGTTTCAGTACCTCGATGCAACCTGGGCCGCCTACAAAAACCAGTGCGCTAACGGCTCTGGTCTTCGGCCCTCACCCCGCCCCTGCGTTTATGTCTGTGTGAATGTTGCTTTCATGTCTCCTTTTTTAAAGCGTTTGCCGTAATTTTGTTCAAAGGTGTGGAAAGGGGGGGGGCGCACTTTCCAGGGGGGGGGGGGGGGTACCACAGTAATTTTTCTGATGAATGCCTCTCGGATCCCCGGCTCCGGCAAAACAATCAATTGCCACAGCGGCGAAAACAGGTCGTTTTGCCGCACGAGTGGCTCCGCAGCAGCGAAGTGGCCGGTAAAGTGCGGCCATGCAGACCGCGCTTTTTTTATAGCTCTACACTTTGTTGCCAGTGACACTTTTCTTTCCCTCATAAAGATTTATTCTCACTTTTTTCACCACAATTGCACAGTGCGCGTCAGGCTTGTGTAGGGCAAGCGACTGGGCGGCTTCGAAGCCTGCTGGCGGCATCTGCTGGTACCGTCTGTGTTGGAAATAGCTTGCCATTGCGCGTGCGCGTATCTCGGACAGTGTCAGGGCGGTCGTCGTTCCAAATGTGACCCTCGCATTTGCAGACGCCATTACCCTCGTTGGGCGTTTGTCTTCCGCCATAGTAACGGTGAGCGTTGAGCGGCTACATAGCCGCATAGCTACACGCGATGCGCTATCTCCGCAGGTGGTTACGCTGTCACACAAAATGACCTGCGCTAATCTCCTGAATTCCACGTTTAGAAAACGAAAAGCACGCAACAAGAATGGACGGCAGCGCTTTCTCTCGAACGTTTTGTGCGATTACGTAACGGCTGCGCTGATAATGCATCGCCTCAAACTACGCTATTAGCTCCATGCCACGCCCTATGGTGCGGAACAGAAGCGCCCCTAGCGGGAGAGAGGCATCTGGACCCAGCTGCAAGACGCATAGAGGTTCTTAGTAAGTATACTAGAGAGGAAACTGCGCCTCGTAAGCCATGTCGTCGGGGGGGTTCTGTGAAGACCCCCTTTTTTGGCTTGGGCTTGGCACGGCAATCGGATTCTTAAACGGTTTTGGGGATTTGCTTTCTTCACTATGCATTTACATGTTTATGAGCTACAAGGAAGTCGAAATCCTTCCTGTTCTGTGGTAGCCGTGTTCGGTGAAACCGCAGGCAGTGCGTGATCGCACCTGACGTTGCTCATGCCGCAGTTGAAGGGACCGAACGGGTAAAAGGCTTAAGCGAAATTTGTAGCCGACGAACCTAAGAAACAAAACGTACTTCGACGAATACAAGATATGACTGATAAGGGTACTTGTAGGTGTTCTACTTGCCATCGTCCAGGACTGTTTGACGTCCCCATTTTCTTTTTGTTAAACTGGAGGTCGGTGCACCGGTTCATCACGAAGGCAACGGTTCCGTAGGCACGCTAAAAAAACTTTCCAAACTCTTCAAACAACTCATTATTTGAAATAATGGTAAATTTAATCACAGTCTCTAATGAGTCCCCCCCCCCCCCCCCAAATTTTAACATTGTTCGCAACTACACCTTCGCCTGCGAAACAGCAGGCACGACCATTCCGGCAAAAAAAACGCTTTACTTCCTTTTTCCTTAGTTCCAAACAGCCTGTTCTTATTTTCCACTTACATAATTGTACACTAGTCTTTCGCGTTTTTGTTGGCACTTTGTTTAAATTTGCGGTCACTAATACATTTCAATCCAAGACAATGATGAAACTAAGGAGAGCGCGATATATAATGGCGGTCCATGACGACACAGGCGTCCTTGATGTGAGCCGCATAGACGCTAGCGCCAGATTCCTCTCTAGTGTATATTGTAAGAAACTCCATGGTAAGACCACGGACTCCGCGATCGGCTGCCGGCGGCGCGCGGTACGACGGCCGGCCCCAGTTTGTTCAAGAACCACGAACGCGCAATGGCATGCTATCTCCAACCCAGCCGCTATCACCAGATGTCCCCCGCATTCTCCGAAGCAGCGCGTTCGCTTGCCCTAGACAAGCCTGGCGCGCACGGTACATTTTGGCGTATGTTTGTGTGACTTAATTTTGGTGCAATTTTCCGCTGTATGCGACCGTCGACAAGCTGCTCCTACGCAATATATTGGCATAAAAGACAGCGCAGTTAAGGTTTGTCCTAACCATCGCATGTGCGCATAACTGGAATGAATATTAACAGGAAGACAAAGCGACATTTCAATTAAGCGCCCAACCACAAGTTGTTTGTTTCGGGCTTTTAACGTTCTTAATACCTGCTTCATGCAATCGTTTGTTAGTTTTAGAGGAATGTAGTTTTACTTCTACGTTTTTGCTTCCATCTTTGTTAAGCATATATGTTTCTATTTGCTGTACGTTTCCATTACACTTCAAATGTTATTTTTTCTTATTTAGAGAAAACAAAATTGCAAGCAGTCATAGCGGTTCGGTCATCGTTTTCGGAATACACGTATTGATTTTCGCATGAATAAATATTTTATCTTCCTTGTTCTTTACAGTATGGAGGGCTTGAGAATTAGTTTGCAACAGGTAACTACACTGATATCCATTAATAGTTATGTGTTTGCTATACATATTTTAATCCCTTGAAAAATCGTATAGAGTAGGTCGAAGCGCCACCTCAATTCCAGCCCCAGCAAAATTTCTGGCTACGCCTCTGTGTTTGTACCTAAGTAATACAGCTTTCGCTCTAAACTCTTAGGAAACATGAAAAGCTTAGCATAACTGTGAACACTATTTTCCACATTATGCTGTGTTTTTTTTTTGTTTTAACCAATAAGCGTTAGTAGACTCATAGACAGATTTTTCATGGGTGCAAGGAACCCCCAAAGTCCATGCTCCTCAGCCGTGCTTATCACGCGTTCGCGTTAACTACGATGGCTACAGCAATAAGGTAGTGCCCGCGAGTAGATGGAATCGGGCGCACCCAAAACAGGAGCGCGGAAAGGAAAACGCGTGCGATAGGCTTGCTGTCAGTGATATTAGAGAGTTTTAGCAGCCCGTCTGTTCCGTCGTGTACGTAGTTGCCGTGTTGGCCGGGACCCGTCTGGGCACTTGGGCATTCGTCGCGGTAGGGGGAGTATTTCCGCGAGCCGGCCTTCGCCATGTCCGTGCATTCGCCATGGTGGGGTGAGCCTCCTCGTCCTTCCTCCTCGCCTCTCCACGCGCGCATGCGCGTCGGGTCCCGGTAATCACGGTAATAGAGAGTTTTAGCAGTCCGTCCGTTCCGTCGTGTACGTTGTTACCGGTTAACCGGGACCCGTCTGCGCCTGCCCGCACGGAAGGGCGAGGAGGCCGGTCATGGCGGGAAAGCAGGCCCGCGTAACTAATCCCCCCTACCGCGACGAATGTCCAAGTGCCCAGACTGGTCCCGGTCAACGCGGTGACAACGTACACGACGGGACGGACGGACTGCTAAAACTCTCTAATAACGTACACGACGGGAAAGACGAGCTGCTAAAACACCCTATTATGAATAGGTGACTTCACTACGCGCCATGCATCCCCACTGGGGTTCGTCCTCCCGTCTAGCCAGGCTTCGTGTGCCGCGGCGTATGAAACCATTGCTGCTAGTCACTCTATCTCTCTCTCTCTCAGTTACCCTTCAGCGCTGAGAAAGCATGGATGGTGAGAGCAGAAGCCTTCTTCTCAAATACTCCTTCTTAGACAAAGTAACGCTATTACGCCTTACATCGGCAGATTTCAGTACTAATGTCATTGGAAACTTTTTTTTTTGGTTTCTGTATTGTCTTCTACTTAACGGAGTTGGCGGGTGTCTATATTCGTGTGAACGCGGCATTCGTTGTTTTAGCTACCGTTCCGCATGGTCCGGTAGAGGTACGCTACCATGTTATGGAGTCCAACCAAGTTCTCGACCGTGTCCCGGATATCCTGGTAGGTGAGGATTTGCTTGTTGAGCTTCATCAGGCACTCTTGCGCGTGGAGCACGGCCTCTTCTTGGCAAAAGTGCGCCAGCGGTTCGCGCATCAGGGACACCTTGCTTTCGCGCTTGATGAAGAAGTCGAGTAGCACGGTGGCCGTTTTGGGAATCTGTTCGTCGAGAAGAAGAAAGTGCGGGGCTGCTGTTTGGGTCCCAATCTGCTGCTTGGAAGCATGACTGCGGTGATTACTCCTAACACAATATACGGCAGTTGACAGTTGAGGCTATAGTTTCAACAGCAACAGCTGACATGTTTGTTAATAAGACCTCTCCCACACCCGCTTCTGCATATTATGGAAGTTGTATGCCTATAGCGTTCTCCTTTCCGTCGCGCATGCGACTTTGGGTCTAGCGCTGAAATGTTTCGTCTGAATTTGGTTATTCTGTAAACTGCGAGGACTCAGCAACAAGGACTGAGCTACGCTGCTAGCCAAACCTACGTATGCTTTAAAAAAACAGTGACTTTACTTTGCTTCTCACCTTCTTCTTTCTCCATGTTTGTATTGGAATGGCACGGCTCCGTCGCTTGCAGTCATTATCTCTATTTTGGAAATTCTCCACACAAAACTAGCCATCCAAAAAAAGCATATTGAAAGTATGGCGCGGTTGAACATAGTTGTAAAACTTTGTCAAAAAAATCGACAAAAACCCGGTTTTCGCGCCGCCAGAGCACAGTGAAACACGCAGAAAATTGCACTTCAAGCAAAACAAGGACTACTGCTCGACGCTGCGGGGAGTGAACGCGCACTTAACTTGGACGCCGTCAGCGCCGCCTTGTATCATCTTTTGGCACGCTCGCGTACTTTTTAACACAGAAGTGTTGTATTCCTAGGTACACTAAGGTTTCGATGATGTCATATCCGTCACGGAAATGACCGTCCCAGGCACAACGAACACAGGAGAAACGCCAGAAAAAGTTTTATGGACGCAGAGGTGAAGCGAGTAGTGCATCATGATGCTTACAGCGCCGAAAATAGGTTGTAAGCTGTGTCGTAGCGACACCGATGGGCGAATGGCCGGAACGCGACTAATTTGATGCGAAGAGAACGCCAGCGGGCAGCGGAAGGCGTTCGGTTGTGCCACGGTTCAAACTAAAAATTCTACCTCTCGCGTTTGCCTAAGCTGAGCTCGTCGCAAGGCAACCGTCTGCCGTATACTCCACGGAGCAGAACCGAAGTGGTCGCGCCTTTCCTGAAGCGAACCGCTAACAGGACGTCACTGCATGGTTTCGCTGCACATTTCACTTTCGTGCTTTACCGATTGCTATGACAGAGGAATCAACCACAGTTTTTTTTCTCACTATCCCATCCTCCTCACCCATTACCCTGAAGCAAACCACAATCTGTCGCTGCAATCGCGTGCCGTCGTTGGCGCCGCCATAGCACCGAGCGACGTTGCTCGCCTACTTGGCTTGGCTAGCCAAATGGCTTCTATTTGCACTTGACGCCCAAAATCAACAAAGATTGTAACATTTCTGTTCTTATTCGTCCAGCATACAGCTTACAAATATTCCATCACAAATAAATCTTTTGGTAACTCCATTTGTATAATAATTCACCGCATTTAAATAATCTTTTACAATAAGATAGGTCCTTTTTTAAAGCCACAGGCAACTTTTCAGCCTGTTTAGAAGACACGCCAAGAAAAAGTGGAACGTGCCTTCTTGGTACATGACGGAACGCTCGCTGAAGCACGGTTACCCCTTCGCCAGATTTCTTTCTAAGATATATTAATGTGAAACTCTATGGAACGAACGAAAGATTCCGCGTAATCGTACACGAGGCGCTGGCCGGAGCTTGGCTCAGCCGGAACGCCAGACTGACGCTACTAGGAGCTTCTTAGGTATGTACCTGTAGTAATAGAGGTTTCACCTTCATGTAATTTTCTGCAGAGCAAGCGGCTGTGCAAGTTAGTTTGCAAAGGAGGTACGTACCCGGAAGCTTGTTCGTACTCTTCTTAATACCTAACATTTCGTAGCGCCCAAATTGCCATCACTCTCATTGCTTTTACTGTGCCCTCACTGCCGAGCGACGTGCTTGTAGACGTTATTTGTGAATAGCTCAGCATCAGGAAAATAAGCTATCGCCATCATTTCGTTTGATTTCATGCTTCTTGGTACGTCAGGAGGCGGGAGAAGAAGCCACCCAAACGGAGCTTCTCGAGGACCCCGCCAATGTAACATCGCAAACATTGAGCACCGTATATACACCAGCATTTGGTTGCAAACAACACACAAATAAACGTTATCAATATGTGCACATTGGGTAAATTACGCGAATTTAAAAAATACCGCCGTCACAACTCTTGCGTTCTTGCTGCCAGTAGTGTTCGTTAAAGGGGCCATACAGACAACACACAGGTTTGGTTCATTCAAAAGAATACCTTGTAAGCATCATACTGACTACTTCTAAGTCCGCCCAAACCAGCTATGTAACTAGAAAAAATGGAATGGCCATGCGACTCACTAGTTCATTTGCCCCACTAGAACATGTGACGTCAGATGCACAGCTGTGCTGTTGGCTGTGGCCGGCAAAAGCAAACCCAAGAGGCTATTTTTAACGACCAGTAAAACAGCAACCATTTACTCGGCTCACATTCAAATGACTTCCTTTTAATAGAGAATGGTGCGAACCATCCTGGCTAATTTACCCTCTAACTCAAGCTGGTAACCGTTAGCTTAGAAATATTAGCATTTCAAGTAGAAGCGATTTACCACCACAGGAAGGGAAATTACCACACTAGCTTTCAGTTTAGGTTTCATACATAGCAGCTTGCTTTGATATATTTGTATCTTACCTGTATTTCCTGGTATAGCATGCATTTTAATCGAGTCAAATAGTTTAGCTGTCAATCCAAATAAAATTCCTCCGGCTTACCCTGGGAAAAAGTGTGACAAGCATCTTCACTGACGCCTTCCGCTTGTCAAAGCCTGGAAAGGCGAGGCGTATGCGTGTGATAAGTGCAACACATTCCACTTCCCTTGAGTGGGCGCGTTCTGAATACGAAATGTCCGAACCGAATTGAATAGTCGAATAAAAAAAGCTTCTTCCAGTATCAAATTGAATGCCAAACATCCCCGTTTATGATTTCGTGTTCCTGAAATGCCCATATTTAAACAAAAAACGGCTTTTAAATACCGTTGAAATGTCTGACGACTACCACTCTCCTGATTCGAAATTTGTGCGCAGCGCGAACTGCAGTATTCTCGATCACGGCGCATATCCGCTGCGCCTCGTGAAGTGATCGCTTTGTGAGCAAACGCAAGGCGGCGCGCGCTACTCAGCCGACATCTTGCAGCGTGTCGCCGCCGCGTAGCATGTTGTAAATCGTGTTCGGACGTGACGCGCAAGTGTCACTGATTGTAAGCCTCTAAGACTGCGACGCGAACTGCGTCTCAGGAGGTGAACACATCGTCGTCGAGCGCACGATGGCACGCGCTGCTATGCCGTCATCTCGCAGCGCGGCTTCACCGCCCAGTATATCTCACTGCCTCACCTCCCAAAACTTTCGCCATGCGAAGGCTATGAGGAGCGTCTCGTGCGGGCTGAGCATACTGCCCCTAGTGTCACTAAATAAGCTACGCTTAAGAGTACCGCCACTTTTTGCACCCGGAAGCGTCTGGGGGCCATTTTGTTTCTGGCTTGAAGTGTTGCCATCTCTCCCAATGAAACCGCCGCCGGTTGTGACGGGCAGAGTGTGACCGGCCGCTCTAACGTCGGCGCAGCAGAGAGAGAGAGAGAGAGAGAGAGAGAGAGAAGAAGAAGAGGGCCAAGAACAAAATTTACGTGGTGCCGACCGACAAATGAAAAGCCTGGCGGCACATAACAATGAGAGAAAAGAGTGCCGATACTCTAAAAGACTTTATTTAGTGACGCTAACTGCCCTTCTCCTCACGCTTTCGCCCCACTTTTCTCCGCCGCCTTCTTTCTGCCTTCTTTCGCTCGGTTACGACGCCGACGCGATGTCAAACCACCGTAGAGGCCGCTGAAGTGCTGCGCACTCAGAGAGTTCGTACGCTGAAGCAGCCGTGAACAGGATCGGAAAGAGAACATACTTGAGCGCCTATTCACGCCCCAGCGTCCCCCACTGCGTCCCACAATGCATGACGCATCTTGTCACTCTGTGTTTCCCCACGCAGCGCGTTTAGCAGCCGGATTTCAACTACTCTACAAAGCTTATTAAAGCCAACCATTGCATGTCTCACTTGTGCCATCTGTCGCGTCGAAAACGCATTGCAGGGAAGCCATTTTTTAATATGATGGGTGAAGCGAAAGCAAGAATCTCTTTGCATTCTCTAAATCGAACCTTGGTCCGTCGCGTTATGAAGCCTACGTCTATCCGACTCCGCCATTCCGGCAGGGACGGAACAGTTTGAATTTGGAGGGTGATGCATGGAGCTGCGAAATTAGAAAAATCATGCATCCCTCCGTCTAGCGATGGCTATGGTTGAACGCGAAGCTTTTCTCGAGCGAAATGAAATGGCGAATTATCAATGTCAAAGCCACTGTGGCGAACATTTCAAACTGCATGCGAGACAAATCAAAGATTATCGAGTCCAAACTCAGACGACAAACAAGAAATCCCTCAAAGCAAAGCGTTCAACCACAGTCGGTTGTTAGGCGGAAGTGGTGCGTGATTTTTTCGAGAAAAGCCCAAATATTCCCAGTTAGCTACACCATTCCTTCAAAACCATCAAACTTACTAAAACCAGATCCCTAACCGATTGAAAGGAAATTTTTAACCATATTTTCAATATAAGTGATGACCCGCCATTACTGAAAAAAAAAAAACGCCTTTGGCTATCACATGATTCTATTCGTGTTTCTCACCAACTTTAATTTTTCTTCGTCTGTTGTACCTCGTATACCTTCAACATACTGTTTTTATATTATAAAAAAACAGCAATGACACAGTGAATAGCCGTTAAACCTCCGCTTTATATGTTCAAAAACTATCGTATTTTCCCTGTTCACATTAGAAATAAAACGCACTGTAACGCACGTACACCCTTCTTGAACGTGCGGGGAACAATAAGATGTGCATGCCGTGTTCCTAGTAACCTCCAAAAAAGGCCACGGACCGTTTTTTCCCTGTTCGGAGAGTTCTTTTGGAAACAAAAAAATTCTTCCCCATTTCCCCATATAGTAAACCACTGCCCCCCTGTATGCTTACATCGCATTCTTCGCTTTGTGTTAAGATTCGCCGCTACCCTGTGCGAGCGTTAAACGCCGGCTAAGTTTGGCGCACTGCAAGTTTCTGTCTCGACCTGTCTCGAAGGTAGGGTCTCGACCTGTTGAATAAGCGTCCGCTCGAGATCGGCGACTCATGCAATCTGCACTGTGGCGCCCCTGGCATGAGTCACCTAGAGTTCCTGTATATAGCTCCCCTAGGGGAGCACAGTTGCGCGTCCATCCGCCATCTTGAGTTCCAGATCGTGCGGGAAAGCCACCCTTCTCGCATGTAGGCCTCCGCGCCAGCGGCAGCGGCGGGGAGTGGCGAGGAGCAGCGCAGGCAAAAATGGTTTGGGGTAGAGAGGGGAGAGTAAAGTCGCGTTAGGGTGGAGCGAGCGTCAACCAAGGAAGGAAGGAGCAACGCAGTGACTGAAGCACGAGCGACCGCTAGCCGCTTTATATTTGCAGCGCGCGCAGTAGAGGGAGAGCAGTCCGGGGGGATGAGCGCGCATGCGCAAGCAGCGCGTGCCCTTCCACGCCCCACCGCGCTCCTATCACGCACCTGTTACGCCGAGACCGCGACGGAGCGAACGGGCTGACTACGACGCATGCGCGCGCCAGCTGCTGTTGAGAAAGAGGAGGGAAGGAGGAGAGGCGCACCTGCTGCGGACGCGGAGCTGTGGACGCCGTCCGACGCAGGAAAAGGCGAGGCTCAGAAATGCTCTGCATTTAAAACTTGCGCACGATTCTCGGCTGCTTATCAGCTGAGCCGCCGCCGCTGCCGCCGCTGCCGCCGCTTCCACAACCGCCGATGCTCAGTTGAGCAGAACTGTCCGAATACGGGGTCTTGGGCGCAGCACTGAAAGCGGACTTTCTGGTCGAACTGAAACCGGCGGCATGTGGCAATCAGACGTGCAACTCTTGCGCTACGCGATATACAGGAACTCTAGAGTCACCGACTTACTTCTTTCCCACTTCTTTCGATGAAGAGAGGGCAGAATTCTTGGGGCCTCGTCGCTGATTCTAGGGACATTCCAACGCTGCATCTAGGGGGTATGTGCTTTGTATATTTATACTTTTCTTGTTTCCCGCTGGACGCGTTATTGTCGCATAGGGACTTCAGGTTATAAATTCACGCCTTTCGGCGAGCTGAGCGACTCGTTATTCTGCCCCAGTCGTGTTGTAACCACCATCGTAAATATCTTGCGTGCGCCTGTTTTACTTTTACACGCCTTGTACATGACGTCCCAACCGTTTTGGTGCACTGCTTTCAGCTTTCCGAGCGCGTGTCCCGACCGGAGGACCAAAAACGTCACAGCCTTTGTCTGTATGTACGCGGTTCACACATGGCAGCTGCGGTGACGTCAGAGCAAGCTATCTCATTTTAGCACTCGTTGAGAAAAGTTACCATCACATAATACCTACCAGAAACTCTTAGACATCGGCAGACGACAAGGCGTGGAAGAAATACAGTCCACTCAACTTAATTCGAAGTCCACGGGGATCCCAAAAAATTCGAATTAACCGAACTGCCTGTCACCTCGATGCTTTTTATTCGAAATAAATTCAAATGAGCCAATACATTGGGTTCTAGCTTCCAATCAATGAAAAGCATTTTTCGTTAAATTGCATGTTTAATTGCGGTGAACTGCACATCACTTCTAATTAACCGAAAATTCCTATTAAGGACTTCAAATGGTTGGCAGTCGACTGTTAAAAAAATTGATAACAAAAACTTAAAAGAGGAGATGTCGTCCCTTCTAGAAGTAAACTCTCGTGTACGCTTGCTGCTTCCGAGGCAGTATTGCACGGTTAACACTTCTCTTGCAAGAGCCGGCCAACCCGCTGGCTGTGGTGGCTCACTGACCAAGGAGCTGTGTTTCTAAAGCACCGTGGTGCCCCTGAATGTTAAACAACCTTCCTGAAATGCATGCGCTGGCCGCAAGGCAGCACAACGTACCAGGCACGTCGGCGATCAGGGGGACGGCGGCCATGGCGTTCGGGACGGCTGAAGTTTGGTTCTTACGAGTTGCGGACGAGCGTGAACGAAACAGAGGTTATCCGCGGTAAGCCGTGAGCAGCTCGCTGGTACCTGGCCTCTCTCGGTTCGAGCTTTCACCGGGTCGCACGAAGGGCGGCCTCGCTGGGAGGCAGCGAAAACAGCGGATCCCGAATGTCCGAGTGGTGGGTGGTGCGGTGGTGATGGCCCGAAACATGGCGCACGCGCTGAGGGGGATTGGCCAACGGAAGAGTTATGTTGTCATTACAATCATCATGCGAGGGCACAACATAATGGAGGCAGAAGGTAATAATTTGGTCTAGGTTAATGGAGGAGAGAGAAAAAAAAAACACGAAAAAAACAACAGAGAGAAGAGTAGGAAAACATAGTAAAAGTCAGCCTAATTGTAATGTTTTTAACACTGCAGCGAGCTGTCTCCTAAATGAAGGAGTGGATGGCGTTGCACACGTCCCGATGGCATCGGCCCAAGCCTTGTCCTCCCAAACGACAAAAGCACCGGTACAGTCAACAGGCAGTCCAGACGGACCAGGGTGAATCTCCAGCCAGCCTTCTACGATGGTTACAAAATCGGCAGGCAAAAAAGGAAGAAATGCTCTTCGGATTCAATTTATTGGCAAAATAGGCACAAAGGGGAGGTTATTAAATTTGCCCTGTATAAATACCGATTAAGTGGCGGCACACCACAACGAAAAGAAGTTAGAAATACTTCGCACAAGCGAGTTTGGCATAAACTTCTCTCCCAGCGGTACCTGAGGTGTTCAAGTTCAGGAGAAGTGTTCAGACCATGATCGGAGGCATCTTGATTGAACAGGTATTGGCGATAACGTGCCAACAACACGCAAGAAAACGGGGGAAGAACCTCGATGATCGGTAAAGCCAAAGCTGTTTTAGCTAATATGTCAGCGGTTTCATTGAGGGTTAACCCACAGTGGCCGGGCAGCCAAACCAGCCGAATCTCCCGCACGTGAGTGGGGACGCAGGAGTAAAAAGTTCTGAGAACAGGGTGTAAAGTTTCTGAGGAGAGAGCCATGCACACGGACAATGAGTCGGTGAATAACACCACGGAAGAATTCGCGGGATCAAGTTTCACGATTGCAAGGAGTAGAGCAAGAAATTCTGCATAAAAAGTGGGGATAAAATTTGGTGGATTCACGTGAGCGCGAGTTTGGTTCTTCTTCTGAAGCTTGGTGATAATGACGGCGATGATGATGATGATGATGATGATGATGATGATGATGATGAGATATAGACGGCCTGCGAACTTCCGTTTCAAGACAGTTTCGTCACTTGCGGTGCGATGCAAAACGTTAAGTAAACATGTTCATATGCTTCACATTCTCCTTGTAAACCAGCCTAAAAGATGTGCAACCACCTTTACGAAATGAACATGTAAAATTAAATCAAGAAAGCATTGTGCAACAAAACGAATCGCGCACCTTGGAAAAAAGTATTAGCACTGCTGGAGCTCGAACCTGTGGGCGTTCTTTCTGAACGGAACCAACTTTGCCCCTGTAATTTGCATGTGTCATGCTTTGGCTCATGCATAGGGACCCTTCCCGTACGGCCAAGGTATAACGGGTAAAAAAAAGTACATTGAAATTGTATGTTTGGATTTAAAATCGAAAATAAATGCAAGCAAGATAATTGCTCGTGATAATTACGCAGAAAATAACTCGATGTAGAACAGTACTTTTGTCTGGTACCTGGTGTCTTGTGTTACTGTCGAAGGCCGGAAATAAAGAAAAACAAAGATAGACTGCTGCCGCAGAACTTCGGAGCTCTTTTCCCACTAGCATAAAATAAAAACCGTGCTCCAAGCAAAGCAGTAGATGGCATTGGATGCGCATAGGAAATGAAAGGTTCATAGCCACAAGTGAAGGGTATCTCGCTAGGGCACCTATAGATGAGTACAGCACGTACCTTCTAGATGCACTGAGGAGAGATTTGTGGGAGTATAATGCTTCCTGTCGCAACTGGTGGATAGAAATCAAGCAATAAAATTAGGAAAGTAATGACAAAATGCCTGCCAGGGTAAAAAATTGGCCGCGTATCTGCTCCTTTCGTTGCAAATGCCGTCAAAAGACGATAGTCTTTATCGGCTTTTGCGAAGTAAATGCCCCTTCGCTTTCCCGCTCACCTATCATGTTGTTCCTCTTGCGTCGCGCTCCTTCCAAGGTACAGACGCCAAAGGTTTGCTTAAATCATTTTAAATTTCCCGCGTTCCACTACTGCTCCAAACGGGTTCTCGATGCGAATCGAGGCGCCCTACTTAGGCGTTTATAGATCCGCGTTTCCCTATCTCACGTGCGTTGCAAGCAGTATGGAACCTACCTAGTGGAACCTTTCGTAATCTTGCCACTGATTTCTTCAAATGCCACCATAAGCTATATGGCGCTGGCGACAGCAGGCGACGGTTTTTGATATTTTTTTCTTCAGTTGATTAAGTATTTAATCTCGCCAAATCAAACAAGTACGATTTTTTATAAAGGAACGCTGCAAATATCACTTCTGTATTCATTTGTTGTCTTGTATATGCGTAATGTTTTGTTGTTCTTCAACAATATTGACATGTATGAACATTACCTACTTCCCCAAATTAGTTTGTGCCATAAAATGGGGGAAAAACCATTTTTACTTGGGGGGTTTAATGGCCAAAACGGCAAAAACCACAAAGACCAAAATTTTTTTTAAAGTTGGGCCCAAGAAAGATTTTGTTTTTCCCGGGCCCCGGTTTTCAGTGTCTTAATTGCCAATAAAGGTTTCCAAAGCAGGGCCCCAAGGGTTCCCCAAAAAATTCCAGCTGTTCCCGGGGTTAGGGGAAAAGGGGAATTTTTCAACGTTTGACTTGGGTGGGTTGCCACTTTTAGCTTTTTTTCGGAAAACCGTAACCTTGTTCCCGGGGACCAAATATTTTTTCTGGTTTTTCCAACCGGTTTTGGGAAATGAACCTAGGGCCCCTTTTTCCCAATTAAAAAGGGGGTTTTTCGTTGACCATTTTTCTCCCCCAAAAATTTTTTACGGGACCTTTTTCCTTTTAAAAATTTTTTTAACCCCCCCGGGGAAAAAAAGATTTTTTTCCAATTCCCAAAAACCAATTCTGGGGGGTATTGCCAAAAATAAGAAAAAATCCACGGGGAAAATTTTAAAAAACCGAACTGGCCAAATTAAACCAAAAATTGTCAAAAGGAATTTTTTTTAGCTTTGGGCTCCCCCAGGGGTTTTTAAAAAGTGGAAATGGCCCCCCAAACTCTTAAAAACTTTCCCCTGTACTTCAAAAAAACCCAATTTAAAAGGATTGGATATCATAAAAAGCAGGAATTTTAATAAATCCCCTTTAAACTTTTTCCAAAAGGGGGAAAAAGGGTACAATTTTTCGGGGTATTGCCTTTGAACAAATCGCACTTAAAAACTTTAATGGGGGCTTAAAAAGGTGGTTGTTTCAAAAAGAAAAAAATTTTAAATTGATTCCCCACCCATTTGGAAGGGAAATGTTTTTGAAAATTAAACCAAAAACCAAAAAAAACACACATAAAATGGGGTTGGGCGGGGAAAAATTTTTAATTATCGGGTTTGGGGGCCCCAAAAAAGGTTTAAGGGGAAAATTTTGGGAAAAAGGAAAAAAAAAATTTTAAAAAATTTAAGGGAAAAAAAAAGACCCCAAAACCCTTTAAAACAATTGACGTTGTATATGACAGACAAATACGCCGCTACTGTACATGTACAAAATGATTGTTCTGTGACTGAATCCAGGTATACCGCGGTTATGATATTCAGGCCTCCTTGCCCGATGCTTCAGGCTTGACCACAAGACAACCTCCGCGCGACTGAGTTGGTTGCCATCTGGAGGCGAAAAGTTTGGTCTCCCGTGAATCACCTCAAGCTTGGACTTGTAACTCGAAAGTCAGCTGGTCTTGTTAACTCAAGTCAGCACTCAGGCCCTCCATGGAGTTATGACGCAAAGACCTCATTATGCACTTGCTGCGCAAGTAATGAACTTATGCTCGTCTGCACTGCAACAAGGACAGGTCCTTACTATTCACTGGGTACCAGGTCATTGCCGGCTAGCTGGCAACGATTCGGCTGACGACGAAGCAACGAAGGTTTCAACAAACGCAGATGTTGCACGTCTGCTGTTCGGAAGGTTGGACACGAACGCTCTTCTGTCTAACATTCTCCGCGTTGCCTCGACGAGTCACTTGTCCCAACCTGACAACCGCCACAGAAGACTACACCTGCTGGACCCGGACTGTAAGTTCCGGTTACTTACCTCCTGGCATTTAGCAAAACCGCGCCGCGCAGTTTCGCCGATTACGGCTTGGCGTAGCCTTTACCCATCGCTACAAGCACCTTATCGGCGTTGCGAGTGACCCCATTGTGAAATTACGACTATTTTGCAAGTTCTCTGCAACTGTCCACGATCCGGGCATCCTAGAGAACAATTTCCCAGATCATTGGCCCGTTTGGACTGTCGCGTTGTGTCTGAGGATACTGCTGGGCCCTTGGCCCGACGCTCAGCTTTCCCACAAGGTTCTCAAAGCAGGGCTGACATTTTGCGCGGAAGTTGCCTCGCTGCGATATTGTAGTTGAGGCCTTATTGGTCAACTTATACTTATATCACATGCATTGTATATATGTGCAGGCATCTTTTGTTTATAGCCATTCTTTCATTTACCCACCATCTTCATCTCTCTCACCCTCTACCCACTTTCTTTAATCAACTTCCTTTTCCCCCCCCACGGAATAGCTGGCCAAACTTAACACCATCAGGCCAACGTTTCTGTGTTTTTTTTTAATTTCAATACATCTCGCTCCCTCTCTGTCGCTGTCTTTTTGTCGGGTCCTACAGACATGGCTCGTCCTTCTTTTAACCCAAGCCTTTCTCGGCCAACCCAGTCGGGCTACGCAAAAGCGGGAATTTTCTGTCTGTCTGTCTGTCGGTCTGTCTGTCTTTTTCTGCTGTCTGTCTGCCCCCGGTTTTGTCCCCTGCCAATAGAGAAAAAAAATTGGGATTGATTGGTTTTATTGATTATTGATTGATTGGGTTTATTGATTGATTGATTGATTGATTGATTGATTGATTTTATTGATTGATTTATTGATTTATTTTGAGGTTTAACTCGCCGACGCCAAAAAGGCGATGAGGTGTGCCGTAGTTGGGGGGCTCCGGAATAATTTTGACCACCTGGGGATCCTTAACCTGCGCAGATATCTGAACACGTGGGCGTTTTCGCTTTTTTTTCCATCTCAAATGCGGCAGGGAATTGAACCCCCCTCATTGGGCTCAACTGCACAACGCCTTAGCCGCTGAGACCCCACGGCTTAATTCGGAAACGAAAAGTTTACATACGAAAAATATTTTCAAACACCTACATCTGTTAGCACACTGCATACTTGTCAACATTGTTAAGCAAAAAGCAAACCTTAGGCAAATGTGAGGCAAGAAATAATGCATAACTGGGACTAGGCAGTGGCCTTGTGCGGTGTTGTGCGGGGGATTTGTGCGATAGTAAACAAAAAATCCGCCTTCAAAGAACATTTAAGTGCAGAGCACTTAAGGGGCTCGCCTTTTCGTCGTAGCTCGCTGTAACGGTCGACAACAAACGACTGCCGGAATCAGGCAGTGCTGGGAGATAACGGACCCAAGTACAGTCCGGCGTTTGTCGTAGAGTGTCCCGCAGGGGCTTCGAAAACCATGCGGCTTAAATAGTCATAGCCGTTCGAAACTCGGGAAACGCTGGCGCTTGTAATACATCGCCCCGTTGTTTAGCGCAAAAAGAAACTGCAGGTACATTTGACGTAAAATATACGTTCAAATCAACCCGCGTTCGTTTAGTTCATTACGCACGTTGGGTTGGTTTTTGCGACAGTTAAACAAAAAACAGTGCATTGCAACGCCGGCACGTGCGGGAGGAAAAGGAAGCACACAAACAACAGAACTCCCGCTGACGCTGTGTCAGGCAGGGGGCGCGCGAGCACTACGGAGGCGGGAAATTTGAATTTCTTTTGGGTGGTAGCAGTGAGCGGATAACGGCGCTACAGCCCATTATGGCGAATAACTTTCTCTGCCCTTCCGTCAGCTCTCACGTTGAGCGGAACGGCTTTAATTTTTACCCGAAATCTGAACAAACAGCGCAAAGACCCGGACAAAAGAACGGAAAAAAGACAGCAAAACCGCTGTATTTTTCTGTTGTTTACCCCCAAAATACAAAAACAGCTCGCGCCCAAGCCTGTGCCTCATGGAGGCGTTCTAAGTCAACAGTAACAAAATGTTCTAATAGATAGCGCTAGAGCAGTGTACCCGCTGTAAAATTGAATGGTCGGGGGCAGAGAAGAGAGGCCTGTACGCGTCATAGGCGGCAGAGGGATGTCTTCTTTCGACGACATTTGCAGCCACGCGAGCAGATACGCCGCCTTTTTTTTTCTATAGACGTAGCAGGTGTGACAGCACTTGCTTGCAGTGGCTACCCTCGACATACAGTTCCGGCCGAGCTCCCCCCTTGGCACAGCGTCGTTGATTTCGCAAGAGCACTCGTTACGAGGATGAAGACCTGAGCTTACCTCGCATCTTACCAATCCCTTCATGTTCTTAGCAGTGCGGCAATTCCTTCGGCACCTGAAACCCTCCGCCGCCGTTCTCATTATTTCTTTACGATGTAAATACAGAAGCTGAGAAGTACCGAGCACAATTTTGGCGTGTTGGTAGGCAGCAGCAAGTAGCGGCAGCACGAAGCATAAAACCACTGAAAGGACCATGAAATGAGAACGCACTATTAACAATGAATTGAAGCGCTAGGACAAGAGGACAAGCAAGACGACACACACAAGGCGCTACTTCCAGAAGTCTTATTAGCAGACGAATACACATCTATATACACGAACGCTGGCCCACGTCACAGTACAACTACATCTACATCACACTCCACTCAAAAAATCACGCTCTTTCTTTGATAAGGCGACAGACGCAGTACTAACACACTCATATTCCGCTTTTGCTATCATATGAGCTTCCAGTATCTCTCGAGTTAACTGGTTTTACATACACGTGAGGTACAGTGATGCCGTCCAGATGATAAATATTCCTAAATTACGGCTGTTGATGTCGCTAAAATTTTGCTCATGAATGTACACAACTGTCGCATGTGCACGGTTACAAAACATCTAATGTTTTGTAATGTTGCCTTAAAGTGTGCTTCACGTAGGGCCGTCTTTTCCCGACCATCAAATTCCGCAGAAACTGCATTATTATAGCGGCAGCTTTAGCGCCCCTTTGTGCAAAAAAGCGCCGTTGTTGTGTTAGTTGCCCGTTGAAGAAGTTGGCTGCCGTAGTAAACAGTAAATAAATAAAAAAACACCCGCGTGATTCGACGGCATTCGAACTGGGTCGGCACCGCAGCAGCCCAGGGCTCTACCAGCTGTGCCATCTTCGCGTTTTTTTCCCTAATGTCCTCTCTTTGACATACATGTCACAAAACCAAAAAGAACGATTACAAAGTGCGGAAACACACCAGCACAACACTTGCCATTATTGCCATTCTTGCCGAAGCCTTGCCATTCTTCCAACTGGTTCAACAAAGCAGATGACCAAGGTTGCGCTTTAAACACTTCTACGATGTCTCGTGTACTTTGGCAAAACAAGTCAACGCTCGGCCTTATATCAACATCATTGTGACGAATATCTATGTGAGATTATCATGTACTATACAAGGCCAGTAACATCACAACATCGTAATGAACGCCATCGTCATTTTCAACAACCTTGTACCTGATTCCGTGGCTGTTCAACGGGAAATCAGTTTTTAGTGTTCTCTGCAAAGCGTCACATAGGAACACCCTGTCCTAACAGTCTATGAACGCATGCGCTACTTTCCCTGGCTTACTTACTGGGCTATCTCCGCACGTTTCAAGTGCAGAACAAAAGTTTTAACGGACAACGTGCTTGGTTCCAAAAATTCACAAACTATATTAATTTGAAACCTAAAAGTTGTAGAATAAGTTGTACCGTGTGAAACATGATCGTGATGGCACGTGAGTAGAACCGGTTCACACAAGCCTTGCCGAACCCCGACTCTAAGGAAGCTGTGGAGTGTGTAATGGTCCGCTTGCTGCAGTGATTTGGACCGTCCGACGAAAAAAGCGAAAGCCATGAATAAGACGCATTTACGTAGTAGCAGCAAATAAGGCGGGCTAAGGAATTCACCCTTGAAGACAAAGAAACGGAAGCGAAGAAAGCGATGCGAAGGCGATGTTGAAGCAAAGAAGTTGATTAGTGAGTATCGCCGGGCCTTCGAAGGACATAAACACTTAAGTTCCCGGAGGAGTTTTTTTGGTTGTACTGTGAAATAAAGAAGCGTTGCAGGCGTTCGAGACGCTTTTCTCGGTGCAGATTTGAAACGAAGTTTTCGATTGCTGTTCTCATGAATTTAAGGGGCAGTGCTGCTGCTGTTTCTGGGGCAGGTGGGACGCTAGGTTACATTTCGAACGAGATAAGGCTGGGCTTCCAGAATCGCGCCTGCCAGGCCCGGAGAGTGACTCCCTGGAGAGAGGAGGAACCGGGGGAGCGCTGGTCACCTGGTGAAGCTCCCGCCCATTCGTGTATCACCTTCTCTGCGCTTGGAGCTGGTGGCGTGTTCGCCAGGAGGATTGAGATTTTCCTTATTCCTCGATACTTCTGGTATTTCTCGACTCACTCGCAACTGCTCTCCGTTCTGGAGATTCAGAAACGTTTCTAACCACATCAGCACTGAAAAATTCCCCACGGAAGTTCATACAACCCAGGTATGCCATGATGCAAGCTTCGGGTTACGCCCATTCTTACATACGTGGGATCGGCGATTTTTTTTTTTCACTTTACACAATGCATTGTATACGTAACTTTTTGCGGCATCGTACTATGTGTGTAAATGTTTTAACATCACTTGCACTTGGGTTTCGTTGCATTCACATTAAAAGGTTGACATTCAGCGCAGCGACTTTTTGTCTACCACGGAGTACTGAAGTCTTTTGTGTGCGTGTTTTCAGTTACCTTGGTTCAGACGTACCTTGAATCGATTAATAAATGAAACTCTGGTACCCGCCTCTCAGCAGGTGGGGCGAAAAAAAGGAAAATGCGCGTGGAGTGAATAAACAGCAATGCTTGACCTTGTTATGCAAGTTTATTCCATATGAAATGCAGAATGCGAACACAAGATGCTTTTCACTCTCAAACTAAAAGCGTACCTCAACTTTCCTTTTTTTAGCCAGTCGCAATCCCATTCACCCCTCCAAGCACATCAACGCGTGGACTACATTCTGCAGAGTAGCCGCAAGTGTAATTAGTAAGACTGACCATTTCAGCGGACATTGCTGTTGTAATGCAGCGCATGGAAAAATCTGCCCCATAAGGCTATTGTTCTCATTGTTACAGTCCAATGATTGAAGAGTCATTCGTTGAATTTCGCAGCTTTAAACAGAAAATGGGCTCAAAGAATGTCCATATGCACAAAGATGCCGCAGAACACACTTACACATGCCTGAAAACGTTACTGGTGTGACTTTCAAATATTGACGTGAAAAAGATGAAGTGGCGAAAGGGAAAGCAAGCAAACAGGCGACTGAACACAACAAATATTTCCAGTCTCTCTTTGCTTTCACATGAAGAAGTTCGTCACACGATTAACGGGACAACGCTTCAAACCCCAAAAACACAACTAAAAGTCTCGAACTTCGAGACTAGTTTACTAAACAATGCGGTTGTGGAACGCTGTCGCGAAGGTGAAAACATTTCTTTTCCATATGAATTCCCTGCCACATAGCGTTGTGGGGTCGGGTAGATTATGTCGCACTTTTCATCTTGCCAGCTTCGCAAGCGCAAAAGCAAGTTGCGTAGTTCAGTCCGATGATTCTGACGTTTTGAACGCCGCCGTGCGCACATGCTTAGTAGGTCTATTCACAGGCTAAAAAATACCCCGCGCCTGTTTCATTCGCACGAACAGTTCCTATCACAAGTGTCCGAATAGGCACAACACCATAACGCACGACAACGTAAGTCACGCACACACAGTGGTAAAGCACGTATGCGGAAACCTCTGAGATCGAAAACACGTTAGAGTTCAGTTTGTACTTCACATTTCAATAAGGCTATTTATAGCATTCTATACACATATCGCATCAACACGAACCCGCATACGCAGCTTTGGTGGGTACTGCGAAAAATTACCAAAATTATCGAGGAATTGTCAGCGGAACAGAAAAGCGGGCAGTACAAAAGCGATGGGCTTGTTCGTAAATTGCTCAGATCGAAAACCCGTTTCCACTCTTTCGGCGCTTACGCTTCCCTAAAGCTGTTTGTACAATTATGTATAGGTATAGCATAAACATGAACCCGATTACGCTGTTTTAGCCAGAACAACAAAAATCTTAAAATTTTCAGCTGACAACGATTGGCAGGCAGTACAAAAACCGGCTTGTGCGTAAACTACTCAGATCAAAAACGGGTTTCCGTTCGGTATGCACTTAGGATTCAATAAAACGTAAATAAAATTCTGTGCACATATCGCCTCAACATCAGCCCGCATACACAATGGTGTTAGCAAGTACTACGAGAAATCTTTAAGGTTGCCCATTGTACAGGAATGGCGGGTAGTGGGTCTCAGTCGGTGTCGGCTGCCGTGGACCTGGAGGTCAGCTTGGAGCTTCGTTCATGGTCTCATGGTAGCTGGAGATGAAGCAATTCTTGCGCATCCGAAAGAGCGGAACCACAGAGAATGAGGTCTCGGAATGGCCGCAGCTGAGCAGGTGGTCCACCTTAGGCCTCGACATGCCTTCCACCTGATGTCCCGTCGATCTCCACCAGTTCGTCACCCGGAAAGATCATTTTGTCGTTGGCGCTGGCCTAGTCTGCGTACTGAGAGGATCGAAACGCATTGGAACTGTAATGGTGTTCAGGCCGTAGCCCGTTGATTGATTTGATTGATTGATTGATTGATTGATTGATTGATTGATTGATTGATTGATTGATTGATTGATTGATTGATTGATTGATTGATTGATTGATTGATTGTGTAGTTTAACGAGCCGAAGCTACACAGGCGATGAGGCGCGCCGTATTGGAGGGCTCCGAATTAATTTTGACCACCTGGGAATCTGTAACATGCATAGAAATCTTGCGCACATGGGCGTTGTGCTGCTTGACTTCAACAGAAAAGAGGCGGCCGCGGCCGGGAATCCCGAGTTGATCCCAATTCCGATATGTATAAGCTATCGCTCGAAACTTTGGGACTATCACCGACTGGTGTGTGTTGTTCTAGTATGTGTTCGTTTATACGAATGCGACGGTGTAGGCATTTTTCTGTCTAGTCCCCTTTGACGTTTAACCCAAAACGCAATCCTTCCGACGATGAATATTGCCAACAAGTGCGACACCAAGCGTTACTTCATTGCATGACTTAAGGCACCTCAGTACTTAATAGGGAGCTTATGGTTCTGGAGTTCGCCAGTGCCGCTATAGCTCGAACTGCTCAATAAAGATATCTAGTTGCACAATTTCGAAGGCATTTCTCCTGCTATTTGCGTTGAAACGCAGGGTTCAGGGAAAATAGGAACTACACTAGCGCTAGCTACATCTGTAGCACATTACAATTCTCCGGCTTTGCCAGCGTTGAAACAGGAGGCGTTCTATAGTTTCACCCGATGAACGTGTCTGAGCATGACGTTGAGCGAATGCTTTGTACTCTTCTTTCTGAAACATCGCTGGCTCCGCGTATGTGTTGTTTACTGTACGCTGAACTTATGCGAAGGAGAGTACTGGGAAGATAGCGCTCAGCTAAATTTTGAAACAATTTTTTTTGTACCAGTTCCTTAACGGGAATGAGAATGACAGGGGATCCAAACGTGTTTGTCTACCTGCAAGAAACGCGCGGAACAGTTACGCTTACTCCCCTTGAATTCTGCGAACCTCAAGGGAATTCACAGCTGGGACGTTTGTAAGGAAAGTTTCGGTTTTCCAAAACATTAAGTTAGTACGACCTTGCAAAAATTTAAAGCAACCTGTATACAAGAGTCCCAAGCCGAGGCGAAGTTAATGGAGTGCCATAAGCAGCGAGTTGGGATGTCTCCGTACTGACAAGGGTTTGGTACAGACAGCTTCCTAAGCTGGTTCACAAAAAAACTGCACTTCAGAGCGTGGCATAGATAGCGCGGTGAACGGGTAATGCCCACCTAAATCGGGGGCAGTTTTCAGCGATACCAGAACTAATGAGGGATAAATACAGCCTGACAAAATAGCGAGAGTAAATGAACGCAAATATTTAAGGCTATGTACAAAGGAAGAAACGGGTTACTTTAGAACTCACGAAATGTATATTAATATGATTGCACTCTAATATATCATGTATATTAGTATGCAACCCTATCTTATCATCTCACAACTATTTTCCGTTAGCGTGGTCTTATCCGTAGGTAATGAATTTCAGGCATGCCCGATCCGCCTAGTTATCCCCATATTTATCGTTTGATGCAAGCGTGATTTCTTGTTTGTGAAATGTGTATGCACGCGTTTTTTTTTGTAGGCATCAGTACATGTCTATATTACACGTTCTTTAAATTAAAAGCTACAGGCCATTACTAGGTCTGCCTTTTGTCAGCTGTGACAGAGAATCCGCTGCGGTACAGATAATAAGTGTTCGACTTTCATTCCAAAGGCCCCTGGCTCAAATCCTAGACTGCTAAAATGTCATTCCTTTAATTCTTCTCCAGGCACCGTCCGCGATTTTAGGCCTACTTTTCCATCACACTCGTATCGGCCTTTTTGTTGTTGCTGCTGCTGCTATTGGCGTTTGTTTTTGTGGTTTACCCTAAATGTTGTTGCTGATTGTTTTTGTTTTTGATGCTACCGTTGCTATTCTTTTTGTTATTTTCATCGTCCCTTTTGGCTTTCTGTGTTTTGTCGTTGTTGCCGTTGTTTGTATTCGCTGTTGCCGTTGTTACTATTATTTTAGTTGCTGTCTTGAACTTTCTTCATCGGCCTGGACAGCGGTGTGTCGTCTATTTTCTCATTAACGTTAAAAGACCGACGGGTATCGCTACCAGACTCTGGCTTCAAGCCCATACTCCCCACTATCGCGAGCCCCACGTCCCAGAGGTAGGAGTTTCAAATACTCTCATCTTGAATATCGGCGAGCCCCTCACGTTAATTTAGTACCCTGTACTTGCACAACGTGGTTACATGACACATGCATCTCCGAGTATTACAGTAATATCTCCAAGATGGTCAAAGAGGAATGGGGAGAATACCAATAGAGAGGATGGCTGTTTTGTGCACTAGTTTCTTCTGTAAGATCTTGGCGCATTCTGCGCGTTAGGTATCCATACTTAAGGTATCGTACGCGTCTCAGAACGAAAGGCACAAACAGACTCAGAGAAGCATATAGACACACAAGCTTTCCTAGTGTTGCGCACACGTAACCATGGCCGAAGTGCCAGTCTCTGCTCTGCTTTTCCGGTTACCCTTCCAGGTGTGACTATAACATCAGAGTCCTGGGCCAGTAATGCTTGAATCTTTTGTCGCCTATCCGGAAGAGCTGTCCGAGCAATCTGATCCAAGGTGTAAAATATTTGCGTCTTTAAGCCTCTATTCCAGGTGTGTGGTGTCGGTGTCCTGAACTGCGTCACTTAACATCAATGACCGCGTCGTGCCTACCGGAGCTACCGAAGTACCTTGAATTGTAATATTTCACCAAAGTTCGTACTATATTATCACTCGTTCTTGCAAGACACGTGTTACGCGTATAACCTGTAGATTTGACTGAAGCGCAAAATTACATCCGAACGTTAGATAGCCTTCCTTCCCTTTTTAATTTCGCATGTTGAGAACGTTCTTCTGTCAGTAAATATCGCAACTGCTTTGTAAGGCAGGCGGCTTTCCTGTGTAAAACTGCGGGTGATCGCTGCACCACCTTTTCTTCGCCTTCCCACAGTGCACAGACGACATACGTCATGGTGGACTAATTAAAATGATTTGATTCTGCTTAGTACGGTTTTTGTCCTGCTAGTTTTTGCAGAAGTGCGCTGTTACAAGCATTTTCAGTTTAAGTCTTTATTTCTTGCGTTTCCAACAGTGCTTCTTTGTACATGCCCAAACGAGTTGTAGAGTTGCATATGCATGCGAGTGAGTTGTACATGCCCAAGCTTTTTCTGGCGATGTCATTTCTGTGACGGATATGTCCTCAATGAGGTCGCGTTGTACCCCGACATAAAACATTTTCGCGTTAAAAAATAATATATCTATGTTTTACACTCTCCGAATAAAACTAGTGCTGCTCCTAGAGCAGGCACAAAAACATATTAGACACAGAATACTTATTTTTTCTGTTACAGGTGGTGCAGGTGCTAGGCAATAATCCACTCTTGGCTTTTCGTCCACCAGAATTCTAATATTCTCTTCGTCGCCTCGACAGCCTTAAAGTTTACTCCCTCTGTACTACCCTTAAATCATAGGGCTTCTGGAAGCCGAATATTTACCTCATGTAGATTTGGATGGATACCCTCGCATTCTAACTCTATGCGCAGAATAGTTTCTGTTTCTTTTCCGCAGACCACGCGTACCCCGTCATTTTGTATATACTTCCCACAAAGCCCTTAGTTCGCAATCTACCTGCTCTAGCCTCAAAAGGGAAAGCAAGGCCCTTGCAATAATCGTAGTATTTTTCTTTACTGATGCCCGATTTCTCAATTTTCAATTTTTCTCTCCATTTATTCGTTTCTATCTGCCTTGCCTCTTTCTTGGTTGCGTTTGCTGTTCTGGATTCTCCCCTGTCCTTTTGGTATTTCTTAGTTAGCCTTCTAGTCTTCCTTAGCCACTGCGTGTCCACGCTTTTAAACTATAAGTACTTGAAAGCCTTCAGATGTATGTATATAACATCAGACGTATGCACCTAAAGACAAGCAACTCAATGTCATTACAAATGAGGATAACATAGTCATAGTAGCCGATAAGGTCTATAGAAATCTGTAAAGTAGCCTGGACACCCTCGAAAACACCGAACGAGAAAGTAGCTCAGAGGAGATCGATATCCCACCAGTAACGACAGAAGAATTGAGGAAGGCTTAGAAACAAATGAAGGGGGTAAAAGAACCTTGTGACGATCACATAATAGCAAACCTTTTGAAGGATGGTGAGAAAATTGTACCATAAAACTGGCAAACCTGTACACGCAATGCATAATTACCGTGTGTGTAGCGGAATCTTGGAAAAACGCGAACATCATCCTAATCCATCAGAAAGGTGACATGAAGGACTTGAAAAATTACAGGCCTATCAGCTTACTATCAGTCGTCTACAAGGTACTTACCAAGGTAATCTCTAACAGAATTTCTGCAACCTTAGATTTCACTGAACCTAAAGAACAAACAGGGTTCCGTAAAGGCTATTCAACAACGGACCATATTAACACGATCAGTCAGGTGATAGAGAAGTGCGCGGAGTATACTGAACCCCTATATATAGCCTTCATAAATTATGTGAAATCATTTCACTCGGCCGAACCCTCAGCAGACATTAAGGCATTACGGAACCAGGGTGTAGACGACATTATGTAAGAATACTACAGAATATTTACAACGGGTCCACAACTACCATCATACTCCATAAGGAGAGCAGTACAATACCTATAAGAAAGGGCGTCATTCAAGGAGACATAATCTTCAATGTTATTCACACCATGTTTGCAAGAAGTATTCAGAACATTAGATTGGGGACACGTAGGACTAAAGTAATGGAGAATACCTAAGTAACCTCATCTTTGTTGATGACGTTGCCTTGCTAAGTAACTCGGGGGACGAAGTGCAAAGCATGCTTACCGCACTGGACAAACACACTAGAACTGTGGGTCTGATATTTAATATGATGAAAGCTTAAGTAATAATCAATAACCTCGTCAGAGCACAGCGGTTTGAGATGGGTGGCGAGGCAGTGGAAGTGGCAAACGAATATATCTACTAAGGCCAAGTTGTCACTCCGCATCGCCACCATGAGGCAGAGATAATTATGAGGATAAGAATGAGGCGGAGTGCATTCGGCAGGCATTCTCACATAATGAATGCCAGCCTACCATTGTTCCTGAAGAATAAAGTGTACGACAGTTGCATCTTACCGGTACTCACCTACTAGGCCGAAACTTGGAGGCTCACTAAGAGGGTTTAACTTAAATTGAGGACGCCTCCGCGAGCAATGGAACGGGATATGATAGGTTTGACATAAAGGGACAAAAAGAGAGCGGAGTGGGTCAGGGAACAAACACGTGTTAAGGACGTATTAGTAGAAATTAAGAAGAAATGGACGTTGGCAGGGCATGTAATGCGAAGACAAGATAACGGTTGGTCACTAAGAGTAACAGAGTGTCACGAACTGCAGGCCAGACCTTCCATTTTTTTTTTATATTCGGACGGCCGACATGACGGCCTCCCGGACGGAGTCGGCCACTTTGCGCCTCGCTGAGGAATTCGGGGTCCCCCCCTTCGGCTTTCTCCTCACCTCCTTTGTTTCGCCCTGCCTGCTACGAGGACAATGCGAGCTGCCGCATTCCAGCGTGCAGGTGCGTAGGGTGACGTCACGATCGCTAGCTCGGACGCGCGCTTGCGATCGTGGCGAATGGGCGAGGGCCCCAGGAGGGGGAAAAAAGGAACAATGGGGAAGACGTCAGAGCAGGACTTCTGCGGCCGGCGAAGGTTATTTAAGGAAGCGCACGCGGTCGCTTGAGGCAGTCGGCTGGAGATTCGTGAACGTGCTACGCGGGGAAGAGTCCGGGGGTGACGTGCTTTAGCGGAAGTTCATAGGTAGGCTCGCGACGGGTTGGCCCAAGCCTCGGCTCAGCACTCGAGTTCGCCCGTCGCCGCGAGTCCCATGGCCGACCAGCTTCTGCACCCCGGAGCCCCGAAACACGTATGCCGTTGCCCGGCGAGGCCGTTTCCACATCGTCGTAACTTTCTGCCGTTGCACCGGCGGGTTCTGGTTGCCTCGTAGAGACTTTCTCTTCCCGCGCTCCCTCCTTCGTAATTGTTTGTTGTATCAGATTAAGATATCCGCCTTCGGTTTTTTTTCTGGCGTCACTTGTAACTAACGATGTTTGTCCCCTAGAGGGTTTTGCGTGTTGCGTAATTGTTAGTATTTTTTTCGGTAGTTGCGTTGTCGAGGTTAAAACAAGTGTTTGCCTCTAGAGTGTGTCGCGTGCAGCTGTCTGAGTTATGAGTTCGAGGTCGAAGGATAAGGCGAAGGCCACGGTGGGTCGAGTGTCGTCATAGTGGCCACCCCGTGTATTTGGGTTTCTTTTGTTGTGTCACTACGTGGTTAGCGCTGTGCGCTAGCCTCCCCGCGCGCGCCTGCCCTTAGGGTACGGCCGATTAGTGCCTGCGCGCACGAGGCCGATGGCAGTGTGAAGGTTTATTTCTTTCCTTGTGTCGGGCGTTGCCCTGTAGTCTTTTGGTTTGTGCAGTAAACCTATACAGTTCAAAACGTAGTCGAGCATCTCCGTTGTGATTTCATTCACCACAGCAATGTCGGCACACGTGAAAACTCACGGGCCGGCCACCCTGCTAAAATATAAATAACTGGTGTCTCGCGCCCTTCTTTGGTTTTTGCAAGCGGACGCAATTATCCGGGGGAGGAGTTTGTGACACAGAGTGGATTCCTAGAGAAGGCAAGCGTGGCAGGGGGTGGCAGGAAGTTAGATGGGCAGATGAGATCAATAAGTCTGCGGGGATAAATTGGCCGCAGTTAAGCACCGGGCCGGGATAATTGGAGAATAATGGGAGAGACCTTTTCCCTACAGTTGGCGTAGATAGGCTGGTGATGATGATGACCTAAAACCTTAGCTGTCCACCTACGTTGATACATTGCTCTCAACACCTCTCAAAACATATTTTGGTCTGTGCTCTCTTACTTCAAACGACGCCCAGCCGATATCTCCCTGCACTGCTTCGTTAGTTGTTTTTTCATGCGGTCCTAAGGCCAAATGGCCTACCATTCTCTGGTTCATTTCAACGTCTGCTAAACCACCTTATTTTAAGCAGAGTACTGCATTTGCAAATGTGAGACCCAGAACCATTGCTCCTTTTCCACATTTCTCTCACTACTTCACATTAGTTATACCCCACAGAGGTCTATGCTTCATTATAGCTGCGTTTCGTGTTTCTTACCCTTAAGTTGCCTTTCGTGAGTTCTGAAGTAGTTATGCCCTTGGTTTATCCACACTACCGAATATTTATAGTCCTTGACTGTGGGTAATTCGCCATGTTGAATTACCTCTGCGTCACTGCTAGTGTCGTTTAAAACGATTATTCCAGATTTTTCTGCGCTACAATTTAACCCGAGGTCGATGGCTTCCTGACCGCTAATATTTATGCGCCGTTATATATCGGTCTGGTTATCAGCTAAAAGAACAATGTCGGCTGCGTATAACATTCCCAGAAAACTGATTTACCATTTCTCCTTGAAACATATGCGTTAGCTTGAAACCTAGTTGACTTTCTTCTAGTTTCTTTTCTAACCTTGTCATGTAAAGCATAAACAGTCTTGCCCTCAAAGGGCATCCGTGTTTTAGTCCCCGATGGGTGTGGACCTGCTGTGCGCATTTCTGCCCTTGCCACGTCAGGTGCACTCTATTATCTTTACAAATTCCTATAAGTAACTGTATAAACTCGTCATCTAATCCCTGAAGTTTCAGCATTCTTCGCAGCAGTTCTCTATTTACGGTTTCGTATGCCCCTTTAATGTCCAAGAACGTATTCCCTAATGGTCTATTCTGCGCTTTCACAGTTAAAATGCATTGCGTTATCACAATCAAATTATCATTCAATCCTCTGTCTTGTCTAAATTCCATCTGCAGTTCCCCAAGGACTTCATTTTCTTCCATCCATGCCGACTGAATCTCTGATTTTATCGCCTTCATTACGAATCTATACACCACTGATGTTACATGGAGTGGTCTGTCAATGAATACTGGATTTGTTGCCTCTACTATTATTAGAAACCGGATTTTAGGCAAATGCCTATTTTTCTCCTTGCGTTCCTATCGCCCTATTTCGATATATGAGCACGAATTGGAGGTCAAGGATGGCTTTTATGGTGGTTTTACAGTGCCTATAAATGCCTATTTTGGGTTTTGGTGCCTAAACTCCGATAAATGCCTATAAATGCCTTTTTTCTCAAATTGGCGCCTAAATCAGCACTATGTAGCGTCAAGTTTCGCTTTCGAGTGTCAAGCGAAAGGGCAAATTTAACAGTAGCTGCGCCACAGCGTTTATTTTTCATTTTGCTTCGCACAGTCCTCTGTACCTACACTATAGTTAAAGGAGCCATGAAGAGAAAACACAAGTTTGGTTCATTCGAAAGATTGCCTCGTTAGAACCATAACGACACCACTTATAACGCAAACTTCGCTCAAATAAGCTACATAATTAGGAAAAAAGGGAATGGCCCTGCGACCCACCAGCTCATTTCCCGCAACAGAACCTATGCCGTCACATGGGCTAAGCTCTGCGATTGGCGGAGGCCGGCAAAAGCAAACGCATGTTAGGCAGGGCTTACAGTTTGCATAGCGAGCTAAATGCCCGTGAAACATACTGCACATTCTTTTTATGACAAAGAACGGTGGAGTAAACGGTTGAAGTTCCGAACGAACACGCAAGCGTGTGCGCCAATGCGTACGAAACTACCGCCTGGCCGAGCTCGACATCTCGCCGTCGCGCAGACGAATTTTCGGGTTCGAGGCGCTCTGACCTTGGGGGAAAAATGCCGTAAACACCGCGCATTGACGCTCGTATCTTTCTGGTCGAAGCAGAGAGCTCGCGCGAACGGCTTTCCATACACGACACCGGCCAACTGGCATAAGCGATACTGCTACTGAAGTTGAACTATTATTAACCGTAATAAAAATACGGCACATACGTACCAGTCTGTATTCGTCCGTGGCGACGGCGCTGACGAGGCAGCGGTGCCGACGGCAGGGCGTTCGTCTGTTGTGGCTATCGCGGAATGGTCGCTTTCCCGTCCACCGCGTATCCCAAAACTCTTGCCGCTCGTGCACTTGGAAGCGTTGAGCGTTCAAGTGGTGTGGGGTTGTTAAATGCAAGCCCGAGCTCCTCGGCGAGAGTTTTGTTCTCCGGATCAGGCGTTTCCCCATGACTAGGGCTGCGGGTGCACTAGGTTTACTAGCATTTTTAAAATGGCCGCCGTCTCGGTCGACTCCCGCGTGTGGGTGCTATATGGAGTCGACATACTAAGTATCTGTTTCATGGACCGGCCCGTGTGACACCATTGCTCACGTCACCAAATGGCAATTTTAGCGGGAGATTTAAAATTTTGGCTTAAATTGCCTTATTTCTCAGTGAATAAAGCATCATTTGCTTCCGGGAAAGCGCTTGGGGTACTATGAAACACCTAATCTTTCGAATAAAACAAACTTTTGTTTTCTCTTCATGGCTCCTTTAAGCAGTTCCCGCCCCTTAGAATGAGCTTCAAGCGTTTCGCGCGTACAGGAGCAGCGTTTCGTGGCCGCCGACGGTGCGGTGGGGCGCACGGCCGTGCGCGCGGCCAGCTGCCGCTTTCAGTGGGTGTTGACTACAGCGCCACCGCTATTTTCTGCGCAAAAGGAGCACCTCCTCGGGCCGCCGGTCGGGTCACTCTAACACTTCTAGTATACTGTAGTTGAGCAACACGGTAAACGTCTTGTAAAGAATTCCTTAGGCGAATTCTGCAGAGCGTTGAAGTTGTTCAGGACGCAGCCGTAAACCGGAGTCGCAAGTGTTACATTTTGTACATTTTAAGAGCAATCCAATTGTTTATTTACGCATAATATTCATCACAACTTACTTTCTTGCAGCGCTGACCAACGGGCAGGGTGTTTAAGGCACCAAGAATTGTCTGCAGCTATCTTTTCCCTTACCAATGTCATTTGATCCGTGTATACGCGCGACGGCCCACTTTCACTAAGGCTACCATGACAATCTTTCCTGTGATTCTCCTAGTCATCACCGCAACGAGGTGAAGTCTTCGCGTGAACAGGTAATACGGCAAAGAGGAAAGGATTCACCAAAATACTGCACTGTAAGGGGCACAGCCTACGTCGTGGTAAAAATTTTAGGTTCAATGGCCCTAGCATTGAAACGAAGAGAATTCTGTAGAAGCTTAGTGGTCGTTAACCGTATTTGTACACGCTTAAAACGAATACAAAAAAACATCTTTAAAAGTATGAATTTTTATACATAGAAAGAGTTATTATCTCTTATGAACTACTTTTTGAGAAATGCAGATAGTTTTGTATAAAACAAAATGTGAATTTGTAAAGAAACAATCAGATTTACTTAAACCTCAAAAAAAGTAAAAAAAAATCCCATTCGTGTTACTGTCTTTTACATTTATTTACAAGTTTGGCAGATTTTATGATAATGCCATTTATATTGTGCCATTAGCAATAAACCTGTGCGCTGAAACATCCACTGAATTTGTTATCCGTAGTTGTACTGACTGGCTGGTGACTTTACGTGGTAGTGGGTGCTCTCCAACGGTGATGGGGGAGGGCGACTCCACACTGAATGCACGTGCTTGCATGCACATGGTTCCTTACTAATATCATGGACAGATAACTACCGCCGGCTCCCGTACTCGGTACCCCACAAAATATACCGTGAAGGTCACAAAATATTCTTTTCCCGCTATTGTCGCACATAATTTGAGACAGGAAACGTAGATTGACTTTTTTCGTAGAACGTTTTCTTTCAACCAGTTCTCCTCTTTATGCTGTTTTATGAAAGTAGTCAAACGTAATTTGTAATAGAGAGTTTTAGTATAACGTACGCAGCCGCACGCAAACAGTTAGCGAACGCTGTTTTTTTGCGCCGTTCCCACTGCGCATGCGCCGTACGTTAAGCCGCTTCTGCGTTTAGCGGACGGAAGAATAGCGCACGCTATTTCAGCAAAATAGCGTGCGTACAGTGCGCATGTGCCGGCTGTCTCCGATTCTCGCCACTTCTCGGAGCCGGCGGTTCGCGGAGCGCAGTGGCCACGCGCTCGCCGTTTCCCTTTAACAGTGGACCCCACTGTACGTGAGGCTGCTTGCGTTTCCAAAATGGCGGGAAGTAGCGCGACAACCATCCACTGTTCCGCTCCTCTGTTGACAGTATTTGGTTCCGATGGACCAAGTTCTTTGCTCCTGTGTTTTATATACGCTGAGTGGTTAGCACGTCGCCCTCGCACAGCTCTGTATCGTCGTAACATCGCTGACTGTCCGAACGAAGCTTGCAGCCGAGCCAGCGACCGAAGGTGTTAGTCTGTGTGTGTTGTGGACGCGTTCGCATCGCGATGAAATGCAACGGTATGCTTCTGTGGGTGGATAGTGCTTCCCATGCTCTGGATTATCTTTCTCGAGTGACGTACGACTCAACCTCGCATCGGGTATGTGCAGCGTGCGTAGTTAAAAGTGTTCTCGGCTTGCGCGCCAGAGTTAAGTGACTTGCTGTTCGTCCCCGCAAACCGCGCGCGAGGTGAGTGACGAATTTACGACGGGCAGAAAGAGCAACCGATTCCTTGTCAATCGCGGTTCAGACTTGCAGCGCATGTTGTGACGTTGTGTTCGTTCGAAACGCATCTCTGGATTGTTTTTAAGTTGAATAAAATGTATGCCTCCAACCCGGGCATTCGGTTCTCGGCGTTCTCTGCGATTCCACGAATGATGATGGTTGTATTTCAATGGCGCAAGGCCAACTGGGGCTAAGAGCGCCAAAAAAAAAGATGGTTAGCTACCACAGATTAAAGTCAATACTAGAAGTGAATAGCACCAGAAGTAAAAACAAATAAAGACAATGAGGATGGTTGGTGTAGAGGGCCAGGTTGTGATTATGCATGATACGATATGAGATTCAGAAATTTAACTTCTGATAGATAATTAAAACACGTTTGATAGTAAACATTGGTTCATCGCCTAGGAAGTGCGATGGGTGGAGTGGGATTTATTGTCTGTAGATTTCTGGAAAGTGTTTGCGTCGTGTGGTGTGAAGTGCCTTGCATGTGATTAGTATGTGCACTACGGATAGGGCCTCTCCGCACCTGCTGCACTGGGGTCTAGAAGATCCCGTTAGCAGATACGAGTGCGTTGCATGGGTGTGCCCTATCCACAGCCTACCCAAGGCGACTTCTGTGTGTCTGTTGCGTGTGTCAGTGGTGTATGGTCCCAAGCGTGGTTTTATAGCGTGTAACTTGTTATCTGTCTGTTCACTCCAGTGTGTTTGCCATGTTCTACGCAAGTGTTGTCTTATGTGTGGCTTGAGGTGTGTATATGGTACGGTTGTTATGTCTACAGTGTTCCTGAGTGCAGCAGCAGCTGCCCTCTCGTCTGCCAACTCGTTTCCAGCGATCCCAGCGTGCCCTGGGACCCAGCAGAGGAGCAGCTGATGCTTCTGCGCATACACAGACATGATAGTGTTAAATACAAGATTAACTATGTGGTTTTTGGGGGGTGTATGCGATGACAGTGCGCGAACAACACTCAAGGAATCCGTGTAGATGATAGACTTTGGAATTTGATTTTCAAGTATGTGTCGTACAATCAATAAAATTCCATATGCTTCTGCTGATAAAATTGTTGTGTGGACGCTCATGGTTCTGGCTGCACTGAAATTCGGACCATGAGCAGCGCAGGAGACCATAGTCGAGGTTTTAGACGCGTCACTGTAAAATTCTGCAAGTGGGTATTTAAACTGCAGAGACAAAAAGTGCTGCAGTATTGCAGCTCGCGGTACCCGATTTTTGTCAAGTTTCATAAAATAAAGGTCGGAGGACACAGGACGAACTTTCCAAGGAGGTAAAATGCCTGAAAAGGATGATCTGTACACGTCTAAAAACGAAGCGCTCAGATCCGAGGTTCGCTCTCTCACTCGAAGTGAAAAGGGCAGAGGAACGGATGGGCGATTTACAAAAAGCAGAGATGTGGATGTGTCGTTAAAGACAGGATAAAAAGGATGGCTATTCAGCGATGAAATTTTAAAAGCATAAAGTAAGTCCATGTACGTCCGTTGGTTCTCAAGGCTCCACTTATTACACTCGGCATACAGACTCTCAACAGGGCTAGTGCGAAAAGCACCCGACCAAGCCGTAGCCCCAAGTGTAGCACTGGGTCAAGCATTCGCAACGCTGTTTTAGTCGCCGACCCATATACCACACTGCCATAGTCTAAACGAGACCCAACCAAAGCAGTATAAAGCCGTAGTAGTAGTTCTTTGTTGGATCCATATGATTGATGAGAGAGAACCTTAATTATATTCATTGTTTTCAGACATTTATGTTTAAGTTCCTTGATGTGTGGAATGAATGTGAGTTTCTGGTCAAACACAACACCTAAGAACTTGTGCTCCTTTGTTCCCAGGAAGCGACACGCCATTGAGAGTAATGTCTGGGTCCGGATGGACCCCGCGCTTCCCGGAGAACACAACGCAGGAGCTTTTTGCAGGATTCAATTTAAACCCATTCCTGTCTGCCCAGCCGGCAAGCTTCCTGACACCGAGCTGGACTTGACGTTCGCATATTGACATATTACATGATTTAAAAGATATTTGCACGTCGTCTACATACATAGAATAAGAGATTGTTGGTGGCAGTGCCTTTCCAAGAGAGTTCATCTTTACTATGAAGAGAGTGCAACTCAACACACCACCTTGCGGCACGCCTTTTCTTGGACGTGAACCTTTGAGAGTGCACAACCAACTCTTACTCTGAACGTTCTCTCCCACAAATAACTTACAAGGGTGTTCAACATATTACCCGAAAGACCGAATGACCATAGGTCACTAAGGATCCCATAACGCCAAGCGGTGTCGTAGGCCTTCTCGAGATCGAAAAAGACAGTTACGGAATACTGCTTATGCACGAAGGCATCCTTGATGTATGAATCAAGTGCAACCAGTTGATCGTTTGTCGATCGCCCCACCCTAAAGCCTGCCTGGCAGCTCTCGAGAAGACCATTGTACTCGAGGAAGTACACGAGCCTGCGATTGATCATCTTCTCGAAGAGCTTGCACAGGCAGCTCGTCAGGGCTATTGGACGGTAACTTGAGGGGGACGACGGGTCCTTTCCCTCCTTCAAGAAAGCCACTACAATGGCCTCCCTCCAAGAGTGTGGAATGTGCCCCGAAAGCCATATTTTATTATATAGATGTAGAAGTGCTTCAAGTGTGTCTGCGTGTAGGTGTTTGTATCATTGTGTATGTAATGTTGTCTGGGCCTGGAGCTGAGGGTTTACACGTGCTCAGAGCAGCCCTCAGTTCATGTAGTGAAACAGGGAGTTGTAAGAAGTCTGTGATTTTTTTGTTGTCGTGTAGGGACTTCTTTTCACAACAGGCTTTATGTTTCAGGAAAGTGTTCGTGTAGTGTGCAGAACTGGACACGTGTTGGAAGTGTTGTGCGAGTGTGTCAGCCTGGTCTTCCAGAGTGTCCCCAGTTGTACTGACCAGGGGCAGGCTGTGTGTCTGTTGTCCTTTGAGTTTGCGTATACGTGTCCATACTTTCCGTGTGTCTGTGTAGGAGTTTATTGATGTTATAATGACGCCAACTCTCTCGTTTTGCCTCACGGCGCACACGTTTTCCTAATGCCTTGGCCCGTTTGAACAAGAGGAGGTTTCCCGACGTGGGGTACCGACGAAGGATACTCCACGCCTTGTTCTGGGCCTCTCGCGCCCGCCTACAGTCCTCATTCCACCACGGCCTCCGCTGGTTGCGCGCGGCACCAGAGGCGTGGGGAATGGACCCTTCGGCGGCGTCGAGGATGTGCGCCGTGAGGAGTTTGGTAGCTTCTTCAACGTGTAGGTTTTCTATGGATGTGTGGTGTAGTTTGGATGTCCCTGTAAAGGTATTCCAGTTAGCTCGTGCTTCATTGAACCTATTATGGGAAGATGAACTGCTTGGGCCTTTACCTATATATGTAAGTGAGGTGGGGAAGTGGTCACTGCCATATGGGTCAGTTCCCACACCCCACTCGAGAAGAGGAAAGAGAACTGCGGAGCCAATAGCCAAGTTAAGACATGAGTATGTGTTGTGTCCTATGTTATGATATTGCCGCAAACCATACATTGGGTTTGTTTATTTGTATTTTGATTTTACCGCCTGGCTGCGCCGGTCTGTGTTATCTCTGCGCCAAGGGAAGCGCGTGTTCCGTTCTTTCTTTCTGTGACGCATGTGTTATCTGTTGTGATAGGGAGAGCATTCCGATCTAACGTGAACAGCCCAGAATAATCTTCTTGGATCTACTATGTTCTCGATGCGAATCGACGTTTCGAGAACCACGCGCGCCAAAAGATAAAAAGCCTGCAGTGCGGACGCCGGGGCATTCGATTCGACGACACTCGTCTGTGCAAGTCACTTTGTTGACCGCTGCTTCGCCGCCTCTGTATTCTTTTGAGTTGTTAGGGGAGCACAAGTTCGCTCCAATAAACGTGTTTCTCATTCAAGACAACTTCATCGCCCTTGTCTTCGTGACATCTGGTGGAGGTGCTGGGTACGCACCCTTCATGCCCACTACAACCTCGGGAAGCCGCCAAGCCAGTCCAACAAGAGCCAGCCCCCGCCTGCAAGATTTACCACCCGAGTTCGGTTTGATGCCAGAAGGGCCCAAGAAAAGGAACGCTGCAACCAACACCATGGTGCAAGAAACAACGTCGCCAATCGTCCTGCAGCAGCCCCGGGAACCACCATCGTTCCGGGGAGCCCCGCTGAAGACCCCGAAGAATGGTTGGAGAAGCTGGAGCGCGTCCGCATCTTCAACAGGTGGGACGACGAAGAAGAAACTTTCCGGCATGTCTTCTTTTACTTAGAAGATGCTGCTCGAACTTGGTTCGAGAACCATGAGAGTTCTTTGACCGACTGGACTCACTTCAAAAGGGAGTTCCTTAAGACATTCACTACCGTTGTGAGAAAAGAGCGAGCTGCGCTTTTGCTTGAAACTCGACACAACACCCAACGAAGGGGTCGTGATCTTCGTTGAGGAGATGAAGCGACTTTTTCGCCGCGCGGACCCCGAAATGACCGAAGAAAAGAAGTTACGCTTCTTGATGCGCGGTGTGAAGGAGGAGCTGTTTGCTGGACTTGTCCGCAACCCGCCCAAAACCATCGCTGAATTCGTGACCGAAGCCAGCACGATTGAGAAGGCTCTCGAAATGCGTGCTAAGCAGTATGACCGGAACTTTGTTGGCGCGGCCAGTGCGAACTACATCGACAACATGCGGATTGGCTGATAGCCTACGCGAGACCATCCGCGCAGTAGTGAGAGAGGAGCTGCGGAAAACTTTCCCGACGACGCCGCAACCCCAAGTCGCTTGCCTAACTGACGTGATCCGGGAAGAAGTTCAAAACGCTTTGGGAACTTCTGTGGCATCCGAAGTACACTGCGAGCCCCAAGCTATGACGTACTCCGCGGCTGTTCACGACCCCGCCCTGCTCCAACACGTCGTCAAGAGGCACGTCGTCAAGAGGGCCCGCCCTACCGCCGCCCACTGTCGCCCGCCCGACCCCCGGTAGCACAAACCCAGACGCCGAGGAAGACTGACGTATGGCGAACACCGGATAATCGTCCTCTGTGCTACCACTGCGGAGAGGCCGACCACATCTACCGTCGCTGCCCCTACAAGAGGCTCGGACTACGTGGGTTCTCCGTCGACGCACCACGCCCCCGACCCGGCCAGCACCCATCTGAGATTGAAGAATACCTGTCGAACACCAGCCGTGGACCAGCCCGTTTCAACCGTTCGCGTCGCCCTACCCGTACCAGTCGCCGGACCGCCGTAGCAGTGCTGACTTCGCACGTGGAAGGTCTCCCAGCCCACGCGGGGGAAACTAAAGGCAGCAACTTCTGGAGGTGAAGTTGCTCTACGGCGGAAAAACTGGAAACCCTCCAACGACGCAAGGACTCGCTGAAGACAGTGATTCACGACATGCCCTCATCCCGACGACCCGACCTAACCCTGACGAGACTCCGAACACGACGACAGCTACACGGCGCGACGCGTACCCGACTGACCGAGACGTCCGTTGAGAAGACGACGACAACGACGATGCACAGTGCCCGACCATCAACACGTACAAGCAGAGATACGACGCCCCGACGAACCCGGAACTCGAGGAAGACTGCATCTGACGTCAAGGTGTCCATCGACGGCTTTGACGTAGTCGCCCTCGTAGACACGGGAGCTGACTATTCGGTAATGAGCGGACCATTTGCGTCTAAACTGAAGAAAGTTATGACCAGATGGGACGGTCCGCACATACGCACAGCAGGAGGCCACCTCGTGACGCCAAGTGGAACGTGCACATCGCGCGTCACCATAGACGGCACAACGTACCCTGCGGCGTTCGTCGTTCTGCCTAACTGCTCCGCGCGACGTGATTCTCGGAATGGACTTTTTGACGGACAACGGCGCAATAATTGATCTGCAGACCAAGTCGATAACTTTTTCCTCCGATCACTCCACGACGCCGCAGCCGAACCCCGATCACCGTGCTGCTGTCAGGATCGCCGACGATCACATCACCCTGCCACCCCGCGCAAGCTTGATGATCGCCGTCTACTGTGAGGATGCTGCTTCTGACATCGACGCTATCGTAGAGAGTGATCGAAGGTTGCTTCTCGACCGCGGTGTCTCCGTCGCAAGAGGCATTGCGCACTTTAAGCAACGCCAATCTCACGTTTTGGTCACTAATTTCACCGAAGAGTACCAGCATTTAAACAAGGGAGCTGCAATTGCGTTCCTCGAAGAAACGCAAGAAGCAAGTGATGTGATCGCAGTCGCCGACTTTGAACGCACACCCGTAGAAACCTTCAAGCTCCCGCAGCCATTCGACGTGAATCCGGCGCTACCCGCAAGAACAACGGAAAAAATTATTGGCTTTGCTGCGTCGCTATAGCGAATGTTTTTCGTCGAGCGCAAAACTACGTCAGACCCCTCTAGCGAAGCACCGAATAAAACCGAAGATGGAGCCCGACCTACCCGACAGTCACCGTACCGCGTCTCTTCACACGAACGGGAAGCCATCCGGACTCAAGTCGACGACATGCTCAGCGACGACATTATACAGCCATCGAAAAGCCCCTGGGCTGCGCCCGTCGTACTCGTAAAGAAAAAAGACGGCACATTAAGGTTTTGCGTTGACTACCGGCGACTGAACAAAATCACGAAAAAGGACGTGTACCCCCTCCCCCGAATCGACGACGCCCTCGACCACCTCTGCCACGCGAAGTACTTCTCATCGATGGACCTGAAGACCGGCTACTGGCAAATTGAAGTGGACGAGAGAGACCGAGAGAAGACTGCATTTATAACCCCAGACGGCCTATACGAGTTCAAGGTGATGCCGTTTGGGCTGTGCACAGCACCAGCGACGTTTCAAAGAGTCATGGACACTGTGCTAGCTGGCCTTAAGTGGCACACCTGCCTCGTATACCTCGACGACGTAGTGGTATTCGCCCGGACTTTCGACGAACACCTTGCAAGGTTGGAGTCTGTACTCGAGGCCATTCGTACGTCGGGGTTGACGCTGAAGCCTGAAAAGTGCCGTTTCGCATACGGGGAACTCAAGTTCTTGGGCCACGTCGTCAACGCCGCGGGAGTCCTACCTGACCCGGCAAAAACTTCAGCCATTGCGAACTTCCCAAGGCCGAAAGACAAGAAGGGCGTGCGAAGATTTCTCGGGCTGTGCGCATACTACCGGCGCTTCGTCGCAAACTTCGCACGCATTGCAGAGCCACTCACGCGCTTGACGAAAGATAGCACCCCTTTCAGCTGGGAAAACGACCAAGAAAAAGCATTCGGCGAGCTGCAAAAACGCCTGCAAAGCCCGCCCGTGCTCGCTCATTTCGACGAAAATGCCGAAACGGAAATGCACACGGACGCCAGTGATATAGGCTTGGGTGCCGTCCTTGTCCAAAAGCAAAGCGGCTGCGAAAGGTAATCGCCTATGCCAGCCGTGGTCGAAGGAGGAGAAAAACTATTCTGCCTCTGAGAAAGAGTGCCTGGCTATTATATGGGCGATTTCAAAATTTCGCCCATACGTGTATGGAAGGCCATTCAAGGTTGTAACAGACCACCATGCGCTGTGTTGGCTCGCCAATTTGAAGGACCCCTCTGGCCGTCTTGGGCGGTGGAGCTTGCGCCTGCAGGAGTTCGACGTTACAGTCGTTTATAAATCCGGCAGGAAACACTCCGACGCCGACTGCCTGTCCCGCGCCCCCGTCGACCCACCACCACAAGACTCTGATGAAGACAGCGCGTTCTTCGGGATCGTGACGGAGAGCGACCTAGCCGCCCAGCAGCGTGCCGACCCCGACTTACGCGTCATAATCGAGTACCTCGAGGGATGCAACGTTGCCGTCCTAGGACCTTCAAACGCAGCTTACCAGCATTCAGCCTGAGAAACTCCGTCCTTGTGAAGAAGAATTTCAGCCCCGGAACAAGAGCGAATTACCTTCTCGTCATCCCCGCGGACCTTCGTGACGAAATTTTGGAAGCGTGCCACGACGACCCGTCTTCCGGACATCTGGGCACAGCCCGCACTATTGGAAAAATCAAGGCGAGGTACTACTGGCCCGGCCTTACCTCTGACGTCACCCACTACGTCCGGAGCTGCCGTGACTGCCAGCGACGAAAAACGCCGCCGACAAGACCCGCCGGACTTCTGCAACCGATCGCCGTCCCATCGAGACCATTTCAACAGATTGGAATGGACCTTTTAGGCCCGTTCCCTACGTCACGATCACAGAACAAGTGGATTGTCGTAGCGACAGACTACATGACGCGCTACGCAGAGACCGCCGCTCTTCCGAGGGGACTGCACAAGAAGTGGCGAAGTTCTTTATAAGCCAAGTTGTGCTGCGACATGGAGCCCCGGAAGTCCTAATCACAGACCGCGGAACGGCATTTACTGCGGAGCTGATGCAAGGAGTATTACGCTACAGCAACACGGATCACCGAAGAACGACGGCGTACCACCCCCAAACGAACGGACTAACAGAACGTCTGAACAAGACAATCGCAGATATGCTGTCAATGTACGTTGACGTTGAACATAAGACTTGGGACGAAGTGCTCCCGTATGTCACGTTTGCGTACAAACACGGCTATCCAGGAGACGACACAGCTGACGCCGTTCGAGCTTGTCTACGGTAGAAGGCCGACTACGATGCTCGACGCCATGCTTCCGCACGTAGAAGACGACGACCTCAACGCCGACGTCCACGGATATCTTCAACGTGCGGAGGAGGCCCGCCAGCTCGCTCGAGTTCGTATAACGGACCAGCAGCTGGTGGATGCGGGCCGCTACAACCTCCGACGCCGAGACGCCGAGTACCAACCAGGGGATCGTGTGTGGGTTGGACTCCCATCCGACGACGCGGACTCAGTGAGAAGCTCCTGCGACGGTATTTCGGACCCTACCAGATTCTACGACGTGTTGGCCAACTTACCTACGAAGTGATCCCCGATGGTGACTCCGGCACATCACGACGACGCACGCGGCCTGAAGTCGTCCACGTGGTTCGCTTAAAACCTTTCTACGGACGATGACGCGAATTTTATTCGGACTGTCGCTTATGTTAGCATCGGGTCGATGCACTCTTAGAGGGGGGTAATGCCGCGAACCATACATTGGGTTTGTTTATTTGTGTTTTGCTTTTACCGCCCGGCTGCGCCGGTCTGTGTTATCTCTGCGCCAAGGGAAGCGCGTGTTCCATTCTTTCTTTCTGTGCCGCATGTGTTATCTGTTGTGATAGGGAGAGCATTCCGATCTAACGTGAACAGCCCAGAATAATCTTCTTGGATCTACTATGTTCTCGATGCGAATCGACGTTTCGAGAACCACGCGCGCCAAAAGATAAAAAGCCTGCAGTGCGGACGCCGGGCATTCGATTCGACGACACTCGCCTGTGCAAGTCACTTTGTTGACCGCTGCTTCGCCGCCTCTGTATTCTTTTGAGTTGTTAGGGGAGCACAAGTTCGCTCCAATAAACGTGTTTCTCATTCAAGACAACTGCATCGTCCTTGTCTTCGTGACAATATGTAGGCTGTTTATTGTGAAAAGGCATGCTCCAGAGGATGTAAGAAACCTCTCTATCAGGCGACCCCGGGCATCAGTATCAGAAGAGCCCTAAAGAGAATTGTGAGCGTTAAGGTCGCTGTTGAATGTATGTTCGGGCACGGTTCAACCGCGCCTCGAAGTCAGAGCTCAAAAGTGGATGATCAGGAGGAATGTATAGGAGCATACCGTTATCAACCTATTAATATTATTAAGCGTATTGTGCTACAGCCTCAAGGATAGTGTTCAAAGTGACAGGGTGGCATTCTAAAGATTTACGGGCGATTATGGCCACACCCCAGAAGAGTGTGTTGCAGCCATCCCTGTCTTATGTATACCACGTAACTATTCAAGAAATTTGTGTGCTTGAATTCAAATGGTTTCGTGAACACACATTACACTTGGCGGATTAGAATGCAGTATTTCATTTACATCGTCAAGATTTTTAAAGGCCCTTGCAGGTCCATGATACTATGTTCTCTCTTCCCATTATGAAGTGTTCGGAGCTACTGGACTGTTGTTGTTTAGTGCCGTCTTTCGGGGCTGTGATTCTCGTCTTTTGGCTTGTCGGGAGGCTTTGGCGTCGGGACGCGTTCCTTGCGGTGCACCGCAGACAAGAACGGACCGACGTCCATTTCATCCTGGGATGTCCTCGGAGCGCCCGAGGGATCAGGCTCCTTGGACCGCGAACCTTTGGGGTGCGCTTTTCTTTGCCCGCAACCACCGAGGATTTCAGGAACGCCTCGGATGGCGCAGGCGGTGCGGTGGGGTGGGAGCTGCCGCTGGCTCCCCCAAGTCCATCTCCTCTGCGCCCTCGCCCGTGGTTTGGGACGCTGGAGTGGAAGTGGAGGATGCAGCATCGCTCCCACCAGACGTGGTTGCGCCCACAGCCGCTGCTGGCTCAGCGAGTGGTGCGGAGGTGGGTTGGGCTGCAAGAGGCAACCCAGGGGGGGGGGGGGGTGGGGCAGGGGGGCAGGGGGGGGGTGGGGGGGGGGGGGGGGCGGACCAAGTCCGACTTCTCGGTACTGGGTCCCTGCCGAAACCAGACGCCGCTCCGCCCCCGGCGAGCTGCGTCGGCGTACCTCCCCAGGGGAAAGAGGCGAACCTCTTCCGCGCCTCTGGAAGGTGATGTTTTCCGTGACTTGATGTTTATTATTTTTTTTTCTCAAGCTTGATCCGCTCGCAGGTTCGCGAATATGCAGCGTGAGGTCCTTGACAATTGGCACAGAGCAATTTATTGGATGAACAGTCATCAGTGAGATGGTGTTGGGCACATTTAGCGCAGGTTGGCTGGCCCCAGCACGAGTTGGTACCATGCCCGAACCGCTGGCACTTCCACGAATGAAGTGCCACGGGTCTTCAACGCTTTCTTTATGGAACGTACTCAGGTAAGAGAATATTCATGTCGTTATGGCCGTGTTGCATTCAATACTAACGGGAAAGCGTTTGTTTACACGTTTGGGATAGTCGAAAATGTCCAAGCATTCCGGCACTCCGCTGGCAGATCAGCCGGCGAATTCGCAAAAAAACAGTCGACAGATTACGCCGTAAGCATAAGCGTGTCGTTACGCAAAACAGATGAGACACGCTACTAAAACTCCTCTCGCGGTGTTTACGTATCGTGACGCAAAAATTTAGCGTTTACCGTACGCAAAGGCAACAAACGCTGTACTAAAACTCCCTAATACAACGGTGCTGCTCTCGCGTGTGTACGGATATCTTGTATCAAACATGTTGCGCCTAGGCGTTGCGTTGCTTAGCGCAAGGCGCGGGTTCGGTTCCGGGATGCGGCGGCCGCTTTTGTGATGGAGGCGAAAAGTAAAAACGCCCGTGTGTACGAGATTTTGGCGCATGTAAAAGATCCCAGGTGATAAAAAATAACCCGGAGCCCTCCACTACGGCGCGCCTCATCGTCTGCGTTACGTCCGCGCATTAAACCCTGCAATCAACCAATCAAACAAACATGTATAACCCTATTTTATTTCACTGAAAGCACGGATTTGTGTAGGCCTTCCTAAGCGTCCTAAAAATATAACAAAGGGCATGCCTACACATGGTTATTAGGGCATTGCTGTTAAGCGTTTTATGGAAAGGGGGAGCAGACCATTGAGCGAAAAACCTTCGTTGTTGACAATTGAAGGAAATCGCGGGTGCTTTAAAGGGAAAATAAAAACCCAGAGCTCGAATTCGGTTTCAACCTGAGTAATTACAGATTGAAATGTATGATGAACAACAGCGCAAAAAAACAAGGGATAAAAAGAAGAGGGGACGACGCACAGCGCGTGTCCCCCCGTCCCCTCTTTTTTTGTCTGTGTTTCTTGCGCTGTTGTTCACCATGAATCTCAATCTGCACCAACTAGCCCAACTTGCCATCTTATTCACAACGCTTTTTAATTCCTACATCTCCACTTGTGGACTTATCAAGAAGGGCTTTGCTTTGAAGAACTAATGTGCCGGTTCTTTGAAGTAAAATTAGTCATGTAGAATTGTAGAATACTTAGTGCCACGTGTAGCGAGATTATGACGGCACATGAGTTAAACAAATGTACACGAGCAATCTAGAGAAGGACTCTAGGGAAGCCCTGACGTGTGGTAGAGTGTTTCTAATGTATCTGGTTAACAATAGGCACAAACAAAATAAAAAAAACACGCAATTACTGTAAAAAGATGCCAATCAGTGCCGATCTGTTCTGGGGCAGCATGCCAACAGCGCGAAGCACAGTTACAAACGATGCGAAAACAATGAGCGCGGACTGGCAAGCGGCCCTTTGTAGAGTGTACAAAATATTTACACAAGTTGTTCTAATAGAAGTGACCTATTTTCCCGCGTAACCTACAGCAATCCGTGTATAAAATGGAACAATTTAATCACGCCGGCTTCAGTCTAGGCTCTCGTCACTTGATTAAAGTCGAAACGATTTCCGAATGTCTGTCTCGCACACAGCCTTTCTGGTGAATGTTACAATGCCGAGCAGGGCTGTAGTAATGGTGCTGTTTTGCTCTCCGCACATAAACACGGCTTGTAGCATACTCAAGTGTGCAGGCGTGTTGCCGGCAATCGGAGACTGGCTAGGTGTATGCGACAAGCATAAAATAGTGTTTCTTGCAAGATTTGTATAGTCTACCCACTGCTGTTGTAGCACAGCAACAGTTACGTTTGAAAGAGTTGGCATGGCAAAACTAGCCGGGTAATGAGTAGAAACCGGAATTTAGGCAAATGCCTACTTTTTTCCTTGCGTTCCTGTCGCCCCATTTCGATATATGAGCACTAATTGGAGGTCAAGGATGGCTTTTATGGGGGTTTTATAGTGCCTATAAATGTCTATTTTGGGTGTTGGTGCCTAAACTCCGATAAATGCCTATAAATGCCTTTTTTATCAAATTGGCGCCTAAATCAGCACTATGTAGCGTCAAGTTCGCTTTCGAGTGCAATTTATTTGATACCTTTATTCATTCTACCTGGAAATATTTACTGCTCTCAATTCTATGGGTTTGAACCTGGTCCTCTTTTTAAAACTCCCCGAACCCCTCACTTTGCTCCGGTATAACCGGAGCGGCGGCTTCTGCATGCTTTACGGGTGGCTTTCCCGCAGGACTTGGTGGTGGACATACAACTCTACTCCCCAGGGGAACTATGATACCGTCAGGGGAAAAGAAAGTGATGGGGAAAAATTACGCCCACCTCCCCTCGCGGGAACCCTGGTGTGATGCAACGCATCTGGTTGGTTCCATTGGTGTTTCCGTTGGGTTGATTCTCTAAAGGAACCGTCGCATCAAGCAATCGTAGAGTACTGCGACAGAGTGCAAACGGAGCACGGACGACCGTCGGCTGAGACCGCGTTCGCTATCGGAGATAGGAGAGGAGGAGAGTGGGAGAGAGACCCACCTGCGCCGACGCCGCCGCCGAGAGGAGAGGAGGAGAGTGGAGGAGAGACGCACCTGTGCCGACGCCGCCGCCGCCGCTGTTAGCGAGAGCGTTCGCTATCGGAGAGAGGAGGCGAGGAGAGTGGAAGAGGGACGGACGTCGCCGCCGGATAGTTGAAAGCTTCACCACCAAAGGAGACATTTGCTCTAGGCGATTGGACCCGACCAATAGGAGGCACCCTTCCCTTCTGGTCCGGTCTTTCAACGTGCACGGTCTGGCTTTCTCCGCTGCCATTTTCAGCCATGCCGAAACGGAAGACGCCCAGAAGTGCGTTGATGCGACAGTGGACACTTCACTCACCATGCTACAGAATAGACGGAGAGACCGTGTTCTGCCAACCATGCGGAAAAAAGGTGAGCCGACGAGTTTTTACGTGGCGTGAGTGTTTCATGTGTTATTCAAAACCACGGACCCTCGACCAAGTGCGCTTGATCCAGGGCCGTGGTCGATCTCGAAACAATGCAAAGTTGTCCATTGCGCCGCCTTGGTTGTCGCCTGGGCGTCATGGCCACGATTCGCTGTTATTGCTTTTTGTTTATACTGCCCCTTCTTCTGAGAAAAGAAAGGAGGCACTTGTGTATTTTGAATAGGGCGACAGCGTTCCCTTTCGGTTGCCTGAATTTTTTTCAAACGTTGGTTATTTTGATTGCTAGCGTTGTTTATAAGTTCTAAACTTTCAATACCATTGAGATTATTGAAATGAAATATTTTAGATACCTTGAAAAGAAGATTCACATTTTTATGTACCGTCCCTGTGTGCTGCGTTAAGTGAAAATCCTGAAATTTCTTGATCAAACGAGCAATTGATCGGTTGGTACTGAAGGATGATGTTTCAAAACTAGTGCTGATGAACGGAGCGTGTTTTTAAGATATGCACTGGACATCCGTTCAGTCGAAGTCCACCTCGTAGCTACTCGGTTAATTACATGCAGACGCTAGCTAAATTACCGAAGTACGCTACGCTAAGTTAACACGCAATTGAATCTGTATCTTCCTCCCCCCGTCGTGCAACCGGGAAATTTAGGGTATTGATGGTGCGCGCCGAGTCAGTTGAACAGAACGTCAATGGAATCTCATCCTTCTTGTTTTTCAAGTACGTTTGGTGGTATGACACGGCCTAGCAGCGTGGCGCTCAAGTGCAGTTATACCATCAAATAGGACGCAGCAGGGGTGTTCGAGCGCTCTCTGCGGAAGTTAGAATGTTTATTGATGCTTATCGTATTTATTTGTCTTCTGTTAGCATGCCAAACGCTTGTATGCTAGCATGTTTATCTGGCTGTGATGTTGAATATACGCTTCGTGTTTAAGAAATCCTAATGCATTTGCGCAGATTCCTTGCGAGAAGAAGTACCATTTGGCTCAGCACAAGAAGACGGCAGGTCACCTGGCATACCTTAAGCGGGACAAGCCCTCAACAATCCAGTCTTTTCTGACAACAGCCTTCAAGGACGACAGGACGAACGCTTTCAACGTTGATTTGTGCGAGGCTCTGGTGGCCGCAAACATCCCTTGGACCAAACTCGAAAATCCCGTGCTGAAACAATTTCTACAGAAGTACTGTAATCACAACGTGCCGTCTGAGTCAACTTTGAGGAAGAACTACCTTCGGTCTTTGTATGAACAGACATTTGCAAGAATCAGAGAAGAGCTTCGCGACCCCTGCATTTGGAGTTCCGTAGACGAAACAACAGATGTCAAAGGGCGCTTTGTCGCTCACTTTCTTGCTGGGGAGCTTGCGGCGCACGAGAAGACAAGGGCTTTCCTCGTGTGTTCGAAACCTTTTGAGAGAACAAATGGGGAGTCTGTAGCATTCTTTGCAAACGAATCCCTAAAAGTTCTTTCCCCTACAGGATTCGAGGCCATCAAGGTTCTGTTGCTCTACACAGACGCTGCAGCCTACATGCACAAGGCCGCTCATCTCCTGAAGGCCTTCTACCCGCAGATGCTCCAGGTCACCTGCCTAGCGCATGCGCTTCATCGTGTTTGCGAGGAACTGAGGAAGCACTTCACTGACGTCAAAGAGCTTATTGGTTCAGCCAAGGCCGCGTTCCTGAAGGCACCCTCTCGCGTGCGCGTCTTCAAGGAGATGCTGCCTGATGTGCCCCTTCCGCCAGAACCCGTCATCACACGATGGGGAATGTGGCTAGAAGCTGTTGAGTACTACAACTGCTACTTTTTGGACATCAAGGCCGTGATCAACGGCCTTCCAATTGACGAGAGTGTTGCAGTCACAAAGGCTCAAGCTGTCCTCTCCGTGAATAGCCTTCCAGGAGACCTCGCGTACCTTTGCGCCAACTTCACGTTCTTAGCGGATTCTATCAAAAAACCTGAAAGTGAGAGAGAAACTCTTCTTACGAACGTTCCGCTAATTCTCCACGCACAGGAAAGAATCGCCACCGTTCCCGAAGGACCCGTCGCCGAAACAGCACGTGCGAAGCTGCAATTGGTCTTGGACAAAAACAAGGGGTTTTCTGTCCTTAAAGAAGCTTCAGAAGTTCTTGCTGGTGAGCACTGTAGGATCCCAGTGTCAATTAACCCATCGAATCTTCCCAAGTATAAGTACGCACCAATCACATCTGTCGACGTCGAGCGTTCGTTCTCCGCGTACAAACTCATTCTCGGCGACAAGAGGCACAATTTTGAACCCGGAAATCTGCAGATGCTGGTAGTTATCTATTGTTTCTATAATTTTCATAGTGATTCTTAAACTAGGTTCCGCGTTCTGTCCAAACACAATTGTTAATATTTATATTTCTTATGAGCGCATGTGTATTTGGCAGTGTTGAAAGGTCTTGCTTTGAATAATTAAGGTACCTGTAGAAAATTGCTAAGTTTGTACGTAATTTCTCAGGTAACAACATGTTAATTTCTTAACAAACCTTGTCTATCTTGCATTTATTATTTTCTTGCTTTATTGTAATTTAATTGCGTCAGGTAGACATAACTTTGCGCTTTTATAAATCAGTATTACCATATTTCAAGTATTGTTCTCCTGCCTGTTTCACAATATGCGACGCTTGAGTGACTTTCGCATCTGAACATGTATGTAAGCACTGCGCTTGTGAAATTAAGCCAATTGATCGTCATCAGCCCAGAGGTATTACGGGTCAATTCCACTTCTAAGGTCAATGTATAGAACTTGTTATGAGAGAAACATAAACAATTGAATTGAACGGTTACTGCCATTGTGGCCTCATAGCAATGATATTTTTGGAATTCCTTTCGTGCTTACAGTTCTCTCACGTCTTCACTTGAAAATATTAGCATTTATCTAAAAATTTATTGCGCCTATTTTATTCTTTTTAGTGCCTAAAACGTTGTTTTTACAGCCTATTTTTGGCGCCTAAAACGCGCTTTTTTAGTGCCTACAAGTCCGGCCTCTAGCTATTATATATCAAATTCACCCTACTTTCTAGCCAATCCTCCTATATTGTTTGCTTTGTATCCCATTGTCTATTGTCCTGATAAACGATGCCTTAGGTCCAAGCAGCTTTATCAGCTGCATATGTATTCCGTCCGGGGCGGCTGCTGTTTTGGGGGGAAACCTTTTGTCTGCTTTTTTCCAATATAGGTCGCCCGACCTTACTTCCATTTCCGCAGTCATCTGTGGCGCTGATGTTATCGGTGCAGGCTTCCCTACCAATATTTCCCTAAACTTCTCACTAATCATTTGATGAATATGCGCCAACGCCTGCTCTCCTAAATGTTTGTCTTCACCATCCATCAAGAATTTTTGATGAATATGGTTTCTTGAACTTAGTAATTTTACATAGTTTCAAAACGTCTTGGATGCGCTTTTGTCCTTCTTCCGTATTTCTGCCATCCATTGATCGCTTGTCTGAGTGATCTTTGCTTGCATCATTGCATGCACTTCTAGTTTTTTTCCGGTAGATATCCCATTTTTCCTTCACTACCAGCGGTTCCAGACCAGTTCTTTTTGCTTCTCTATGTTCTCTCGACGCCTTTCTTCGCTGTTCAATGGCATCTTTTTATTTCTTCATTCCACCAGCTTCTCGGCTTTCTCTTCCCTTCCATCGGTTTCGTTGCTTTGCTTCATTCATCTTACCCTTTATGAACGCGATCATTTCATCGTACTCCTATTCTTTGTCTTTGTAGTTACGGATTTAGTCTTCCATTATATCATCGACGATATTCAACTCTTCATGTTCAAATTAGTTCCTCGGGTTATACTGATTTTGCGCCTCCAAAGTGCGAGGTAAGCCGCTTGTGGTTATTCCAAAGCGGTCTGTTCCGTTTTTATTTATGCTCTTTTCCCGCGGCCTTTCGTACACTGTTTCGGAGACTAGACTATAGTCTATGGCTGACTGTCAGTTACCGCTTTCCCACGTTATTTGTCCGTCACACTTGTTTTCTGTGTTTACTATTACAACCCAGTTTTCCTGACATAGATCTATCACTATAGAACCGTTGTGATCTGTATATCCACCCAAATCTTCTATGTGGGCATTCATATCTCCAACTAAGATTACTTCACCCGAATCTTTGATGTCGTTTATATCTCTCCTCAAACAGTTTATTTCCGCATTTTCGTCTCTAGCTCTGCTTCCGGTTCACAGATACACAACTCCTAACCATGTATTTTCCCCCGCTATGGTGCCTCTAACTCATAGATGCTCTTTACAGCTTTCATGCACTCTCTGCCAGTGGGTTACTTGTTTAATAAGCATGCAACACTCCCCCCTCTCTCTCTTCATTCCTGTGGCCCTGTTGCAACCTTCACAGACATAATTGTCGATGACAGGTGGTGTTTCTAGGTCTCAGAGGCGAGTCTCGGCAAAAGCGTACACGTTTATTTCTTCCCCTTGAAGTGAATCTGGAATTTCTAGCCACTTACCAACCTTTCTGCCTTCCTGAATATTTGGGTAGCTGATTAAATATTTATTTCATTTGTTTTTCTCTATAGCTTTTCACTTACGTGGTCTATTTTTGTCTCTTACAACGGTCTTAGCTCTATATTTTTGCAGTTAAAGCCCCTCTGTATATGTTCTCAGCTACATCCATAGGTTCGGTTAGCTCTAGGCGTAGCTGCATTCCATCATTGAGTGTGCATACGTCCCTGACTTCCCCTTTGTAACCTAATTTGCCTTCATAGCTCCGCGGCACCCCCTAAAAAGCTACTGGTCTCCAACCTCAGCGCCACCCCACCTTGTTTCCAAGCCTGGGGCTGAATTGAATCCCATCCCACTGAAAAGCTTGCCTACGTCCAATGCTGCCCACTACCCTGTTCACGTCTATCACCTTCAAGCCCAACTTCCCTGCCGCGCCTCTTGATCTCACTGTTAGCTGCGAGTACTTCCCGTTCGGTGTGCGTGCCCTGATTTGTCACCTCCGGCACGGTGCAGACTACAATGATCCCATTTGGGGCCGTCGCCCGCAGGTCGTTTACCCCCTTCGCTATCTCCTGGCCAAGTATTCTCTCCTTCCCCTAGAAACCGCACCAATCACCACAAGGTTTCTAGCTTTACTAGACAAGGCCAGCTGCCCCTTCGCTGCAGTCATCACCGTCTGCATCGTTTAACCTGGGAAACACCCCACCTTCATACGCTTATCCCCCTCTACCCTTTCCATTATGACAGCGCTAGTCCTCTTCATCTTAGACGCTCTCGCTATGATTAAGTACCACCCAGTCTGCCATGTGCTGCCCTTTACTGGTACCTGCTTATCGACTGGTTTTGCTGGCCTATCTTCCAGCACATGGGAGTAGCTGTTTCCTTTCGTATCTTCCGCCCCGTCTGTTACCTCGGTGCATGCCTCCGCCTCGCTGCATGGGCCAAGGTGTTTGTCATTTTTTGGTGAAATTACGATCCTTTATAGCTTCCTCCCAGCTGCTTCTAACTTTCCTCAACGGCCCACTGTTCGTCGTCGCGTTCGTTACTTAGCGCTGCTCCAGTTCCGTAACCCGCTTAGCTAACCCCGTTATCCGCTTCTACGCGTTCCAGCCGCGACACCAAACGCCAACTCTCGTTTTGCCTCACGGACGGCACACGTTTTCCCAACGCCTTGGCCCGTTGGAACAAGAGGAGGTTTCCCGACGTGGGTACCGACGAAGGAACTCCACGCCTTGTTCTGGGCCTCTCGCGCCCGCCTAAGTCCTCATTCCACCACGGCTCCGCTGGTTGCGCAGCGGCACAGAGGCGTGGGAATGGAACTTCGGCGGCGTCGAGATGTGCGCCGTGAGGAGTTTGGTAGCTTCTTCAACGTGTAGGTTTTTTATGGATAAGTGGTGTAGTTTGGATGTCTCTGAAATGTATTCCAGTTAGCTCGCTGGCTTCATTGAACCTTTATGGGAAGATGAACTGCCTGGGCATTTACCCATATAGTAAGTGAGGGAGGGAAGTGGTCACTGCCATTGGGTCCGTCCCACACCCCACTCGAGAAGAAGGAAAGAGAACTGCGGAGCAATAGCCAAGTTAAGGTATGAGAATGTGTTGGGTCCTATGTTATGATATTGCCGCGAACCATACATTGGGTTTGTTTATTTGTGTTTTGCTTTTACCGCCCGGCTGCGCCGGTCTGTGTTATCTCTGCGCCAAGGGAAGCGCGTGTTCCGTTCTTTCTTTCTGTGCCGCATGTGTTATCTGTTGTGATAGGGAGAGCATTCCGATCTAACGTGAACAGCCCAGAATAATCTTCTTGGATCTACTATGTTCTCGATGCGAATCGACGTTTCGAGAACCACGCGCGCCAAGATAAAAAGCCTGCAGTGCGGACGCCGGGGCATTCGATTCGACGACACTCGCCTGTGCAAGTCACTTTGTTGACCGCTGCTTCGCCGCCTCTGTATTCTTTTGAGTTGTTAGGGGAGCACAAGTTCGCTCCAATAAACGTGTTTCTCATTCAAGACAACTGCATCGTCCTTGTCTTCGTGACATCTGGGAGGTGCTGGGTACGCACCCTTCATGCCCACTACAACCTCGGGAAGCCGCCAAGCCAGTCCAACAAGAGCCAGCCCCCGCCTGCAAGATTTACCACCCGAGTTCGGTTTGATGCCAGAAGGGCCCAAGAAAAGGAACGCTGCAACCAACACCATGGTGCAAGAAACAACGTCGCCAATCGTCCTGCAGCAGCCCCGGGAACCGCCATCGTTCCGGGGAGCCCCGCTGAAGACCCCGAAGAATGGTTGGAGAAGCTGGAGCGCGTCCGCATCTTCAACAGGTGGGACGACGAAGAAGAAACTTTCCGGCATGTCTTCTTTTACTTAGAAGATGCTGCTCGAACTTGGTTCGAGAACCATGAGAGTTCTTTGACCGACTGGACTCACTTCAAAAGGGAGTTCCTTAAGACATTCACTACCGTTGTGAGAAAAGAGCGAGCTGCGCTTTTGCTTGAAACTCGACACAACACCCAACGAAGGGGTCGTGATCTTCGTTGAGGAGATGAAGCGACTTTTTCGCCGCGCGGACCCCGAAATGACCGAAGAAAAGAAGTTACGCTTCTTGATGCGCGGTGTGAAGGAGGAGCTGTTTGCTGGACTTGTCCGCAACCCGCCCAAAACCATCGCTGAATTCGTGACCGAAGCCAGCACGATTGAGAAGGCTCTCGAAATGCGTGCTAAGCAGTATGACCGGAACTTTGTTGGCGCGGCCAGTGCGAACTACATCGACAACATGCGGATTGGCTGATAGCCTACGCGAGACCATCCGCGCAGTAGTGAGAGAGGAGCTGCGGAAAACTTTCCCGACGACGCCGCAACCCCAAGTCGCTTGCCTAACTGACGTGATCCGGGAAGAAGTTCAAAACGCTTTGGGAACTTCTGTGGCATCCGAAGTACACTGCGAGCCCCAAGCTATGACGTACTCCGCGGCTGTTCACGACCCCGCCCTGCTCCAACACGTCGTCAAGAGGCACGTCGTCAAGAGGGCCCGCCCTACCGCCGCCCACTGTCGCCCGCCCGACCCCCGGTAGCACAAACCCAGACGCCGAGGAAGACTGACGTATGGCGAACACCGGATAATCGTCCTCTGTGCTACCACTGCGGAGAGGCCGACCACATCTACCGTCGCTGCCCCTACAAGAGGCTCGGACTACGTGGGTTCTCCGTCGACGCACCACGCCCCCGACCCGGCCAGCACCCATCTGAGATTGAAGAATACCTGTCGAACACCAGCCGTGGACCAGCCCGTTTCAACCGTTCGCGTCGCCCTACCCGTACCAGTCGCCGGACCGCCGTAGCAGTGCTGACTTCGCACGTGGAAGGTCTCCCAGCCCACGCGGGGGAAACTAAAGGCAGCAACTTCTGGAGGTGAAGTTGCTCTACGGCGGAAAAACTGGAAACCCTCCAACGACGCAAGGACTCGCTGAAGACAGTGATTCACGACATGCCCTCATCCCGACGACCCGACCTAACCCTGACGAGACTCCGAACACGACGACAGCTACACGGCGCGACGCGTACCCGACTGACCGAGACGTCCGTTGAGAAGACGACGACAACGACGATGCACAGTGCCCGACCATCAACACGTACAAGCAGAGATACGACGCCCCGACGAACCCGGAACTCGAGGAAGACTGCATCTGACGTCAAGGTGTCCATCGACGGCTTTGACGTAGTCGCCCTCGTAGACACGGGAGCTGACTATTCGGTAATGAGCGGACCATTTGCGTCTAAACTGAAGAAAGTTATGACCAGATGGGACGGTCCGCACATACGCACAGCAGGAGGCCACCTCGTGACGCCAAGTGGAACGTGCACATCGCGCGTCACCATAGACGGCACAACGTACCCTGCGGCGTTCGTCGTTCTGCCTAACTGCTCCGCGCGACGTGATTCTCGGAATGGACTTTTTGACGGACAACGGCGCAATAATTGATCTGCAGACCAAGTCGATAACTTTTTCCTCCGATCACTCCACGACGCCGCAGCCGAACCCCGATCACCGTGCTGCTGTCAGGATCGCCGACGATCACATCACCCTGCCACCCCGCGCAAGCTTGATGATCGCCGTCTACTGTGAGGATGCTGCTTCTGACATCGACGCTATCGTAGAGAGTGATCGAAGGTTGCTTCTCGACCGCGGTGTCTCCGTCGCAAGAGGCATTGCGCACTTTAAGCAACGCCAATCTCACGTTTTGGTCACTAATTTCACCGAAGAGTACCAGCATTTAAACAAGGGAGCTGCAATTGCGTTCCTCGAAGAAACGCAAGAAGCAAGTGATGTGATCGCAGTCGCCGACTTTGAACGCACACCCGTAGAAACCTTCAAGCTCCCGCAGCCATTCGACGTGAATCCGGCGCTACCCGCAAGAACAACGGAAAAAATTATTGGCTTTGCTGCGTCGCTATAGCGAATGTTTTTCGTCGAGCGCAAAACTACGTCAGACCCCTCTAGCGAAGCACCGAATAAAACCGAAGATGGAGCCCGACCTACCCGACAGTCACCGTACCGCGTCTCTTCACACGAACGGGAAGCCATCCGGACTCAAGTCGACGACATGCTCAGCGACGACATTATACAGCCATCGAAAAGCCCCTGGGCTGCGCCCGTCGTACTCGTAAAGAAAAAAGACGGCACATTAAGGTTTTGCGTTGACTACCGGCGACTGAACAAAATCACGAAAAAGGACGTGTACCCCCTCCCCCGAATCGACGACGCCCTCGACCACCTCTGCCACGCGAAGTACTTCTCATCGATGGACCTGAAGACCGGCTACTGGCAAATTGAAGTGGACGAGAGAGACCGAGAGAAGACTGCATTTATAACCCCAGACGGCCTATACGAGTTCAAGGTGATGCCGTTTGGGCTGTGCACAGCACCAGCGACGTTTCAAAGAGTCATGGACACTGTGCTAGCTGGCCTTAAGTGGCACACCTGCCTCGTATACCTCGACGACGTAGTGGTATTCGCCCGGACTTTCGACGAACACCTTGCAAGGTTGGAGTCTGTACTCGAGGCCATTCGTACGTCGGGGTTGACGCTGAAGCCTGAAAAGTGCCGTTTCGCATACGGGGAACTCAAGTTCTTGGGCCACGTCGTCAACGCCGCGGGAGTCCTACCTGACCCGGCAAAAACTTCAGCCATTGCGAACTTCCCAAGGCCGAAAGACAAGAAGGGCGTGCGAAGATTTCTCGGGCTGTGCGCATACTACCGGCGCTTCGTCGCAAACTTCGCACGCATTGCAGAGCCACTCACGCGCTTGACGAAAGATAGCACCCCTTTCAGCTGGGAAAACGACCAAGAAAAAGCATTCGGCGAGCTGCAAAAACGCCTGCAAAGCCCGCCCGTGCTCGCTCATTTCGACGAAAATGCCGAAACGGAAATGCACACGGACGCCAGTGATATAGGCTTGGGTGCCGTCCTTGTCCAAAAGCAAAGCGGCTGCGAAAGGTAATCGCCTATGCCAGCCGTGGTCGAAGGAGGAGAAAAACTATTCTGCCTCTGAGAAAGAGTGCCTGGCTATTATATGGGCGATTTCAAAATTTCGCCCATACGTGTATGGAAGGCCATTCAAGGTTGTAACAGACCACCATGCGCTGTGTTGGCTCGCCAATTTGAAGGACCCCTCTGGCCGTCTTGGGCGGTGGAGCTTGCGCCTGCAGGAGTTCGACGTTACAGTCGTTTATAAATCCGGCAGGAAACACTCCGACGCCGACTGCCTGTCCCGCGCCCCCGTCGACCCACCACCACAAGACTCTGATGAAGACAGCGCGTTCTTCGGGATCGTGACGGAGAGCGACCTAGCCGCCCAGCAGCGTGCCGACCCCGACTTACGCGTCATAATCGAGTACCTCGAGGGATGCAACGTTGCCGTCCTAGGACCTTCAAACGCAGCTTACCAGCATTCAGCCTGAGAAACTCCGTCCTTGTGAAGAAGAATTTCAGCCCCGGAACAAGAGCGAATTACCTTCTCGTCATCCCCGCGGACCTTCGTGACGAAATTTTGGAAGCGTGCCACGACGACCCGTCTTCCGGACATCTGGGCACAGCCCGCACTATTGGAAAAATCAAGGCGAGGTACTACTGGCCCGGCCTTACCTCTGACGTCACCCACTACGTCCGGAGCTGCCGTGACTGCCAGCGACGAAAAACGCCGCCGACAAGACCCGCCGGACTTCTGCAACCGATCGCCGTCCCATCGAGACCATTTCAACAGATTGGAATGGACCTTTTAGGCCCGTTCCCTACGTCACGATCACAGAACAAGTGGATTGTCGTAGCGACAGACTACATGACGCGCTACGCAGAGACCGCCGCTCTTCCGAGGGGACTGCACAAGAAGTGGCGAAGTTCTTTATAAGCCAAGTTGTGCTGCGACATGGAGCCCCGGAAGTCCTAATCACAGACCGCGGAACGGCATTTACTGCGGAGCTGATGCAAGGAGTATTACGCTACAGCAACACGGATCACCGAAGAACGACGGCGTACCACCCCCAAACGAACGGACTAACAGAACGTCTGAACAAGACAATCGCAGATATGCTGTCAATGTACGTTGACGTTGAACATAAGACTTGGGACGAAGTGCTCCCGTATGTCACGTTTGCGTACAAACACGGCTATCCAGGAGACGACACAGCTGACGCCGTTCGAGCTTGTCTACGGTAGAAGGCCGACTACGATGCTCGACGCCATGCTTCCGCACGTAGAAGACGACGACCTCAACGCCGACGTCCACGGATATCTTCAACGTGCGGAGGAGGCCCGCCAGCTCGCTCGAGTTCGTATAACGGACCAGCAGCTGGTGGATGCGGGCCGCTACAACCTCCGACGCCGAGACGCCGAGTACCAACCAGGGGATCGTGTGTGGGTTGGACTCCCATCCGACGACGCGGACTCAGTGAGAAGCTCCTGCGACGGTATTTCGGACCCTACCAGATTCTACGACGTGTTGGCCAACTTACCTACGAAGTGATCCCCGATGGTGACTCCGGCACATCACGACGACGCACGCGGCCTGAAGTCGTCCACGTGGTTCGCTTAAAACCTTTCTACGGACGATGACGCGAATTTTATTCGGACTGTCGCTTATGTTAGCATCGGGTCGATGCACTCTTAGAGGGGGGGGTAATGCCGCGAACCATACATTGGGTTTGTTTATTTGTGTTTTGCTTTTACCGCCCGGCTGCGCCGGTCTGTGTTATCTCTGCGCCAAGGGAAGCGCGTGTTCCATTCTTTCTTTCTGTGCCGCATGTGTTATCTGTTGTGATAGGGAGAGCATTCCGATCTAACGTGAACAGCCCAGAATAATCTTCTTGGATCTACTATGTTCTCGATGCGAATCGACGTTTCGAGAACCACGCGCGCCAAAAGATAAAAAGCCTGCAGTGCGGACGCCGGGCATTCGATTCGACGACACTCGCCTGTGCAAGTCACTTTGTTGACCGCTGCTTCGCCGCCTCTGTATTCTTTGGTAAATATAACGGTAAGCTACGTACAATCAACCTAGCGGAAACGACGAACTGAAAACTAATGGGACTTGAATCGACCCCATGGCTGCTTCGCATACTACTCAGGGTTCCCCTACGGGAAGATGGTGTAATTTTTTTGTAACCTAGTAGCTGCCCCGCTAGCGGGACCGAGTCAGAAGGTGGTGGTGTCAAGTCGGGGTAACTGGAGAGTTATAGTGTGTGCGCATTCCTATGAATCCGCGTGGGCTGCCTGGTTTCCCGGTGATAGTTCTTCGCGCCTAAGCGTCCAGGCCGCGAGATTTCAGGTTAGAGATACTTTGCGGTTTTTATTTTCTTCTCACTTTGTACCCCGTTTCGTCTTTCTATAGTTGCGGGTACGGTCGTCCACTTTTTCCCCCAAATAAAATATTGCGTACGCTACAAGAACGTAAGCGGTTACCATATTTGTGTTGTGTAATTGTTAGATTTCCAAGTAATCAGAATTGTGAAGACGCGTAAGTGTGAAAAGCGCTATCATTATCGGGTCCCGTTCGCATCGCATATTTAGGCACAGCACATCAGAAGGTAACTGACTACCTAAATCAGGTTTAAGGACCAGAGAAGCCTGGCCAAGTTCATCAAGCAGAGCATGAGGGAATTGCCTGAAGTAAGACTGTTCGTAGCTTCCTCAAACATCTTTTTCCCTCCCCTTAGCAATTGGAGTAAAGTATTTCTCTCTCTCACTCACTCTCACTCTCTCTGTGTCTAAACTGTCTCATGCGCTCCTACTCTTAGCTTCTGACTCCTACGCTCACTTTATGCGGTACTTAGAGTCGTACATCCCCCTCACCAATTGGGCTCGCCTCGCACGTACAGCAAAACATCCATCCTTTCCTTATAAGTGATGCAATGGCCATTAAAAACAATTGTTAACAGTTTCAACGAAGGTTACGCATTGGCACTGGAATTGATTTTTGCGTCAATTATCTATTCCCATGGCATCCCACAAGACTTAACTTTGTCTCCAGCTGTTGCTGGAGTGTATACAACCAGGGTTCGGCCACAGTCAACATAAAAAACCAGCCTTCTAGACTGATAGGAAATCGCCAGGATGGCCTCAACCCCAAACAATTGAGACATAAGCGGTTACGCTAGTGCACTTAATTAGATTTTTTCAGTCCAATAACCATTCCCCAAATGGAAGCAAGACTAAATTTGTCGTACATTTTGGAGCTGTATACCCTCACCGTGCAGCCAGCAGTCACCGTAAAACGCCAGTTGACTGCTACGTCGCCGTCTCACTCTCCTATGTACATTTTTCATGGTCCTAGACCACTTCTGACGCAGCATGGAATTTTGGACATGATTATTATCATCTACTATACATCTATCACAGACCTATCCGTCCATCCTCCGTCCGTCCGTCGTCCGTCCAGCACTCCATCTCCATCCTCGTCCTCATCCATCCATCCATCCATCCATCCATCCATCCACCCACCCATCCATCCATCCGTCCTATCTCGTCTCGTTCTCCGTCTCCATCGTCTCTCATCTCATCTCATCCATCATCTCATCATCATCTATCATCATCATCATCATCATCACTATCATCTATCTATCATCCTCCATCCGTCCTCCATCCTCCGTCCATCCATCCCATCCTCCATCCACCATCCATCCCCCATCCATCCATCCATCATCCATCCCATCCATCTCCATTCTACATTTGGAAACGGTATACCTCTCACCCAGTTAAAGTCGGCTTCACTATAACACAGTGCTCGGCTGTGCGGATGATTTTACGAGCAATATAAGAGGTCGTTCTATTAAAATATGAAGGCCCTAGCTAGTGCCCTATAATAACTACCTCGGTAACACCCTATGCACACGCACCGCGCTGTCTCAGTGGTTGAGGCGTTGTGCTGCTGTGCCCAAGGACGCGGGTTGGATTTCCAGCCGCGGCGGCTGCTTTTCATATGAAGGAGAAAAGCGAAAACGCTCCCCGTGTGCTCGAGATTTCTTTTCGCGTTAAAGATCCCCAGCTGGTAGATATTAATCCGGGCCCTCCAACACGGCGCGCCTCATCACCTGTGTAGCGTCGGCGCGTTAAACTTCATCATCAATCAATCAAGACCCTATGCATCCCGGTTAGGAGTTCTTTATTGACGCCCTAAATTGGGCTTCGCGGCTAGACACAAATGAAAACTAGAAAGGCGTTTTAGAGAGCATTATATAAGAAGTCTGATGTCAGTGTATAATGTGTCTAGCGCCCTTTTTATAGGCGATTCAAATGCAAATAAAGTGCAACACAACAAGCGTTACGCACGGATACACGGGTCTGCTTTTTTGAGCCCACAGACAAGTGCTTCAGCCTTTAAAACAAGCACACAAGTGGCAGACGTGAATAGAAGCATTACAACAGTTCCACATCCCCGGTGTGCCGCTCCCTAAACTGAATTACTGGCGTGCGCTTGGCTGACAGCGATGGCGCACTCGAGATGATGGACACTCCCTTCTTGATTGCGTTATACCGGAGTAAGAAAAAAGCTGATAAGCGGTCATATGTCTGTCTTCGCCGACAACTGTGACATAGCGTCCTTAAAAGCCGGTCACCCTTTTTTAGCGTTACCCTGAATGAACTACGTATAGGTTGGACTAAATTGAATCAGGTTGGCCTAGGCTGGGTTATATTAGAACTAATAATCGTACGTACGGTTAAATTACGTTACGTTCCGTTCTGTTACCCCTGGGTATGTTAGGTTACATTATAAATTTTCTAGGGTTGTGCTGGGTCGCTTCGGTTAAACAGTTGCGCTTTTGTAGACGCCTTCCATCAGGGAGGCCGCAGGGGCATGTACATAATCAGAAAAAAAAGCTGCACGCAATAACCAACCTTTACCGATTGTTCTAAATCAGTGGGAAACATATCGTAAAACATGCTCTACAGAAAACGAGTCCCATTTTCTAGCGCAACGTTTTCAGGTTTCTCAAGAACTGCATGCCCAGAAAGGGAAAAGCGGGGACACGCTTTCCCTGGTCGACCCATTTCTGAGTAAGAACGCATAGAAGAGATGCTTTTCTATCTTTGAAGATATGTTTTTTTCAAGCCAAAACGATTCTCGTCATTTCCCCCTCCAACCGTGTGTTCTATCGGGGCTGTTCAACACACAGCGACGAATGCATGAACGTAGGGAAGAATACCAAAGAGGGCACACTTCGCGCAAAACATCGGACGTGAAGTTGTCAATGTTCACAACTGTATTGTTCGTTACAGCGTCCCTCACACACATGAAGATTATTTCTTGAAACTGCTACAAAAACATTATAGAACGGGGAAGGCCCACAGCTTCATGTCATGCGGAAGTCGGTAGGAAACTCCAACGTTGTATATGTGTATGTAATGCATTAGGCGTACGTTTCATATGTGTACATCAGTTTATTTACATTGCGGTGCTCCAGCGAGTGCACGCCTATATAAAGCTTCCGAGCTGCATTTTCCAAACCTTAAAGCCTATATACACTGTGAGGTTCCGGTACAAAGTGGATGCCCGAATAGGACATACTGTACCGGTTAATAGCTCGAACCGGTTTGCCCCAGTCAGAAAACAAGGCATCGCTAAAGACGTTTCGCATACATAAATTTTTGAGAAATATCTATGCCTGTTTCAGCCAACGCTTCACACAGTAACTATTTATTCATACCCTCTTGACTTGCCGGGAGCGATGGATACGGCGGCCGCAAATTTTGGGTACCAGATGCATGAATTTTATGGGCAATCTCTGCAAAGCCACAGGGCTAGTGCAAACAGTAAATTTGGCATTATCAGTGCGATGCGATGCGTGATTGGCCGCGTATGTGCTCCTTTTGTTAAATGTCGACGAAGAGGACAGTCGACTGGCGCCCCCTGCCATGTAAATGCCTCCCTTCTCTTTCCCGCTCACCGCTCATGCTGTTCCTCTCCCGTCTCGTTCCTCCCAAGATAACACGCTAGAGGGTTGTGGAAGTCAATTTAAATTTACCCCGTCCCACTGCTCCAGGTCGAATGCGGGCAGAGACGCGCGTGAATCAAGGCACCCTACTCCAACGTTTATAGAACCATGTTGCCCTACTCCCCCAGCGTTCCAAGCGGAACGTGAAAACTATTTAGTAGAACCTTTCGTTACTATTGCCGCTTGATTTCTTAAAATGCCGCCAGGAGCTTTAGTAGCGCGTGCAGCAGCAGGTGACTGAGCGATTTTTTTCTGCAGTTGATGTAGTATTTCATTTGCTATTGCAAATGTTAAGCATCCATACACTTTTAACAAAGGAATATTGCGAATATCACTTGTATATTGATTTTCTGCCATATATTTGCGTAATGTATTGTTCGTGTTCAACAAAGTTGACAAGTGTGAAGATTGCCACCGCAGTCAGACGTTTAGATTTGGCTGTGGGTTTATAAAACTATTGCACAGCTTCTACTTCACTTTGGCCGGGTGTCGGAATCGAGTGCCAGACAGACAGACAGAGAGATAGACAGACCGAGAGACAGACAAAAAGGCAAACAGACATGCAGGCAGACCAAAATTTCTTCGTTTAAGTACACCAAGAAAGGCTATCGTCTTTCAAAATCATTTCTGTAGCGAAGATTATAGCGAAGGCTGGGGTTTCGTGTGTTTTTTTTTCTTCTGTCCGCGAGCAAGAAACGCATTGCTTGAAGATGACATTATCCCCAATTCCTCCGAGAAAGCTTGTGTAACTCCCGCTTTATCCAAGATTGCCCAAAAACAGTTATATGACAACTGGCCGCTTAGGCGGCTCTAACATCACCCCGAGTGACGTTTACTTGCCCGAATTAGTTATTTCTCAATAAATGGATTTGTACATTTTTTTTTAAAATTCTGTCCTCACCTCTGTGCCGTCGACTAAAAAGCTTCTCTGCTCATCTACCTTCACAAAGAGTGGAACGGATCATGATTTTATACTTTCTTTTCAAAATTTGCAAAACTGTGCTTCAAGCCTTTGATACCTTGAAAGCAACGAGGTTTCTATAAGCTGTTGCACAAAACCATTCTCGGACGCATATGTTTCACCATAAACTAGTTGGGAAGCACTTTAGTGGAAGAGCATTTAATTAGCTACATCAGTTCCCCATGAAGCCTGTATTAAACGCGGGCCAGTAACGGCCCGCACGTATACTTCCCGGCGAACATTTGCCTGATTTCCGGATTTCAAGCAAATTCGACATGTACCTGGCGATCGCACTTAAGGTCAACCTTCCGGACAGAATTAACGCGTGAACCGCTAGGATACAGTGTGGCCATTCAGTGCCGTATTTTCATTTCTTTCGCCAGCACATATACTCTCCAGAGAGCAATCAAAATTTGCTGTGTGTGTGCTCACAGATTAACCTGCGTACTGCCAGTTACCGACAACTGCGCGCTCACACGCACAATCGCCACGAGATCGTTTTTCCCGTGACCTAACTCGAGCGAAACCATCCTCGACACGTCTGTGTCCACATTCCTTACGCGTGGTCTTCTCCTGGCTTTCTTGTCACGAGCACAACGTTGGTCCCAACAGAGATTTAAGTGGCAGTCTTCGGGGACAGTCAAATCCGTTTTCGCGGCAGCCCGGCGTACACGCGGGAGAGAAATACCCCCTCCCCCTTGTTTTTTTCTTCCCTGAGCATGCGCTATGGTTCCGTTGTCCGCAACCTCCCGCTGTCGCCCTTCAGGACTTAAATTTCGAGAGCAATTACCTGGAACCCCTCTACATGAGGAGAGCTGCAACAGATAACCGACAAAGAGGAAAAAATGGCAGAACGCGCCTCCATGAAAAGCAATGGAGGCGTGAGGCGGGGAAAACTGGCGGGGAGCAGCCCCGAAACGTCGTTCCCCCATAGAACTTTTTCACCGTTCACTCAGCTGTCTGGCGGCGTGTACACAGGCAGAAAGCACACCTGCTCAGCGCACCGGCGTTTTTCGGGAGCCGGGAAGTGGGCGCGCTCCGCTGCCCAGTTCGGTCGCACACCCTTTATACTGGTTTCTGGGCAATTCACTCGTTGCTTCGAAAAAGGCGGTAGAGGGGCATGCACGCAGTGTAACGTTCAGGAGTGAACTGTTTACCCTGAAGTTTGCTGTTTGAGTGTGCATGTGAGGGGCTCAGTGTATAGATGTTTAGGCGCGGCTGTTAAAAGTGTACATCCATGTACTGGCCCTGGCCGCTCCTTTCACCGAGCGGACTGGTTCAGCAAGCCCGTGGTCGGAGTAGCTCACTTGGATGGCATTTATAAGGGAAGAAAACGCAAGGCCGCCTTCGTATGGCCTCTGGGAAATGACCATCTTCGATGGAAGAATCCAAGGCTGGACGTTTCTTTTTATTTATTTATTTATTTATTTATTTATTTATTTATTTATTTATTTATTTATTATTTATTGAATGACATACTTAAGGCCAGAGGCCCAAGCAGGACAGGCATAAGGAGGTAGCAATATCAATGATATTAAACAGTAAAGTGAGAAACAACGAAAAGGAGTGGAAAACTCTGGCCGCTAGGCACGACTAAATATTTGCTCCTAATAATCCAAAAAGTGTGAAGAAAGTTTTCGGGTGTATTTTTACCAATCATAATGGTGCGGGGGGGAAGAGAAAGTTTAAACAGATTAGTGGAAGCGAGAAATGGGATTACGGCCAGATAACGGGAATGACGAGCACAGGTAGTAGCAAGGGGCTTCAGGAAGGGGTTCCAGTCCAAAGCAAGTTTTCGTTAATATAATAAATACAGGAATTTAAAGCAAAAAAACTTTCTTCTGGACTCACGTGTTTGAATATCGTGGAATCGATTCGGTTTCCGAATCTGCGCGACGATTAGAGCTGTGCGACGATTCGATTCTGTGTGTCAGAGCTGAGGGTGACGCCTAAGCTCGGAAACGGAATCTGTGCCATGATATTGGAATAAACAAACCGAATAACCCTTCTTTGAATACTTTCTACCAAGTCTATAATTTTGTTGTGTAGATGTCCCAAACAGCGCAAGCATATTCCAGTTTAGGCCTAATTAGCGTTGTGTGTGAAAGTAATTAACACCAGGTGGAGTGCCTCGAAGATTATGCCGAACTGAACATAATTTACGAAAGGCAGCAGAAGAAACTTAGTAACGTCCGAATTCCAGCTTAGGTTATTAGTTAAAGTTATTCCCTTCCTGCGAACGAGTACAAAATTGGTGTGGATTCCGTATTTTTTTGACGATGCGAAGTGAGGCGCTTCTTTCCTGGTTTAATATCGTGCCCCATTCAAGTCTCCAGGAGAGGAATTCAGTGAGTGAGGAGTTAAGAGCTTCTTGGTCAATAATACAGTTAATGTTATTAAAAATTGGATTGGATTGGAAAAGACTTTATTTACAAAGATCCTGCAGTAGGCGGGGGCCGATAGGGGATGTTATTAAAAATAACTGTCATCAGCAAAAATTCTAATTGGGACGGCTTCTTTTATGACGGAGAAAATATCATTACAGTAAATTAGAAAAGTAAAGGGTCTCGAACGCTACCATGGGGGACTCCTGAAGGACTCCGGAGGTGAGAGGGAGAGTACTAGACGTATTTAGAATGGAGCCTTGTTTGCTGATTGATCCATTGAAAGCGTACGGCAAACATATCTCTTGGGCTCGTTAATGAAATTATATGCAGTCGTGCAATAAAAAGACGCAGTCGATAAAGTGCTTTCGTGTTTCCCAATTTCTAATGTGCGAATATTTTTACTGCGTCGCCCTCTTCTGGTGCCATATGGCATGAAAAAAAGAGGCGGCGACCAAACTGCCTCTCCCAATAGCCACTCAGCGTTCAATTTGATGTCAAGAAGCATCCTAGTTCAAGTCTCATTCAACGAACACGTCCCTGTTAATCGGATTTATCCAGATCCGCCTCGGGGTGGAGACAGGATTGGCGGTCGACCATCATTGTCTCTGTAAATTTAAGGGGGCGGGTATGCATGCGCGTGCGCGTGCTTGCACCTGCATGCTTCAGACATCCTCGCAGCTGTTGATGCAAGGGCCCTATTCTCGACTGCACAAATTCCCGGAAAATTCGGCATGTTTTTTGCGTAAGCACAACGTAAGCAATCAGTGACGTGATGCACGTATAGCTCTGTCGACAAGCAGTGTAATTTGACGCTTCACTCATAAAGATCACACCCAAGGTATAAGATATTGTGCATAAAAGATGTAAAAACACTTGACATGTACTATAAAAATTAAAACGGTAGCTGAGGCTGGCAAGAGAAATACATTTCTACAGGTCAAAATTGGCGTCAACACCACAAAGGGATCGAGTAACGTTGATCCAAAAGCGAGCGAGAGGCGGATGTCGACCTAAAGAACACCACACAATTTTTTAACGTATCTGTTTATTTCTTTCAATCGCTTTTAGTAACATAGTTGGGCTCTCTGCTTCAATGCAAGCTTTGTTGCGTTATCACCTTCCCGGCCGCCACCGCCACCACGCCATCGTCTGCTGCTATGTTACAAGTTTATGGCGTGATCAGAGAAAAAGATGGCCGCGACCATCGCTCGTATGACACGTAAGAGCAGCGAACCGCTACGCCTGATAACCGCGGAGCGTACCGACGTCGCCGATTCACTCATTCGTCAAGCTCAACTTCAATCAGTGCTGTAATGAACAAAAGAGTCACTTTTCTTTGAAATTTTCTCTTGAGTTCGATCATGTGACCCACCAGCTTACCAGGACGAGTGTGGACAAATGCCATGCATTGGGTTGTCTTTGTCATGAAGAGGCTTGTACTGCCTTCTTAAGTTGCGGTTGCGCCAAACAAATAATTTTTTATTTTATTTCCAAACATAAAATCAAAATACTGCACGTTATTTGTACGTTCCGTGATCGCTGACTTGAAAACAGTTGAAACTATAATTTGTTTCTGTAGAAAACATGCTTTAAACCGCGTGCATGCGAAACTGCGCCTGCTGCAAATTCGCGGACATTTCGCGGCGCCGAAGGTCGGGCAAATGTTTTGCCTTATTTAGCGGCGAAAGTAGCCGCCATTTCCAAGCTGTTACGTAACATTACGTCACTTTTACGCAGGCTGAAGTTGCCAAAGCGTGACGTGTTGGTATCGCCAGACTGTTTGAATTACGTCACACCTTCTCAGCCAATCACAGTGAGGACGTGTATTACAAGCAATAGTGTTGTTGAATAGCAAAGACAGTGATTTGATTGATTGTAGGGTTTAACGCGCCGACGCACCGCAGGCGATGAGGCGTGCCGTAGTGGATGGCTCCGGGTTAATTTTGGCCACCTGGGGATCTTTAACGTGCGTCGAAATATCGTACACACGGGCGTTTTTGCTCTTCGCCTCCATCAGAAAAGCGGCCACCGCGGCCGGGAATCGAACCCGCGACCTCGTGCTCAGCAGCGCAACGCCTTAGCCACTGAGCCACCGCGGCGGCTGAATGGCAAAGACAGGCTTACGTTGTGGTGTCCGGTGTAGTTATTCTAGTTTTTCATTGCAGGCCAAGAATTGTGCACTTCACGTAGGGAGAAATAAGGCAAACTGTAGAACTCTTGAAAGTAAACGTAATGAAACGTCAAAATGACGACAGCACTCGTAACCGCTTTGTCAACCGGAACGCACGTGACCAAAACTGAGAGCCAATCAGAAAAGTGTTCCGGCAAATTCACAGATTTCCCGGGGATTTGTGCAGTCGAGAATACCACGTATTCGCCGCGTGGCTAAGTGTTTTATCTACGGCGACTATCATTAAAACTTCTTCCAAATCATGTCAATAAAAGGACATTAAAAGTTTGGCAGACGAATACGATACTCCCTAATAAGAAATTTCAGCGCAGCGCCATCTGCGGTCTTCTGGGCAACGGTGCATAACTGCTGTGTCTCAGGAAGTCATCGCGCCATCAGCGAACGCACGCCAGTGCGCGCTATAATCTGGCTTTATCTTGTAGCGCGTCACCGCCGGTGAGCATGTCTCGCGCGGCTTCAGCATACCGCCACTCCACTCAATTTCGCCATGCTTTCCTATTTCGCTTTCCTGCTCGCTCTATCTTCCAGGGCTGCCAACCTGCGAAGCCACTTTTCTCCTAGCTGGGATGAAAAAATTCCCTAGATTTCCCTAGGTTTTTGCTGAATGCGGTTATCAGGTGTTTTCTCTCAGATATTGGGTTCTAGTTATGCGATATAACTGCCGAAGTTACTTTTAAGGCATAATTATGAATTCGTTTGAAAGCATTTTTGAAGTAGCGGAGATGAAGGTAAAAAAATGTCGCAGCAGAATTTGTGATGCTTTAAATATTGTATTTCATCAAACCACAAAAGCAATAGAGGTTCACTACGTGGAGGGGGGGGGGGACATGTAATAGTGAATAATACATATAAAAATTACCTAGAAAGTAAAAGCAATCGGTCGGTGCCCACACAACGGTACCACATTCCAAGAAGCACTACGTGTTACAGCGCCTTGTATATAAGCCGAAGACGTGTTAAATTATAAAAATAACATAATCAAGAACACCGCAATTCAATGCAAAACACAAAAATCTTTTACTACGACACAGAGCACTTGTAATAGCATCCAAGTATATATGAAAGAAGGATAATAGGAACGAGCAGAGACGATGCGCAGTGCATGAGATATTCGAGCGAGCAAGTTTATCAACTTCATCAATCATGTTCTTTTGCTATTTAAACCAGCAGTCTCAAACGTAGGAGCGATAGCTTCGCTCGATGCACATTAATGGGAAATAGATATCTGCGCTTCATCAAGAAACTGGAATGCATAGTACATAAAAAAATATTAAATGTTAAACTAACAAAGGACACCATTACACGACTGAAAGCATAAGTCCATGTGGACGCAAAGATTTCCCTAGATTTTGACAAATTTCCCTTTTCCCTAAAGCAACCCAAATCCCCTAGATCTAGGGAAATTTCCCTAGAGTTGGCAGCCCTGCTATGTTCGGTGGCTTCTTCGTTCTCTCGGTTACAGCCAGGCCGACGTCGAGGGACGACGCGAAACCACAGGAGCGGGGGCTTATAAAGAACTGCGGTGTACACCATCGCAGGTAATATAGAATTTTAGCACTCCGTATGCTCCATAGTTTCTGTTCGTACCGTGTTGACCGGCACCCGACTGGGCACTTGCGAATTCGTTCCGGTGTGGTAGTAGATTAGTTCCGCGGGCCGGCACTTGCCATGCCCCCGATTCGTTACGGTGGGGGTTCCCTCCTCGCCGTGCCTGCGCGCGCAGGTGCAGTCGAGCCCCGGTCACGCGGTACGAACGGAATGAACGGAGCATACGGAGTGCCACAACTCTGTAATGTTTCAAGCAAATCGTTCGGTTCTAAAGCAGGCATGTTATCTACTGCCGACCACAGTGTTGTGTTTCATCCGTTTACATGGTCTGTCTGTCTGTCTGCCTGTCTGTCTGTCTGTCTGTCTGTCTGTCTGTCTGTCTGTCTGTCTGTCTGCACAAGAATCAGACAGAATTATTACAGGAGTGGATGCTTAGTAGTGGGTCCCTGAACCACTGGGGCAGTGATTGCTGACGAAAAAAGAGTGTAGATGGTAAAGGAGGACGGAATGTATTATAAAGAAATTGGAGAGAATAGATTTAAATGTTTTCAAAAATTTGCGCGTGCTGCTTGCTTACTGAAATGCCTTCTCATGACGATAGTATTTCTGTCGCCTCTGACATGTAGCGCCTCCTCCCCACCCCCTTTTTCGCCACCCTCTTCCCTTCCGTTTCTTCTTCCCGTTCACCGCCCCCCTGTGCATAAATGAAAGTTATGGCAGCGCTAAAAACAGGCAGGCTACACAATTTTGGCCAATAGGCTAACTAAAGAATTCGCCCAATGGTTTTCCACTATTGCAGAAATGGTAAGAGATGTAAGAAATGCAAAAACGGAAAGATGAGACAAAATGTAAGTTTGGCTCATTAAAAAAACGCTTTTTCCCGATACACCGACACCAGTCTTATCGGAAGTTTCAAACAAACAATGCCGATATATTAAAGAATACATATAAGCAGTGCGACGTCCCAGTCACATTTGACGTCATAAAATCTTGTTCATGCGATTGGCGGCCACCGAGTAAAGCCACCACCAAACAACGTAACTGGGCGATTGTAGTGGGGTTCAAGTTCTGCTTGAATGTATCTTTTGAATGCTAACTCAGGTAACACACGGATAACCATTAGTTTAGTGCTCGTCGCTATATAGCGGCATGGCTGCCCCCATGGCATCGCAGTTGCGCGAAATTGGAAACATCTTTATTGTTTCTTGCGCTTTTTTTTCGGTTAGAAGACGTTTTTTTTGTGGCTGAGTAGAGGTGTGAGAATTACCAAAGTCCAGAACTTCTGAATTGAATGGGGCTGTATATTGCCTACACCCAATGTCTGATATTGCTCTCTTTTTTTCTTCCAGCGTCATGTTGCACAAATTCCTACGAAAGTGCCACAAAGAAGGCAGTTTTTGTTCTTGAAAACCGCCATGGAACAGGCGTTAGCGCGCACTATAAGCACTAAAATCCACGGTTTGGTTTCTATCATCAATGCACGGCTGAATAGAATGGTGTTCGGACCGTCAACGGAAGAGGGGATATAATACGCAATGCGGATATCCTTTGTCACAGTTGATACAAACAGTTTATAGCAGCTCAACGGCATCTCCCCGACAGAACATCATTAATAAAGCTCAGCCCGAAGAGCCCTTATTCCTGGTCGATGTAAACTTTCAAACTCCCTTTCCTCTTTGGCTGGCCAACTTTCCTATTGAAGGTACAGGAAAAAAGATAATCCTGCTTCTATAGCTAAGCGCGTTACGGACACCCTCCCAACCAACGCGACAGGTTTTCGAGGCCCCTATCGTTCCGTCGTTTTCCGCCCTCCGTTTACCATACTCTCCACAAAGAAGCGGACCAGGCGGTTTTTCAGCACTGCGTTCCTCCATTGTGCGCCGCGAAACTAATGAGGGATCATTTCAGCGGGGCGGCGGGACGGAGCCTTTGAGAAAAGCTGCGTGTCGTTACGGGTTCATCCTCTGCACAAAGGTGGTGTTCTACTTGGGCCTTCGGTATAGGTATACACGGAGGGCGCAAAAGCCGCAGAATCACTTCTGTCAACAGAGGCGCGCAGGGTGTACCTACTCTACACGTTTGAGCAGCGTTAGCTATAGATGGCACGGCGTGCGTGTATGCACTCGTGTACTGCGTGTACATGAGGTCGGCCACGCAGCTGCGGATAAGCGGTTGCGGTTTTCGGTGCTTGAAAGGCTGAAAGGCTGCCAACTGGTCACAAGCACTGAGCCTGTTTGGATTTATTTTGTATGCGAGGAGCATGTCGTGGCGACAAACACTGGAACGTTGCTAGTTGGCGATTTTTGTGACGCTGCACTCGATTAAGCCCATCAGGTAGACTTTTTGGCCGCTGTCGTCAGAGCTTTGTTGGTTAAACAAGGGAATACGAATCAGAATTTGAACTGTATGGTAACTACAAGAGTAATATCTTGCCAACCGAACGGAAGCTCTGCCGAGTGCGTAGCGTAGTCTCAATCCGTTGCTTTATATCCCTCAGATAATTGGCGCCCTGCTGTTCGCACGAGCCGACAGAAATGTCCCGAGGATACTGTCCAGACTCAACTCCACACAAACGGCCAGCCATGAAGCGATTTATAACTGTAGTGCGCAGCATAATTGTACGTCTTGCGATTTGCTTGCATACCAGCCTGCTTCGGCGGAGTCGTCTGTTGATCTCCAAGACATGGCGGTGGTGCTGTGGGAACATTGAACTGCCACAAGGAGGGTAAATTTTACCCTGGCAGCGGTTGAAGTCGACTCCAGCCGTTTGAACATGGCGTGAGTCGAGTTCAGCTGTGGTTCGAACTACGTCGACATAATTGCGCTGTCCTGCCCTACACACAGCCGTACTTTGCTGAACGATTTCTCTTTGAATCTTAAGAAATTCCTGCTGCTCTTTGAAGTATGGAAACTGTCCGGCAAGAACAGTTTAAAAAAAAACAGCTGCAAATAATCTCAGGTGACATACGAAAATACGCCCACGCAATCCATACAGACGGTACACCAGCGAAGCGGTAACGTGCGACCAGTGTTTTACGTGCGTGGCCTAATTATTTCAGAGAGACGTGCGGCCGACGTTTGCCTTTGCCACGTTGACGGTGCTATTCCGACACCGCCTCCGTTGTGGCTTGAGGTGAGCGTGACGCAGTAGATCGCTCCGCACGCGCTCTGCTGCGATAATCTTTTTTTTGTTGTTGTTGTTGTTCCTTTCGATTTGAAGTTCCCACTTACCTGTGTCGGCAGATGCGTAGTGTAGCTACGCAATAGATCAAACCAGCCAATCTTTCTCCCTTAATTTCTCACTCCTCTCCAAACTGGCTTCTTTGCGCATGCGCATCTGCGGAGCTGTCTGCGTACGCAGGAGCTCCGTATTTTTCTTTCACCTGCCGAATGAAGCTTCTATTTAAAAATAATATAAAGCCGATTAACACCCCTAATAGCTAACCTTCAAGAACCAGCAGTTCTGGAAAACGAGATTGTGTCGCCCAGGCAACCAACGCGCAGAAAAGCGCTACTACTTGCAGTTAAAACTTGGCAGCCAAGAAAAGCAGCCTAGAAGGTCAGACCTAGTGGCGCCTAGTGTTCCTGGGAAGGCAAATGAAAATATGGACACCTTAAAACAAAGTATAAGGGAGCAGATACTCGAAAGCCTACTTAAGATAGGCCCCGTCGCAGTAGAAATAATTTAGAGCTAGAAAAACCTGACGCTAAGAAAGCCAGACCTATTATGGCAATACCTGTCCACATCCAAGATAAGACAGGGATTTTCAAGAGCTGCACTGAACTAACAGATCCCGATTTCTCTATCGGATATAAGTTGTCAGCTAGATCTAGTTTAGACCGGACTCAAGACCCACCATATGGAACGGTTGTCGCGAATAAGTCGTGCTCTGACATGAAACACTTACTGCGGTCGAACCGGCCGCAGGAGGAAAAGCCAACGCGATGGTGATTCTGACATGGAACGCTTCTTCAGTACACAGTGCTGTTCCTCGTGGATCGTAACTAGACCCACACAGATACCAAATCGACATATGAAGACAAGCGATGCGTACACATGCTGCGACCACGTCTTCCCGATGATGATTACGTCATTTAAAAGGCCTATTTTAGTATTGTCCCACATAACCGCACGACAGAACTGTCACTGTATCGAGTGGAGTCACTTCGTTGGTGCCTTATGACACGCCGCTCGGAAACACCCACGTAAAGTACCCGGGCCATGATCACCCTTTTCAATGTCGGATACGGCCTTACCCGATCGGCTCACGGCTAGAAAGCCGGATGTTTTCACGCCTAGTAGACTTCACTGAGTAATCTAAGTAGCTGGAGTGGCAGTGTCGCCGCTATGTTACCTACTAAATTTAGAGTGCGCTTGGACGCCGACCTGCAGGCAAGGTCGGCAAGTCTTATCCCGTCAATAGGAACTCTAAAAGAACAGCGTAGCAGTACAGCTGTTTCCCAACTCCTTTTCAGCCAATTATAGAAAATTTTTGATTGATGGATTGATTGATAGGTTGATTGATTGATTCATCGATTCATTGATTGATTCATTGATTGATGGCGAGTGAGTGAGTGAGTGAGTGAGTGAGTGAGTGAGTGAGTGAGTGAGTGAGTGAGTGAGTGAGTGAGTGAGTGAGTGAGTGAGTGAGTGAGTGAGTGAGTGAGTGAGTGAGTGAGTGAGTGAGTGAGTGAGTGAGTGAGTGAGTGACCAATCGACCCGAACGATAAAATTCAATTCAAACAAGGCCACCGAGAGTCTAAACCGAGTGCGCGTTCCCAATGTTCCTGAAACAAAAACTGGCGGCGATCTGCGACGGCATAAATCAGATTAGAGTACCTCTCATTCGGCAAGCACGACTCTTTGTTCCTACGCCGAACAATGTAGGAAGACGAGCTTCAAAGATCCGGTCGACTTTCCAGCCGTATATTTTTGGCAGTATAAGCCTGTTATTTTATTTATACCTATACACACAGGCCCCGTTTTCCCAGAAAATTGTGTGCGTAGAGCTGGATATTGCACATGCACACATAGATCAATCTCCTAGGCAAACAGGGCACCTTGACTCGCCGAGTATTAATCCCAGCTCAACAGTGTCGGCAGTTCCAATTTTGTCTAGGGCTTTCATCGCTCGCACCCTCAGGGCACGTGCAGGTAGCGAACGGCAACGATAGAAGGAGAAAAACACTCATTGGTTTTCAACTCAGCCAGGGCGCAAGTTATCAGAAACGTGCTCGCTTACTTTACCCATACGCGATCCTTCATGATATCTGCACACCCAACGTTTCAGTTGTTCACTTTGTCCCGCCCGTTTGAACTTCATTGGACTACCGGCACAAATTGTCCTCCGCCTCTCCCAAACAGCTCAAAAAATCAGAAACAAATGAATAGTCAATTGAAACTTGTTCCACTCGTTTTTTGTGGCTTATTTTTAAAGAACTCTTCACGGCTGCAGATAAATTTAATCAACGGAGACAGTGTTCCTCTTCCTCATTCTTCGAGTCTTCTCATTTTACGGGAACATTCCTCGTTTACCGTAGTTGTTTTAGCCATTGAATTCTATTGCGTGAATTTTTAGGAAAAAATTGGAGTAAATTATTGGTAGCTCTTCACAACCGCAGTTAGTACCATGTTCGCGCGGGCATCCGTGTAACTGAGGATCGTTATTTGTTTCCCCAGCTGTTGTCTTTGAAGAGCAATGCGTACGCAGCTTCGTTGTGGGAGCATTGTTTTTTTTTTTTTAGTTTCAATACTTTCTGGTTATTATACAAGCCCCTCGGCATTGGGAAATATCAAGTTTTTTTTTTTAATGTACTGTCAATACACAGCGTGTCTCGCGGTTCCGATGCTTTTCCAAGTGACGAGTGAAATCCTAGTAGACGAAAACGTTGTTGTTGTTGTGTGTGTGCTGCTTACATTGTTAAAAAAAAAAACTGTAAAATCACGGCGGCCGCTACACCACTCCAGCCGTATTTTCCGTATTCCGTATTTTCACAGTAGCCCCTGAAATGCCGTAATTCCTAGAACCGGCACCATTACTGTTTCCCCTGCACCACCCCCCCCAAAAAAAACACTCTCAACCTTTTCTTGTATATAACTGGCTATTTATATCTGTATTTCGCAATGACTTGAGCATCTGCGTTCAGAGCTACAATTTTTGCAACACGTTTTCACCTGGGTGAGAGTAATTTCAGGAATTAGTTTTTCCTTCGTACGAACATGACATCCGGTGCGCGGGAAATCCGTCAGTTGGACCAGATGCACCTTTGTGAATGCACGGTACTGGCCGGTACTGGCACACGCAGAATCGCGCCTTCAAACTTATTCCTTTGTTTCCGGGATTTGACTACCATGTATTTGTCTACTGAACAAAGAAATCAGCCAAGAAGTCCATGTAAGTGAGTAATAAACATCGTCTACTTGTCTTATGTATTTTACGAAGCAGCGTTGCTCTTTAAATTCGGTCCCCGCAAACGGTTGGGCCTAACCTTTCTAGTGACACGTTTGGAGCCTTCCATAGATTTTTCGGGTGACCTTTGAACCCTGGTGTTGCGTGTGTAAAGAGAATAGCTTCTTGAACAATTTGTAGGTCTTTGTTTGGTGAAGTCTTGGCGACCTGTTGTACTAGCCGAATGTTTTGATTTCAAATATTATGAGGGAAGCTCGGACGCGCGAATATGCGCTCATCGTTTACTCCTAGCGAGGTATATATGCACGCTTAGTTTTTAATTCGTTTATGTAGTGTTTGTCTTCATAATATACAGCTCACAAAATGTGTACATTCAAATGAACTATTGGCATGCGTGTAGGATTAGATTAAAATAATAAATTGAGTGCTTACCGGGCGTACAGCATCACACTAAAATGTTATCGGGACGGTTACTTTTGCGTTTCAGTTTTCGGTCACGGCAGGGCGGAAAGGGTCTTTGGCCGCATGCCCCGCACTGCAAATGTTCGATCTTTCGGAACGTTCAATATGGGCGTCAAATCTTGGGATGAACAACGTGTATGCAACCCTAATTTGTTTAGGTCAGAACACTGGGTCAGTACTACACGTATGTCGTAACTCTGCTATAGTAGTATGAATCACGCTGGTTCCCCTTCATGCTCTCAAATGCAACACCGTCACGTTCAATAACCCCTCTGAAACATCTAACACCAATCAAAAATGGCTTTTAAATTGCATGTCACTTCAACCATGTTCGCACCCAGCTTAATGACCTTACTAACAGTTTGCAACACACCATAGGCGATCTAAGAAACACACGATTCGCGATTTCGCAGGTTGAAGGCAGGGAGTCCGCTTCTGGTGTCTGGCCTGTCGTTTGCTGATAACCTACATGTTGCAGCCTACTGACCGGTGCAACTTGCATTCAACATGACTTATCAGTGGGGCCTGCTTCAAGGACCGAAGTTGTTTCCTCATTGGGCTTGACAGACTGTTTTCAAGTCTATGACAAACTGGGTGTACACATTTGTTCTAACGTTTGTATTTGTCTTGCTTTTACGTTCACAACGAAATTTCAGTAATCTGAACTTGGCTTGGGGGCGAGGGATTGCTTAGGAGGTGTTTAGGCGGTCTAGTACCAGCGCCGCTTATAATCCCTGTATTTATGCAGATTGGATTTCTCTCAACTCTTCATAGCACTGTATATCGTTGAGCACAATGTGCACATAAAAGAGACACAAATAAAACCAGTACAGCAAATGTGTTCACCCATTTTTTTTACTGAAAAACAGTATGTCATGCACAACGACGAATCAACCTCGGTCATTGAAGTAGGGCTCCCTGATGAGCCATGTTGAATGCAAGTTGCAGCAGTCAGCAGGCTGCAAACTTGTAGGTTAATAGGAAATGACAGGCCAGACACCAGAAGCAGACTCTCTGCCTACAACCAGCGTAATCCTAAATGGGGTGTTATATATATCTCCATGGTGTGTTGCAAACTCTAAGTTAGAAAAGCCATTCAGCTGGACGCGAACATTGCAAAAGTGACAGAAATTTAACAGCCATTTTTGAGTGGTTTTGCAAGTTTCTGAGTGGGTAATGAACGTGGCGGGGCTGCATTTCAGAGCACGAAGCGGAACCAGCGTGGTTCATAGTACTGTACCAGAGTTGCGACGTACGTGTAGTTCTGACCGTGAAAAAAAATTGTAGTTGCATGCAGTGTTGTTCATCCCAAAATTTGGTGACCAAAGTAAGCGTTCCCAAAGCTCTAATATCCACAAGCCGGGGTGTGCTGCCAAAGTCCGTTTTCCGCCCTGCGTGACCTAAAAAACTTGAAACCGTCCGATAAAATTTTAGTGTGATGCTGTACGCCGGCAATCACTGTTGTGTTATCTTAATCTAAGCTACACGCACGCCAATCGTTTAATGAATGTAACAAATTGTTATCCGTTATAGTATGAAGAAAAATACCCCATAAGAAAACCAAAAACTAGGCGTGCATATATATCCCGCTCGGAGTACGCGATGAGCGCCATACACTCGCAGCCCGAGCTGGTCGTAAAAACTTCACCAAACTAAGGGCTACAAATTCTGCAAGAATTTATTCGGTTTGCACACGCAACACCCGGGTGCAAAGGTCACCCGAAAAATCCCCGTAAAACTCAAGACGAGTCACTAAAATGGTTAGGCCTAATTGCTTGCGCTGACCGAAGTTAAAGAGCAACTCTGCTTCGTGAAATATATTAGACAAGAAGACGAGGTTGGTTACTCCCTTACCTTGATGTCGGGCGCTTCGACGCACGAACTGGCGCGGGCCCTGGGGCGAGCAGCGCGGAAATGGAAAGCACGTGTTGCGCGGCGCTTTCGAACGCCGCGCATTCCGACAAACGCCGCGCGTGCTCGCACCGGATGTCTTAACCACCACCGCATGCGATGGCCACCGACGGAGACAACTGGCTTTCCCTTCTTCCCCGGCCGTCAGCGTCAGGAGGAAGGGAAGATGAAGACAGAGAGACGCGGTCCGGGCGCAGGAGAGCTCGGCCCGCCGTCTTCGAGCTCCGCGCGAGTCCTGTTTTTTAGTCGCCCGCCGGGCTGTAAATAAATGTGCAGTTTTTGTATCGGAGGCTGAGTTTGTCGGTTGAAGATACCCGGGGTGAGATCCTCAGCGCTGCTGCGGCTTGGAGGAGAAGCCCCGGGGAAAAGAACCTCACGAAGATAACTGGCGCAGTCGGCAGGATCTTCAACAGCGACGACTCAGCCGCCGGCGGGCGAAACGGGCCCTCGACGGACGGAGCAGGCGGAGAAATCGCGGTCTGCTGAACGAGATCGGCGGGAGCAGCGAGCTCGCCAGCCAGTTGGAGAAGCGGCTCGACCGGCGCTCAACGGACTTCTCAACGGAGAGCAGCAGCCTGCTGAACGGGAACGGCTGGAGCAGTGAGTGAGCTGCCACGGCAGAAGGCGGTGACTTCTAGTGCCGCGTGCGGACGCCTCATCGAAGGAGCCGGATCACCCCTGCAACCCGAGAAGGAGAACGCGGCCGGCGCCGCGTGGATACGGATAGCCACCTCGACGGATCCAGCCCATCACCACAAGCACCGAACTATGCAGGTCAGTGCTCACTTGATCCTGGGTGCGTGGCTCACCATGACATGTAGGGGGGTGCTCATGAGCAAGCCCTGAGATAATGGGGGCCGGTTAGATATGGTGAGATGGAGCTGAGTGTATGGGCTGACGAAGCAGCGAGCGTCAGATTTAGGTCAGCCATGTCTTTCGCTGACGAGATGGCCCTACTGCAGGCGAAATTGAAGATCGCTGAGGCGGAGTAGCTGCGGAACGTCTAAGGAGTGAGCGTTTGAGAAGCGCTAACAACGCACCGCCTCACCGATTGGGCAGCGAGCACAAGGTGCAGCGAGATGGATGGGAGATTAGATTGCATGAGCATGCTGGAGGGGGTGCTCGTAGATATGCCCTCCCAGGAAGCGCTTGTGCTTGATTGGTTCGCTGGTGCCGAGGCCAGGCTAGACTCCTACTGTGTGCCTCCAAAATGGCAAGCAGGGGTAATTCTTCCTTACTTGAGCGTGAGGGCTAGACGGTGCCTAGCTGGACTCTCAGGGGAGCAGCGGAAGAGCTACGCAGTTTCTTAAGCAGCAGTACTGAAGGGGCTGAGGCTGGCTTCAATTGCGCGTGAGCCTGTCGTCGCATCGTGCGGAGGTGCAGAACATTCCTGGAGCATGGCCGAGCGGCCAAGAGCTTTGCAGGATGCAGGCAGCCGGGAATCACGGGAGGAATCGGATGCAGTTGATGTCGCGCACACTGCATTCTTTTGTTTCTGGAGATCCCCAAATGTCATGTTGCGAAAATGTGATCGCCATGGGGAGCTCCTACGAATTGGAGGAGGAAAGTGTAACTCAGTGCACGGCTGCTTATGTAATGCAGCCCCAGGCAGTTACAGGTAGGACTGCAGGCGTAGCTGAACCGAACAGTCAGTGTCAGGGGGTAATGTGACCGCTAAGCTTGCCTTCTCCTTATTACGCTGACCAGCAGTGCGTAGTGGAGCACGGCGCTCCGAGCGCAGAAGAGCGGCCGAACCAGAGGGTTCGCCTAGAAAGGGAGGAAGCGTCGGCCAGCTTCACCGCAGTGCAGCGTGGCTGCAACGCAGGCCGACGAGCCAGCCAGCGGTCCCATCTCGAGCGAGAAGCGAGGAGGAATGAGGGGCTTCCCGATACTGTTGCGTCACTCAGCTTCACCTGAGTGCAGCTTGGCTGCGGCGTATGCTGACGAGCCGGCAGTGGTCCCTTCCCGAGCGAGGAAGCGAGGAGGAGAGGGGCCCCTAATACTGTTGGGCGACGAGGTGCGCCGCATGGCAAGGGGGTTTTCGGATGACGACGGCCGGTGCGTACCACCTGCTAAAGGCCGCTCGCTCTGAATGAGCTGGATGAGGATTGTGGCTATTTTGTCATGGTGACCTGTAGCCAGGGTCAAGGGGCACTGGCCGTGCTGTCGTCAACTGAAGGAACGATGGTGCACGTGCCAAAAGTGTGTGTGGCGTGTGTTTCGTGTGTGAAACATTCCTGAAGTTATGTTTCACAGTGGTGGTGGAGGTGTCGGGCGCTTCGACGCACGAACTGGCGCGGGCCCTGGGGCGAGCAGCGCGGAAATGGAAAGCACGTGTTGCGCGGCGCTTTCGAACGCCGCGCATTCCGACAAACGCCGCGCGTGCTCGCACCGGATGTCTTAACCACCACCACATGCGATGGCCACCGACGGAGACAACTGGCTTTCCCTTCTTCCCCGGCCGTCAGCGTCAGGAGGAAGGGAAGATGAAGACAGAGAGACGCGGTCCGGGCGCAGGAGAGCTCGGCCCGTCGTCTTCGAGCTCCGCGCGAGTCTGTTTTTTAGTCGCCCGCCGGGCTGTAAATAAATGTACAGTTTTGTATCGGAGGCTGAGTTTGTCGGTTGAAGATACCCGGGGTGAGATCCTCAGCGCTGCTGCGGCTTGGAGGAGAAGCCCCGGGGAAAAGAACATCACGAAGATAACTCTTGATATCTCGGCAGTGTTTCTTCGTCCGGTAGACAATACCATGGTAGTGAAATCCCTGAAACAACGAAGTAAGTTGAAACACGTGAACCTGCCCGTGCCATTACCGGCCAGTGGCGCGAGCATTGACACAGAGTGCCTTTAGACAAACTGTTTTTCAGTCTACGAAAAAGTGGTGAATTGTCTTGACTTGATTTGTCTTGATTGTCTTGATGATTTGTTTTGATTTGTTTTGATTCGTCTTGCGTTATGTGAACAGCAGAATTTCAGGAATCTCAAGTTGGAATTTTGTGGCTGGCGATTGTTGAGGTGTTTAGGCCGTCTAGTACCAACGCTGTTTATGGTGGCTGTATTTATGAATATTAGATTTCTCTCAACCCGACATAATACAGTATATTGTTGATGTAGACTTACAACCTGAAAAACACAGGATAGGGGCTTACTCTTATTTGTTGATTGCACACTAAATGTATGAAATCTTGTGGTGAGGCAAATGGGCGGCACAACCTTCGAATGGTGCCAACCAGGGACGTAGCCAGAAGGGGGGTGGGGGAGGGAGGGTGTAATGGAGGCTTAGTGTTGCTTTCGACAAAATTCTCCATTCCATAATCCATAACCAGCCCCAGAAAAGCATTCTGTTTCCGGTCTTGATGCCAACCATAACGTAAATGTTCTATTTCAGCCGGCAGAGTCAATTCTGGGATGAAGGAAAAAGAAAACGAAAACGCTCCAGCGTGCAGCTTTTGGTCCTCTTTACAATCGTTGGGCGGTTTAAAATAGTCTAAGGCTCTTTTATAGTGCACCCCCCCATAGACCAGACGTAGCTTCAGTGCTTAAATCCCACAATTTGAACTTATAAAGGCATATCATACCCCGCGCCAACCCAAGCATATCTGCATGATAATAAAAACGCTTGAATGTCCACGACAAAAAAACCTCACAGGTAGAAGTAAACATTACTGCAGCACCCGTTCATAAATAAAAACCTTTAATGAGCTTATAGGATGGTTGGCGTCTGCTTTGCCTTAAAATCATAGCCCCATTGAATTGCTGGTCATGAGTGCGCCTCCCACAAGAGGAGGGGAGCGGGGCAAGTGGGGCGAATCACCATTTTTAGCAGTCAATACCTGTTCCCTGAGCGGTTTCGTTACTGCATCTGTTACTGAGCTGTATCGTTAGTCAGCGATAGCGTTACTGCAAAGACGAAGAAACCATTCGTTCAAGATTTCCACGCAGACATTTTTCTTCTGCATGCACGTAGGAGGTTTAGGCATGTCGAGAAAAAAGGGTGTGGCCCTTTAAAACGCCTGACATCATTTTAATCATGAATGCACCTGTGCCATATTTCAGTTGATATCTACGTTCTCAGTGATAATGAACAGCTGAGAATTACCATTTGTTTTTGTCCGGTGTTTTTCGAATCGTAAGCTAATGCCGAATTTTGGATGTTGTTTTATTGTATTCTGGAAGCGCCAATTTTCCCAGTAGGGTCTGGCTTTGCCGGGAAACTTTTTCGAGCAAGTTACGGCTGTTTACAAAATTTGCTCGAATAATTTAATGGCATGTTTATTAAGATTGACTGGAATTAGCTATTGTTTTTCAGGTTTATTTTCAGGCCTATTGAGGCTGGTCTACGTTTGACTGCTCCAATAAGACCATGAATGGTAGAGGAATAAACAGTCCTTCAACTGTATAAGTTCCGTTGTGGGAGGCCTCCTTAGTCCAGGAAGCCTTGGTCCTTGGCTGCCTGGCGCCCTGTCCACCAGTCGTTGCTGGTCTTGAGGGCATGAGCTGGTCAGCTGGTCCTCCCACTGCTACAGTGTTGGGTTCGGTAGGGGGGTTAATGATGGTGATTGTCGGCACTCCCAGACCATATGGTAAAGGAAATATTTCACGTACATGTTTGTTCCTGGTGACTATTCTGTGGGTGTGCGAAGTTTGGATGGTTGTAATTGTTTGACGATAACTATCATCCATAGCTGTGCACGTTAATGGGGACATTTGGAACGAAAAATTACTAGTACGAAATGGGCGTCTTTTTTGCAGCTATTGCTACCTCGTCGTAGCCCTTAACATGGAGGGCAATAAATTGCCACTTGTGGACCTCCGGATGTAGACGTTTTATAGTGGCGCCAGTTTGGGTTTATTTTAAACCTGCACCAAGGGGCCATCACGAAGACACGACGCTAGTGGTATCACCATTTTGTTTGGGCCAGGACTGCCTGATCCACATGAGGCCAGTGCTTCACAGTGGGTGAAGCAGCGAGCAACAATATATGGCTAGTGCTAGCCCTGAAGTGATGCAGGTAGCTCCAGCTACAGGTGGTTATTGCTTGCAATAGAACTCTTAGCCAAGACCAAGGTACATATGCGGGAACATAGGTAATGATTTGTTGAAAATATGTGCTCTGAATCTTCATTGAAACCACGAGTAAAAGCAAGCATTATTATCTTATGCAATTAATAGCCTAAACATTTGTAAGCAAGGAGATGTTTGCTTTGAATGCTCTAAAACAACCGTACCCTATACGTAACCCTTCCTAATTGTGCACGTTGCATGGCGACCCACAAGAAGTGTTCCCTGACGTGCCCCGCTCAATTGGCATTACATCGTGCATGCAGCCCGACTGGAGCAGTTCATGCTGCCAAGCACGCACCACCTCATGGGGCTTCTTACATTGCTGAGTGTTCCGTACCCTGTTTTCTGTTATGTGCGAACTATAAATACGACGAAACATGCGTTATTCGCCCCCCGTTGCTGTTGAAACTTTCTTGACGGGTCTATACATGCACAGCTCTGTGCATAGTACCAGGTTTTAAATATGTTGTTCCTTCCTTCTTCCTACAATATTTGGACTGTAACTTCTTATTGGGGACTTTCATATAGTGTGTAACAATCCTGGTTACTCGTTTTCGTTTAGTTTTTTTTTTTTCTTCCAGACTGCATACAGTTGATTTGAATAAACCATCTGAGTGCAGTTGTGCATGGTCATCTCCTCAGCGCAAAACAGGCAGAACAGAGGGACAAAAAAACACCTCACAGGCTCTGAACCTAAACTAGAATAAACTTATTTAAAATTTGTAGCCAGCATGCGTTCAAAAAATGAAAATTTAACGCAATAATAGCCCAACGACGCAGGTTTGACTCTCGGCCGCGGCGGCCGGTTTCTGATGGAAGCGAAAAGCGAAAATGCAATGTGTTCAAAATTTCGACGCACGTCACAGATCCCCACGTGGTCAAAATTAATCCGGAGCACTTCACTATGGCGCGCCTCCTAAGCAGTGTAGTTTCGGCGCGTTAAACGCCATAATCAATCAGTTTGCCGAGTTAGCTACACAGACCCCTTCAATGCCATTGTGTGCCCGTTTATGCGAGCCCTTGGTAAACAAAGAAAAGTAAAGCAGTATGACTGTGTTACGTCAAGCTCGTTTAGCTTGAAATGTCTCTGAACTGAAGAGCTTTAGAAGTTACAAACCAGCCGACCTTCTCCTTTACAGGCTTTATATGGGTATCTGTCTTTAAGGTGCTCTCCAATCAGTTCAAAATCATGGTTATAAATCTAGGAAAACATCATCCCCAATATAAAACACTGCAGGATTTTTAAGTGCACAAGCCACTTCTTCAAGTGTTTACACTAGCAAAGAAACTGATATCGGAGGTACTGCTGAAATAAAAAACCGCACTATTTGCCGAAGACAGCTGATGTTAAGAAAGTAGCATTCTTGTAGTTGTGAAAAAAGATTTGGGTGACAAACTGAGTGTACTTTACCGACTGTACCCGTCCTCTAATCTCTGACATCATGAACTTGGACGTCCTAAGAAGGCACATGCAGCAGACCACAGTGTTGTCTTGGTGGTATCTTGGTGGCGCGCTGTGTTGTGGCTTCTTTCCTTTTCGCATCCTTGTGAGCGCATTCCGTTACATGTCAAACGACTGACTAGACCCCTTATAGCGTTAATCTCAACTCTCTACTTAGAAGGTTGAGTGACCCCTCAGTGTGAAAAAAATACTACTGACCAAAAGCTGCCGGGTTTTCCACCAGTGCTAAGGACCTTAAAAAGAATATCTCTTGTAGAAGCACCTGCAGTTATTCCATGGCGCACATGTCCTTGCATGCATTTCTACCTGAGATGATTATTTTCACGGGAGCACGAAACGTTACAGAAGGTATACCGAATACAAGCTGCAAGCACAAAAGTTCCGAAAAATTACATACAAAGTAAAAATAAAAGAATATGACCAGAAGTAATCAAAATGAAAGAAATGGAGCTAGGAAAGTAGGGCAGGAATGGTTGAGTAACAGCTTTGAAATTTGCCAGATTTTTTGCGAAATCAGGTATTGCGGAAGGACTTACTTTGTAATGCAAACTGTGTATCTCGTAAACACTAGATTGACAAAATTTCAGGGATGGAACCCTGAACCAGGACAAATTTGTTTGATGGCAAATCCGCTGAGAAGCTAACTTTTCATTGCAACCTTTCGCATGAACTCATTCTATAGAGCATATTGAGTGCTATATTTAGTGTTCTAGATTACATGAAAATGTAGCTGTTTTAGTAGCTTTTTATAGTTTTTTCCACTAAACTGGCTTCTTGTTCCTTTTCTGGTCACATTGTCATCAGTATTGCACGGATGCCTAATCATTTATTTAAGTTGCATTGTGAGCATTGCGACAGAACATTTTTTATTCTCCTACACCCACCATGAAACCATACCCAACTACCCAACTGCCAAATTTAAAATCCCAATAAAGATCAGCTTGGAATTGTAGTAAAGAAAATATTTTCATGACTTAGATGTAATCCGAGCAGTAAACTTCTTCTAAGCATTATTAAATGTTTGTTTTCTCAGGCTTGATATTTTTATTACGAGGAAGAATGACAGCAATTTCATCAGACAAAAGGAGCCACACAACATTACTGGAGAGTTCATTTCTATTTTGCAATCTGTAATGTGTGAACTAAATGATATTTTTTGCGGCTGCCCACTTTGTTTGAAGTTGAGAATTGTATTTGATAGTTGTTCTATTACAATATAAACGATTTCAAACATAATTTTGTCTTGTGTACTGTTTTCAAGCAAACAAATACACAAAAGTACCGTAAGCTGGACACCAGGTACGTTTTCCCAGCACTGTGGTGTGATAGCACGAAAATGATGGCGATATGCTATGAGGGGCCCAAGTGTTGTTTATCAACTCATTTTTTCCCCTGCAAATATGGCCTGATGTTTTTAATCGCACAAAGAAAAGGGTCTTTTCCTTTCGTGTTGAGACCTTTTTGTTTTTTTCCTCACATGACAAGGGACGTGTATCTACAGTAAAAGAGAGCGATAACTTTTGATGCTGGCACATTTTTGTAACTAAGAGTAACGTCCCTGCAACTGTTCATGTCAGTCCACGTCACTGTTTCTGTAGGCTAGCGATAGGGAATTGTACCTGTAAAAGTTAGTGCGGGACTTTTGCCATGAGGTTCAAGTACGGGTTCATGCGGTACTCGCAATGTACGCCTTATCAACGTAGCGCCTCTGTTATGGTAAGTGTGCCGTATCTTGGAACAAAAGCTCCAGGAGCGTTTTCTTATTTGTTTTTTATACGGATACATAAGTGAATCAATAGTTTGCGGTGATTCTTGCCGTAATTTTACAGGAAACTTTTAGCAGCGTATGTGCTCGTTCACAATAACACTAAAACGTCTAAAAATAACATTAACACACGCAAGTCCGTACGCAAGAAATATATTATCTTGGACATTTTGCAATGGCATCGCAAGACGACTCTTCGTCCGTGCTGCAGTTGTTGCAGCCACCGCTAATGCCGCAAGGCTGCTTTGTTTCTTTCAAGCTTTATAAATTAAATGCTATTTTATCGATCGCATGAACGTTCAAATGTGTCTGTATGTGAGCCAGTCTATGCAATGCAAAGGGTTCACCTCAGGGACGCATTAAAGGAGCACTAGATGGATTTGTAAACATTGTGAGATTACTTGTGCAGATTAAGGTCTAGAGTCCCGTAGACAAGGTTAAGAATACTCTGAGTGCGTTTACGCGAAGTAGTTGAGTCGTAAAATGATTCACACAGTGGTGTTCTTTCTGCATGTCTTTTTTCATTTTTCGTGACGTTTTCTACGCACTGAGCTTGTCTTGTAAAGCGATTGAAGGATGTTCACCGCTATAACTTTCCTGCATACGCTATTGCGGCGCTTTGTCAATACCATTTTTTTTCTTACAAACATTTTAATGGTATTGGCAACAAGTGATATAAGCATGTGTTTATTGAGGTTCATTTTTGGAGGGGTACAGCTAGTTTTGGTTTAGCTACCACCGTGCAAACCGTCCATTGTTTCTGACGTTATCTGTGATCTCACTTAAGCCATACGTCAGGAATCGTCACGACCCACTATTCACATGTTGTTCATGCAGAAACAAAGCTTACAATTTTTTTTGCGCCATTTCTAGCTAAAAAGTATCATTTAATGCTGTTAGGACGGTCGAGCCAAGGTGAACGCAGTGGCTGACTTCTGGTTCTACCATTCTTCGGAGATGGTGAACCGCGGGACGTTTCTTCCGCACCTACGGAGCTTACCTACATGTCTTTTAACCGCAGTGTCCGCCACGTCGCCGGCCCATCGGCCAATTAAACATACCCAGCCAAAAAAAATTCTTCTCGCCTGGATTTCATTCAATACAGTGCGATGCCAGTCACGTTATCCTTCATAGAAAAGGGTTATGCTGCAGAAACATGCAACGGAAGGTTAAATGACAAGTATAGTTAGGCCCACCCCTCCATACCAAGCATTGCTTTTTACTTGTTGGATCGCAGTACTTTGAGTTGCTAAGCTCATCATTACTTCTAACACTCTTGTGCAGTAGATAGAACTTCAAGCCACAAAATAAGCTACGCTTTTTTTCATTGAATCCCTAAACAAAGCCCTTATTTAGTGAGGCTAGCTTTATCTTATCTCCCACAGATACACGATTAGCAGCTGATGTTTTCCTTTTTTTCTCGGCCGGTATTATCGACCGGAAAAGTGTGTTCGTGCTGCCATCAGTTCAAAGGTTTTCAGGGTTCACAAAGAAAGCTTCAGTTCATTTTCTTCATAAATAAATTACTTCGCTCTAAAATGGCTTGATAATTTCTACAAGCGTACCAGTCACTCGAGCGTATGCAGCTTACGACGAGGCGTCGAAATTCAATTACATGAAGTGATACTTTCTCGCTAAAAAAGGTGCTGGCAGGTTTACCCGGTCCATCTCTGCTATCGAGAACATGTCACAAGCGGTTCATGGTGTTTCATGAAGTGCGACCCATGAATGATCACAGATAATGTGGTAAGCGACGGGCGTGTTGCAAGAGGAAACTGAAACCAAAACTAGCTCGAACTGTCCCATATTATATCATAACAACTACATTCCGACTTTTACGCTTGTTTCCAATTTCACTGAAGTTTTCCCTAAAAAATATAATTTACACAAACGTAGGTGCTGTCTGCACGAAATAGGCGGTCTTCGTCCTCGCCCATCACATCGCAACATGAGTTTGCATCGTTTTGCGTCCCTGTTGCAGTTGTTGCGGCCGCCCCAGAGCTCGCACGGTATTTTTCTTTTTTCAGGATTTAAATAATAAACACTGCATGACCGGCTCCATACATGACAGAAACCATGCTTATATGCGCCTGTCTGTGCCATGCAAACATATCTATAAGTTTCACCAATTGAAGGAACGGTTTTTTACAATTTCAAAATCCATTAAGTAGGCTGTGCGGAATTCCTAGGATTCTAACTCGTTTCTTGTCATAGCGTGTGCAACGCTCACAAAACTCCTCATGTGCTCTAGTTCCACCGAGGAGCTCAATTATTGGCCGAAAATAACGAAAGTCATGGATTCGTGTGAACCTTTGGCATGAACCTCAGAATAGTGTAACGATGTTACTGCTTCTGCAAGCACCGATATTACGAATATATTTATGTCACAACCACATTCGATACCATTTTATCTCTAGAATATCGTGGTTCAGTACAACAATAACGTTCTTCGCAATTGAAGAAAATGTTGCGGCTTGATTCCTGGGAAAGGCAGTCGTTAAAAACGACAGTCAATTAAAAACAAGGCAGTAGAACGATAAAGTAGCATGAGCAAAAACATCTGTGTAGCGAGTGCAGCCCACATTCAATACCAATTATCCGTCACAAAATTAGTGCATAGCCACTCCCCCCTACCACCGACCTATCTGCAAAGCCTAAAAGTATATTGTACTCGCAAATTACAAGTTTGAAAATGTTTGAAGCTTTCAAATGTTTGACATCCTCGGATCACTTTTTCGCATTCCGCCTATGTAATACACTACAACGGTACTATAATGAACAGCTTTACATGAAATGATGGAGCGATAGATTGACTTTGCTGGTTCCCCATGCTGCACAGATTAAATTATTTATTTCAGTACCCATGTAGCAGCATTTTTTCTGATCATTCCTTCTCATCAAGCTTACCTTGAAGCAAGTTTTAGTAGAGCTCCGGTAAACTAAAAAGGATAGTTCATGGAATGTATTCAAAGGAAAGGACATGTCTATGAACATTGTTTTATCAGTCCACGGGTAACTATTAAAATGTAATTTTCTGACGCCAACCTTTACGTTTATTTCTTGATGCGTCCACGCTGCGCTAGAGGAACCCAAAAATTAGACCTAATCAAAACTTTTTATTGTTTGTTTTTGTATCACATGATATCGCTGAAAGTGATCTGAACATCACGGTAGGACCCTCTCACGAGCTACAGGTAACATTAAGGCTAAACTGAGTCCGTCATTCATAAAACTAAGACATTTGTCAAAACAATCAGTTAACCTTAGTGGGAAAGAATTGGCGCAACTGAGTAAAACCTATCGCTATCCGTTTTGTTCGAGTCACCAAAGTAGACTTGTGATATTTATAGACCTTTGTATCGCGGATCTTTCATCTAGATGGATATTTAGGCTGTTTTTGTTGCGAAAGGTTGCTATTCAGCATAAGGAAAAACTATATGTACAGAAACACTCCGGATTCCCGAGGGAATTGGTGCAGCGGGCCATGATGTCGACATTGTATCCACACCATGAAATTCTGAGGACGTCCATAGCGCGGGCAGCAGGTTGCGATGCGAACAAGGCCTAGGCTTCGCAGGGCAAGGGAACTCCACACTAAATGATCTGCTGTAGCCTGGTCTAACAGGAGCGGGGCAAAAGGGGCACGTGGAGTTAAAAGGGCATGGTGTTGAGGTGGCGAGGACGTCGTCACAGCAGGCGTGAGGGCGACTCCCAGGCGAAGACGTCTTAGCAGGACCTCAGCTCGGCAAGACAAGCCGCCAGGGAGATCAGTACCGCGCTGGGGCACGAGATCGCGTGCGGTGCGCCGTAGACGTTATTTTTCCCTGACAAGGGGAACACCGTTTGACGAAAGTGCAAAAGGAGCTGGATATTGCACACGCACGGGGTGTGTACCGGCACCTGCAGCCTGCATTGCGGGGTGGCTGCTCTGTTGACGCCATGCCACGCGCACACGACATGGGTAAGTGTCCACTATGTTCTGAATTTCTACGAGAACTTCCTTGGACGTTAGAGTTTTATGAAGCGTCCGTACAGGTGCCGATGAATCAGTGTAAATTGTACACTGTGATGAAGCGTGGTTGATTATCAACGATCTGTGTAGCAGAGCCTCCCGCACTGCAAGGAGTTCTGCCTGCGTCGATAGCCACTTCTCCGTTGTAATGTAAGTGCAGGTCATTAGATCGGGACCCACAGTCGGGCAAAGTAGAGCGGCATGACCTAAGGTAACCGAAGCACTGCCATCGACTGATATCAGCGTAGAGGAAGGGCTAGCAACGTCCATAGAAGGCGGGATCGGAGCACCAACGTTTCGGGGATGAATACGGACAGCAGATCGTGTATCCGTTAAATGGTGGAACTTTCATGGGGGTCGTATAGGGGTTTTTGGTAGTTGTGGGGCCGGTGAACCAGTCATGTACGCTTCAAGAGCGGCAGAATATGGGTAAAAGGCTTGCTTTTGGAGGTGGGCTTGTCGACACTGATGCACTACCTCATCAAATGTGTTGAGCTGTGCTTTCTGTTGGAGAATAAAACTGGGTGAGCGCTGGAAGATCAGTTATAGCTCCAATCAGTGACAGTGCTTCAGCACTGGGCATACGTGTCTGCTCCAACTTTTCTTCACTCTTTCTTTTCTCTTTTTTCCCTATTTTCCTTTTCCGACGTACAGGATAGCAAACTAGGCCCTAGCCAGGTTAACTTTCCTGCCTTCCTTCTACACCCTTCCTTCCTTCCCATAGCCGAATTGTTTATTGATTTGAGTAGTGGCCAGTTGACTTTGTGACAAAGTCGAATTCAGCTTGATAAACTATGTGAGGCTGAAGAATGGCTCGGACAAGCATGCGGGTCATCTTGGAGGCCGCACCGCAGACTTTTTGAGACATGTGACGGAAAAGATGCAGCGCTTGTGAAACTTGATCCTTTTCAGAGCGAATCCATAGTTTCGCAGAACCGGTGGCCGTAATATCCAAGCCCAACACCCATAGGGTAGACGGTGTTAGTACAGGCGTGCCTTGAACAGAAAGACGCATAGGGGAGGTTGCCAAGCGCCGACAGCCCCATGCGTTGGCCACGGTGAGAACTGCCGTTTTCTTAGGAGCGATCGTGAGTCCGAGATACCTGCACCACGGCCTTTCGATGGGAACTAGGCCGATCGGAACTAGGTCGGGCCTGCCGAACGCGCCTCTCCGCCGGTGGCGGCGTTAGTTTACCTTTCCGGCGCCGCGTCAGTCATGACGCTAATCACCGGTGAAAGAAGAGCGGCGGCTGCCCGCCGCGGTCACGGTTTTAATGCAGTGTGAGTTGTTCATGACTGCACCCTCGGCCGAAGTCAGCATATTCATTTATAATAATATGCAGTGATACGTATGGCGGAAACTCACAATTTAGGCGCCACGGACTGCAGTCGAGTCTACTTATAACGATACCGTTTCTAACAATATATCGGATATAACGATGAACAGCGATGGCACCGTCAACTTTCGTATTCGTTCTATCGTAAAATAAACCTCTTAATACACATGCTCCAGTGCCACGATATCGGATATAAAGATTTAATACGGTTCTATTGGGCCCCAGAAGTGTAACACTGATAACTCTAATGACGCAGGTACGCAGCCTACATACGTAGTGTCTTCGTAGGAAGCCCAATGCATGACACAGTCCATCGGGGAATAAGTTTGCACAAAGGACATTTACCTCAGCTACTTGAAGCACCTATAGATGCTCTTGGAAAAGATTTGCGCTAGCGTCCCACGCGGCGAACAAAGGTGACCGGCTGTGGCTTCTTTTCCGTAAATTAGTAGTGGTATGACCTTTCTGGCAAGCGAATAAGATGTTTTAAGTTCTGTTCGGTGTTTTTATTTCACAACCCGCTTATAACAATTCTCGGTTATAACGATGACATTTCCTTGGCACTTGGATAGTTTTATAAGTGGAGTAGACTGTAACTAGTACTTCCGAAGAAGGCACAGGCTGCATTTGGTTTCGTTTTAGCGCGCTGCATACGACGTTAGCAGGTGGCGCATGGCTAACGTCGAGCGCAATAGGCGGATTTCTTTCTAAAGACTTTGCCAAGGCTTCCAGGAATAATATTTGGTTTGGCAAGCTAGTCTGAGCAACCGCATTCCTCTTTGTTACGTAACATCTTATAACTTGCGCGAACGTAAAAATCACATAAACGTTTCATGCTGTGTCGTACACACCCATTTCTCAATGCGCGTTTGACAAACGGGACTGGATATTTTCACGCCTTGCTTTAACTGCGTTTTCAAAGAAAACTAGAATAACCTTAATAACTTTTAGGGTCCATTGGTTCATTTTCTTTGGAAATATTGTTACGCTGCGCGTTAGGTTACAGGGTACACAAAATCATGGAGGACACACGAATGAAGTGGACAGAGCAAGCGTAACTATGGACTGATTTATTGCAATCAGAACACCACTTACATGGGAAGCAAAACACGGAAATGAGTATAGGATGCAATTGGAATGGTGTAAAAACTGCGGCAGTCGCTCTTTGATTTACACTAGTTGCACAGCGTAATGTACAGTCCGAAAGTTTGAAGGTAAATGAAACTGCAATGAATCGCTGGGGCATAAAAAGGTACTTATAATACACCATTTAAAAGGGGATTTATTGCGTTTCACAGAAAATATGTAAATTCCCTTTGCCTACGGTTCACCGGCAATCAGATTTAAAGCGAAAAACCTTTGGCGAGAAATGCTTTCGGGAAAGCTTCAGTAGATTCTCCAAAGATCTATTAACGTCGCCAGCCCAGTTGGCAAGAAGTGGCCTCAATAGCTTTTCAATAACATTTCGCACAGCTCATCGCATTGGTACGGGTCCCTGTTGCTAACGCACCAGATCAGCGGACAGTCTGCGACGTACAGGAATACGGTGTTTGAAAGGAGCTCACGCATTTGTCCGCTGTGTCGAACTGCCTGTACAGCGCGATCCCCAGCGGATACTTCTTCAATTGTTCGCAGAATTTGTCGCAGGGTTGCTGAGGTTTTTGTAGTTTTTCGTTCAGCCTGTTTGCTTTCCTTTTAGGGCGGCGGGCATGACTCTTGCTGTTATCGAAAAAGCCTGTCAAATCGAACGAAGTCTGGCAATCTCGAGTCTTAAAATTACGTTGGCCGTGTGATTGCATATTCGTGAGAGCGTACAGGATTGTTCTGCCTCTGTCGGTGAGTGCGGTTGATCCCTTTCTTCATTCCAAGTTAGGCCCAGAATTGAACGTTCAATCGTTTCATGTTCAGCAAACATTGTGCTCACTTGCCCTTGATTGCTTACTCGAGATGCCGACGCACACGCTCGAGCAGCGGCAGAACGAGCGCCCTCCTCCTTTTTGGGCTTCCTGGCTGCATGTACGTTGGATACGACGGAACCCTTGTCGACACAGCTGTTGGCAGCAACTACTTGCACGTAAATCCCACCGTGTATTCACCCTCTTTGAAGTGCAGCGAGCCAACCACCGATCTGGAGCTTGGCTTCCATTAAGTGCCCTTGTCGATCCTTTGACGGGAGATGATGTTCAGCCAGGCGTCTCGGGGTCACTCTTTGGCTGGAAACTCGTTGTAGCAGGTGTCCCGGGTTTTCGAGGAATTCGAATTGCAGCGCGGCACGCAGCAGTTTTCAACATTTCAAAGCCAGAAGCACACTAGTACGCTATATTATACGCGCAGTGCGCAGACTTCTGCGAAACGAAAAGCTCAAAGCGCTCCCGAGAATTTCAACACTCCCGCCGCTGCTGCTTTTCGCGCCCAAACCGGAGCCCGCGCCGGTACGTGGCACCCCACCGCGAGTACAAGCGGCAACTGTAAACTTTTCTTCCATGCCCTCGCCCGTCGCCGACACGTGAGGCTGCAATCCTTCCAACCGTGTTGCTTGCCTTCGTTAATTCCGGTTCCACCCTCCTGAAGTTAACACGTACAGATTAATAAAACAAGAAGCTGAGCTCATTCGGTGCTGTTCATAATGAAAAACGACAAGCAGCGTAAATGCTATACAACACAGAATCACGTAAATATACGCAAGTTCCCATTGCCAAGGAGTGTTTATTAAATCTATGAATATCCACCCAAGCGGCCTATCAGACTTAACACATCAAATTTCGCATATACGGGACACTCGACCGCACATGCGAAATCAAACCGCGATTCAAAGGAAATACGGAAAGAAGAAAGCAAATCACAAACGCATTACCGATAGTACACAGGTGTTTCCTCAAGCAAAACAGTCAGGTACGCAGCGCATGCAGTTTAGGTCCCTGTTTAATGAGTAAATAACCGATTTTTCGGCATTCGGGATAATTTGGTTCGGAGTAAAATTACCGCGCCTGAATTCGAACATGAGACAGCCCTAGGGCTGCTGGGCCTCTGTTTGGAAAGAATAAACCTGGCTGCTTTAAAATTGTCTATCAATTAGCATGGTGAATGGCAGCTGTAAAAGAGTTTTATTTTCCAGCACAGATGGGCTGCAGTGTTTAAACCTAAATAGCATTGTAACATGCTGTACAGTCATAATCCCGAACATCGCGAGAACTGGGTTGCGGGAGCGCCGCATCACACTCGTCTTTTTACACCGCAAACAAAACTTACCACCATCAAAAAGATGAAATTCTTAGAAATTGAAGACATATCTTCGCCGTAAATTACGGTGTTATTATTTTTTAGATATGTTCGTTAGAACGCGAGTGAATGACGTTTAAAAGAATGATAATCATCTATAATCTGCAGGCGCCCCGAAGAGCACGCCGCGGGAGCCATAACCGATGTGTGGCCCCCACGCCGAAAGTAGCGGCGGCAACTGACAACTCCCCTGTCACGCGCCTGAACATTGGTGGAGCGTGAATGGGCAGGCCGGACCCAGTTCCCATCGAGCAGCCGTGCCTGCACCAAGAACTGGTTTCATCTAGAGCTTGTTTCAGGCGGACACTTTGAACGTGCTGGTCCTGGTGCACAGACCATACCTTTATGTCGTCTGCATATATGATACTATAGATGTGTGGAACAGCATCAAGTCGCCAGGTAAGAGATATCATGGCCATGTAAAAAGAGAGGTTTCCAAGACAGATCCCTGGGGAACACCACGGCTGGGCTGGAAGGAACCGATGGGAAATTCGTTGAGACAGATGGAGAGAGAGAGAGAGAGAAAAAAATTTTATTTCTCCAGCAGAGGCTGATGTTTGGGCGTCGCCCCGTGGAAGCGTCCCTAGTCGGGATGCCTTGACTTCGGCTGGCCGCCATGCTCGGGTCACCAACTTAAGCTGGATATCCGGGTCCAGGCTGGCCAGGGAAGCCCTCCACTGCTCGAAGGTTGGGTTGGACAGATGGAGAAGCTGCGGTTTCATAGCTAGGAGGAAATGACATCACACAGGCGGGATGGCAGGTGAAGGAGATGAAGTACCGGAATTGCGGAACCGTGGCCACGCTGATCGTAAGATTTGTGAACGTCCATGCCCAGCACAGAGCGCACAAGGTGTGATCGGCTTCCAATAGGGATCATCTCGAAGAGGTGGCCCAGACCATCCTCTGCACCAAGGTGCGGACTAAATACAATTTGGCCGGGGTGGTATATATGGTGCACGTCCAGCCACCACTAAAGGCGTGTGGCAACCGTTCGTTCCAACCGTAGCTTCCAAATGGTCGCCGTGAGCGCTATTGGTCGGAGGTTGCGGACATCTGTACTCAGTTTACCGGGTTTCGTAATAGGGATAATATCATCTTTCAGCCAGGTCCGGGAGATAGTACACGTGAGCCAAACCCGGTTGTACGCCTCTAGGAGCTCCTCCAGAGAAGAATCGTCGAAGTTCTTGAAAGATTCAAATGTTACTCCGTCAGGGCCGGGAGCTTTGCGGAGTGCAGTCATGTCAATTGCAGCGGTTAGTTATACCATTGTAAATGGTGAAGGTGTACCCTCGGTTGCTGCTCTCGCACATAGCACAACAGCAGGACGCATATAGCAAGATACAAGGATCACTGCACAGTGACATAATCGAACTTTCACCGTAACAGTTGTTTGCCACGGGTACAACCAGCTTTATTTATTTATTAATTTATTTATTATACCTCAAATGCCCCAGTACGGGGTGTTACATGATGGGTGGGCTGTGGTACAAATTTCTTTCGATGTGGGTTTTGAACAGAACCGGGCTTGAGTGGTGCACGACGTCGGATGGAAGATCATTCCAATCCTTTGCTGTTTGAACAAAAAACGAGCGAAGGTGGGCAGTTGTACGGGCATGCGCAGGATAAAAAGTGTTGCGGTGGCTAGTACGAGAAGAGATTCGATGTGCGGGCATGATACTGGATGCGTAAGACGATGAATGAAAGAATTTGCTAAAAAGGGTTAGTATAGCGGCCTTGCGTCGCAATTCTAGATTCTGAAGTTGGGCTTGGCTTTTCATATTAGTGACACTTTAGTGATATGAATAATCAGAGTAAATAAACCTTGATGCCCTATTCTGAATAGATTCCAACATTTTAGATAGATTAGATTGGTGCGGGTCCCAGACGGCGCAAGCGTATTCGAGTTTCGGGCGTGCTAATGTTAGGTAGGCTAAACGTTTTACAGGAGGAGGGGCAAGGTGTAAGTTTCGTCTGAGGTAGCCAAGAACTTTATTTGCTTCGTTACAGATATTTATTATTTGGGCTGTCCAATTAAGATAAGGAGTTATGTTTATACATAAATACTTTTAGGAGTCCATGGAGGTTAACTTAGAGCCGAAAATAAAGTATTTTGGAATGTTGGAAAGCTTTGAAATGTCAACGGCGTGCTGGGGAAGGCGCGTGAGGACACATACCACCGCTTCACCCCGTGTCGTTGGTGGGGTCATAGCGTGGTCAATGATTGTGGGAGACGGATAGCCTGTAAAAAGGGGGATACTGGATAGGTCGTTCGCTTCGTGAAGCAGTAGCGCCCATGCATGAAGTGAGCCTAGGTGAAGGCGCTCCTTAAGTTCACCAACTGTTTCGAGGAGGCCCCGACCTTTCCATTCTAGTATACTGTGCGTGTAGTTTCAGGTACGGCAGGTCTATAATTTAGCGGGGGGCATGCTGCGAGAGTGATGGTTAATATTTGTACCTGCAGCATCCCGTAGTTATGAATGGAGCGAGCGTAGGATGCTGACCAGATCGAGGCTGATGCTGGTGATGATGCAGCAGGAGGTGGAGGCAAGGGAGAAATCGGCAGGGGAGGTATAGATTCACCTGAGTTCTCTTTTGCGGCAGCACGCTTTAAGCGTCTCTGTGGCAGTGACTGGGTGCGACTACCGGACAAATTCGCCAGCTTCGTTTGTAGTGCCTGGAGGCGAAGATCTATCTCTACTAGGGCAGGAGAATTCTGGTCCGCCTCTTTAAGATGGCACCGCTGGCGAGGTCGACGCAATCGAACCACCTGGCTGTATGAAACCGAATTCATAAGTGGTGTGGCACAGACCTGTTCCTGTACGTGATCTGCAATGTCGTCGTCGTTGGAAGCTATGAGTTCGTACCAATTTGAAAGCGGAAGCCCTTTACTAAACTGGGAGCTCTGGGGGCTCTTCACACGCGCACGTGGCTTGGCGTTAAGCTTCATCGGGCACTTCCTGTCTGTGATATCGTGATCATCAGACTTGCACATTCTACAACGAAATTTAGGGACATTTTCATTTTCAACAGCCGCAATCGGATTCGCCGAGGTTTGAGCAGTCGGTGGATTTGGGCATGAGGTGCGCATGTGTCCCTGTTCCCAAGCACTGGTAACAAAATACTGGCCTCGTCTTCTAAGGCCGGGGGGAAGGATTCAACCATTGTATATGAATCTCACCGGTGATTCCGGGGGACCAAGAACAGTCACGAGACATGTACAGTGCGTCAGGTTGTCTCAAGCGAGCGCGTCCGGGTGCTGGCATCTGCTGATAGCTGCAAGGGTAGCTTGCCATTGCGCGGCCATCTCGGACAGGGTCGGGTCGCCATGGCCACTCAAGGGGGTTCATCAGCATGAGCTTGACGGGCCAGATAGACCTTGACACGTTTATCCGACAGTTACGTAATCGCCTAGGGCGCTCAATCTGTAGTGACACGAATTCACTGCAGGGTTTCTCGATGTTGTGCGATACAAGCCTGGGTGATAATGCGCGTCATACGGCTGTCTGGGGCCGCTTACGGCACGAAAGGTGGCGTCGGCTTGGGAATCGACGACCGGGGTGTCGAGATCACGGCCCAAAGGCAATACTTACAAGTAGATGTCGGACCAACGGGCAAGCCTGCACACTGTACGGCGACTACCAAGATACCGGCCAAGGAGCACTTGATGTTTCTCGCATCGGATGATGTCCCGGACCACATCGGAGGGCTCACCGCCATCGACGCGCGAGACAACATAACGACGGACATGGGTATCACCTAGGAGGTATCCTTGTATCGACAGGTGAACTCCATAGGAGACGGGTATATAAGTGAGGCTGTAGAGCTTGTGAACTGCGTCTAATGATGCTACCATCACAGAAATTCTGTTGGTATCTCGGTGGAAAGTGTAGCCATTGTGACTCTTAGGAGTTAGACATGTTCATAGCCTCTGTAGGAGGGCTTTTGTCGTGATTTGGCGGATCTCGAGATTCTCCTTCGGTTTGATGGCTACCCTAAAGAAAGCTGGTTGAGCATTTTTAGTGCTTGATGGGAGGCCAGCCCGATTCATGCGGCAGGGCACCTTATCTTCAGAGAGAGCGCGGTTGCCTGTGGGAAGGTCCATCGGGACATTATCGTAGTCAGACTGATGCGGCAGTAAATTTGAAGACTCGGGGCAGAGGCGTTAGCCGGGTGGTTCAGCAGACTCACCAGCGGCATTCTTGGGCTCTTGTGGCACAGGAGGGTAGCGGCTAGCATCCATGGGACGGCTGCCATCGCCCTGGGGCTTCAGAGGCGTCGACGTTTTAAGCGCGAGGTTGGACATTCCTTGACACGCCATATTCATTTGCTTAAGCAGCTGGTGTTTAAGAGCGCCTGCTTGCGGGACCAGAGAAGTCCGTGTGCGGAACGGCACCCACCACCGGAAATGGAGGTTAGGCCTAGCCGCTGCTCAGAGGTGATGCCGTTGTAATGCTTGCTTTCATGGACATTCCCGGGGCAGGTAGTAGCCCTTGGCGGCTCCAGGAACTGAAGTTTATCGCTTGCACTGCGGAAAATAGCTGGGAACGTAGAACCTGCGAGAAATTGCGTCAAAACATGGAGCCGAGGCAAAGACACGTCGGAACGGCGGGACTTCTTCTTGATTGGGTCTTATGACTCAGTGGAACACCTGTCTCCGTTGACAGTCAGGCCAGATTGGATCCTCTGTCTCGGTGGATATTCGGGTTCAATTGGATCTTCCATCTCGGTAGATCATTTATGTGCTAATCAAGTGACCGATTGGATCTTCCCATTTTGTGGATCTTCAGTGTAGTTGGACATTCAGGCCACAAGGGCTTTTCTCCTGTCCGGGTCACCCAACAACAAATTCATTAAAATCAAGCGCCTACGCCCAACTAGTGGGTGTGGTTGGAATCGGCGACTATAGTTGACCAGATGGCCATGGTTCTCCTTCCTGAGGAATACGAAAAACTCTTACTCTGACCGCAAACAAACTTTGTATATCTGTGTGCATGATCAGGATTTAGAAGTTGTCCCATTGTTCTTCACATGCAGCAGCAAATCGGCTACGCCGTGACATGCTTCATTACCCACCCAGTGGACACCCTTTCAGACAACCAGAACAGACTACCTGCTTCTGGGTGATATGCTGTTCTCGCCACGAATAGGTCTCGTTCCAATTCCGCCTAACGTGGTGGCTCAGGGGCTAGGGCGTCGTGCTGCTGAGCCGAAATATGTCTGTTCCGTCTCATCCGTGGTGGCCGTATTTTTAACGGGCAAAAAACGATAACAGCATGAGCGATGTTCCGGCGCAAATGTTCCACCTCATTGGCCTGGGCAAACGCCGCCCCACGTTCAGTAACTTAAAAAACACCCTCACTCTTTTACACCCCTCGACAACGATGGTCTGATACGTGGATTTTTGTTACACCGGTCCGGACCCATATTTGCCGTGGCAGGCAAAGAACTCCTTTACGTGTACTTTCTTGTTGCGAGCAATGCTGGCTTCATAAACCCTAGCGTAAGTTGAATCAGGCTAGTCGCTATTTCCTCACGCCGGATTGTGCCCTTTATTACAGTGGAAGCTCGCTTAGATATGTTTGGAATTTTTGCAACGTCTCAGTTACCGAGTCTTCGTCTTAACACATACTCTTCGGTAACAACGCACCCACCTCACAACGCTTCTGAATTTTTTTTTAGGGCGCAGTCTTCATGCCCTCCTTTTGATTGTCAACTAGTATGTAAAACGGTAGTGCAGTACATTACCATTCACATATAATAAAGTGAAAATTCGCAATAGCGGCTACTTAGAACGCAAAACCCCAAATAATACATCGGTTGATTTCTCTTTGCACTATTTGTAAAATTCAGCATGCGTTATTTTTTATTTGTGTGCGTAATTTTTACTTAGGTTTAGATAATTTTTAATTATAAATGTGGTTAGGCGTTTTTGTGTGTTGCAATCAGTTTCAAAATTACTAAATAAAATACCGTTGTTGCAATTTTTTATACGTTTATTTAATCTTGTAGCAGAATATGGATTTGTAAAACTCGAATAATCATTGACCACTATATGTATCTTCAACAGAGGTTGACGTGTTGGAGCCGGTTAATAGCAAATATTTGTTGAAATATGCAGGTGTTTACTCTAACCCATATCGACCAGCATATGTAACGCCAATGCTAGGTGTTCTGCCAGAGACGCTTTGAGAGTAGTTATTATATTGATGTCGTAGACAAAGTCTTTACAGACGGAATTGCCTGGCAACAACTTCGTGATAAATTTCCAGTTTCACTAGAAAGCTATTTCAGACGTTTAGACAACCGCTTGCAAAGCTGTCACGGCCGGCGGATGAAAATGAGAGCCGTAACCGCAACGTTATTTATGGTATCCGCCTAAACGGCTTTTCCAAATAATGTACGAGGTATATAAGAAATAACGATCCCATAAGTACGAATATTTCTTTCGCCAGCCGTAAAACCTCCTTGTTTTGCAGTTCTAAATTGCTGACTGGAGTTTTTGCCTAATACCACAAAGTCAAGTTGGGCAGTGATCTAACGAGGGCAACGCGGGTAAAGCCACTACTTAACCCGCCATCGAGCTAAACCACTACTGATTTTTTAAGGTACCCCGTTTTGTGTGATAGTTAATGCATCTTGCATTTAAGGAAACAAAACAGAACGCAAACCCAAAATAACGGTCTATGAGCCATGCCACAAACTTCGCGCAAAGCTCTAGCAACAGGTCTCCCGCTCCTCTTCTGGCAGAAATTTATTCTTCATAATACTGCAGACAAATCTTCAATTCTCCCCTATTCCGGCTCTGAAATTGCTTTTCTACACAAGTACTTACCAAAAAGTCCATATATGAAAGTACTCGCATCACGACACCCAAATAAACTTGTAATTGCCTGCACACGTGAATTGCAAACGTACCTTTGCACATGGTGCTACCTTATAGCTTGTTTTCAAAGACGCAGGGCGTTACGTTTCTCAGGGCAGCTGCTTAGATTGAACATTATGAATCTTTCAATCTTTACGCTGGAACCACGTAAAGAGCGGAGGGTCGCGCTTATAAAACTTTCTAGATATTATGAAGGCGTCAAAGTGACACGACTGCACCATGTTTGGATTTCACAGCTCCTTCAGCTTGCAAGCTTCCTTAATAGCTGGTTTTAATTGAGATGGAGAGAAATACGTGCTTTATTTGAGACTTGTACAAGAGCACTGATGAAGACAGCACTGATGCTGTCTGCATCAGCGCTGGCCTGTGAGGGTGGTTGGGTCGTCAGGACGGGCAGGTGGGATGGTGGGAGTGTCTACGGAAGTGACCAAACACGCCCCTTGGACACTCGTCAGCATAGACAAACGCGGTGACACAGGTCCTTAACAAAGTCAGCGTGGTGATGTCCCGCGTTAAAGGTAGCACCCAGTCGAAGTACGACGTCGGGTGAATGGCCTCGGGGAGCGTATGGAGCATACGATCAAGGAGTAGAGCGTAACATTGACAGTGCCAGACCAAATGTGCGGCCGTTGCAGGCCCGCGACACTGCAGACAGAGGCCTTCTCATTGCCGTAGAATTTGTGGCGAAGCGCTGGGGAGAATGCGGTGTTGGTGGGAAGGCGGCGAACCAACGTCTGTGTGGCCCACGGTAACCTCTCCGGCATGGGAGGAACAGGGCGCTCATGCTGTTCGGTGAGGTCTTCCCTATCGTCATGAAGGCGCCGGAGTATCAGTCGGCGTCTTTGTTGGGCGATTGCTTTCTTGACAGTGGCATCGGGCGAGCTCGCATTAATGATAGGCAATGCTATCAGTGAGGTTGGTTGTCTAGAGACAGCTCGAGCCTCGCTGTGAGCCCACTCATTTCCCTCAATACCTGAATGGTGGGGTACCCAAGCAATGGAGGCGGTTATGTTGAGGTAAGAATGTAACTCCACGAAAAGCGCGACCAAGGTGCCGATGCTCCGCTGATGATGACGAGGATCCGCTGACCCGCCCACAGATGTTGTATGCGCGAGCCGAATCAGTGAAGAGCAAAGCTTGTGTGGTATGTCCCTTGGTTCGAAAGTACTTCTCACCCACTGTGGCAGCATGGAGGAGGGCAAGTAGATCGATGTGTGTTGTGCCGGCACTGGCGGTGCTTGTAAGGCGACCCGCATTTGTGACGCAATGAGTGGTGTCAACCCAGGCCACTGCACAAACGTGTACTAGGCCATTTTTGTCCTCCGCACTAGTATCATTTCGTGGGGGCACCGAAGTCACCGCCATGCCGATGTATACAATTGTGTGAGTGACGGGCGATTTGTTTATGAAGCTAAAATTGTGCGCCTTGGCAAAGCGGCGCCTTCCTGCTGAATTCGGAGACAGGCGTTCCCATGCCACGAGGAAGCGGCTTGCCATCCGCCAAGGAAATGCTCCCAGCACATGGAGGGGGTGAGGAGGGTAGACCCAGAGACATGGTGGGTAATATCCCAAGCTCGTCTAAGATGGAAAGTCGTGAGTTAATGCTGCTAAGGTGGTCCCTCTGGGCATAGAGGGCTTGCTCGGCTAATTCCGATAGCGAATTCATTCCACCATGCGCATAAAGCTCACTTAGAGGGATGTATTCGGCAACCCGGTACAATCCGTATGGCCTCACGGTTAAATCTTCTCGAGTTGCTCTTGCTGCCGGCGGGTAAGACATGGTATTGTAAGCATAGAGAATGCGGGAATTGATTATAGCTCATACGAGCTGCCCGCGTCTCCTTCTCTCTCGTACCCCAATGTATACCCTTGACTCGGCGAATGAGATGCAGCAAGGACTTGCAATGCGTGAGGACTTTCTTTACCCATGTCGTTCTTTTACCATCTTGGTCAATGTATGCTCCTATAACCCAAATGTAAGGTTTCCTGAGTATCCGTTGGCAGGCCATGGAGAGGGAAGAATAGTTTCGGATAGCCTCGGTTTTCATGAATGGGCCATTGTGAACTACCATGTATTCAGTTTTTTCAGGAGACGCAGTCATTCCCATTGTCTCAAGGTAAGTGTTAATGGCATCAAAGCCAAGCTGTAATGTTTGTTCCTGTTCGCCAGGTGCTAGAGTCGTAGCCCAAATGGTGATGTCATCAGCGTAGATGGCGAAATTTAATGAGGGAATTTCCTCAAGCAAGGGCAGGAGGCGTCCCATTACTAGGTTGAATATAATAGGCGAGAGGACTGCACCCTGGGGTACTCCAACCCTGTTTAGGCAAGATGGTCCGATGTATTCTCCCGCTTGCACTCTTTAGGTGCGCTTGTACAGGAAATTTTTAATGAATATAAGCATATGACCACGTACTCCAGCAACTTCTGCGCTTTCTATCACAGCTTTATGTGGGACAGAGAACCAACACTGCATGAGCCCTATGGGCGCGCAGCGCTAATCCCTCAGCTCCGCGGAGAAGCGGCGGAGGCGGCGCAGCAATCGCAAAGCTCGAGGCGTTATACGCCTCAGCTTTGCGATCGCTGCGCTGCTTGCCGCCGCTTCTCCGCAGAGTTAACGGATTAGCGCTGCGGGGACATACGGCTCATGCAGTGTTTTGGTTCTCTGTAGCTTCTCTTCCCCTTCCAGCGTAAAAAACATGTTTGGTGACGTCTTAAGTAACAGTACGTTTAGGTCACTGTAAAAGCCGCTGCGTCTTGTAGGGTCCCGCTCAAACCCCAACAATAGCTATCCGGGAACGCGGCTCTGCGTCCTTCTCGGCCGCTGTTACGGGTCGGCGGGCAGCAGCATACCCCCTTCACCTCCGAGTGAGTCCGCACAAGTGAATTTTATTGTCGCCTCTTTAACCTGATACTGGCACAAAGGAGGTGTGTTTTGTTTGTAGCGCGGACAACGAATGCGGCCTCAGTACGAATATATGCGTCGTAGAAAAATATATTATCGGGGATGCGATTTCCCATACCTGATAACTTGTGCGCGAAAATGTGAACATATTCCAAGGCTCTGCGTCGTGAAAGATGTGCACTCATGCCTTAGAGCAAGAACCAAGAAAATGTAAATTAACCACTGAAAATTAATTGTCTGCAAGCCCGGAAGAAAAAATAGCTCGTACAGAAATGAAAAAAAAACTCAGTGCAGCTTCTGAAATGCTAAAGACGTTCATATAAATTAACCCGGGTAGGACTTCGAGACCAACTAGTGTGCGAAATCACTGCTATTTCGCGAGACATGGGGAGGAGGAGGGGGACGCTTAGCTATTGTTGTGTACGATTGCGGATCGAAATCAAGGAAAGAACGTTTCAGTAATCCACACACAAGCTACTCGTTCACATCGCTCTAGTTTTTAGACTTCAACTAACAGCTGATCCCTCGGCGAACGCATTTTTTTAGGTATACAAATTCAAAACTGATAAAAGGTGTCGTTAGAAGAGTGGGGGTATCTGATAAGGCCTGATTTCTGTTTGTGCTAGATTCTGCAGGCTCCCTGCGTCATATGATGTTGCTTCGAAGAAACGTTTAGTCGCGAATGGGCATTACTGTAGAAGCCATTCGCCGGCCTGCTCGCGGAGGATATATGTAACATATATGAATGTTTGCGGGCGCTGAGCTCACGACAAGACGCCCCAGCATTATTTATTATTTTTTGTGGTGCGCTGATCCCGGGTATAATTTATATTATCCATCGTACTTAATTCTTAGAATGTTCGGGAAATTTATGTCCAGGGTAGTGATAATTATTTGAGGTATGATATTGGCAAGCATAACTGGCGTGCTGTCAGATATGAGCGCTCCACTAGGTTATATAAGCCCACAAAACTGATTTACATCGTAATGTATAGCCATGGCATGACCATCTGGGTAAATTATGCTTACGGAGACACTGTTAGTAAATTTGAGAGCAGTGGAATCACAATCATATCCATATGCATATCCCTGTTTCGCGACGCCGACCTGTGAAGCACACCTGGCGCTTGTACAGACCGAATGTACCAGACTAAGATCGCGTCACACACATTTACACTCTCGTAAACACACTACATTTGCGAACAGGGGGACTGCTCCACATAAATATGTATTTCCAGCGCCTACAACGGTAAATCTCCGTCGTGAACGGGCCCCGAAAGCAACGGTGACAGTGGGGAGCGGGCCGGCGACTCCCGCGGCTGCTTTCGAAACGGGTCGCTAGGGGGATTTCAGTGGCGCCCCTGCAGGCCGCGCTCGAGGAGTATAAAGTATCGACGAGTATAGCCTCTAACGTGTCGCGAAACCTATCCCAATAAACGACGCTTGTAGCGTATTTTGCGGATGGTCTGGCATGACCACGGGGTTTGAATTGATTGATGGCTTGATTGATTGATTGATTGATTGATTGATTGATTGATTGATTGATTGATTGATTGATTGATTAACAGCTTATTCATTTTTTTGCAGACCAACATACGCAAAAAAAACAGTGTTGGACCCAATATCCAAAGGCTAGTTCTCGGTCCACCAAAATAAATGGCACTTCAGTCACTGTAAATTGTAGCTTTCAAAGGTTTTCAACAAACATCAAGTGTATATATTCTGAGGGCGTAGTTAGAAGGAAACGGGGCCGTTGCTTTCGCAGCTCCTTTATTCTATCGTCACCCGCCGCGGTGGCTCAGTGGCTAAGGCGTTGTGCTACTGAGCACGAGGTCGCGGGTTCGATTCCCGGCCGCGGCGGCCGCTTTTCTGATGGAGGCTAAAAGCAAAAACGCCCGTGTGTACGAGATTTCGGCGCACGTTAAAGATCCCCAGGTGGTCAAAATTAATCCGGAGCCCTCCACTACGGCGCGCCTCATCGCCTGCGTTGCGTCGGCGCGTTAAGCCCTACTCAATCAATAGTCTATCGTCCCTCGAAAGATTTGCTAGTCTGCCGTCCGCAGGCCGCGAAGGGGGCTCCTGCGTGATGCATGCAGCGGCGGCGCTGCAGGCAATCGGAGCGCGTCCGGCCAGTGTCGGCGCGGGGAGCAGTGTGGAGGACGGCGCCCCGCCGTGCTGCTTACGTAGGTGTGGGCGGTTTGAACTGATGTTTCGTCAGTTTCGTCCTCTCTTCGTTTCGGTCTACAAAACAGATAAGCCAAAATTGGTTTGTATGAATACGAAGAGTTTTTCGCCGAAGCATGAATTCGCGGGAGTACGTTTTCCCGTATTATAAGCGATCGAGCCAAACCGCAGAATCGTGTCGCTGCGCTCTATCCTTCATATCCTCTTCGGCACAAAATATTTTGACACGGAATCGTGTCGCTGCGCTCTATCCTCGATATCCCCTTCCGGGAAAAAGGTGTCGACACATACTCGGGAGCATTGGAAGCACGGAATCTTTTGCTAGCTGGGGCACATAACGTGGAATTTCGACTACGTTACCTAAGAAAAAAGCGTTTTTGTATATGAACCCCGCCGCACACTGCCATGGATATGTAACGCGTGAAAATATTTGCGTGGTGTGGGGTCGCTCCGCAAATTTTTTTGTGACCCTTTGGAACCATGCCGAGATCCTCTATATTTGCGGGTCAAATATATGCTGTGAACCTTCAACGGTTCTGACCAATTCGCATCGTTCATTAATTAGGCCCCATCGCACGTCTTCGGTGCCTCCTCAGTTGAGAATATCTGTTAAATGTAAATGATAAGTTCGCGCTGGTTTCATCCAAGAATGTATTTCCAACTAGCCCAGCTAGCAACCCTTCTGCATTCTTCATTGCACAGGGTATCTTTTTTTTTCTGATTGCCCGCACACTCGGAGTGAATCGCGAGACGCCCGCGGGGAAAGCATGCGAGAATATTTGTGTTATGGCCAATAATTTTATTTTTGGCTGTTTGAAATGAAGAGGAAAAGTTCTTAAAGGGGCACTGACACAAAATTTTGAAGGCGAGATAACTTCGGAGATAGATTGGTGGGAACACATATACATCATCTGCAAAATATCAGCGGCGAATACATCCTAGAACATATTTAAAATCAATTTTAAAGTGTGCGAAACGTAACCGAGCAGCCAGCAGAGGACCACGCGCTATCGACATCCCGAGGATATGATGTAAATAAACAACATCTAAACACGTCAGGAGTTTGTGTTTGCCGCTTCCGCACTGCCGGCGTTTTTCGCCGGCTCGCCCGGCTCGCCGCTCCAATTGGAGGGCCGGAGGGCGGAGCTTCTGCTCTCGAGAACGAACAACCCGATCGTTGGCGGCGGATGCCCCGTGATTTCGTCAGCTAACCGGGCAGCTGGCCGGGACCAAAGTTATACAGCGATTCCAGGCACTCTGTTTCTATTACTGTCTATTACCATTGGATGCGAAAACGCGCTGGAGGAACAATAAGCTTACTGAGCTAGCCGCACGGTCGCTGTGCAGGCGGCGGCCACGGCCGCGAAGTGGCCCAGGCCGGCGCAGGTAGCTCGAGTGATAGCTTGTTACCGCTGCACGAAATTGTCCCCAAGTCCCGGCCATGGTGGCTTACATGAGAAAGGAGTTAATGATGCGATGGCGGGTCGCAGTAAAAATTGTCATCTGCACCGCTTACGAGAGCGGCACTCGAATATCCGCCGCAGTGCTAAGCCGAACACATCTGTAGGCGGACCTGTAGGCAGACCAGCCGGCTACTCCCAGCGCGCGTCTTGCCACCCACCGTCTCGAGCGTCGCGCGTCGTTCTTTAGCCGCGGTAGCATTTGCACTCGCAGCGCCTGCGTCACATCCACGGTCGCTTTTTAATTAAGCGCCTCACGAGATCAGTACGTGGGGGCATTCGCAGAAACTGCCGTCGATCCGGATTCGACAGTGATACGGCGGCTCTGCTCTGTGATATCCCTCCGACGGTCACGTGGTCAGCTTTGTTCACACAAAATCAACAAAATCCATCGTTTCGCGGCACTCGCTGCAACCGAAACTGCGACTGGCCGCATTGAAAATGCCTCTAATTAAACAACCGTCGCACGCTGAAGCAAATGAGGTTTCTACAGGTTATAAGTAGGTCACTAGCTACTTATCGCAACAAAAAAAACAAGATGCAAAATTTTTGTGTCAGTGCCCTTTTAAAGCTCTTTTACTTTTTAATCCAATGAACATCGCCCTGCTTTACCACACGTCCCTCCACCTCCTCCCGGAAAGGGGAGGGGGGATATGATTCTGCCTTAAATATTTAGGAACTGTTTTATTTTCTTTGGTAAAGCACTTCCCTACTGCTTTTTTCCCCGATTTCTCAAGCTAGCCTGGCCGGCTACATGCCAACCGCCTTCAATGCATGACGTACGTTCGGGATATGCATGACCCAGAATTTTTCACAAAGACATGCATGACCCTACAATGCATGACCCAGCAGTTGTCACAGTTAATTGGAAGAAACACTGTGCCTGGGGCCGCCGGGCTCTCTTTAAACGTGATCTCACTGTCTCAACATTGCACGAAATAATGGTTCTAGCGGCGGTAGTGAAACAGCTACTCTCGTTGCTGTGGTTTCATCCTTCGGTTTCACTCGCGAAGGTCAGCTGGCACAAAGAGGCTCCATAGCACTGTTCGCGAAAAATAAGGGCCGCGAAATTTAAGGGTCTTATAGCAGTTCTATCGCAGCTTCAATTATTAGCTGATGTACAGTCGGGGACTTAATTTTGCAGACCACGCGAGCGCGTGGCAAAAAGCCACCGATGCGAACTCTGGAGGCCCGGCGCCTGTTGTCGAGACCGGCGCGGCGCGCATGCGCGTCCTGTTTTAGTCGCAGGCACGCCGATTTTCTCGCTTCCTGCAGCGGTGCTGCAGTGGTCACTCAAGCACCTCGTAGCGACGCCTTTGTAGCATTCCTTTCTTCCCGATGGCGCATTTGGGGCCTATAACGTGACGATTGCGAGGGCTTTGGCGCAACTGCTCCTCGCGTCCTGATAAACGCTTGCGCGCCATGTTTTATTTGTTGTTTAGTGCTTTATCGTTGTATACGATGAGGCTAGCGGCTTCCGAACGGCGTCCCCGAATGAAGCGCGTACGAAGCGCAGTCTCATGGTGCCCCGCTACCGACGACGAAATGCCAGCTGTAGGAATAGCGAGTCTTTATTCACTTTGTTTGTTTGGTAATTTGGCCACTGAACATACATTCCAGCTCGCTCCCCGCTGCCCATAAAGTAGGCGATCTGTAATTTTTATGATACAAATCCTCTGTTTATTTTTAATGTCTACTTCCTTACTTAAAATGATTGAAAGACATACCCATATGAATCGTCTGGTCGTTCTGCGCGTCGGCATTACTAAAAACGGCACCTCGGGCTCCCATCGAACAACGCGATAAGATTATTGCGCTACTTTTTGCAATACTATTAATCGCTACTCAGGGCCTTCGGAATGTTTTTGTTACTAAGGAACGGGTGTTTAACCACTGAAAAACAATCAGCTTGTCCTCCTGTTTCGTTGTTGACCTTGTCCTTCCGCTCCGCTGGGCATCTGCAAGGTGGCCCTTTTCTGATGGAGGCGAAAAACGAAAATGCTGAAGTGGGTTCGGGATTTCGGCGCATGTTACACATTTCCAGGCAATCGAAATTAATCCGGAGGTTTCAACTACGGCGTGCCTTATCGGCTGTGTAGCATCGGCGCCGCTAACACCTCATAATAAATCAATGCAAGCCGACCTTGAAGAATTGCTCCGGCGTTGGAGCAATTCATCCCCGTAGGCATGAATTCCTTGGCTAACAGCATCTCTTCGCCTATTAGTAAGACGGCAAATGTCCCTTTGAAAAGTTCGGTCGGAACCAGAATCCCGGGACGCTCGCCGCCGAGTCTGTACACAAAGCAGCCGCGTCGGCGGATTGCCTCGAAAGCGCGTCATCCCTATTTTATATTTGCGGCGCTTTCGAGGCGCTTTTTCAAAGAAAGTGCTACGAGTTGTGCCGCGCCTCCGCCAGATGGCGCCACGGGTCCCGCGACCGAGAGAAGATGCACTGAAACATCCCCCTCGCGAGGGGGCCGATCAAATGCAGAGCATTTCCGGGGCGCACGACGTTAAGTAGTTTGCGTTACGTTAATGTTGTTGCACTTGTGGAAACTGCTGACGAGAGAGCGCTCGTCAGCAGTAATTTGAATGAGTCAACGATATAAAGCGCGTTCGTAGCGTCCCATTCTGTGTCGGCTTTGTGGCGCAGTGGGTAGAGCACCGTGTACATTGCGTTCCGCCCGCAGGTCGAGGGATCGAAAACGGGTGCCGGATAGTAATTTTTTTTATATAGTAGAGGGGTGCGGTGCGGACTACGGACGTCAACGCGGGTGACATCGTGAGTTACTGAAATGCTCTGCATTTAAAACAGGTTTTCGAAGTAGCGAATAATTTTACGGCATTCAATGGGAGCCCGAGGTGCCATTTTTACGAATGCGACGGGCAGAGCGAACAGACAATTTATGTGAGTACGTATTTCTATCATTTTTTAAGTAATGAAGTAGGCAGCAAAAACGCCGCAATAATTTCTATCATAAAAATTGCAAATGGCCTATTTATGGGAAGCTGGGGAGCGAGCTGGAATATAATGTTTCAGTGGCCAAATTACAAAACAAACAAGGTGAATAAAGGCTCGCTATTCATACAGCTGGCATTTCGTCGTCGGTAGCGTGGCACCGTGGACTGCGCTTCGTACGCGCTTCATTTCGGGGGACGCCGTTCGCAAGCCGCTAGCCTACATCGTATACAAACGATAAAGCACTAAACAAACAAATAAAACATGGCGCGCAAGCGTTTATCAGGACGCGAGGAGCAGTTGCGCCAAAGCCCTCGCAATCGTCACGTATAGGCCCCAAATGCGCCATCGGGAAGAAAGGAATGCTACAAAGGCGTCGCTACGCGGTGCTTGAGTGACCATTGCAGCACCGCTGCAGGAAGCGAGAAAATCGGCGTGCCTGCGACTAAAACAGGACGCGCATGCGCGCAGCGCCGGTCTCGACAACAGGCGCCGGGCACGTGGCGCCGGGCCTCCAGAGCGCGCAACGGTGGCTTTTGTCACGCGCTCGCGTGGTCTGCAAAATTAAGTCCCCGACTGAACCTCGGAGCCATATTCGAGGCTCGCTGAAGTCTTACACGGAGGTGGAAAAAACAAAAGTGTAACAAGAAGCTACAGAAACGCATTGCCCTCTTAACAAAGCAAGCAGAGGAGTACGCTAGCCAGCTGGGAAGGCAGAACGGGAACCAGTTATGTGACCGTTTACAGGGGACACTCAGTACCCAAAAAACGTAGAATATCTTGAAGTCACTTATCCCCAACACTGGATCCAAAAACACGACTGAACGAGAAATAGAGCGCCTCATCCACAAGTTTCCGGGCACTGAAGAGGATATCCTTATGGCGGCAAAAAAGAAACTCATTGGTGAGCAAGACCAAATTATACCCGTTTCCCACCCTGATTACGTAGGTGTACCGAACCTCGACATTGACACCCCATTCACCAGGGCTGAGCTGGTTGCGGCGCTCGTCAAGCTCACAAGGAACACTGCGCCAGGAGCGGCCAAATTACCAACAGAATACTCCGCCATATCCCAGAAAAAATCAAGGAGGATCTTCTCAACAGAAGAAACGTGGTATGGGAAAGTGGAAGTATACCTGCGCTGTGGAAGCATGCCAACGTGACCATGATTCCAAAGCCCAACAAGCCTATCGGATTTTCCAACCTCAGACCGATTTCATTGATATCGTGCGTAGGGAAACTCATGGAGCACATGGTTCTGGATCGCCTAACCCTTCACATGGAGCACAACAAAATAACGATTCCAGACTCCATGTACGGTTTCCGGCCATACTTATCGACGCAAGATATTCTGCTACAGATCGAAGAGGAGGTCATTGACAACCTAAGCACGTCACACAAAAGCGCCATCCTGGCGCTTGACGTTGAAGGTGCGTTTTATAATGTATCGCAGGGGGCCATACTGAAGAACTTACAAGACTCGGAATGTTGGGTGAGGGCCTATAACTAAGTTCGGGACTTCCTTTCGTCTCGGACAGCGACAGTGGGCCTTGGAAAGCTTGGGAGTGACAAATTCCAGGTCCCAGCAAAGGGCACCCCCACAGGGCTCAGTGATCTCTCCGTTACTTTTCAATATCGCGATGATCAACCTACCTGACGAGCTAAATGCAATCCCTAGTCTTAGACATGCAATCTACGCTGATGACCTCACATTCTGGACAGCAAAAGGGTCGACGGGAAACCAACAGGATTCCCTGCAGGAAGCCGTAGACCGCACCGAGGCATACCTCAAGCAGTGTGGACTTTCCGTCGCCTCAGAAAAATAGGAACGTCTGGTATTAAGAAAGAGGACGAGAGGCAGACCCCCGCCGGAAGCACCAGACCCGGAAGTGAAGCTTCATGGCATCCCTATCCCAAAAGTCGACACACTGTGAGTATTAGGCCTCACTCTCCAAAAGGACCGAACCGAAAGGAGCTGCTACACTCTACAAGCTCAAAAGCACCATCACCCAGGTAACCCACCTGGTGAAGAGGGTTGCGAACAAAAAACATGGACTCAAGGGAGAAGATATAATTCGATTAATACAAGCAATATTATCAGAAGAATTACATATGGTACCCCATATTTGGGGCTAAAGAATGCCGAAAAAGAAAAACTCAACAACCTCATCCGGCAAATATACAAATTGGCACTAGGTCAACCGGTGAAGACTTCGACGGAGAAGCTCCTGCAACTAGGGGTACATAACACGTGGGAAGGAACTTGTAGAGGCCCACAGGGTTAGCCAAATTAAACGGCTGAAACTCACAGAAACAGGTCGCGCCACTTTACGGCCGTCTCGGGTATGAGGTGAACTTGGATTCCCAACCCAAAAAAGCCGCATCCCACTCTGTCTGAGGGACTACATCACTGTTTCCATATCCCTCGCAACATGCATCCTCTTTACCACAAAGGAAGGAGAATGCCAGGGCAAAGGCACTGAAAAAAGGTTATGGTAAGGATAGCGGAACGAGGTACGTCGACCGCCGCAAGATATTCAAGCGCAAACCATGCAGCACACGCGATAACCGTGACCGACAGCAAAGGAAAGGAACTAAGCTCGGCAACTATCCCGACTGAAAACAGTTGACTCCGCGGAAGAAGCTAGCGATGGCTCTCGCTACTACGGCGATCAAGCAAAGCCAAGCTCGGATGATCATAATCACAGATTCCCAAACAGCCTGCAGAAATTTTCAGAAGGGTCTCATCTCCACAGTAGCGCTTAATATACTCCTGAAGCTAACGGATGAAAAAAAAGATGTACCGGACATATACATCGTGTGGACACCGGGGCACGAGTTTCTAGAGGGTAATATGGCGGCTGATGCCGCTGCCCGAGATTATTCCCACCGGGCAATAACCGCTACCATCACCCCAATCACAGAAGCTCAAGCCACTCCCCCGCCGATGTTCCAACCTTTCCCATGACGCACCAGGGACATGTTAGAACATTACAGATTGAGCAGACGGAAATATCCACCTCCTCATCCACAACTCACCAAAGAAGAAGCGACGCAGTTAAGAAGACTCCAAACTAACTCTTTCCCGCACGCCGCACAGTTGCACATGATTCATCCTAGCCTGTACAGTTACGACTGCCAATTCTGCGGCACCCCAAACACTCTCTACCACATGGTGTGGGAGTGCAAGGGTGTGAAGGAACTCCCAGAGGTCCTGGCGCCATCGACGGAGCAGCGAGGTCCTGCTGTGCAGCGAGGTCCTGGATGACCAGCGCGGCCTGGTGATCCCGGCCAGACAAGCAGCTGAGGGCCATGGCATCCTGCACTAGGGACGCCACCCACCATGGATGGTCAATGCTACTACACTGAAGATCATCCAGCTCTCAATCTTCCTTTTATAGGAATATAGGAATCAATAAACGTTTATTCCTCTTCCTCCTCCTCCGGTCTCACTGGCCGACAAACCCTGAAGCGCGCCTCTTCTCAGCGAGAGAGGCCGGCCGGCGGCCGCTCCCGCTCCGCCCGCTCGGGCGCTCTCACGGCGCAGCGCCGTGCGTGCATCAGCGGCGCGGACACGCCTCCCCATCGGCGGGTGAGATGTTTGAGTGGCGCCCCCCTGCCTCTGACGTCGACTTAGGGACTTCGCGCCGCTGTCGTCTGCTACACTCCGCTTGTGAGGGCAACAGGTCTGTGCTAGAATCTCCCGCTTTGATGCTTTCGTGCATTAAAAAGCGTATTTCCATGAATTCAGCTATTTTACACCCTTTTGACACTTCTGAATATTCTCAAGCGTATCCCGCCACCTGTTTGCAACGCACGAGGAGAGCGAGAACAACTTTCTTCCAGAGCATCCGTCAGAAGATCGTGTTTAACTCTTCCTTTCTAGCCTATTCGCGAGGTTGAGCGCTCAGAGCTCCTCGATGAATATCCAAATGCATAGGCTTCCTAAAGTATTTTTGAGATCTCTTACGAAGATTCAATGGTCTAATGCTACGCACCCAGCAGCGGGTCCTTAAACGCGCGCATCGCACAGCGGCACATAAAACGGCTCTTTTCTATTTCACTTGTATCAGATGAATGTTTTTTTTTTGTAGGGGGGGGGGGGTGCAACGCATTAATTTTTTCTGCACCGTAACAAGCGTCTTATTAGGACGTTTGGAGTGTTTTGGGGGGCTCGCAGCCTTCGTGTGGATATTTTCTTCAGTCTGTAAGACATACAGTATTTTCTTGGCATTTGTTATGGCTGCCTGCAAGATAATACATATCTGCAGTGTTCGTGTTTATTCACATGCAAATGCAATAAAAATGTTTCTGCTACGCCACTGCGAAACAGTGCAGACAACGTTGTTCCAGAGTACTCGAAGGCGGCTTTTGTGCTCCGAATTTCAATCGTAACCATCGTTATCATAACGAACTGACTCCCAACCCACACAGTCATGACATGATTACTGTGTTGACGGCTTGATATACTCGCTAACCAACGCAATAAATAGTATACTTGCATATATCACAAGAATCTAAACCGATGAAGACGTCCAAGCAGCTCTTTATTGTTTTCCAATACTTCCATGCATGAAGAACAGATCCTGTCCCACTTCGGATAGCATTCTATGAATTGATGAAAATTACTCTTACTCTCTTATCCTGGGCTGAGGACACCGCCCAGTAATCAGCTCAATTTCACTGTTGAAGTTTTCTCCTCTTCGCGCTCCTACTCCTCCGCTTGTGTCCAGTTTTACTGTAACGCATATCTGAATATTGTGAAGATATAGCTGTTGGATGTGCACCGAAATATGCCTCCACGTCTGAACAAACATACTGTTACTGTATTTTTACCGTACACTTGACTCGTTTTCCTCAGTAAGGCTCCGTACTGGTTAGAAGCCTGGTATAAAACCAGCACGCGCCTATACACACAGTAGGTTATTTAGAACTCGACCTAAATTTTTTTTGCTTCCCTTAGTGCATGTCGGCTGGCTGTCATGATATTACAACGTAAAGTGATGTTATACAATACTTTCGAGCGTTCGGCAAGGTTGTTACCTTACATGCGATTACCGGGAATCGCGATGTCTTCTGCCAAAAACTGATTGCCCCAAAGACCTGGGAATTTGTTTTCGACCTGGAATTCTCGCGGTTGTCGGTTATTAGGCTGTTTCCTTTGTTCGAAAGATTGCGGTATACAGGAGCTGACGCCCAGCTCGAATCTTCGCGCTCCGCGTAGGACCGGTTTCGCTAGGAATGGGCAACAAAAACTGCAATTTAAATCACGCCCCGAACTAGTGTATCCAGTGTTTACGGTTTTTTTACGGTTACGGTTATTTAGGAATACGGTGTGTTTGAAAGGAGCTTACACATTCGTCCGCTGTGTCGAACTGCCTGTACAGCGCGATCCCCATCGGATAGTTCTTCAATGTGTTCGCAGAATTCCTCGCAGGGTTGCTGTAGTTTTTTGTAGTTTTTCGTTCAGCCTGTTTGCTTTCCTTTTAGGGCGACGGGCATGACTCTTGCTGTTATCGAAAAAGCCTGTCAGATCGAACCGAAGTCCGACAATCTCGAGTCTCAAATTACGTTGGCCGTATGATTGCATATTCGTGAGAGCGTAACGGATTGTTCTGCCTCTGTCGGTGAGTGCGGTTGATCCCTTCTTAATTCGAAGTTAGGCCCAGAATTGAACGTTCAAATCGTTCCATTTTCAGCAACCAATTGTGCTCCACTTGCCCTTGATTGCTTACTTGAGATGCCGACGCACACGCTCGAGCAGCGGGCGAACGAGCGCCCTCCTCCTTTTTGGGCTTCCTGGCTGCATGTACGTGGGTACGACGGAACTCTTGTCGACACAGCTGTTGGCAGCAACAACTTGCACGTAAATCCCACCGTGTATTCACCCTTCTTTGAAGTGCAGCGAGCCAACGACCGATCTGGAGCTTGGCTTCCATTAAGTGCCCTGGTCGATCCCTTGACGGGAGATGATGTTCAGCCAGGCGTCTCGGGGTCACTCTTTGGCTGGAAACTCGTAGTAGCAGGTGTCCCGGGTTTTCGAGGAATTCTAATTGCAGCGCGGCACGCAGCAGTTTTCGGACATTTCATAGCCAGAAGCACACTAGTACGCTATATACACGCGCAGTGCGCAGAATTCTGCGAAACGAAAAGCTCAAAGCGCTCCCGAGAATTTCAACACTCCCGCCGCTGCTGCTTTTCGCGCCAAAACCGGAGTCTCCGCCGGTACGTGGCACCCCACCGCGAATACAAGCGGCAACTGTAAACTTTGCTTCCATGCCCTCGCCCGTCGCCGCCACGTGATTGCTGCGATCCTTCCAACCGTGTTGCTTGCCCTCGTTAATTCCGGTTCCACCCTCCTGAAGTTAAACACGTACAGATTAATAAAACAAGAAGCTGAGCTCATTCGGTGCTGTTCATAATGAAAAACGACAAGCAGCGTAAATGCTATACAACACAGAATCACGCAAAAATACACAAGTTCTCATTGCCAAGGAGTGTTTATTAAATCTATGAATATTCACCCAAGCGGCCTATCAGACTTCACACATCAAATTTCGCATATACAGGACACTCGACCGCAACATGCGAAATCAAACCACGATTCAAACGAAATACGGAAAGAAGAAAGCAAATCAAAAACACGTTACCGATAGTACACAGGTGTTTCTCTCACGCAAAACAGTCAGGTACGCAGCGCATGCATTTCACGTCCCTGTTTAATGAGTAAATAACTGATTTACTAATAAATGTGACCTACAATTTTCGGCATTCGGGGAGATTTGGTTCGGAGTAAAATTACCGCGCCTGAATTCGAACATGAGACAGCCCTGGGGCTGCTGGGCCTGTGTTTGGAAAGGTTTAAAACATGGCTTGCTTTAAATTGTCTTTCAATTAGCATGGTGAATGGCAGCTGTAAAGAGGTCCCCCTGCCGTCATTGACTTCGGGACCTCCTCCTGTATATACCCTTTGTATGTTTTTTTTTTTTAATAAATAAACCACCATCGAATCGAATCGAAAATAGTTTTATTTTCCAGCACAAATGGGCTGCAGTGTTTTAAACCTAATTAGCATTGTAACATGCTGTACAGTCATAATCCCGAACATCGCGAGAACTGGGTTGCGGGAGCGCCGCATCACACTCGTCTTTTTACACCGCAAACAAAAGTTACCGCCATCAAAGAGATGAAATTCTTAGAAATTGAAGACATATCTTCGCCGTAAATTGCGGTTGTTATTATTTTTTAGATACGTTCGTTAAGAACGCGAGTGAATGACGTTTAAAGGAATGGTAATCATCTATATTCTGTAGGCGCCCCGAAGAGCACGCCGCGCGAGCCATCACCGATGTGTGGCCCCCACGCCGAAAGTAGCGGTGGCAACTGACAACTCCCCTGTCACGCGCCTGAACATTGGTGGAGCGTGAATGGGCAGGCCGGACCCAGTTCCCATCGAGCGGCCGTGCCTGCACCAAGAACTGGTTTCATCTAGAGCTTGTTTCAGGCGGACACTTTGAACGTGCTGGTCCTGGTGCACAGAGCATACCGTGATGTCGTCTGCATATATGATACTATATATGTGTGGAACAGCATCAAGTCGCCAGGTCAGAGATATCATGGCCATGTTAAAAAGAGAGGGGTCCAAGACAGATCCCTGGGGAACACCACGGCGGGGCTGGAAAAAATCGATGGGAGATTTGTTGAGACGGATGGAGAAGCTGCGGATCCATAGGTAGGAGGAAATGACATCACACAGGTGGGATGGCAGGTGAAGGAGATGAAGTACCGCAATTGCGGCACCGTGGCCACGCTGATCGTACGCTTTGTGAACGTCCATGCCCAGCACAGAGCGCACAAGGTGTGATCGGCCGCCAATAGGGATCATCTCGAAGAGGTTGCCCAGACCATCCTCTGCACCAAGGTGCGGACAAAATACAATTTGGCCGGGGTGGTGTAAATGGTGCACGTCCAGCCACCACTAAAGGCGTGTGGCAACTGTTCGTTCCAACAGCTTCCAAATGGTCGCCGTGAGCACTATTGATCGGAGGTTGCGGACATCTCGGTTTATTGTGTTTCGTAATAGTGATAATATCATCTTGAGGCCAGGTCCGGGAGATAGTACACGTGAGCCAAACCCGGTTGTACGCCTCTAGGAGTTCCTCCAGAGAAGAATCGTCGAAGTTCTTGAAAGATTCAAATGTTACTCCGTCAGGGCCCGGAGCTTTGCGGAGTGCAGTCATGTCAATTTCAGCGGTTAGTTATACCATTGTAAGTGGTGAAGGTGTACCCTCGGTTGCTGCTTTCGCACATAACACATAGCAGGACGCACATAGCAGGATACAAGGATCACTGCACAGTGACATATTCGAACTTTCACCGCAACAGTTGTTTGCCACGGGCACAACCAGCTTTATTTATTTATTAATTTATTTATTATACCTCAAATGCCCCAGTACGGGGTGTTACATAATGGGAGGGCTGTGGTACAAATTTCTTTCGATGTGTGTTTTGAACAGAACCGGGCTTGAGTGGTACACGACGTCGGGTAGAAGATCATTCCAATATTTTGCTGTCAGAACAAAAAACGAGCGAAGGTGGGCAGTTGTACGGGCATGCGCAGGATAAACAGTGTTGCGGTGGCTAGTACCAGAGGAGATTCGATGTGCGGGCATGATACTGGATGCGTCAGACGATGAATGAAAGAATTTGTGAAAAAGGGTTAGTCCAGCAGCCTTGCGTCGCAATTCTGATTCTGAAGTTCTGATTCTGAAGATTCTGAAGTTGGGCTTGGCTTTTCAGATTAGTGACACTTGAGTGATATGAATAATCAGAGTAAATAAACCTTGATGCCCTCTTCTGATTAGATTCCAACATTTTAGATAGATTAGATTGGTGCGGGTCCCAGACGGCGCAAGCGTATTCGAGTTTCGGGCGTACTAATGTTAGGTAGGCTAAACGTTTTACAGGAGGAGGGGCAAGGCGTAAATTTCGTCTGAGGTAGCCAAGAACTTTATTTGCTTCGTTACAGATATTTATTATGGGGGGTGTTCAATTAAGATAGGGAGTTATGTTTATACCTAAATACCTACAGGAGTCCATGGAGGATAACTTAGAGCCGAAAATAAAGTATGTTGGAATGTTGGAAAGGTTTGAAATGTCAACGGCGTGCTGGGGAAGGCGCGTGAGGACACATACCACCGCTTCACCCGTGACGTTGGTGGGGCTATAGGGTGGTCAATGATTGTGAGAGACGCATAGCCTGTAAAAAGGGGGATACTGGATAGGTCGTTCGCTTCCTGAAGCAGTAGCGCCCATGCATGAAGTGAGCCTAGGTGAAGGCGCTCCTTAAGTTCACCAACTGTTTGGAGGAGGCCCCTACCTTTCCATTCTAGTATAGTATGCGTGTAGTTTCAGGTACGGCAGGTCTATAATTTAGCGGAGGCATGCTGCGAGAGTGATGGTTAATATTTGTAGCTGCAGCATCCCGTAGTTATGAATGGAGCGAGCGTAGGATGCTGACCAGGTCGAGGCTGATGCTGGTGATGATGCAGGAGGAGGTGGAGGCAAGGGAGAATTTGGCAGGGGAGATGTAGGTTCACCTGAGTTCTCTTTTGCGGCAGCACGCTTTAAGTGTCTCTGTGCCAGTGACTGGGTGCGACTACCGGACAAATTCGCCAGCTTCGTTTGTAGTGCCTGGAGGCGAAGATCTATCTCTACTAGGGGAGGAGAATTCTCGTCGGCCTCTTTAAGGTGGCACCGCTGGCGAGGTCGACGCAATCAAACCACCCGGCTGTATAAAACCGAATTCATAAGTGGCGTGGCACAGACCTGTTCCTGTACGTGATCTGCAATGTCGTCGTCGTTGGAAGCTATGAGTTCGTACCAATTTGAAAGCGGAAGCCCTTTACCAAACTGGGAGCTCTGGGGGCTCTTCACACGCGCACGTGTCTTGGCGTTAAGCTTCATCGGGCACTTCCTGTCTGTGATATCGTGATCATTAGACTTGCACAGCCCACAACAAAATTTTCATTTTCAACAGCCGCGATCGGATTCGCGAGGTTTGAGCAGTCGGTGGATTTGGGCATGAGGTGCGGATGTGTCCCTGTTCCCAAGCATTGGTAACAAAATACTGGTCTCGCTTTCTAAGGCCGGGGGCGAAGGATTCAACCATTGTATATGAATCGCACCGGTGGTTCCGGGGGACGAAGAACCGTCACGAGGCATGTACGGCGACTACCAAGATACTGCCCCAAGGAGCACTTGATGCGTCTCGCATCGGATGATGTCCCGGACCACATCGGAGGGCTCACCGGCATCGACGCGCGAGGCAACATAACGACGGACATGGGTACCACCTAGGAGGTAAGCTTGTATCGGCAGGTGAACTCCATAGGATACGGGTATATAAGTGAGGCTGTAGAGCTTGTGAACTGCGTTTAATGATGCTATCATCACAGAAATTCAGTTGGCATCTCGGTGGAAAGTGTAGCCATTGTGACTCTTAGGAGGCAGACGTGTTCATAGCGTCTGTAGGAGAGCTTTTGTCGTGATTTGGCGGATGTCGAGATTCTCCTTCGGTTTGATGGCTACCTTAAAGGAAGCTGGTTGAGCATCTTTAGTGCTTGATGGGAGGCCAGCCCGATTCATGCGGCTGGGCACCTTATCGTCAGAGGGAGCGCGGTTGCCTGTAGGAAGGTCCATCGGGGCATTAACGTAGTCGCAGTGATGCGGCAGTAAAGTTGAAGACTTTGGGCAGAGGCGTTAGCCGGGTGGTTCAGCAGACTCACCAGCGGCATTCTTGGGCTCTTGTGGCACAGGAGGGTAGCGGCTAGCATCCATGGGACGGCTGCCATCGCCCTGGGGCTTCAGAGGCGTCGACGTTTTAAGCGCGAGGTTGGACATTCCTTGATACGCCATATTTATTTGCTTCAGCAGCTTGTGTTTAAGAGCGCCTGCTTGCGGGACCAGAGACGTCCGTGTGCGGAACGGCACCCACCACCCGAAATGGAGGTTAGGCCTAGCCGCTGCTCAGAGGTGATGCCGTTGTAATGCTTGCTTTCATGGACATTCCCGGGGGCAGGTAGTAGCCCTTGACGGTTCCAGGAACTGAACGTTATCGCTTGAACTGCGGAAAATATCTGGGAACGTAGAACCTGCGAGAAATTGCGTAAACATGGAACCGAGGTAAAGACACGTCGGAACGGCAGGACTTCTTGGTTGGGTCTTATGACTCAGTGGAACACCTGTCTCCGTGGACAGTCAGGCCAGATTGGATTCTCTGTCTCGGTGGATATTCGGGTTCGATTGGATCTTCCATCTCGGTAGATCTTTTATCTGCTAATCAAGTGACCGATTGGATCTTCCCATTTTGTGTATCTTCAGTCTAGTCGGACATTCAGGCCACAAGGAATTTTTTCTTGTCCGGGTCACCCAACAGCCAATTCATTAAAATCAAGCGCCTGCGCCCAACTAGTGGGTGTGGTTGGAATCGGCGACTATAGGTGACCAGATGACCATGGTTCTCCTTCCTGAGGAATATGAAAAACTCTTACTCTGACCGCAAACAAACTTTGTATATCTGCGTGCATGATCAGGATTTGGAAGTTGTCCCATTGTGCCTTCACATGCAGCAGCAAATCGGCTACGCCGTGACACGCTTCATTACCCACCCAGTGGACACCCTTTCAGACTACCAGAAACGGAGAGCAAGCGCTGCTTCTGGGTGATATGCTGTTCTCGCCACGCATAGGTCTCGTTCCAATTCCGCCAAACGTGGTGGCTTAGGGGCTAGGGCATCGTGCTGCTGAGCCGAAATATGTCTGTTCCGTCTCATCCGTGGTGGCCGTATTTTTAACGGGCAAAAAACGATAACAGCATGAACGATGTTTCGGCGCAAATGTTCCACCTCATTGGCCTGGGCAAACGCCGCCCCACGTTCAGTAACTTAACAAACACCCTCATTCTTTTGCACCCCTCGACAACGATGGTTTGATACGTGGATTTTTGTTACACCGGTCAGGACCCATATATGCCGTGGCAGGCAAAGAAATCCTTTACGTGTACTTTCTTGTTGCGAGCAATGCTGGCTTCATAAACCCTAGCGTAAGTTGAATCAGGCTAGTCGCTATTTCCTCACGCCGGATTGTGCACTTTATTACAGTGGAAGCTCGTTTAGATATGTTTGGAATTTTTGCAACGTCTCAGTTACCGAGTCTTCGTCTTGACACATACTCTTCGGTAACAACGCACCCACCTCACAACGCTTCTGAATTTTTTTTAGGGCGCAGTCTGAATGCACTACTTTTGATTGTCAACTGTTTTGTAAAACGGTAGTGCAGTATATTACCATTCACATATAATAAAGTGAAAATTCGCAATGGCGGCTACTTAGGACGCAAAACCCCAAATAATACATCGGTTGATTTCTCTTTGCACTATTTGTAAAATTTGGCATGCTTTATTTTTATTTGTGTGCGTAATTTTAACTAAGGTTTAGATATTTTTTAATTATAAATGTGGTTAGGCGTTTTTGTGTGTTGCAATCAGTTTCAAAATTACTAAACAAAATACCGTTTTTTGCAATGTTTTATAGGTTTATTTAATCTTGTAGCTGAATATGGATGTGTAAAACTCGAATAATCCTTGACCACTACACCTGTCTGTAACTCTCGGTAACCACCCATAAACTGATTAATATCAAATATTGGTTGAAATATGCCGGTGTTTATTCTAACACATATCGACCAGCATATATAACGCCATTGTTAGGTGTTCTGCCAGAGACGCTTTGAGAGTAGTTATTATATTAATGTCTTAGACAAAGTCTTTACAGACGGAATTGCCTGGCATCAACAATGACCCAGCAACAACTTCGTGATAAATTTCCAGTTTCACTAGAAAGCTATTTCAGACGTTTAGACACCGCTTGCAAACTGTCACGGCTGGCGGATGAAAATGAGAGCCGTAACCGCAACGTTATTTATGGTATCCGCTTAAACGGCTTTTCCAAATAATGTACGAGGTATATAAGAAATAACGATCCCACAAGTACGAATATTTCTTTCGCCAGCCGTAAAACCTCCTTGTTTTGCAGTTCTAAATTGCTGATTCGAGTTTTTGCCTAATACCACAAAGTCAAGTTTGGCAGTGATCTAACGAGGGCAACGCGGGTAAAACCACTACTTAACCCGCCATCGAGCTAAGCCACTGCTGATTTTTTAAGGTACCCCGTTTTGTGTGATAGTTAATGCATCTTGCATTTAAGGAACGCAAACCCAAATAACGGTCTATGAGCCATGCCACAAACTTTGCCCAAACCTCTAGCAACAGGTCTTCCGCTCCTCTTCTGGCAGAAATTTATTCTTCGTAATACTGCAGGCAAATCTTCAATTCTCCCCTATTCCGGCTCTGAAATTGCTGTTCTCCACAAGCACTTACCAAAAAGTCCATATATGAAAGTACTCGCATCACCACACCCACATAAACTTGTAATTGCCTGCACACGTGAATTGCAAACGTACCTTTGCACATGGTGCTACCTTATAGCTTGTTTTCAAAGACGCAGGGCGTTTCGTTTCTCAGGGCAGCTGCTTAGATTGAACAATATGAATCTTTCAATCTTTACGCTGGAACCACGTAAAGAGCGGAGGGTCCGCGCTTATAAAACTTGCTAGATATTATGAAAGCGTCAAAGTGACACAACTGCACCATGTTTGGATTTCACAGCTCCTTCAGCTTGCAAGCTTCCTGAATAGCTGGTTTTAATTGAGAGGGACAGAAATACGTGCTTTATTTGAGACTTGTACAAGAGCACTGATGCAGACAGCACTGATGCTGTTTGCATCAGTGCTGGCCTGTGAGGGTGGTTGGGTCGTCAGGGCGGGCAGGTGGGATGGTGGGAGTGTCTACGGAAGTTACCAAACACGCCCCTTGGACACTCGTCAGCATAGACAAACGCGGCGACACAGGTCCCTAACAAAGTCAGCGTAGTGATGTCCCGCGTTAAAGGTAGCACCCAGTCGAAGTACGACGTCGGGCGAATGGTCTCGGGGAGCTTATGGAGCATGCGATCACGGAGTAGAGCGTAACATTGACTGTGCCAGACCAAATGTGCGGCCGTTGCAGGCCCGCGACACTGCAGACAGAGGCCTTCTCATTGCCGTAGAATTAGTGGCGGAGCGCTGGGGAGAATGCGGTGTTGGTGGCAAGGCGGCGAACCAATGTCTGTGTGGCCCACGGTAACCTCTCCGGCATGGGAGGAACAGGGCGCTCATGCTGTTCGGTGAGGTCTTCCCTATCGTCATGAAGGCGCCGGAGTATCAGTCGGCGTCTCTGTTGTGCGATTGTTTTCTTGACAGTGGAATCGGGCGGGCTCGCATTAGTGATGGGCAATGCTATCAGTGAGGTTGGTTGTCGAGAGACAGCTCGAGTCTCGCTGTGAGCCCACTCATTTCCCTCAATACCTGAATGGTGGGGTACCCAAGCAATGGAGGCGGTTATGTTGAGGTAAGAATGTAACTCCACGAAAAGCGCGACCAAGGTGCCGATGCTCCGCTGATGATGACGAGGATCCGCTGACCCGCCCACAGATGTTGTATGCGCGAGCCGAATCAGTGAAGAGCAAAGCTTGTGTGGTATGTCCCTTGGTTCGAAAGTACTTCTCACCCACTGTGCAGCATGGAGGAGGGCAAGTAGATCGATGTGTGTTGTGCCGGCACTGGCGGTGCTTGTAAGGAGACCCGCATTTGTGACGCAATGGGTGGTGTCAACCCAGGCCACCGCACAAACGTGTACTAGGCCATTTTTGTCCTCCTCACTAGTATCATTTCGTGGGGGCACCGAAGTCACCGCCATGCCGATGTATACAATTGTGTGAGTGACGGGCGATTTGTTTATGAAGCTAAAATTGTGCGCCTTGGCAAAGCGGCGCCTTCCTGCTGAATTCGGAGACAGGCGTCCCATGCCACGAGGAAGCGGCTTGCCATCCGCCAAGGAAATGCTCCCAGCCCATGGAGGGGGTGAGGAGGGTAGACCCAGAGACATGGTGGGTAATATCCCAAGTTCGTCTAAGATGGAAAGTCCTGCGTTTGTGCTGCTAAGGTTGTCCCTCTGGGCTGAGAGGGCTTGCTCGGCTAATTCCGATAGCGAATTCATTCCACCATGCGCATAAAGCTCACTTAGAGGGATGTATTTCGGCAACCCGGTAACAATCCGTATGGCCTCACGGTTAATCTTCTCGAGTTGCTCTTGCTGCCGGCGGGTAAGGACATGGTAGTTGTAAGCATAGAGAATGCGGGAATTGATTATAGCTCATACGAGCTGCCGCGTCTCCTTCTCTCTCGTACCCCAATGTATACTTGTGACTCGGCGAATGAGATGCAGCAAGGACTTGCAATGCGTGAGGACTTTCTTTACCCATGTCGTGCTTTTACCATCTTGGTCAATGTATGCTCCTATAACCCAAATGTAAGGTTTCCTGAGTATCCGTTGGCAGGCCATGGAGAGGGAAGAATAGTTTCGGATAGCCTCGGTTTTCATGAATGGGCCATTGAGAACTACCATGTATTCAGTTTTTTCAGGAGACGCAGTCATTCCCATTGTCTGAAGGTAAGTGTTAATGGCATCAAAGCCAAGCTGTAATGTTTGTTCCTGTTCGCCAGGTGCTAGAGTCGTAGCCCAAATGGTGATGTCATCAGCGTAGATGGCGAAATTTAATGAGGGAATTTCCTCAAGCAAGGGCGGGAGGCGTGCCAATACTAGATTGAATAAAATAGGCGAGAGGACTGCACCCTGGGGTACTCCAACCCTGTTTGGGCAAGATGGTCCGATGTATTCTCCCGCTTGCACTCTTTAGGTGCGCTTGTACAGGAAATTTTTAATGAATATAAGCATATGACCACGTACTCCAGCAACTTCTGCGCTTTCTATCACAGCTTTATGTGGGACAGAGAACCAAAACACTGCATGAGCCCCTATGGGCTGCGCAGCGCTAATCCCATCAGCTCCGCGGAGAAGCGGCGGCAGGCGGCGCAGCAATCGCAAAGCTCGAGGCGTATACGCCTCGAGCTTTGCGATCGCTGCGCTGCTTGCCGCCGCTTCTCCGCAGAGTTAACGGGATTAGCGCTGCGGGGACAATACGGCTCATGCAGTGTTTTGGTTCTCTGTAGCTTCTTCTTCCCCTTCCAAGCGCTAAAAAACATGTTATGGTGACGTCTATAAGAAACAGTACGTTTAGGTCACTGTAAAAGCCGCTGCGTCTTGGTAGGGCGCTCAAACACCAACAATAGCTATCCGGGAACGCGGCTCTGCGTCCTTCTCGGCCGCTGTTACGGGCGTCGCGCGGCCAGCAGCATACCACCGCTCTCACCTCCGAGTGAGTCCGGCACAAGTGAATTTTATTGTCGCCTCGTTTAAACCTGATACTGGCACAATGAGAGGTGTGTTTTGTTTTGTAACGCGGACAACGAATGCGGCCTCAGTACGAATATATGCGTCGTAGAAAAATATATATTTCGGGGATGCGATTTCCCATACCTGATAACTTGTGCGCGAAAATGTGAACTTATTCCAAGGCTCTGCGTCGTGAAAGATGTGCACTCATGCCTTAGAGCAAGAACCAAGAAAATGTAAATTAACCACTGAAAATTAATTGTCTGCAAGCCCGGAAGAAACAAACTAGCTCGTACAGAAATGAAAAAAAAAACCTCAGTGCAGCTTCTGAAATGCTAAAGACGTTCATATAAACTTAACCCGGGTAGGACTTACGAGACCAACTAGTTGCGAAATGCCTGCTATTTCGCGAGACATGGGGTGAGGGGGGACGCTTAGCTATTGTTGTGTACGATTGCGGATCGAAATCAAGGAAAGAACGTTTCAGTAATCACACATCAGTACTGTACATGCGCCGTGTGCGTCAAGGTCGGCGTCGCGAAACCGGGATATGCATATGGAGATGATTGTGATTCCACTGCCCTGAAATTTACTAACAGTGTCTCCGTAAGCATAATATCCCCAGATGGTCATGCCATGGCTATACAATACGTTGTAAATCAGTTTATGCGCTTATATAACCTAGTGGAGCACTCATACCTGAGAGCACGCCAGTTATGCTTGCCAATATCATACCTCAGATATTGAACACTACCCTGGACATAAATTTCACTGACATTCTACGAAATAACTGCGATGGATAATCCAAAGTTATACCCGGGATCAGCCAAGACAAACAAATGCTGGGGCGTCTTGTCGTGAGCTGAGCGCCCGCAAACATTCATATATGACATATATCCTCCGCCAGCAGGCCGGAGAAGGGGTTCTACAGTAATGCCCATTCGCGACTAAACGTTTCTTCGAAGCATAGTCATATGACGCAGGGAGCCTGCAGAATCTAGCACAAACGGAAATCAGAAGGCCTTATCAGATACCACCTTCTAACGACACCTTTTATCAGTTTTGAACTTGTATACCTCAAAAATGCGTACTCCGAGGGATCAGCTGTTAGTTGAAGTCTAAAAACTAGAGTGACGTGAACGAGTAGCAGCTGTGTGTGATTACTAAAACGTTCTTTCCTTGATTTCGCTCCGCAATCGTACACAACGATACCTAAGCGTCCCCCTCCCCTCACCCTCCCCATGTCTCACGATATATCAGTGCATTTTGCACACTAGTTGGTCTCGTAAGTCCTACCCGCTTAAGTTTATACGACGTCTTAGCATTTGAGAAGCTGCACTGAGTTTTTTTTTTCATCTCTAGGAGCTATTTTGTTTCTTCCGGACTTGCAGACGATTAATTTTTCAACGGTTTAATTCACTTTTCTGGTTCTTGCTGTACGGCATGAGTGCACATCTTCATGAACGCAGAGCCTTGGAATATACTTAACATTTTCGCGTGGCTTATATTCTTATAAAAGGCGCAAGTTATTATCAGTTATTGGGTAATCGCATCCCCGAAATATATCTTTATACGACGCATATATTCGTAATGAGACCGCATTCGTTGTATGCGCTACAAAAAAACACACCTCTCACTGTGCCAGTATCAGGTATAAACGAAACGACAATAAAACACTTGTGCCGGCGATTCGGAGGTGGTGACAGGGTGATATGCTGCTGCAATTCGCCGACGCCGGTAACAGCGGCCGAGAAGGACGCACAGCCGCTTTTCACCCTACTAAGAGCAGCGGCTTTTGAAGTGACCTAAACGTACTGTTTACTTATAGACGTCACCATAACATGTTTTTTTAGCGCTTGGAAGGGGAAGAAGAAGCTACAGAGAACCAAAACACTGCATGAGCCCCTATGGGCTGCGCAGCGCTAATCCCGTCAGCTCCGCGGAGAAGCGGCGGCGGCGGCGCAGCAATCGCGAAGCTCGAGGCGTATACGCCTCGAGCTTTGCGATCGCTGCGCTGCTTGCCGCCGCTTCTCCGCAGAGTTAACGGGATAGCGCTGCGCGGGACAATACGGCTCATGCAGTGTTTTGGTTCTCTGTAGCTTCTTCTTCCCCTTCCAAGCGCTAAAAAAACATGTTATGGTGACGTCTATAAGTAAACAGTACGTTTAGGTCACTGTAAAAGCCGCTGCGTCTTGGTAGGGCGCTCAAACACCAACAATAGCTATCCGGGAACGCGGCTCTGCGTCCTTCTCGGCCGCTGTTACGGGCGTCGGCGACGGCAGCAGCATACCACCGCTGTCACCTCCGAGTGAGTCGGCACAAGTGAATTTTATTGTCGCCTCGTTTAAACCTGATACTGGCACAATGAGAGGTGTGTTTTGTTTTGTAACGCGGACAACGAATGCGGCCTCAGTACGAATATATGCGTCGTAGAAAAATATATATGTATCGGGGATGCGATTTCCCATACCTGATAACTTGTGCGCGAAAATGTGAACTATATTCCAAGGCTCTGCGTCGTGAAAGATGTGCACTCATGCCTTAGAGCAAGAACCAAGAAAATGTAAATTAACCACTGAAAAATTAATTGTCTGCAAGCCCGGAAGAAACAAAATAGCTCGTACAGAAATGAAAAAAAAAAACTCAGTGCAGCTTCTGAAATGCTAAAGACGTTCATATAAATTTAACCCGGGTAGGACTTACGAGACCAACTAGTGTGCGAAATGCACTGCTATTTCGCGAGACATGGGGAGGAGGAGGGGGACGCTTAGCTATTGTTGTGTACGATTGCGGATCGAAATCAAGGAAAGAACGTTTCAGTAATCACACACACAAGCTACTCGTTCACATCGCTCTAGTTTTTAGACTTCAACTAACAGCTGATCCCTCGGCGAACGCATTTTTTGAGGTATACAAATTCAAAACTGATAAAAGGTGTCGTTAGAAGAGTGGGGTATCTGATAAGGATTTCCTGATTCTTCTGTTTGTGCAGCTTCGAAGAAACGTTTAGTCGCGAATGGCATTACTGTAGAAGCCCTTCTCGGCCTGCTCGCGGAGGATATATGTAACATATATGAATGTTTGCGGGCGCTGAGCTCACGACAAGACGCCCCAGCATTATTATTTTTTTTGTGGTGCGCTGATCCCGGGTATAATTTTATTATCCATCGTACTTAATTCTTAGAATGTTCGGGAAATTTATGTCCAGGGTAGTGGATAATATTTGAGGTATGATATTGGCAAGCATAACTGGCGTGCTGTCAGATATGAGCGCTCCACTAGGTTATATAAGCCCACAACTGATTACATCGTAATGTATAGCCATGGCATGACCATCTGGGTAAATTATGCTTACGGAGACACTGTTAGTAAATTTGAGAGCAGTGGAATCACAATCATCCATATCCATATGCATATCCCTTTTCGCGACGCCGACCTGTGACGCACACCTGGCGCTTGTACAGACCGAATGTACCAGACTAAGATCGCGTCACACACATTTACACTCTCGTAAACACACCACATTTGCGAACAGAGTGACTGCTCCATATAATATGTATTTCCAGCGCCTACAAACGGTAAATCTCCGTCGTGAACGGGCCCCGAAAGCAACGGTGACAGTGGGGAGCGGGCCGGCGACTCCCGCGGCTGCTTTCGAAACGGGTCGCTAGGGGGATTTCAGTGGCGCCCCTGCAGGCCGCGCTCGAGGAGTATAAAGTATCGACGAGTATAGCCTCTAACGTGTCGCGAAACCTATCCCAATAAACAACGCTTGTAGCGTATTTTGCGGATGGTCTGGCATGACCACGGGGTTTGAATTGATTGATGGCTTGATTGATTGATTGATTGAATTGATTGATTGATTGATTGATTGATTGATTAACAGCTTATTCATTTTTTTGCAGACCAACATACGCAAAAAAAACAGTGTTGGACCCAATATCCAAAGGCTAGTTCTCGGTCCACCAAAATAAATGGCACTTCAGTCACTGTAAATTGTAGCTTTCAAAGGTTTTCAACAAACATCAAGTTTATATATTGTGAGGGCGTAGTTAGAAGGAAACGGGGCCGTTGCTTTCGCAGCTCCTTTATTCTATCGTCACCCGCGGTGGCTCAGTGGCTAAGGCGTTGTGCTACTGAGCACGAGGTCGCGGGTTCGATTCCCGGCCGCGGCGGCCGCTTTTCTGATGGAGGCTAAAAGCAAAAACGCCCGTGTGTACGAGATTTCGGCGCACGTTAAAGATCCCCAGGTGGTCAAAATTAATCCGGAGCCCTCCACTACGGCGCGCCTCATCGCCTGCGTTGCGTCGGCGCGTTAAGCCCTACAATCAATCAATATTCTATCGTCCCTCGAAAGATTTGCTAGTCTGCCGTCCGCAGGCCGCGAAGGGGGCTCCTGCGTGATGCATGCAGCGGCGGCGCTGCAGGCAATCGGAGCGCGTCCGGCCAGTGTCGGCGCGGGGAGCAGTGTGGAGGACGGCGCCCCGCCGTGCTGCTTACGTAGGTGTGGGCGGTTTGAACTGATGTTTCGTCAGTTTCGTCCTCTCTTCGTTTCGGTCTACAAAACAGATAAGCCAAAATTGGTTTGTATGAATACGAAGAGTTTTTCGCCGAAGCATGAATTCGCGGGAGTACGTTTTCCCGTATTATAAGCGATCGAGCCAAACCGCAGAATCGTGTCGCTGCGCTCTATCCTTCATATCCTCTTCGGCACAAAATATTTTGACACGGAATCGTGTCGCTGCGCTCTATCCTCGATATCCCCTTCCGGGAAAAAGGTGTCGACACATACTCGGGAGCATTGGAAGCACGGAATCTTTTGCTAGCTGGGGCACATAACGTGGAATTTCGACTACGTTACCTAAGAAAAAAGCGTTTTTGTATATGAACCCCGCCGCACACTGCCATGGATATGTAAACGCGTGAAAATATTTGCGTGGTGTGGGGTCGCTCCGCAAATTTTTTTGTGACCCTTTGGAACCATGCCGAGATCCTCTATATTTGCGGGTCAAATATATGCTGTGAACCTTCAACGGTTCTGACCAATTCGCATCGTTCATTAATTAGGCCCCATCGCACGTCTTCGGTGCCTCCTCAGTTGAGAATATCTGTTAAATGTAAATGATAAGTTCGCGCTGGTTTCATCCAAGAATGTATTTCCAACTAGCCCAGCTAGCAACCCTTCTGCATTCTTCATTGCACAGGGTATCTTTTTTTTTCTGATTGCCCGCACACTCGGAGTGAATCGCGAGACGCACGCGGGGAAAGCATGCGAGAATATTTGTGTTATGGCCAATAATTTTATTTTTGGCTGTTTGAAATGAAGAGGAAAAGTTCTTAAAGGGGCACTGACACAAAATTTTGAAGGCGAGATAACTTCGGAGATAGATTGGTGGGAACACATATACATCATCTGCAAAATATCAGCGGCGAATACATCCTAGAACATATTTAAAATCAATTTTAAAGTGTGCGAAACGTAACCGAGCAGCCAGCAGAGGACCACGCGCTATCGACATCCCGAGGATATGATGTAAATAAACAACATCTAAACACGTCAGGAGTTTGTGTTTGCCGCTTCCGCACTGCCGGCGTTTTTCGCCGGCTCGCCCGGCTCGCCGCTCCAATTGGAGGGCCGGAGGGCGGAGCTTCTGCTCTCGAGAACGAACAACCCGATCGTTGGCGGCGGAGGCGCCGTGATTTCGTCAGCTAACCGGGCAGCTGGCCGGGACCAAAGTTATACAGCGATTCCAGGCACTCTGTTTCTATTACTGTCTATTACATTGGATGCGAAAACGCGCTGGAGGAACAATAAGCTTACTGAGCTAGCCGCACGGTCGCTGTGCAGGCGGCGGCCACGGCCGCGAAGTGGCCCAGGCCGGCGCAGGTAGCTCGAGTGATAGCTTGTTACCGCTGCACGAAATTGTCCCCAAGTCCCGGCCATGGTGGCTTACATGAGAAAGGAGTTAATGATGCGATGGCGGGTCGCAGTAAAAATTGTCATCTGCACCGCTTACGAGAGCGGCACTCGAATATCCGCCGCAGTGCTAAGCCGAACACATCTGTAGGCGGACCTGTAGGCAGACCAGCCGGCCGGCTACTCCCAGCGCGCGTCTTGCCACCCACCGTCTCGAGCGTCGCGCGTCGTTCTTTAGCCGCGGTAGCATTTGCACTCGCAGCGCCTGCGTCACATCCACGGTCGCTTTTTAATTAAGCGCCTCACGAGATCAGTACGTGGGGGCATTCGCAGAAACTGCCGTCGATCCGGATTCGACAGTGATACGGCGGCTCTGCTCTGTGATATCCCTCCGACGGTCACGTGGTCAGCTTTGTTCACACAAAATCAACAAAATCCATCGTTTCGCGGCACTCGCTGCAACCGAAACTGCGACTGGCCGCATTGAAAATGCCTCTAATTAAACAACCGTCGCACGCTGAAGCAAATGAGGTTTCTACAGGTTATAAGTAGGTCACTAGCTACTTATCGCAACAAAAAAAAACAAGATGCAAAATTTTTGTGTCAGTGCCCTTTTAAAGCTCTTTTACTTTTTAATCCAATGAACATCGCCCTGCTTTACCACACGTCCCTCCACCTCCTCCCGGAAAGGGGAGGGGGGGTATGATTCTGCCTTAAATATTTAGGAACTGTTTTATTTTCTTTGGTAAAGCACTTCCCTACTGCTTTTTCCCCGATTTCTCAAGCTAGCCTGGCCGGCTACATGCCAACCGCCTTCAATGCATGACGTACGTTCGGGATATGCATGACCCAGAATTTTTCACAAGACATGCATGACCCTACAATGCATGACCCAGCAGTTGTCACAGTTAATTGGAAGAAACACTGTGCCTGGGGCCGCCGGGCTCTCTTTAAACGTGATCTCACTGTCTCAACATTGCACGAAATAATGGTTCTAGCGGCGGTAGTGAAACAGCTACTCTCGTTGCTGTGGTTTCATCCTTCGGTTTCACTCGCGAAGGTCAGCTGGCACAAAGAGGCTCCATAGCACTGTTCGCGAAAAATAAGGGCCGCGAAATTTAAGGGTCTTATAGCAGTTCTATCGCAGCTTCAATTATTCGCTGATGTACAGTCGGGGACTTAATTTTGCAGCCCACGCGAGCGCGTGGCAAAAGCCACCGATGCGAACTCTGGAGGCCCGGCGCCTGTTGTCGAGACCGGCGCGGCGCGCATGCGCGTCCTGTTTTAGTCGCAGGCACGCCGATTTTCTCGCTTCCTGCAGCGGTGCTGCAATGGTCACTCAAGCACCTCGTAGCGACGCCTTTGTAGCATTCCTTTCTTCCGATGGCGCATTTGGGGCCTATAACGTGACGATTGCGAGGGCTTTGGCGCAACTGCTCCTCGCGTCCTGATAAACGCTTGCGCGCCATGTTTTATTTGTTTGTTTAGTGCTTTATCGTTTGTATACGATGAGGCTAGCGGCTTCCGAACGGCGTCCCCGAATGAAGCGCGTACGAAGCGCAGTCTCATGGTGCCCCGCTACCGACGACGAAATGCCAGCTGTAGGAATAGCGAGCCTTTATTCACCTTGTTTGGTAATTTGGCCACTGAACATACATTCCAGCTCGCTCCCCGCTGCCCATAAAGTAGGCGATCTGTAATTTTTATGATACAAATCCTCTGTTTTATTTTTAATGTCTACTTCCTTACTTAAAAATGATTGAAAGACATACCCATATGAATCGTCTGGTCGTTCTGCGCGTCGGCATTACTAAAAACGGCACCTCGGGCTCCCATCGAACAACGCGATAAGATTATTCGCTACTTTTTGCAATACTATTAATCGCTACTCAGGGCCTTCGGAATGTTTTTGTTACTAAGGAACGGGTGTTTAACCACTGAAAAACAATCAGCTTGTCCTCCTGTTTCGTTGTTGACCTTGTCCTTCCGCTCCGCTGGGCATCTGCAAGGTGGCCCTTTTCTGATGGAGGCGAAAAACGAAAATGCTGAAGTGGGTTCGGGATTTCGGCGCATGTTACACATTTCCAGGCAATCGAAATTAATCCGGAGGTTTCAACTACGGCGTGCCTTATCGGCTGTGTAGCATCGGCGCGCTAACACCTCATAATAAATCAATGCAAGCCGACCTTGAAGAATTGCTCCGGCGTTGGAGCAATTCATCCCCGGAGGCATGAATTCCTTGGCTAACAGCATCTCTTCGCCTATTAGTAAGACGGCAAATGTCCCTTTGAAAAGTTCGGTCGGAACCAGAATCCCGGGACGCTCGCCGCCGAGTCTGTACACAAAGCAGCCGCGTCGGCGGATTGCCTCGAAAGCGCGTCATCCCTATTTTATATTTGCGGCGCTTTCGAGGCGCTTTTTCAAAGAAAGTGCTACGAGTTGTGCCGCGCCTCCGCCAGATGGCGCCACGGGTCCCGCGACCGAGAGAAGATGCACTGAAACATCCCCCTCGCGAGGGGCCGATCAAATGCAGAGCATTTCCGGGGGCGCACGACGTTAAGTAGTTTGCGTTACGTTAATGTTGTTGCACTTGTGGAAACTGCTGACGAGAGAGCGCTCGTCAGCAGTAATTTGAATGAGTCAACGATATAAAGCGCGTTCGTAGCGTCCCATTCTGTGTCGGCTTTGTGGCGCAGTGGGTAGAGCACCGTGTACATTGCGTTCCGCCCGCAGGGTCGAGGGATCGAAAACGGGTGCCGGATAGTAATTTTTTTTATTTAGTAGAGGGGTGCGGTGCGGACTACGGACGTCAACGCGGGTGACATCGTGAGTTACTGAAATGCTCTGCATTTAAAACAGGTTTTCGAAAGTAGCGAATAATTTTATGGCATTCAATGGGAGCCCGAGGTGCCATTTTTACGAATGCGACGGGCAGAGCGAACAGACAATTTATGTGAGTACGTATTTCTATCATTTTTAAGTAATGAAGTAGGCAGCAAAAACGCCGCAATAATTTCTATCATAAAAATTGCAAATGGCCTATTTTATGGGAAGCGGGGAGCGAGCTGGAATATATGTTCAGTGGCCAAATTACAAAACAAACAAGGTGAATAAAGGCTCGCTATTCATACAGCTGGCATTTCGTCGTCGGTAGCGTGGCACCGTGAGACTGCGCTTCGTACGCGCTTCATTCGGGGACGCCGTTCGCAAGCCGCTAGCCTCAACGTATACAAACGATAAAGCACTAAACAAACAAATAAAACATGGCGCGCAAGCGTTTATCAGGACGCGAGCGAGGAGCACTTGCGCCAAAGCCCTCGCAATCGTCACGTATAGGCCCCAAATGCGCCATCGGGAAGAAAGGAATGCTACAAAGGCGTCGCTACGCGGTGCTTGAGTGACCATTGCAGCACCGCTGCAGGAAGCGAGAAAATCGGCGTGCCTGCGACTAAAACAGGACGCGCATGCGCGCAGCGCCGGTCTCGACAACAGGCGCCGGGCACGTGGGCGGGCCTCCAGAGCGCGCAACGGTGGCTTTGCCACGCGCTCGCGTGGTCTGCAAAATTAAGTCCCCGACTGAACCTCGGAGCCATATTGGAGGCTCGCTGAAGTCTTACACGGAGGTGGAAAAAAAAAAAGTGTAACAAGAAGCTACAGAAACGCATTGCCCTCTTAACAAAGCAAGCAGAGGAGTACGCTAGCCAGCTGGGAAGGCAGAACGGGAACCAGTTATGTGACCGTTTACAGGGGACACTCAGTACCCAAAAAACGTAGAATATCTTGAAGTCACTTATCCCCAACACTGGATCCAAAAACACGACTGAACGAGAAATAGAGCGCCTCATCCACAAGTTTCCGGGCACTGAAGAGGATATCCTTATGGCGGCAAAAAAGAAACTCATTGGTGAGCAAGACCAAATTATACCCGTTTCCCACCCTGATTACGTAGGTGTACCGAACCTCGACATTGACACCCCATTCACCAGGGCTGAGCTGGTTGCGGCGCTCGTCAAGCTCACAAGGAACACTGCGCCAGGAGCGGCCAAATTACCAACAGAATACTCCGCAATATCCCAGAAAAAATCAAGGAGGATCTTCTCAACAGAAGAAACGTGGTATGGGAAAGTGGAAGTATACCTGCGCTGTGGAAGCATGCCAACGTGACCATGATTCCAAAGCCCAACAAGCCTATCGGATTTTCCAACCTCAGACCGATTTCATTGATATCGTGCGTAGGGAAACTCATGGAGCACATGGTTCTGGATCGCCTAACCCTTCACATGGAGCACAACAAAATAACGATTCCAGACTCCATGTACGGTTTCCGGCCATACTTATCGACGCAAGATATTCTGCTACAGATCGAAGAGGAGGTCATTGACAACCTAAGCACGTCACAAAAAGCGCCATCCTGGCGCTTGACGTTGAAGGTGCGTTTGATAATGTATCGCAGGGGGCCATACTGAAGAACTTACAAGACTCGGAATGTTGGGTGAGGGCCTATAACTAAGTTCGGGACTTCCTTTCGTCCGGACGGCGACAGTGGGCCTCTAAGCTTCGGAGTGACAAATTCCAGGTCCCAGCAAAGGGCACCCCCACAGGGCTCAGTGATCTCTCCGTTACTTTTCAATATCGCGATGATCAACCTACCTGACGAGCTAAATGCAATCCCTAGTCTTAGACATGCAATCTACGCTGATGACCTCACATTCTGGACAGCAAAAGGGTCAACGGGAAACCAACAGGATTCCCTGCAGGAAGCCGTAGACCGCACACTGAGGGATACCTCAAGCAGTGTGGACATTCCGTCGCCTCAGAAAAATAGGAACGTCTGGTATTAAGAAAGAGGACGAGAGGCAGACCCCCGCCGGAAGCACCAGACCCGGAAGTGAAGCTTCATGGCATCCCTATCCCAAAAGTCGACACACTGTGAGTATTAGGCTTCACTCTCCAAAAGGACCGAACAGGAGCTGCTACACTCTACAAGCTCAAAAGCACCATCACCCAGGTAACCCACCTGGTGAAGAGGGTTGCGAACAAAAAACATGGACTCAAGGGAGAAGATATAATTCGATTAATACAAGCAATATTATCAGAAGAATTACATATGGTACCCCATATTTGGGGCTAAAGAATGCCGAAAAAGAAAAACTCAACAACCTCATCCAGCAAATATACAAATTGGCACTAGGTCAACCGGTGAAGACTTCGACGGAGAAGCTCCTGCAACTAGGGGTACATAACACGTGGGAAGAACTTGTAGAGGCCCACAGGGTTAGCCAAATTAAACGGCTGAAACTCACAGAAACAGGTCGCGCCACTTTACGCCGTCTCGGGTATGAGGTGAACTTGGATTCCCAAACCCAAAAAAGCCGCATCCCACTCTGTCTGAGGGACTACATCACTGTTTCCAATATCCCTCGCAACATGCATCCTCTTTACCACAAAGGAAGGAGAAATGCCAGGGCAAAGGCACTGAAAAAAGGTTATGGTAAGGATAGCGGAACGAGGTACGTCGACGCCGCAAGATATTCAAGCGCAAACCATGCAGCACACGCGATAACCGTGACCTACAGCAAAGGAAAGGAACTAAGCTTGGCAACTATCCCGACTTAAAACGTTGACTCCGCGGAAGAAACAGCGATGGCTCTCGCTACTACGGCGATCAAGCAAAGCCAAGCTCGGATGATCATAATCACAGATTCCCAAACAGCCTGCAGAAATTTTCAGAAGGGTCTCATCTCCACAGTAGCGCTTAATATACTCCTGAAGCTAACGGATGAAAAAAAAAGATGTACCGGACATATACATCGTGTGGACACCGGGGCACGAGTTTCTAGAGGGTAATATGGCGGCTGATGCTGCTGCCCGAGATTATTCCCACCGGGCAACAACCGCTACCATCACCCCCAATCACAGAAGCTCAAGCCACTCCCCCGCCGATGTTCCCACCTTTCCCATGACGCACCAGGGACATATTAGAACATTACAGATTGAGCAGACGGAAATATCCACCTCCTCATCCACAACTCACCAAAGAAGAAGCGACGCAGTTAAGAAGACTCCAACTAACTCTTTCCCGCACGCCGCACAGTTGCACATGATTCATCCTAGCCTGTACAGTTACGACTGCCAATTCTGCGGCACCCCAAACACTCTCTACCACATGGTGTGGGAGTGCAAGGGTGTGAAGGAACTCCCAGAGGTCCTGGCGCCATCGACGGAGCAGCGAGGTCCTGCTGTGCAGCGAGGTCCTGGATGACCAGCGCGGCCTGGTGATCCCGGCCAGACAAGCAGCTGAGGGCCATGGCATCCTGCACTAGGGACGCCACCCACCATGGATGGTCAATGCTACTACACTGAAGATCATCCAGCTCTCAATCTTCCTTTTATAGGAATATAGGAATCAATAAACGTTTATTCCTCTTCCTCCTCCTCCGGTCTCACTGGCCGACAAACCCTGAAGCGCGCCTCTTCTCAGCGAGAGAGGCCGGCCGGCGGCCGCTCCCGCTCCGCCCGCTCGGGCGCTCTCACGGCGCAGCGCCGTGCGTGCATCAGCGGCGCGGACACGCCTCCCCATCGGCGGTGAGATGTTTGAGTGGCGCCCCCTGCCTCTGACGTCGACTTAGGGACTCGCGCCGCTGTCGTCTGCTACACTCCGCTTGTGAAGGGCAACAGTGTCTGTGCTAGAAATCTCCCGCTTTGATGCTTTCGTGCATTAAAAAGCGTATTTCCATGAATTCAGCTATTTTACACCCTTTTGACACTTCTGAATATTCTCAAGCTGTATCCCGCACCTGTTTGCAACGCACGAGGAGAGCGAGAACAACTTTCTTCAGAGCATCCGTCAGAAGATCGTGTTTAACTCGTCCTTTCTAGCCTATTCGCGAGGTTGAGCGCTCAGAGCTCCTCGATGAATATCCAAATGCATAGGCTTCCTAAAGTATTTTTGAGATTCTCTTACGAAGATTCAATGGTCTAATGCTACGCACCCAGCAGCGGGCCCTTAAACGCGCGCATCGCACAGCGGCACATAAAACGGCTCTTTTCTATTTCACTTGTATCAGATGAATGTTTTTTTTTGTAGGGGGGGGGGGGTGCAACGCATTAATTTTTCTGCACCGTAACAAGCGTCTTATTAGGACGTTTGGGAGTGTTTGGGGGGCTCGCAGCCTTCGTGTGGATATTTTCTTCAGTCTGAAAGACATACAGTATTTTCTTGGCATTTGTTATGGCTGCCTGCAAGATAATACATATCTGCAGTGTTCGTTGTTTATTCACATGCAAATGCAATGAAAATGTTTCTGCTACGACACTGCGAAACAGTGCAGACAACGTTGTCCAGAGTACTCGAAGGCGGCTTTTGTGCTCCGAATTTCAATCGTAACCATCGTTATCATAACGAACTGACTCCCAACCCACACAGTCATGACATGATTACTGTGTTGACGGCTTGATATACTCGCTAACCAACGCAATAACTAGTATACTTGCATATATCACAAGAATCTAAACCGATGAAGACGTCCAAGCAGCTCTTTATTGTTTTCCAATCCTTCCATGCATGAAGAACAGATCCTGTCCCACTTCGGATAGCATTCTATGAATTGATGAAAATTACTCTTACTCTCTTATCCTGGGCTGAGGACACCGCCCAGTAATCAGCTCAATTTCACTGTTGAAGTTTTCTCCTCTTCGCGCTCCTACTCCTCCGCTTGTGTCCAGTTTTACTGTAACGCATATCTGAATATTGTGAAGATATAGCTGTTGGATGTGCACCGAAATATGCCTCCACGTCTGAACAAACATACTGTTACTGTATTTTTACCGTACACTTGACTCGTTTTCCTCAGTAAGGCTCCGTACTGGTTAGAAGCCTGGTATAAAACCAGCACGCGCCTATACACACAGTAGGTTATTTAGAACTCGACCTAAATTTTTTTTGCTTCCCTTAGTGCATGTCGGCTGGCTGTCATGATATTACAACGTAAAGTGATGTTATACAATACTTTCGAGCGTTCGGCAAGGTTGTTACCTTACATGCGATTACCGGGAATCGCGATGTCTTCTGCCAAAACTGATTGCCCCAAAGACCTGGGAATTTGTTTTGACCTTGCATTCTCGCGGTTGTCGGTTATTAGGCTATTTCCTTTGTTCGAAAGATTGCGGTATACAGGAGCTGACGCCCAGCTCGAATCTTCGCGCGCCGCGTAGGACCGGTTTCGCTAGGAATGGGCAACAAAAACTGCAATTTAAATCACGCCCCGAACTAGTGTATCCAGTGTTTACGGTTTTTTTACGGTTTACGGTTATTTAGGAATACGGTGTTTGAAAGGAGCTTACACATTCGTCCGCTGTGTCGAACTGCCTGTACAGCGAGATCCCCATCGGATAGTTCTTCAATTGTTCGCAGAATTCCTCGCAGGGTTGCTGCAGTTTTTGTAGTTTTTCGTTCAGCCTGTTTGCTTTCCTTTTAGGGCGACGGGCATGACTCTTGCTGTTATCGAAAAAGCCTGTCAGATCGAACGAAGTCCGACAATCTCGAGTCTCAAAATTACGTTGGCCGCATGATTGCATATTCGTGAGAGCGTAACGGATTGTTCTGCCTCTGTCGGTGAGTGCGGTTGATCCCTTTCTTAATTCGAAGTTAGGCCCAGAATTGAACGTTCAATCGTTCCATTTTCAGCAACCATTGTGCTCACTTGCCCTTGATTGCTTACTTGAGATGCCGACGCACACGCTCGAGCAGCGGGCGAACGAGCGCCCTCCTCCTTTTTGGGCTTCCTGGCTGCATGTACGTTGGGTACGACGGAACTCTTGTCGACACAGCTGTTGGCAGCAACAACTTGCACGTAAATCCCACCGTGTATTCACCCTCTTTGAAGTGCAGCGAGCCAACGACCGATCTGGAGCTTGGCTTCCATTAAGTGCCCTGGTCGATCCCTTGACGGGAGATGATGTTCAGCCAGGCGTCTCGGGGTCACTCTTTGGCTGGAAACTCGTAGTAGCAGGTGTCCTGGGTTTTCGAGGAATTCTAATTGCAGCGCGGCACGCAGCAGTTTTCGGAATTTCATAGCCAGAAGCACACTAGTACGCTATATTACACGCGCAGTGCGCAGAATTCTGCGAAACGAAAAGCTCAAAGCGCTCCCGAGAATTTCAACACTCCCGCCGCTGCTGCTTTTCGCGCCAAAACCGGAGTCTCCGCCGGTACGTGGCACCCCACCGCGAATACAAGCGGCAACTGTAAACTTTGCTTCCATGCCCTCGCCCGTCGCCGCCACGTGATGCTGCGATCCTTCCAACCGTGTTGCTTGCCCTCGTTAATTCCGGTTCCACCCTCCTGAAGTTAACACGTACAGATTAATAAAACAAGAAGCTGAGCTCATTCGGTGCTGTTCATAATGAAAAACGACAAGCAGCGTAAATGCTATACAACACAGAATCACGCAAAAATACACAAGTTCTCATTGCCAAGGAGTGTTTATTAAATCTATGAATATTCACCCAAGCGGCCTATCAGACTTCACACATCAAATTTCGCATATACAGGACACTCGACCGCACATGCGAAATCAAACCACGATTCAAACGAAATACGGAAAGAAGAAAGCAAATCAAAAACACGTTACCGATAGTACACAGGTGTTTCTCTCACGCAAAACAGTCAGGTACGCAGCGCATGCATTTCACGTCCCTGTTTAATGAGTAAATAACTGATTTACTAATAAATGTGACCTACAATTTTTCGGCATCCGGGGAGATTTGGTTCGGAGTAAAATTACCGCGCCTGAATTCGAACATGAGACAGCCCTGGGGCTGCTGGGCCTGTGTTTGGAAAGGTTAAAACATGGCTGCTTTAAAATTGTCTTTCAATTAGCATGCTGAATGGCAGCTGTAAAGAGGTCCCCCTGCAGTCATTGACTTCGGGACCTCCTCCTGTATATACCCTTTGTATGTTGTTTTTTTTTATAAATAAACCACCATCGAATCGAATCGAAAATAGTTTTATTTTCCAGCACAAATGGGCTGCAGTGTTTAAACCTAATTAGCATTGTAACATGCCGTACAGTCATAATCCCGAACATCGCGAGAACTGGGTTGCGGGAGCGCCGCATCACACTCGTCTTTTTACACCGCAAACAAAAGTTACCGCCATCAAAGAGATGAAATTCTTAGAAATTGAAGACATATCTTCGCCGTAAATTGCGGTGTTATTATTTTTTAGATACGTTCGTTAGAACGCGAGTGAATGACGTTTAAAGGAATGGTAATCATCTATATTCTGTAGGCGCCCCGAAGAGCACGCCGCGCGAGCCATCACCGATGTGTGGCCCCCACGCCGAAAGTAGCGGTGGCAACTGACAACTCCCCTGTCACGCGCCTGAACATTGGTGGAGCGTGAATGGGCAGGCCGGACCCAGTTCCCATCGAGCGGCCGTGCCTGCACCAAGAACTGGTTTCATCTAGAGCTTGTTTCAGGCGGACACTTTGAACGTGCTGGTCCTGGTGCACAGATCATACCGTGATGTCGTCTGCATATATGATACTATATATGTGTGGAACAGCACCAAGTCGCCAGGTCAGAGATATCATGGCCATGTTAAAAAGAGAGGGGTCCAAGACAGATCCCTGGGGAACACCACGGCGGGGCTGGAAAAAATCGATGGGAGATTTGTTGAGACGGATGGAGAAGCTGCGGATCCATAGGTAGGAGGAAATGACATCACACAGGTGGGATGGCAGGTGAAGGAGATGAAGTACCGCAATGCGGCACCGTGGCCACGCTGATCGTACGCTTTGTGAACATCCATGCCCAGCACAGAGCGCACAAGGTGTGATCGGCCGCCAATAAGGATCATCTCGGAGAGGTGGCCCAGACCATCCTCTGCACCAAGGTGCGGACAAAATACAATTTGGCCGGGGTGGTGTAAATGGTGCACGTCCAGCCACCACTAAAACATTCGGTCTGTACAAGCGCCAAGTGTGTGCGTCACAGGTCGGCGTCGCGAAACCGGGATATGCATATGGAGATGATTGTGATTCCACTGCCCTGAAATTTACTAACAGTGTCTCCGTAAGCATAATATCCCCAGATGGTCATGCCATGGCTATACAATACGTTGTAAATCAGTTTATGCGCTTATATAACCTAGTGGAGCACTCATACCTGAGAGCACGCCAGTTATGCTTGCCAATATCATACCTCAGATATTGAACACTACCCTGGACATAAATTTCACTGACATTCTACGAAATAACTGCGATGGATAATCCAAAGTTATACCCGGGATCAGCCAAGACAAACAAATGCTGGGGCGTCTTGTCGTGAGCTGAGCGCCCGCAAACATTCATATATGACATATATCCTCCGCCAGCAGGCCGGAGAAGGGGTTCTACAGTAATGCCCATTCGCGACTAAACGTTTCTTCGAAGCATAGTCATATGACGCAGGGAGCCTGCAGAATCTAGCACAAACGGAAATCAGAAGGCCTTATCAGATACCACCTTCTAACGACACCTTTTATCAGTTTTGAACTTGTATACCTCAAAAATGCGTACTCCGAGGGATCAGCTGTTAGTTGAAGTCTAAAAACTAGAGTGACGTGAACGAGTAGCAGCTGTGTGTGATTACTAAAACGTTCTTTCCTTGATTTCGCTCCGCAATCGTACACAACGATACCTAAGCGTCCCCCTCCCCTCACCCTCCCCATGTCTCACGATATATCAGTGCATTTTGCACACTAGTTGGTCTCGTAAGTCCTACCCGCTTAAGTTTATACGACGTCTTAGCATTTGAGAAGCTGCACTGAGTTTTTTTTTTCATCTCTAGGAGCTATTTTGTTTCTTCCGGACTTGCAGACGATTAATTTTTCAACGGTTTAATTCACTTTTCTGGTTCTTGCTGTACGGCATGAGTGCACATCTTCATGAACGCAGAGCCTTGGAATATACTTAACATTTTCGCGTGGCTTATATTCTTATAAAAGGCGCAAGTTATTATCAGTTATTGGGTAATCGCATCCCCGAAATATATCTTTATACGACGCATATATTCGTAATGAGACCGCATTCGTTGTATGCGCTACAAAAAAACACACCTCTCACTGTGCCAGTATCAGGTATAAACGAAACGACAATAAAACACTTGTGCCGGCGATTCGGAGGTGGTGACAGGGTGATATGCTGCTGCAATTCGCCGACGCCGGTAACAGCGGCCGAGAAGGACGCACAGCCGCTTTTCACCCTACTAAGAGCAGCGGCTTTTGAAGTGACCTAAACGTACTGTTTACTTATAGACGTCACCATAACATGTTTTTTTAGCGCTTGGAAGGGGAAGAAGAAGCTACAGAGAACCAAAACACTGCATGAGCCCCTATGGGCTGCGCAGCGCTAATCCCGTCAGCTCCGCGGAGAAGCGGCGGCGGCGGCGCAGCAATCGCGAAGCTCGAGGCGTATACGCCTCGAGCTTTGCGATCGCTGCGCTGCTTGCCGCCGCTTCTCCGCAGAGTTAACGGGATAGCGCTGCGCGGGACAATACGGCTCATGCAGTGTTTTGGTTCTCTGTAGCTTCTTCTTCCCCTTCCAAGCGCTAAAAAAACATGTTATGGTGACGTCTATAAGTAAACAGTACGTTTAGGTCACTGTAAAAGCCGCTGCGTCTTGGTAGGGCGCTCAAACACCAACAATAGCTATCCGGGAACGCGGCTCTGCGTCCTTCTCGGCCGCTGTTACGGGCGTCGGCGACGGCAGCAGCATACCACCGCTCTCACCTCCGAGTGAGTCGGCACAAGTGAATTTTATTGTCGCCTCGTTTAAACCTGATACTGGCACAATGAGAGGTGTGTTTTGTTTTGTAACGCGGACAACGAATGCGGCCTCAGTACGAATATATGCGTCGTAGAAAAATATATATGTATCGGGGATGCGATTTCCCATACCTGATAACTTGTGCGCGAAAATGTGAACTATATTCCAAGGCTCTGCGTCGTGAAAGATGTGCACTCATGCCTTAGAGCAAGAACCAAGAAAATGTAAATTAACCACTGAAAAATTAATTGTCTGCAAGCCCGGAAGAAACAAAATAGCTCGTACAGAAATGAAAAAAAAAAACTCAGTGCAGCTTCTGAAATGCTAAAGACGTTCATATAAATTTAACCCGGGTAGGACTTACGAGACCAACTAGTGTGCGAAATGCACTGCTATTTCGCGAGACATGGGGAGGAGGAGGGGGACGCTTAGCTATTGTTGTGTACGATTGCGGATCGAAATCAAGGAAAGAACGTTTCAGTAATCGCACACACAAGCTACTCGTTCACATCGCTCTAGTTTTTAGACTTCAACTAACAGCTGATCCCTCGGCGAACGCATTTTTTGAGGTATACAAATTCAAAACTGATAAAAGGTGTCGTTAGAAGAGTGGGGTATCTGATAAGGATTTCCTGATTCTTCTGTTTGTGCAGCTTCGAAGAAACGTTTAGTCGCGAATGGCATTACTGTAGAAGCCCTTCTCGGCCTGCTCGCGGAGGATATATGTAACATATATGAATGTTTGCGGGCGCTGAGCTCACGACAAGACGCCCCAGCATTATTATTTTTTTTGTGGTGCGCTGATCCCGGGTATAATTTTATTATCCATCGTACTTAATTCTTAGAATGTTCGGGAAATTTATGTCCAGGGTAGTGGATAATATTTGAGGTATGATATTGGCAAGCATAACTGGCGTGCTGTCAGATATGAGCGCTCCACTAGGTTATATAAGCCCACAACTGATTACATCGTAATGTATAGCCATGGCATGACCATCTGGGTAAATTATGCTTACGGAGACACTGTTAGTAAATTTGAGAGCAGTGGAATCACAATCATCCATATCCATATGCATATCCCTTTTCGCGACGCCGACCTGTGACGCACACCTGGCGCTTGTACAGACCGAATGTACCAGACTAAGATCGCGTCACACACATTTACACTCTCGTAAACACACCACATTTGCGAACAGAGTGACTGCTCCATATAATATGTATTTCCAGCGCCTACAAACGGTAAATCTCCGTCGTGAACGGGCCCCGAAAGCAACGGTGACAGTGGGGAGCGGGCCGGCGACTCCCGCGGCTGCTTTCGAAACGGGCCGCTAGGGGGATTTCAGTGGCGCCCCTGCAGGCCGCGCTCGAGGAGTATAAAGTATCGACGAGTATAGCCTCTAACGTGTCGCGAAACCTATCCCAATAAACAACGCTTGTAGCGTATTTTGCGGATGGTCTGGCATGACCACGGGGTTTGAATTGATTGATGGCTTGATTGATTGATTGATTGAATTGATTGATTGATTGATTGATTGATTGATTAACAGCTTATTCATTTTTTTGCAGACCAACATACGCAAAAAAAACAGTGTTGGACCCAATATCCAAAGGCTAGTTCTCGGTCCACCAAAATAAATGGCACTTCAGTCACTGTAAATTGTAGCTTTCAAAGGTTTTCAACAAACATCAAGTGTATATATTCTGAGGGCGTAGTTAGAAGGAAACGGGGCCGTTGCTTTCGCAGCTCCTTTATTCTATCGTCACCCGCGGTGGCTCAGTGGCTAAGGCGTTGTGCTACTGAGCACGAGGTCGCGGGTTCGATTCCCGGCCGCGGCGGCCGCTTTTCTGATGGAGGCTAAAAGCAAAAACGCCCGTGTGTACGAGATTTCGGCGCACGTTAAAGATCCCCAGGTGGTCAAAATTAATCCGGAGCCCTCCACTACGGCGCGCCTCATCGCCTGCGTTGCGTCGGCGCGTTAAGCCCTACAATCAATCAATATTCTATCGTCCCTCGAAAGATTTGCTAGTCTGCCGTCCGCAGGCCGCGAAGGGGGCTCCTGCGTGATGCATGCAGCGGCGGCGCTGCAGGCAATCGGAGCGCGTCCGGCCAGTGTCGGCGCGGGGAGCAGTGTGGAGGACGGCGCCCCGCCGTGCTGCTTACGTAGGTGTGGGCGGTTTGAACTGATGTTTCGTCAGTTTCGTCCTCTCTTCGTTTCGGTCTACAAAACAGATAAGCCAAAATTGGTTTGTATGAATACGAAGAGTTTTTCGCCGAAGCATGAATTCGCGGGAGTACGTTTTCCCGTATTATAAGCGATCGAGCCAAACCGCAGAATCGTGTCGCTGCGCTCTATCCTTCATATCCTCTTCGGCACAAAATATTTTGACACGGAATCGTGTCGCTGCGCTCTATCCTCGATATCCCCTTCCGGGAAAAAGGTGTCGACACATACTCGGGAGCATTGGAAGCACGGAATCTTTTGCTAGCTGGGGCACATAACGTGGAATTTCGACTACGTTACCTAAGAAAAAAGCGTTTTTGTATATGAACCCCGCCGCACACTGCCATGGATATGTAAACGCGTGAAAATATTTGCGTGGTGTGGGGTCGCTCCGCAAATTTTTTTGTGACCCTTTGGAACCATGCCGAGATCCTCTATATTTGCGGGTCAAATATATGCTGTGAACCTTCAACGGTTCTGACCAATTCGCATCGTTCATTAATTAGGCCCCATCGCACGTCTTCGGTGCCTCCTCAGTTGAGAATATCTGTTAAATGTAAATGATAAGTTCGCGCTGGTTTCATCCAAGAATGTATTTCCAACTAGCCCAGCTAGCAACCCTTCTGCATTCTTCATTGCACAGGGTATCTTTTTTTTTCTGATTGCCCGCACACTCGGAGTGAATCGCGAGACGCACGCGGGGAAAGCATGCGAGAATATTTGTGTTATGGCCAATAATTTTATTTTTGGCTGTTTGAAATGAAGAGGAAAAGTTCTTAAAGGGGCACTGACACAAAATTTTGAAGGCGAGATAACTTCGGAGATAGATTGGTGGGAACACATATACATCATCTGCAAAATATCAGCGGCGAATACATCCTAGAACATATTTAAAATCAATTTTAAAGTGTGCGAAACGTAACCGAGCAGCCAGCAGAGGACCACGCGCTATCGACATCCCGAGGATATGATGTAAATAAACAACATCTAAACACGTCAGGAGTTTGTGTTTGCCGCTTCCGCACTGCCGGCGTTTTTCGCCGGCTCGCCCGGCTCGCCGCTCCAATTGGAGGGCCGGAGGGCGGAGCTTCTGCTCTCGAGAACGAACAACCCGATCGTTGGCGGCGGAGGCGCCGTGATTTCGTCAGCTAACCGGGCAGCTGGCCGGGACCAAAGTTATACAGCGATTCCAGGCACTCTGTTTCTATTACTGTCTATTACATTGGATGCGAAAACGCGCTGGAGGAACAATAAGCTTACTGAGCTAGCCGCACGGTCGCTGTGCAGGCGGCGGCCACGGCCGCGAAGTGGCCCAGGCCGGCGCAGGTAGCTCGAGTGATAGCTTGTTACCGCTGCACGAAATTGTCCCCAAGTCCCGGCCATGGTGGCTTACATGAGAAAGGAGTTAATGATGCGATGGCGGGTCGCAGTAAAAATTGTCATCTGCACCGCTTACGAGAGCGGCACTCGAATATCCGCCGCAGTGCTAAGCCGAACACATCTGTAGGCGGACCTGTAGGCAGACCAGCCGGCCGGCTACTCCCAGCGCGCGTCTTGCCACCCACCGTCTCGAGCGTCGCGCGTCGTTCTTTAGCCGCGGTAGCATTTGCACTCGCAGCGCCTGCGTCACATCCACGGTCGCTTTTTAATTAAGCGCCTCACGAGATCAGTACGTGGGGGCATTCGCAGAAACTGCCGTCGATCCGGATTCGACAGTGATACGGCGGCTCTGCTCTGTGATATCCCTCCGACGGTCACGTGGTCAGCTTTGTTCACACAAAATCAACAAAATCCATCGTTTCGCGGCACTCGCTGCAACCGAAACTGCGACTGGCCGCATTGAAAATGCCTCTAATTAAACAACCGTCGCACGCTGAAGCAAATGAGGTTTCTACAGGTTATAAGTAGGTCACTAGCTACTTATCGCAACAAAAAAAAACAAGATGCAAAATTTTTGTGTCAGTGCCCTTTTAAAGCTCTTTTACTTTTTAATCCAATGAACATCGCCCTGCTTTACCACACGTCCCTCCACCTCCTCCCGGAAAGGGGAGGGGGGGTATGATTCTGCCTTAAATATTTAGGAACTGTTTTATTTTCTTTGGTAAAGCACTTCCCTACTGCTTTTTCCCCGATTTCTCAAGCTAGCCTGGCCGGCTACATGCCAACCGCCTTCAATGCATGACGTACGTTCGGGATATGCATGACCCAGAATTTTTCACAAGACATGCATGACCCTACAATGCATGACCCAGCAGTTGTCACAGTTAATTGGAAGAAACACTGTGCCTGGGGCCGCCGGGCTCTCTTTAAACGTGATCTCACTGTCTCAACATTGCACGAAATAATGGTTCTAGCGGCGGTAGTGAAACAGCTACTCTCGTTGCTGTGGTTTCATCCTTCGGTTTCACTCGCGAAGGTCAGCTGGCACAAAGAGGCTCCATAGCACTGTTCGCGAAAAATAAGGGCCGCGAAATTTAAGGGTCTTATAGCAGTTCTATCGCAGCTTCAATTATTCGCTGATGTACAGTCGGGGACTTAATTTTGCAGCCCACGCGAGCGCGTGGCAAAAGCCACCGATGCGAACTCTGGAGGCCCGGCGCCTGTTGTCGAGACCGGCGCGGCGCGCATGCGCGTCTTGTTTTAGTCGCAGGCACGCCGATTTTCTCGCTTCCTGCAGCGGTGCTGCAATGGTCACTCAAGCACCTCGTAGCGACGCCTTTGTAGCATTCCTTTCTTCCGATGGCGCATTTGGGGCCTATAACGTGACGATTGCGAGGGCTTTGGCGCAACTGCTCCTCGCGTCCTGATAAACGCTTGCGCGCCATGTTTTATTTGTTTGTTTAGTGCTTTATCGTTTGTATACGATGAGGCTAGCGGCTTCCGAACGGCGTCCCCGAATGAAGCGCGTACGAAGCGCAGTCTCATGGTGCCCCGCTACCGACGACGAAATGCCAGCTGTAGGAATAGCGAGCCTTTATTCACCTTGTTTGGTAATTTGGCCACTGAACATACATTCCAGCTCGCTCCCCGCTGCCCATAAAGTAGGCGATCTGTAATTTTTATGATACAAATCCTCTGTTTTATTTTTAATGTCTACTTCCTTACTTAAAAATGATTGAAAGACATACCCATATGAATCGTCTGGTCGTTCTGCGCGTCGGCATTACTAAAAACGGCACCTCGGGCTCCCATCGAACAACGCGATAAGATTATTCGCTACTTTTTGCAATACTATTAATCGCTACTCAGGGCCTTCGGAATGTTTTTGTTACTAAGGAACGGGTGTTTAACCACTGAAAAACAATCAGCTTGTCCTCCTGTTTCGTTGTTGACCTTGTCCTTCCGCTCCGCTGGGCATCTGCAAGGTGGCCCTTTCTGATGGAGGCGAAAACGAAAAACGAAAATGCTGAAGTGGGTTCGGGATTTCGGCGCATGTTACACATTTCCAGGCAATCGAAATTAATCCGGAGGTTTCAACTACGGCGTGCCTTATCGGCTGTGTAGCATCGGCGCGCTAACACCTCATAATAAATCAATGCAAGCCGACCTTGAAGAATTGCTCCGGCGTTGGAGCAATTCATCCCCGGAGGCATGAATTCCTTGGCTAACAGCATCTCTTCGCCTATTAGTAAGACGGCAAATGTCCCTTTGAAAAGTTCGGTCGGAACCAGAATCCCGGGACGCTCGCCGCCGAGTCTGTACACAAAGCAGCCGCGTCGGCGGATTGCCTCGAAAGCGCGTCATCCCTATTTTATATTTGCGGCGCTTTCGAGGCGCTTTTTCAAAGAAAGTGCTACGAGTTGTGCCGCGCCTCCGCCAGATGGCGCCACGGGTCCCGCGACCGAGAGAAGATGCACTGAAACATCCCCCTCGCGAGGGGCCGATCAAATGCAGAGCATTTCCGGGGGCGCACGACGTTAAGTAGTTTGCGTTACGTTAATGTTGTTGCACTTGTGGAAACTGCTGACGAGAGAGCGCTCGTCAGCAGTAATTTGAATGAGTCAACGATATAAAGCGCGTTCGTAGCGTCCCATTCTGTGTCGGCTTTGTGGCGCAGTGGGTAGAGCACCGTGTACATTGCGTTCCGCCCGCAGGGTCGAGGGATCGAAAACGGGTGCCGGATAGTAATTTTTTTTATTTAGTAGAGGGGTGCGGTGCGGACTACGGACGTCAACGCGGGTGACATCGTGAGTTACTGAAATGCTCTGCATTTAAAACAGGTTTTCGAAAGTAGCGAATAATTTTATGGCATTCAATGGGAGCCCGAGGTGCCATTTTTACGAATGCGACGGGCAGAGCGAACAGACAATTTATGTGAGTACGTATTTCTATCATTTTTAAGTAATGAAGTAGGCAGCAAAAACGCCGCAATAATTTCTATCATAAAAATTGCAAATGGCCTATTTTATGGGAAGCGGGGAGCGAGCTGGAATATATGTTCAGTGGCCAAATTACAAAACAAAACAAGGTGAATAAAGGCTCGCTATTCATACAGCTGCATTTCGTCGTCGGTAGCGTGGCACCGTGAGACTGCGCTTCGTACGCGCTTCATTCGGGGACGCCGTTCGCAAGCCGCTAGCCTCAACGTATACAAACGATAAAGCACTAAACAAACAAATAAAACATGGCGCGCAAGCGTTTATCAGGACGCGAGGAGCAGTTGCGCCAAAGCCCTCGCAATCGTCACGTATAGGCCCCAAATGCGCCATCGGGAAGAAAGGAATGCTACAAAGGCGTCGCTACGCGGTGCTTGAGTGACCATTGCAGCACCGCTGCAGGAAGCGAGAAAATCGGCGTGCCTGCGACTAAAACAGGACGCGCATGCGCGCAGCGCCGGTCTCGACAACAGGCGCCGGGCACGTGGGCGGGCCTCCAGAGCGCGCAACGGTGGCTTTGCCACGCGCTCGCGTGGTCTGCAAAATTAAGTCCCCGACTGAACCTCGGAGCCATATTGGAGGCTCGCTGAAGTCTTACACGGAGGTGGAAAAAAAAAAAGTGTAACAAGAAGCTACAGAAACGCATTGCCCTCTTAACAAAGCAAGCAGAGGAGTACGCTAGCCAGCTGGGAAGGCAGAACTGGAACCAGTTATGTGACCGTTTACAGGGGACACTCAGTACCCAAAAACGTAGAATATCTTGAAGTCACTTATCCCCAACACTGGATCCAAAAACACGACTGAACGAGAAATAGAGCGCCTCATCCACAAGTTTCCGGGTACTGAAGAGGATATCCTTATGGCGGCAAAAAAGAAACTCATTGGTGAGCAAGACCAAATTATACCCGTTTCCCACCCTGATTACGTAGGGTACCGAACCTCGACATTGACACCCCATTCACCAGGGCTGAGCTGGATGCGGCGCTCGTCAAGCTCACAAGGAACACTGCGCCAGGAGCGCTGGTCATCCAAAACCAGGTTAGTTCCATCTCACAGAAGGCGTAAGGAAGACACTGGGAGGTTCCGGAGTTCTGCGATGGTGACGCTGTCCAGGCCTGGGGCGCTACGAGAATTCGCCCTTGCCAAAGCTGAGTAGAGCTCGGTCATAGAGACTGGCTGATCTATGTCGGCCAGACCTGTAGATAGGTGATCGTCGGACTTCTCTGGTACTCAGTTCCGAGAGTATATTTTCGGACCAGGCAAAGTCGCTGGCTGGGGGAAAAATACATCGCCTGCCTGGAGGGTAACTGAGCTTCGGATATTTGCTGGCGAAGGGACACCGGTTTGGCAGCGGTGCGTTTCTTCAATTTTCCTTGCCAGCTACGAAAAAGGAGCCATATTTAGGGTCCATTCATATTACCAATAAAACGCGAGCGCATATCACGCCGCCTCTTCGAGGCAATCTTAGCCACATAATCGCGTGCCTCAGCCGTTATACGGTTCAGGCAACGGCGCAACCTAGACGGTTTTCCTTGCTTCGTGTATTCGCGCATTGCATCGAGGTGTTGGCTACATAAGTTGGCGAGGTGTACATCTGGCGCCCAGCAGCCCTCCGTAACGTAAAATTGCCGGGTGACCAACCGTTTCGCTTTGTTAATCGTTTGTAGAAGTTGTTCTAGGCGTGTTTCCTCTCGGTCGTCATATAAAGTATCAACGAGTGTAGCCTCTAACGTGTCGCGAAACCTATCCCAATAAACGACGCTTGTAGCGTATTTTGCGGATGTTCTGGCATGACCATGGGGTTTCAATTGATTGATTGTGTGATTGGTTGGTTGATTGATTGATTGATTGATTGATTGATTGATTGATTGATTGATTGATTGATTGATTGATTGATTGCAGCTAATTGATTTGTTGCAGACCAACATACGCAAAAAAACAGCGTTGGACCTAATATCCGAAGGCTAGTTCTGGGTCCACCAAAATAATGGCACTTCAGTCACTCTAAATTGTAGCTTCCTAAAGTTTTCAACAAACATCAAGGGAAGTGGGCACAGGCCAGAATCAACAGACCCTTGGCCTGGTGCAAACACGCTTTTTACGATACACGCATGAGTGAGGCAAGCTTCGAATATGGTGGAAAAGCTTTGAGTGTCTGCGGGGACGCGGAGGGCGTTCATCCACTGCGTAGGCCTCGGCTAGTGATTGCTAGGATTCCAATCCGTGCTGGGAGGCTTATCTTGTGCATTCAAACAGCCGACAACATGGCAGAAGCACGGTACGACGATTACAGAGATATCGAGAATGCCCATCCAACGATGACGTCGGATGTCAAGCATGTTGTTTTAGAGAACCGAAACCGAAACTTGTTCGAATGCTAACCAATCACGGCGGGTCTCATCCCGTCGTCACAGCCTTTAGTTGGTGCGGCAGCGGCGAACCGCGCATGCTAGTTTTTCTTCTTTCGCGCTTTGTAAAATAATTACCGACTTATCAACCGGATAAACTATAAAAAGTGTGGTAATTTGAGCCAGTCTACGCAGTGCAAGCAAACACGGGAGCTGAAAAATTCACTTCAGTGTCCCTTTGAGCACGCTGCTGTTCGCTCCATGTAAAAAAGGTCCCGTGTAGGGTGTTTGTACCTTGCGTAGACGAGCACACAATTCCGCACTTATCACTGAAACGCTCGCACCAGTGTCAATAAGGGCATCGACGCAAGCGTTCGCTGAGGCCATTTGCCTGTGGATGATAGCTGGACGTCATCGTGTGACAGGTGTTGGAAGCTCGAACCAAGTCGGTGACAATTTGAGACAAATGTCTTGCCTCGATCGTGTAGCAAAACGCGGGGCGCTCGGTGGCATAGCAAAATGTTGTTTAAAAAGTGAACGACGTCGGCGGCACTCGCTGAAGGAAGTGGCGCGGTATCGGCGTAGGCAGTCAGGTGATCCAGAGCAGTAACTATCCTACGATTACCTGCCGCTGTCGTAGGCCTGGGACCGTAAAGGTCAATACCGACCACTTCAAACGGACTCCCTGGACACGGAAGAGGCTGCAGTAGACCTACAGGGGGTAGCGTAGAGCGTTTCCAGTGCTGACAAGGCGCGCAAGAGGCGACGTATTTCGCTACACTTGTAGAAAGCCCTGTCGAAAAGATGCGTCCTCGGACACGGTCATTGGTCTTCTGGAATCCGAGGTGGCCTTCAGTCGGGTCATCATGCAAAGCTTCCAAAATTCGTGGACGGAGGGAACGGGGCGCAACTGGAAACCATCTAGCTCCATTGGTGTGGTTGTTGATGTGGTACAAGGCGCCATCCAAAAGCTGGAACTGGCGCAGCTGACGACGTGGGCGGCTATTCGGTGGTCGTGTGGGGCTGGTGAGCTGATCGATTATTGTCAGACAATAACTGTCTGCGCGTTGACGGGCAACCATCTCGGGGGCATCGTTGATGGGATTATCGGTATGTGCAATTGGCAAAGTTGGCACATTGGAATGTCGGGCAACGTCATTTGAACACTTCAACAGCGGACACCGGGGAAGCGCGTCCGCGTCGAGATGCTTGCGACCTGACTTATAGATCACCCTGAAGTCATATTCTTGCAAGCGGAGAATCTAGCGCCCAAGTGTTCCTGACAGATTTTCCAAAGAAGACAGCCAACACAGGGTATGGTCATTTGTAACAACTGTGAAGTATCGGCCCTAAAGGTATGGCCGGAACTTTTCTACAGACCACACAACAGCCAGACACTCTTGTTCTGTGATGGGGTAATTCTTTTCTGCGGGCGTCAGAGAGCAGCTGCGTATTTACCCGTTCCTTCAGGGGAGTGAGCATCGCGTTGTAGCAAGACAGCGCCAATTACATGCCCGCTGGCATCACTATGAAGAAGGGCTGGCTGCGTGTCATCGAAATGGCAAAGTACAGGCCCAGAAGTGCTGGCTTTAGGTTTTGAAAAGCCTTCTCGCAGTCGTCACTCCTGACAAAAAGTTTACAGGAATGCAGCAGATGATTAAGGGGCGAAGCCAGGGTGGCGAATTTGCGAACGAAACGGCGGAAATATGATGCGAGACTAAGAAAACTGGGAAGGGATATTTGCTCTTGAGGTCGAGGGAAATTGGTCACAGCGGAAATTTTGTCTTGGTCGGGCTGTACACCATCTTTGCTGACAATGTGACCAAGAACTTTGATGGATTTGCGGGAGAAGTGGAACTTCTTGGTGTTCAGAGTCAGGCCGGCTTTGGTCAGATTAGTCAGAAGTTCGTCGAGGCGCCGAAGATGTTCAGAAAATCTAGACAAGAAAAAAACAATGTCATCGATATAGCACAAGCACGTCTTCCATTTAAGGCCACGAAGGACTCTCTATCATGCGCTAAAATATGGCTGGCGCGTTGCATAAACCAAACGGCGTTACGTTAAACTTGTATAAGCCATCTGGGGTAGCAAACGCTATCTTTTCTTTATCAGGCTCGGGCATAGGTATCTGCCAATAACCAGATTGCACGTCTCGGGTGGAGAAAAATTCCGCCCCCTGTAGGCAGCCGAGGGCGTCATCTATACGCGGCGTCTGATAAACATCCTTCGTGGTGATATTGTTGAAAGCTATATAGTCTACACAAAACCACACGGAACCATCCCTCTTGTGGACCAAAACCATTGGGGAAAACCACGCGCTGGAAGTCAGCGGAATAATGTTTCGTTGTAGCATGTAAGCTACATTTTCCTCGAACACTTTTCGTTCGGACGATGACACACGGTATGGGCGGCGGCGGACGATCTGGGTCCCATCCGTCTCGATCCGATACGCAGTCACAGAAGACTGCCCCAGCTTGCTAGAAAGGCAGTGAAATATGTCCTTGTGTTTTTTTCGCTTCCTGGGAGATCTTTGCTGATGGTAGCCGTATGGGTGGAAATAGTGGGCTCAGATTTTGCAGGCGTCAGTACAGAAGAGGCGGAGCACATGGGAACTAATTACAGCGTATCGTCAGACATCACAGAAGCGATAGTAACGCCTGCGGGAAGCAATATGGATTCGGAAGTGGTGTTTCTAGCCAGTGGACGAGGCATGTCGGGATGATGACGCCTTTGGGCAGGAAACGTGGAGAGGGAACTATAAGCACGTCCCCGTCACAGATTCGGTTTGAGCAGACGGAAAAGAGCGTCTCGCGGCGGGGTTTAAAACGCAATCTGGACACTCTGTGAGTTGTAGCTGTGGCACTTCAGAAATGCCGCCGCGCTGCTTTGTATCCGTGAGGTGAATTTCCGACTGATCACATGAAATGACGGCGGACGCGGATAACAGAGAATCCCAGCACCAAATAATATGATGAGCACAGGGTGACAACACCGCACACTGAACATGATGCCCACGAGAACCAACAAAAATCCACACTGTGCATTATCCAAATGGCGTAAAGGGAAACTGAAGTGATTTGTAAACATTGCGGGTATACAAGCGCTAATTGTAGTCCGGAGTCCCTAGGCCCCGTTTCGACCACTCTGAGCGCGTTTACGCGAATTTATTTAATAGACAAATCAATTCGAAAATGCTGTCCTCCTCTATGCACTCACGCCCATTTTCTGTGGCGTTTTCGTGTGACGTCATGAGGAGATGATGTCGCAATTGGCTGCGTTACTGCACAGCTCGCCGGCCTTCGGACAGAGTCAGTCGGCCCAGCGTTTAGTCCGCCGGCCGCCGACGGGTCGTCGCAATTCGTTCACTCAGTTGAAAAGAACGCCAGGACACGTTTTTGAATGGAAGAATGTGCCTTTCATTTCTTTACTTTCTAAATTTGTACACTGTATCTACCTCAAAGTCAAGGTCGCTTCACACAAGCGCACATGCGACGATTCGCTGACTGGTGCGCCAGTAGGAAAATATAAGGCCACTTGAAGGCAGCAGAAGAGTCAGCGAAGTCAATATAGGTACTAAGAAAATAAAATGAACTGAAACTTTTACCGTACAGCGTAAAACTAGGGTGCAGGAAGCACTTTTTTGCGCTCGGCGATCAAGCACAGTGAGCAGCAGCACGACTACGCATCTGCGAACGCTTTTCTGTCTACGAAATGCAATTGCTAGACGTTAGATATTGTGGAAACTAAGGGGACGCCTACTGCACGAGCGCAATACAACAAATAGTCACCTAAGCTGCTTGAAATGCTGAAATGAAATTAAAGTGTAAAGTGGTTACACATTATGTGCCTTATATTTCCATGGTCAGCAGCGCTCGTCCGTGGCCAGGTGGTCTGGAGCACTAGGTGTGTTATTGCAACTTTTGTGCAAGTCACCAGTTCGAATACCCGGGGTACATTCTGTTTTTTTTATAAGTTGACTTTTTCGTTTTCGCACGATGTTTCCTGTACTGAGTTCGCCTTTTTTGGGCCGTAACGTTCACTGCTGCACTATCTAGTTCACAGAACGCGCGCAGGCTGACACTGGCGCTCTAGCGAGTTCTCGTTGGCGTGCTGTTGCCATCAGCACCGAGTGCTTGCGGGAAGTGGGCACAGGCCACAATCCACAGACCCTTGGCCTGGTGCGAACACGCTTTTTACAATACAGACATGAGTGAGGCAAATTTCAAATATGCGGGAAAAGCGCATGGCATTTGAGCGTCTGCGGGAACGCGGAGGGCGTTCATCCACTGCGTAGGCCTCGGCTAGTGATTGCTACGATTCCAAACCGTGCTGGGAGGCTTATATTGTGCATTCAAATGGCCGACAACATGGCAGAAGCACGGTACGACGATTACTGAGATATCGAGAATGCCCATCCAACGATGACGTCGGATGGCAAGCATATTGTTTTACAGAACCGAAACCGAAACTTGTTTGAATGCTAACCAATCATGGCGGGTCTCATCCCGTCGTCACAGCCTTTAGTTGGTGCGGCCGCGGCGAACCGCGCATGGTAGTTATTCTTCTTTCGCGCTTTGTAAAATAATTACCGACTTCTCAAGCCGGATAAACTATAAAAAGTGTGGTAATTTGAGCCAGTCTACGCAGTGCAAGCAAAAACGGGAGCTGACCAATTCACTTCAGTGTCCCTTTGAGCACGCTGCTGTTCGCTCCATGTAAAAAAGGTCCCGTGTAGGGTGTTCCTACCTTGCGTAGAGGAGCACACAATTCCGCACTTATCACTCAAACGCTCGCACCAGTGTCAAATAAGGGCATCGACGCATAGACCTTCAACCAAGACAGATAGCAAGTTCAACGGACGCTCTGGAGGACTTGTAAGCTTCGCAGGAGATGCAGTTTTCCCTCCTAAAACTGCATTACTTGTTTTCCTTGCGGTGATCGGTAACATAAGACGCAGGACGAAGAGAGGAAACGGAACGGTGACCTGGTGAAGGCGAGCGGGGTCACGGCCCATGGGAGCTGCGAGGAACGTCGTCAGACTGAGGCTGAGACGGGGAGTGGAATAGAGGAGACGGGTATGAACACCGGCAGTAGCCGTAGTAATTCGGGGTACGTTCTCGCCCTCATAGGCAGTATAGCCACGTCGTTCATCCCGTTGGCAGCGTGCACAAAAGCGGGAAATGTGACCACGAATGCCTCAATAATAGCACATAAGCTGGTTGGCGGAGGCATGCTGGCTTGGTGGAAAGTAGGGCGTTGAGCTCGGCGCGAGAGGCATGGCCGCAACATAGCCAGACGAAGGGTGAGTCGTGATCGGAGACAACGGCAGAGGTGTCCGGCCAGTGACTTCCCAGTAGGACGGTGTTTATGGGGAAACCGCATGGACAAGAATCACTACCACAGGCATAGCCACAAGCTCCTCATTAACCATCTTGAGAAGTCCAGGAGCCATAGCGGCTTGGCGAACACCGGGCGCGAAATCAGAGATTTTGTCGTAAACTTCTTGAAGAACTATAGCGGGAATCATCGCACGGAGGTTTTCGTTCCAAATATGAGTGGTACACGCCGTGTCCCGTGGGAGGCGGATCGATTGAAGTTCGTCGGTACGCTGACAGGTGGATGTTACGTCTGCTACGGTGGAAAGGTTCTGCCGGACAAGTGCGTTGAAAGCGAACTCGCCGATCCCTTTGACAATGTGACGGACACGGTCGGACTCCGGCATATCTTTGTCGACGCGGCGACACAGCGCTAGAAGATCCTGCATGTATGATGTGTATGTCTCGTTAGCTTGCCGCATGTGGACCTAAGGTTTGCTGTTCTCGTTGTCACTCCGCGCTTCAGGGGAACCAAAATCTTTTGCAGCTCCGTGGTGAAGCCAGCCCAGTCGGTAATTTGGTTTTTGTGGTTTAAATATCACGTCTCGGCAACTTGCTTCAAAGAGAAGCCAACGTTGAGCAATTTGAGGCGATCATCCCATCTATTCAACTGGCTGACGCGTCTGTAGCTGTCCAGCCACTCCTCCACGTCTTCGCCCCGAAGACCAGCGAACTCGGACGGGTCGTGCTGGGGAGTGGTCACGATGCATTGCAGAGGTGCGGAGACTGCGCCACTCGGAGTGTCTTGCGACATGGACATTGGTCTTGAGGGCAAGCGGCAACCGGAACGGAGCTCCAGGGGAGTTGAAGGAGAGATACAGCTCGGGATCGAGTTGCAACTCCACCACTTGGGAGGGCCGTAGATAGAAGGAGACGGGACCGTTGCTTTCGCAGCTTTTTTATTAGGAGGCGTCAGGCAGGGAAGCAGCAAGATGGCGAATCGGCGAACTTGCTGATGATGATCAGCCGAGAAAGAGGTTCTGCCGGTGAAGATGAGTAAGTACAAGCAAATGATGCGGTATCGCAAGCTATATGGTGATTATGATTGTACAGACGGTGACAAATATCGTCTAAGAGGCAAGCGAGACACAAACTCAGCTACACAATAATAATATATATATTATCTATATATAGATATAGAAATAATAACTTTGAGAAAGGTAAGCGGCCTCAGACCTCACCCAACGTTTCGACAATAATTCTTGTCTGTTTCACGGCATCAGGGTTCATCTCTGGCACACTGTTTTATAGATAGAGATTGAGTTGGAGAGAAAAAAGGTAGGTTTTAAGATCGGGGCTCGAAGGAGGAAGCAGAGTGGGTCAACGGTCGTTTGAAAGGAGCGAAATAGTGAGAGAGAAATGGAGGTGTAGTTAATGGGACAGAACCCCCGCAAGAGCGAAACAGGGGCAAACTGCGAGAGGGTAGGGGAGAGCAGGGGGAATGGTTAAGCTGGGCTGCCGCGGTGCCGGGCGACCTCAAAGGAGGCTTGCGGGAAATTTGGGTCCGAAAGGGGCGTCTGCGGCGTGCAATTACGAGGTTACGGAACTGTGTGTGAGAGAGAAAACTCGTAAATCACAGCAGCCCATATAGTCCGAAGAATTCCGAGTGGGGAAGTCAGTGTTATGGCTTACGAAATAGCACCCAAGCTAGAAAGGGACGAAGTGCTCAAGCAAGAACGTCGAAACGAAAGCGCCCGACCACCAGCCTTAATATTCAAATTCTCAAACGCGCTCCCTAACATAACAACATCCCGCGGAAATGCTACCCCATTATAGCCAGTAATGACCGACTTAAAAAGACGTTCCCGGAAGCCCCAAGAGTTACCTACACAAGAAATAAGAACCTAAAAGACATTTTAGTGCATGCCAAACCTGGCGCTTCCCAGGAACCAGTCATCAGCCCTTGCCTCCGTCCTTGATGCAAGACCTGCAAACATCTACAGACTGATTGCATTGCCAATAGCACTGCCAGCCAATACGTTCACAAAATTATTTCAAGCTTCACGTGCAATTCTTCTAATATTGGGTATACGCCAGAATCCTCATTCTGTCAGAAGCAGTACATTGGAGAAACGAGTCAACATATGAACTTATGCCTGAATGGACATCGGGCTGACACCCATAACAGTGCCTCGATAGCAGTAGCGCAACACTTCAACCAGCCGAACCAAAATTTCGATGATCTCAAGCTCTATATTCTGCAGTCAAACTTTCAGTCTCCAAAGGGACTGCAAATGCAGAGAATCGTACTTAATCCATAAATTCAATTGCCTGGAGACGGCTGGAATCAATGCTTCGAAAGGCAGCTTAGAAACCTTACGGTATCTCAATCGACCAGAAAAATGATGCTCTTACAAAACCTCGGCCTCTCAATTCGCAACAACCCTGCCTGCCGGTCCCCAAAGCTGTTACTTGAATACTATTTCGGTCCTTCCTTTTTTTCTGTCTTGATTCGAGCCGATTTTAACATACCACATGCACTCGCATCCCTCGACCTTCGGCACACACGCATACACAAAAATGAAAAAGTAAAAAAGAAAGAAAACAGAAAAGAAGTCTGTGAATCCACCGCAAAGTTCCCCGTGATAGGCACCTGTGCATACCCCTTCTATTCTTCTACGAACACTGACCTCCCCACTCGGAATTCTTCGGACTATATGAGCTGTTGTGGTTTACGAGATTTCTCCCTCACACACAGTTCAGTAGCCTTGTAATTGCATCCCGCAGACGCCCCTTTCCGACCCAAACTTCCCAGAAGCCTCCTTCGAGGTCGCCCGGCACCGCGGCAGCCCAACTTAAACCATTCCCCCCTGCTCCCCTACCCTCTCGTAGTTTTCGCTCTTTCTTTCTTGCTGGGTTATGTCCTATTAAGTACCCCTCCATTTCTCTCTCACTATTTCGCTCCTTTCACCAGACCGTTGACCCACTTATTTGTCCTCCTTCGAGCCCCGCTCTTAACAACCTCCCCCCTTTCTCTCCAACTCTATATCTATTTTTAAAACAGTGTGCGTGAGATGAAACCTGATTCCGTGAGTAAGACAAGTCTTCTTGTCAAAACGTTCGCAGAGGTCTGACGCCGGTACCTTTTCCAAAGTATTATTTCTGTCTGGTCACCATCTTCAAAGCCCCTCGTTCCTTATATATATATATATATAATATATATATATTTATATAATATATATTAGGGAGTAGTAAACTTGAGATGGTAGAGAACACAAGAGAAGAAAAACTTCGAACAAGGTAAAAGCACGATTGTGGCCTACGTTTCAGCAAAGAGAACTTGCTTTCCTCAGGGAGCTTTCCTCAGGCCCTGAGGAAAGCAAGTTCTCTTTGCTGAAACATAGGCCACAATCGTGCTTTTACCTTGTTCGAAGTTTTCTTCTCTATATATATATATATATATATATATATATATATATATATATATAGAGAGAGAGAGAGAGAGAGAGAGAGATAAGACCGACTACACAAGAAAGGAGAACATGGGAACTTCAAAAATATACAATGACACATTTGCAAATCAAAAGATGTTGGTACATCTACAAAGTACATTTGCACTACATTTCCAGCAAGCTGAAACCTTTTGTGGGCCTCAAAATAAAACGAATGTGGATTAAGGAGGCGCGTACATAATATAAAGTGTGTAGGAAGACGGATTAAACAGTGGAGTAGCAAAAGCTCCAGGCTGGTCTTATCAGGTGTATTTTTAGGGTTTCTTTACGCAAGTGTATTTCCATTCTGTAATTAAACTTTTTTGTTTCTTCTATTTCCTGTGGTATATTACCCTATTTTGGCCCCAATGAATCGCACCAGTCGCTGCCCGTACACATTACCAAGGGGTGCCGCGTTAAGGCTGCCTGCAACAGAACTTTTTGTTTGGCAGAATGAAGAATAACATATCGATCTGCCTAAAGGATGACTATAGTCTAGTATACTGTATACCAAATTAGCTGTGTTTTCTAGACGTAATTGATCAAATGTCAAAAGTTGAAGAGCGTCAAAAAGGGGCTTTCTAGGTGCGTCTCATTTTCACCTTGTGCTTGTTCTCAAATTCTGTTTTCGTAGGCGACGTATAGGATTAAGACAGGTATTGTACCTCCAGCCCCAAGAAACTATGCAGAACGACAGGTGACTATTGAAGAAAGCGTAAAACAGCGTTTTTAGTATCTGAATATCAAATAAGTCACGGGTTTGCAGTACAGCGTAGCAAGAAGATGCTAGCCTAGCACAAACAGCATCGACATATTCTGCTAATTCAAATGAGCACCCATAACAACTGCTACGTATCTAATTGAGTCCGCCTGTTCAAGTAAGCAGTTGTTGATTCATATTTCAACCAGTTCATTTCGAAGGTTTTTATCTGTAGAATCAAATATCGTATTTTCTCGTGTTGATAGTGAGTGTGTTGGACGAAAACCACTGAGCAATGTTTTCTAATTGCATAATACTTCTTCCCTGTTTTTCCTGTTCGTTGTCACCGGTTACGACATGCGCCATGTCGTCGACGTACGTAACTAAACCTGCGTGCGAAATACTTTCCTTAGGTCATTTACAAATAGCGAAAATAGCATCGGCCCCAGCACCGAGTTTTGCGGAACGCCGATGCGCACTAGCTAAGCGGTTGAGCTGATTTCGTTCATCACAACTGCTTGCTGACGATTTTCTAAGTAGCTAGAAAAGAAGTTGTGCCTTCTATCTTTGAATGCATGGCGTTGTAATTTCTTAAGCAAGATTTGATGATTGACGATATCAAGGGCCTTTTTTACGTCTACAAACACCACTGTAGAGAATTTGTTGTCGTTGAGTGCCGTTCAGTGAGCTTCACCATAGCAGATGTAAGGGCATGGTGTTAACTAAACCCGTGCTGTTTTGGGGACAGGATTTTGTAATTGTCAAGAGGAAATGACGCGTTTTGCTCTAATTTTTTCAAAAATAATATTCATCGCACTCAAAACTTAAATTGGCCTGTAACTTGACGGGTCTGAAGTTTCCCCGTCTTCATAGATTGGTGTAACCTTGGCCATCTGCAGCGATGTAGGATAGACACCATCTTGCAAACTGTGGTTAAACAAATGGCATATAATGGGGTTCAGAACGTCAACATTATCTCTAATTAGGCGCATAGAAATGTTGTCATGTACGTCCGCTTTGCGTAGAATTGTATTGGAGACCACATAGGGTATTTCTTTCACTTCTATATCCTGCTTTACGAAATTGTTAGCTATATTGCTAGGAAATGATGGTTCATCCACACCTAACTACGATGAAGTGTGATGAAAAATACAAGCTTGACGTTGAAGGCTGCTCAATCTCCATATTTAAATCAAATGCTGACGCCTGACCAGAAGCCATAAATGAACCTCGTGTCCTGAACGGTGTTTTTTATAACACGGGGAATAGAAGCATCCCATTTAAAGCGGGCGCCGTGGGCACTTATTGGGGATAACAAAACTGATATTCCAATGTCCCAACATCGGCAATGACCACCACTTTTGTTCACCTTGACCATGACATCTGTGTAATGCGTTAGAAATCCCATTTGCCAGAATTTCCCCAGTGAGTGTATTTTTATTTTTTATTCATTTGTTCAAAAAGCAGGGTAATATACGTCAACCGAAACAGCAACGCAAGCGGAATGCATATGGATACGTACTTCACCATCATGGGGTATGAGACCTATGCCGCTTAATCTGGCGCACATATTCAGCTGACTAACAATTCCCTCGATAAAGCAATACTCCAATGGCCTACTAAATTCGGAATCACTTTACGTTTCAGACAATAGTTATCAACCAGAAGTTACCCTACCCCTCGTTTGTCTCATGTCCATTCACTCTGCATGAATAGATATTTATAATTTAATGGAATACCCGCCACGGCGGCTCAGTGGCTAAGGCGTTTCGCTGCTGAACGCGAGTTCGCGGGCTCGATTCCCGGCCGTGGCGGCCGCTTTTGTGATGGAGGCGCGAATTCCAGATTTCGGCGCGAATTAAAAATACCCAGGTGGTCGAAGTTAACCCGGAGCCCTCCACTACGGCACGCCGGATCGCCTGCGATGCGTCGGCGTGTTGACTACACAGACAGTCAAACATTTAATGGAATGGTATGGGATGGATCCCAAGATTGTTAAAGCATTAACTATTAGCTCAAAGTTCCGAGGCACAGTTTCTCTGCACTTTGTACACAAAAGTTTTAAAATACTACCCATGGTCATTTTCTGTGTATAGTATATGAGATTTCCGACAATAAACAATCCGCCTAGAGAGCTAGTATAAATGTGAGTTTTGTCTTGTAGAGGCAAATATTTTCATGTTAATCTACGTCCACTCATCGCAAGTGCAAATTCGAGTGGATGATGACCGAAACGTTCGTTGCACACCGCTAGGGGCGCACCGCTTAGCAACCGTGTGTTTGTAAAGGTACGCGTAATACACGCCCGCAAGAATATCAGCCAATGTAGATCTGCTGATACATATAACTTCAGTGTCGCTTTATTTACAGTTTTGCTTGAAGTGTTTGGTGAGGCGGACGCAAGCCTGCACACGAAACAGGACCAGGGTGCCTTCCCGAAAGACGACGTCAGGGACACCTAGACTGGGTGGCGGCAGCGGGAAGAAGCTAAGACTAACCGGCTGTTGGTCGCTGAGCCTGGTCCGTCGTGTGTGGACACCAACAAATACTTGCAGCCTGCCCGTAAAGAACGGAAAGCCGCTAATGATATAAGAGTTCGTGCTTCCACAGAAATTGCACTTTACTGACGTCGAAATTGACCGACGGCGATGGTCGAGTGGTAAAACACGAGTATCGTAAGCGGGAGGTACCAGGTTCGAATCCTGGACAGCCGGATACCCACCGGTTTCTTTAAACGGTACAAGCGTCCCCGTACCATAGGTTGTCTCAACGGTGGAACAAACGCTTGGAGCTTGACCACGAGCAGTCATGGGGGGCCATGTGGTAGGTCCCTCAAACCCCTTCGGGCGGGGTCTGGGACCTCTGGGCACCCACCAGCTCAAAGGGTAGAAGCTCCCCTGTCTCAGGGGGGGGGATGAAGGGCTTGGAGACGCTCTACCACTGCGGCAGACGTGGTAGGTTCCTCTGGAGCCGCTGGTCACCGTTACGGCACGTCGGTTTGTACCATGGGGTGCGATAATGTGGGGGCACTTCCCGGTACCGCTGTGCCCCAAGCAGTGAAAAATTGGTACAGTCACCCCCTGCACAGGGGACCTCGTGCTTGGGAAGTTACCCGACATTTTCGAGAAATGCCCTGGTGGAAGGGGTGGTAACTTTTACCGCAGCGATGGCTCAGAGGTAGAGCACTCGCCTCGTATGCGGGAGGTACTGGGTTCGAATCCTGGTTCCGAGCGGGCACCCACCGGTTTCTGTAATGGGTACGGGCATCCCTGTTTGAGTGCGAACCCTTAAAAGGGGAATCCACGCCTGGAAAGCTGCCTTTACCGTTGCGAGGGGCCCCTGCCCCTTGTCCATCTGGCGGGGCCCCCGGCCATCATGCCACGCTGCGCCATTGCCCGGGGTGAAAGAGCCTGGCGGCATGCCCTGCCACGGGCGGTTCTGAGTTGAGCCTCCACCGTGGCTGTGGAAGGCACAATGTGCATTCGTGTGCCTTGATGGCGCCGGGCACCTACCGGAAAAATAGGTACAAGCGACTCCCCGGCCTGGCGCTCGGCCCTTGTATGGGACTAACGCTTGGAAAGTTCACCCGGCTTGCACGGGAAATCGCCCCTATGGAAAGGGGCGGCTGCAAAAACGCAGGAACTTTTTTTGTGTGGGAATGTTGTTTCCAACCACATAAAACAGGAAGCAACTCCATTTTGCCTTAGAAAAATTAAAAATTTGGTTAAACCTACTCTGATTGACTTTATTTCATTTTTTTAAACATTTGTAACGAAACGACATGACGGCAGCACTTTTGGACCACCCGCTTCAAATACAACTCAAAATCAGAGCCATGTATGGTTTCCGTAGGGTGGTCATTCCGGTTAATAGCAAAAAGCTCAGAACAGAAACTGGATTGATGAGGGGTCATTTCACGCCAAGATTATTGTATTGAAAGCACACCAGCTGTTCTTGCGTCACATCATCCGAAATAGATTCTAAAATATGTTTAGAGAACCACGGTTCCTTAAAACAAGAACAGTTCACTACCACAATTCTTGCTTTTTTTTCTTTTCAAACAAGGCTTGGTTTAAAAGAGATGTTTCTCACGAGTTTTAATATAAAAAAGCAGTTTTTTTTGGCGTGTCTGCCGCAAGGTCTGATTAGTCCAAAAGTGCTGCAAACAGGATCAACCATGCCGAAGTACAAGCCCGTTCAGTCACCACACACAGCGACAAACATTTCGGCAGAGATGCAGAAACCCTCCCGCCACTTTTTAATATGATCTGCATTCTCAGGAACCGGTGAACAACCGTACCACCACCGTGCCATCGCGTATGTGTACCGGTAGGGTCAAGGATGGATGAGGCGGGGAAATTTCAGGTGTATATATGGCGGCTATTGCAAAGGGACGCCTTCCCAAGCAGAGCTCGCCTCCATCACATACATCCGAAAGAATCCCCTTCATCATTATGCCCCTTGTGTGAGGAGCACGCCACAATAAGTCATTCCAAATATTAGTGCCCACAAGACGGCTTGCTTCTAACCGCCAGCAGCGAGCAGTGGAGGGAGGCGTTGGGTAGCCCCGACATGACTACACAAGAAGGCCCGAAGTCACCACCAGCGTCGGGCCCATGGCCACCCAGCTTCTATGACCCCTTCCTGGAATTAAAGCTTTCTCCTCGCCCCCCTCCTCCTCCTTTAGCGCCAGCGTTCACCTGCTCGATGACTCACGCACTGGACAAGCTTTCACACAACCTGAACAGCCGACAAGCTGCGGATCAGGATAACGTTCTAATCTCGCATAGCAAAGATCTACGTTCCATTCTACTCGCCTTTGTGGATTAACTTATGTGAGGTTTGTGTGGCTCATCCCAAAGACGCGTTTTCGGTTTCAGCAGCCATGGTCATATTTATGACGGGTGTGCAAACGTCAAATTCTTGCGTATCGAGATTTCGGCACACAATATTGATAACCAGGTGGTGAAACCACACGCCAAGCAATCCACCACGGCGGGTTTCACAGCCAAAGTGTACCTTGGGCACGTAAAACCCCAGAATATGTTTTTTTTCTTTTCCAGGCTTTGAACGAAATGTCGGGGGTAATCGCCTCTCTTATTACTACTAAATAATCTGCCCTTCCCCCTTCACGCGCCTCGACAAAGGTTTTTCGGAGAGTTGAATTTTGCAAGGCGCCGTGGCGTAACAAAGCACCCCTCAACATGTATTTTTAGTAGACATTATACTGGTTTACTAAACCCCCACTCTTGTGTCAGCTAGAACGTGGCCCTAACTGCAAATAAAAATTGCCCCCGAATGGAGTTTAAAAGGTTTTAAATGAATATCGAAATCGCAGATACATTTGCCGTTACTGTGTCGTCGGCATGTGGGATTTTAGAACAAAACGCTGCCCGTGCAGTGATTCGAGACATCAGCGGAGACGTGTTGCGGTGTGATTCTGTGGAGAATGTTACCCCAAAAGAAAATTAGGGTATTTGCGTCTGCACAACGTACAATGTTCAAGCATACGCTTTCAAAGGTTTGCAATAATGTCAAATAATGTCTGTCAAAGCGGTTTTTGTCTTATTTACAGACTGTTCGTAAATTCGTGTTTTATTTTATATTTCTACGTCAAGACGCAAGCAATCGATAATTTGTATGAAAAGAAGCGTTTGTTTTTGTTTCGTTCATCAGAGAAAAGGTTTCAGTTTGGCAAAACATATTCTGTAGTGTTTTGCTACGAAATTCCTACGTATAAGTTAACAAAACTTCTATTTGCGAGGAGATAAAAACATATAGACTGTCTCTTCACTGTCCAATTGTCTAAGGAAGAGCACTCTTTCTCTTATTTTGCTCGTTTGAAGTTAACGTGACAGATAGTGAAACGAGCTTGTTTGTATCACTATGATAAATCGTGCGGTGATTCAATGACCAAGAATGTTTTGTAATACATTTTTAGTATTCGGATGCGCACTTCTTCCTGGACTTTGAAAAAACACCCGCTTACGAAGCAGTCCGCGCAACTATACTGAAACCAGAAATCAGAGCAGCAAACACCTGATTTAACCAGGTGCCTGCCGAAGAGCAATGATCTCTTTAAACTATCTTGCGGAGTGATCAAGAAGGGTGAAGGTTTTGAAATAAAGCGTATAACGCTAAAATTTGTAATGCTGTTCCCACTGGAAGGCAATATGTCAGGCTATTCATTTTTACCACGGCCAAGATACTTGTTTTAATGCGCCAAACTGCCCGACATTATGCCACATTACTCCATTCTTATCAATACTTCCGATTCACGTTCCGCACCAATTTAACGTAGAAAACGTGTGTTACAGTCATAAGCTTAGTTACCAAGAATACAGTGGGGTTTGTAAAGCATCTTGTGCGTCGCAGGCCTCACAATGCCGAAATAGTAGCACGTAAAACTCTTGCTAGGGGGAAATAGAATCCGCATGTTGTGTTTATAGCGGAAGCGTCATCACACTGGCCTTAATCTCACTTTTCAGTTCGCCACTGCAGATTTGACCACCGGTCGCACAATCCTGCTATCACTGCCGGTGCGCCTGGAATTACATGAGAACAACGATACGGCGACAGCACCACGTGACCTTCTCGGGGTGACATCCAGGCGAACCACCGTCTCTACAGCCGCTATAAAGGATCTGCGCCAGAACCAGCGCGCATTGGCGGCTGCAGTGGCATCACACTGGCCTTCATTTCACTTTTCACGTCGCAACGGCATGTTTGTGAACGCTGAATGCTTGCCTGCTATTCTTTGTTTTAAGCCGCTGCCTCAAGTGCAACTACCTGTACACTGGTTAAACTGATTATCTGCGAACTTGTGTTGTCTTCAAGCACTTCCATGACGGAAGATTCCGCGTGTCTGGCTTGAAAGGCCGAGTTTACTGAAGATGATCAGCTTTTAATCTGGACAGATTGCAGTAAGTACTTTCATGAATTGTGTTGTGGGGAGTCGGGTTGCCGGCACTTCGTTCCAGAAATGTCGCCAGGAGCAAGGCATGGCAATGTTCGTCTTGCCGAGGCGCCAAAGGCGGCATAGCGCCTCAACAAGTCATGCCCGCTCAGGGACGCGATGTTGTCAAAATTTTCGCTGAAGTGAAGTCAAAACAAGAAATGCTTGTGTCGCTGTGCACTACAGTCGGCGGCATTGAACACTCAACTGATCTGCTTTCAAAAATGTATGATGACTTCATGGCACAACGTACTGCGCAAGACGTAGAGCTGAAAGCTGCAAAAAATGCTTTGCCGCTGTTTAAATAGCCGACACGTGTAACGCTGTGGAACAGCTACAATGAGATGTTATTGAAGTTAAATGGCGCTGTCGCAAACAGAATCTAGAAATCTACGGCATTCAGGAATCTCAAAACAAGAAAACGCCAAGATCTCGTTCCAATTCCGCCTAACGTGGTGGCTCAGGAGCCGGGTAGTCGTGCTGCTGAGCCGAAATATGGCTTTTCTATCTCGGCCGCGGTGGCCGTTTTTTTAGACGGGCGAAAAATGATAACAGCAGTAACGATGTTTCCGCGCGATCTAAATAGAACCAGGGGCTCTCAAGTTATCCGGCGACATACAGTACTCATTGTCTCACAGGCCCGCAGAAGCTGCGGCACGGGATACACCAGAATATTCATTATTCCGTGTTCCACCTAATTGGCCTGGGTAAACGCCGTCCCACGTTCACCAACTTAACACACACCGTCACTCTTTTGCACCCCTCGACTACGATGGTTCGATACGTGGATTTTTGTTACACCGGTGCGGAATCATATCTGCCACGGCAGGCGAAGAACCCCCTCACGTCTACTTTCTTGTTATGTGCAATGCTCGCTTGATAAACTGCAGCGTATGTTGAATCAGGCTAGTCGCTATTTCTCCACCCCGAATTGTTCCCTTTATTACAGTGGAAGCTCGTTTACACATGTTTCGAATTTTTGCAGAGTTACGGAGTCTTCGTCTTGAAACACAGTTTTCGGCACAACGCAACCACCCGAGTACGTTTGCAAGTTTTTGTCTAGGGCGCAGTTTTAGATCATTTCCTTTTGATTGTCAACTGTTCTATAAATAGGTAGTGGAGTGTATCACTATTCATATTTACACAAGTGACAGTTTGCAATGTGAACTACTTCGGATGCAAAATCCCAAACAAACCTTTGGTTGATTTCTCTTGAATATATTTGTAAATTTATTGGTTTCTTTGTTTTTATTTTAGTGCTCAATTTTAAACATGTTTTAAGTATTTTTTATTTTAAATTTTCATTCCACGCGTTTACGCCTGGAAAGTTTTTACAAAATCTAAAACTAGTAACAGCTTTTTTTTTTTCAGCTCTTTCGTATTTTTGTAACGCAATATATAGATGTTAAACACATTAACTTATTAATGTCGATCTTGTAACCATGCTACTTGCATCTGCATCCTTCTAAACAGCAGTTAAGTTTTAACATGCGGGTCTAATATTCAGTCACGTCATGAAGCAAATATCCAGTCAAAACGGTAGGCGTTTTGCCAGATACCTTCTGAGAGTAGTTACTATTTTGATGTGTTAGACAGTGTTCATAGATGGAATTGCCTGGCATTTACAATCACACAGCAACAACTTCGTGATGAATTTCCAGTATCACTGGAGAGCTATTTCAGACGTTTAGACAACCGCTTGCAAAGCTGTCACTGATGTCGGATCAAAGAGCGCAGTAACCGCACCGTTATTTATGTTATTACGCGCTTAATGCAAACGGCTGTTAAAACGTTTTTGTGTGCGTATTAAGAAATAACGCTGACATAAATACGAATGTTTGTTTCGACTGCCACAAAACCTCCTTGTTTTGCCGTTATAAATTGCTGACTATTGTGTTTACGTTGTTGCCTAGTACCACAATGTCAAGTTGGGCAGTGACATAACGTGGGCAACGCGTGTTGCAGACGGCTGTTCATGTGGTAACAATTCACTGGGTGGCTCCGAATCAGCGTCATTCTTCCGCCACAGCGCCTACAAAATGTTGGGAAGCTACTAGTTCATTAATCTCTCGCCAGAATGAAAATCATATATATGCGTGCTCTCTTTGTAACCGAATTAATCTATGTGTGAACAATCGACTCAAGACAATCTGATATCCACCGACAACGTGATGTATTCATCCAGAGTTACACTAGTGGACGTGAATATGTATGCATAAATACAGAAATGTGGCTGAATAGAACTGTTCGCATCTCGAAAGTTGGCCCCCCAAAAAAATTCTACTCTTTGAATGTCGAACAAGCTCTTGACACCACGCTTTCAAGTCACCATATATTGTCCCTGGAGCACGCATTTCGAACCGCACCGGTCACCCGCCGCACGTTTCGCATATAGGAGCCCTCGCTGCCACTTGTTCTTCTTCATTCTTTTTATGTGCAGCGACAGAGTGTAACAGCGTTCTGCATTAAATCCCAGCCTTTTCGCGTCCATCCACACTTTTGAACACCGCAAGTTGGGACCGTGCCGTCGTAATAATGTATGGCTTACGTTAGTTTTTTTAAAGTAGCACCCGTTTTGGGTGTAATATGTAATGTCATTTTGCATTTAGAAAACACATAGAATGCAAACGCAAATAACTGTCTAAGAGCCATGCCCCAAAACTTCGCCCAAACTTGTAGAAACAGGCTTCCGCTCCTATGCAGTTGAAGCACCGGCGCAGCTTGCCGGATCCCCCTCCCCCTGCCGCTGATGTAACACTTCTTCGGGTGGCGGCCTGGCGAGCTCTTTGTCAGGGTGGTCGTTTACAATCAAAATAATTTTCCGGATTTATGGACCCTTGTGTTGTGCTCATCGATGTGGACATGTGCACCGCCTGACGTTGTTAACTAGGAAGACTCATTTAGGGGGGCTTCTGTGTTATTGCTCTCCAAAATATGCGTCTCTGTACGCTGTGCATTATTGGAGCTCGTTGATTCCGGTGTTCATTTTCACGTAAACGTTGGAAACGTAGTTTCAACTTGATTTCTGCGCAAATGATCGTTCGTTAGACTGTAGGTCAAATCTCCCTTTCCTCCCCTATTCCGGCTCTGACATTGCTGTTCTCCCTAAGCACTTACCAAAAAGAGCTCACAATGAAAGTACTCGCATCAACACCGCACCCTAAAAATTTTAAATGCCTGCACACCTGAATAGAAAACGTACCTTTACACATGGCGCTACCTTATACCTTGCTTTGCATAAGCGCAGAGCGTTTCATTTGGAGATAGTAGCGCAGCTACTTAAGCGCATTCGACATGGTGCGTTTTTCGTCTGTGAATTCGGCGGAACGAACATTCGCACTTGCGAAGTTCGCAATGCCTGGGAATGTAGTCTACATGGCCTGCGAACGTAACGATCTTCGCATTTCACAGCTACATTGTTTGCAGACATTTAAGTCTACCGCGTGCAAAGCTTGTTGCGATTTTTTTAAAAAAGGTTTTATCTTACTTTCTCGGCGAGTTGTTTCCGACTGTTTTGCAATAAATATGAGTCTGCCTGTGGTTTCATGCAACAATCCCCCATTACTTATCAATATACGTACACCAGCAGACAAGGCAAACACAGCAACCAACCTGGTTCGCTTGTTGTGCGCGTTTAGCAGAACTCGGTTTACCTCGGCCGGCTCAGCTTGGGTTCATCTGTACTTGTTCCCTGATGTGATGCCCGCCACTCGCGCGGATACCAATTAAGTATTCTGTGAAAACGGCGCGCTACATGGTATTGTGAACGCGCGTGCGTTTGTTTCGGTACACCCGCGCTTACGCCACTCGTATACAAGCAATGCCATCCTGTTTCTAAGCGTGGAGATGGTGCTGCCGTGACGTTCACCTAGCTGTGTTCCTATTGGCCGCAGGATCGGCCCCTTTACCCCGCACGAGCCGGACGAGCGGCGTTCGCGGGGGATCCTCGACCTTTCCAAACATTTGGCACTTTGCCGCAGCAACGAAAAAATTTAGTTTTGCCGCACGAGCGGCGCCGCATCTGCGAATTCGAAAGGAAAATCGCACCATGTAGACCGGGCTTTAGATTGAATAATATGAAACTTTCAATGTTTTCGCTCGAATCGCGTGAAGAGCGAAGCTTCACCACTTATAAAATTTGCTAGATATTACGATAGCTTCAGTGACATGACTGCGCCATGTTTGGAATTCATCGCTTCTTTAGCTTGCAAGCTTACTCATTAGCTGGTTTTGATTGATTGATTGATTGCCTTACTTATTGATTGATTGATTGATTGATTGATTGATTGATTGATTGATTGATTGATTGATTGATTGATTGATTGATTGATTGATTGATTGATTGCAACTTTTCAGTTTTTGGAGACCATACTGCGCAAAAACAGGGTTGGAGACAATTGGCGTTAGATGTTTGAGGGGCACCCCCTGGCTATGGACGTCAGCTTAGGGACTAGCGCCGCTGTCGTCTGCTACACTCCGCTTGTAAAGTGCAGCAGTGCCTCTGCTATAAAACGCCATTTTTTGTGCTTCAGGGCATTAAAAAGCATATTTCCAGTAGTTTGGGTTTTTTTTTTCATTTTTTCACACCTCCGAAAAATATGAAGCTGTATCCCTCACAATTAGCAACACACGAGGAGAGAGTAAACAACTTTTTAAGTGCATCGTTCAGGACGTCGTGTCAAACTCGTCTACTGTAACGAAATCAACCAGTCCACCTCGCCACTGTGCCCAGAGTGTGATGTGCGTGAATATCTCAAACACCTAATATGTGACTGTGCGCGATGTAGTATCGACCGCATTTTATCGGCCGCATGAACGATCAAATATGCCTGCATGGGAGCCAGTCTATGCAGTGCAAAGGGTTCACCTCAGGGACCCCTAAATGGAGCACTAAATGCATTTGTAAACATTGTGAGATTACTTGTGCAGATGAAATCCTCGAGTGCCGTAGACAAGGTTTGGAATACTCTGATTGCGTTTACGTGAAGTAGTTGAGTAGAAAAATGATTCTCAAATTTGTGTTCTTTCTACATGCTTTTTTTATTTTCGGTGATGTTTCCTACGCGCTAAGCCTGTCCTGCAAAGCGATTGAACGATGTTTACCGCCATAACTTTCCTGCATATGATAATGCGGTGCTTTTCTCAATACTATATTTTCGTTACAAATATATAAGTGGTATTGGCAACAAGGGATAGCAGAATGTGTTTATTGGGGTTCATTTTGGGAGGGGTAAATCTAGTTTTTGTTTTGGTTCCACCATGCAAACCGTCCCTGCTTTTTGACGTTATCTTTGATCGCACTAAAGTCCATACGCAGGGAATCTTTCGTGACCCACAATACACATGTTAATGCAGAAACAAGGCATATAGTTCTTCTTGCACCATTCCTAGCTAGAAAGTATCATTTCATGCTGTAAGGAAGGTGGAGCCAAGGTGAACGCAGTGGCTGAATACTGGTTCTCCAGTTCGGAGATGCTGAACCACGGGACGTTTCTCCTGCACCTTCGGAGCTTACCTACATGTCTTTTTTCCGCAGTGTCCACTACGTCGCTGGCCCATCGGTCAATTAAACATTGCCGGCCAATAAAAAAACGCTGTCGACCCTGGCTTTGATCTAATACAGGGGGATGCCACTCGCGTTATCCTTCATAGAAAACAAATTATGCAACGGCAACATGCAACAAAAAGTACAAATGGCAAGTATAGATGGGCACACGCCTTCATATCAAGCATTGCTATTTACTGGTTGGATTGCAGTACTTTGAGCTGCTAAACTCATCATTGAAAAACTCTTGGTCTGTAAACGTAACTTAAATCCCAAAACAAGCAAGGCTTTTTTCATTAATTACTAAATAACCCATATTTAGTTAGGCTAGCTTTATCTTATCTCCCACAATTGCCTGATCAGCAGCTGATCTTCCTTTTTTGCTCGGACAGTATTATCGACCGGAAAAGTGTGTTCATGCTAAATGCCGCCCTGCCATGCAGTCCAAAGGTTTTAGGGTACGCAAAGAAAGCTTCAGTTCATTTTCTCATAATATTACATTACTTCGCTCTTAAATGGCTTGAGGATTTCTACGAGTGTATCAGTCACTCAGGCGTCTGCAGCTTGCGACAAAGTGTCGAAAGTCTATTACGTGAAGTGAAACTTTCTCGCTAGAAAAGGGGCTGGCAGGTTTATCCGGTCCATCTCTTCTATCGAGGACACGTCACAAGCTGTTCATGGTGTTTCATAAAGTGTGACTCATGAGTGATCACACATAATATTGCAATTGACGGGCGTGTTCGATGATGATTGTAGGGTTTTACGCGCCGACGTAACTCAGGCGATGAGGCGCGCTGTAGTGGAGGTTCTGGATTAAATTTGGCCATCTGTGGATCTTTAACGTGCACCGAAATCTCGTACACACTGGCGTTTTTGGTGTTCGCCTCCATCTGAAAAGCCGCCGCTGCGGCCGGGAATCAAACCCGTGACCTCGTGCTTAGCAGTGCAACGCCTTAGCCACTGAGCCATTGCCGTGGACGAAACAAGCTCGAATAGTCCCATAATATACCATAACAACTAAATTTCGACATTTATGCTCGTTTCCAATTTCACTGAAGTTTTCCCTAAAAATATAATTTACTCAAACCTAGGTGCGTCGGCACGAAATCCACGGTCCTCGTCCTCGCCCATCACATAGCAAGATGAGTTTGCATCATTTTGCGTCACTGCTGCAGTTGTTGCGGCCGCTCCAGAGCTCGCACGGTGTTTTTATTTTATCAGGATTTAAATAATAAATGAGGCATAAGCGGCTCCATACACGACCGAAACCATGCTTATATGCGCTTGCCTGGGTCATGCAAACGTAAATAAAAATTGCACCAATTCTGGAAAATGGTTGGTTACGATTTCTCAACCCATTAACTAGGCTGTGCGGAATTCCAAAGATTCTAACTCTTTTTTTTTTCATAGCGTCTGCAACGCTCACGAAACTCCTCATGTGCCCTAGTTTCACCGAGGAGTTTAATGGTTGGCGGAAAATGAAGAAAGTCATAGATTCGTGTGCACCTTTGACACGAACCTCAGAATAGTGTAACGGTGTTACTGCTCTAGCAAACACCGATATTACGAATAGATGTATGTCACAATGTCATTTGATACCATTTCATCTCTAGAATATGGCTGTTCAGTGCATAAATAACGTTCTCCGCAATTGAACACAATGTTGCGGCTTGATTTCTGGAAACGAGTCATCATAGTCAAAATGCATCAATTAAAAACGAGCCGGTAGAACGATAAAGAAGCATCAGCAAAACGTCTGTGTGTATCGAGTGCAGCGCACGCTCAATACTAATTAAACGTCACAAAATTAGTACATAGCCCCTCCCCCAAGAGCTATCTGAAAAACCTTGCAGTATCTCGTACTCCGAAATTACAAGTTTGAAAATGTTTGAACGTTTCAAATGTTTGTGTTCCTCGGATCACTTTTTCTTGCATTCCGCCCATGTAATACACTACAACTGTACTATAATGAACAGCTTTACATTAAACGATGGAGCTATAGATCGATTGCGGTGGTTCCCGATTGAATGATTGAATGATTTATTCAGATTGAAAGATTGAATGATTTATTCCCGTACCTGTGCAGCTGCTTTTTTCTGATCATTCGTTCCCATCAAGCTTATCTCGATACAGGTTTAAGTAGAGCTCCGGCCTACTCAAAAGCATAGTTTATCGAATGTATTTAAAGGAAAGGACAAGTGTAGGAACATTGTTTTTTCAGCCTACGCGTAACTATAAATTGTAATTTTCTCACACCAACCTTTGCGTTTATTTCTTGATGCGGCCCGATTGCAATTGCGGAACCCAACAAATTATACCTACTCAAAACAGTTTTCATTGTTTGATTTAGTATCAAGCGATATCGCTGAAAGTGATCTGAACATCGCGGTACGATCCGCTCACAAGCTACAGGTTTTGTTGATGCTAAACTGAGTCCTGCATTCTTAAAAGTAACAAATTTGTCAAAACGATCACATAACCTTAGTGTCCTGTTCTGCCGAGATAGCGCACGCACAAGGCTCGAGTCCAAATGCTCACTGGCCTACCCGGCCGGCAGCACGTTTATTTCAATGGTTTTGAAAGCGCCATCTCGTGGCGCTACAGCATATTGCATGTGCCGGTGGCAATAACATAACATTCCTCCCTCCTTTAACAAAGGAAGCAAACAAAACGGAAACATAAGGAACCGAACAAATAGAATAATGCGCATGCTGAAAGTTTAGCTTCGTTACTGAGGCACATATCGCACATATCGCACAGCTGGTTTCCGCACGCGCGAGCTGCGGCGAAGTGGAGTCTGAAGGGAGACCACTGAGTTCGGGACGTCACCCATGGCACTGGCACAAATACAGGGGTCACTGGAGAGATCCGGGCCCTTTAGTTCACTAGGCGAAACACTCTTAGTTGGGATGACACTGGCGGCCGCTGCTGGGGTGTCGGCAGCGGCACCGTCTGCAGTATCCCAAACCACGGCGGGTTCCATGCGTGGGACATCCGGGCTGTTATCCTGGGTTGCCTCAGAGTGTTCCAACAGCTCAGGCTGCCACGGTACCGCCCGGACGTGATCGCGGTGTCTTGTCCAATGGCGGCCATCTGGAAGTCTGAGCACCGCTGAAAAACCTTTGTCCGCTCACACCGTTGCCGGTACCCACGCGCGGCCTGATCGGTAATTGCGAGCAAACACAGTAGTCCCGCTCCTGCCGAGTCTCTGTTAACCCGGAGGCTTTCTGTGATTTGCTGAGATATCACAGTTGTTCGTAAATCAGGCCGCAGCAAATCTAGCGCTGTTGTCAACCTCCGACTCATGAGAAGATCAGGCGGGGCTGCAACCGGTGACTTCATAGGAAGTTGTCCCGGTATGCAAGCGAAAATCCTGGCTAGCTGCACGTGCAAACCATCCCCCGACTCCACTTTCTTTAGCTTCTGCTTGATAGTCTGTACCGCACGCTCCGCTGCTCTAATATATGCTGGGTGGTATGGTGGTACACGGATTTTTCGGATGCTGTTTCTACGCAAGAAGACCTTGCATTCTTCACTCACGAACGCTGGTCCATTGTCGGATACGACCACATCAGGGACTCCATGCACTGCGAACATTTTTCGCAAGCAATCAACGGTGGCTGAAGCTAACGGGGCAGATACGGGAAACACCTCTATCCCTTCGAGAATGCGTCGACTGCTCTGAATAAGTAGGTATTCCTCAGCGTTCCGGCATAATCTACAGGAATCTGGGACCGACGGCCTTTCCTAGGAATGGTCATGGCTTAATCGCTGACCGCCTCGGTAATCGCTGATTTTCTTGACAGGTGCGGCACGCTTGTACCGCTGCTGTTACTTCATCGTCCATGGATGGCCCCCAGACATGACTACGAGCCACCGCTTTCATTTTAGCAACTCCTGGATGCCCTTCATGGAGCAGTCGTAGCACGTCAGCCTGCATGGACGCAGGCACAACCACCCTGCTTCCCAGCAATATGCAGTCGCTCTGTACACTCATTTCATGCAGGCGAGTGGCGTACACATTCCACGGCGCTTCCTGTGGAATTCCCCTACCAGTCCACAGTGCTTCGCAAAGACGTGACAGACATGGGTCTTTCCTCGTAGCGGCTGCAATAGCTTGCGCAGACAGCACTCCGGGGTAGCATCTTTGGTGCATAAAAATCTCCAGCGGGTTCTCGACGGGCATCTCAGCTGTCGGAAGCGGAAGCCGGGTTCAGGGCATCGGCGTGAGGAATGCGGCCACCCGGTCTGTACTTCAACACGTAATCATAGCCCGACAGCAAGAGTGCCCAGTGAAGTAGTCGAGGTGACCAAGACTCCGGAATCGGCTTATTGTCCGCGAGAAGCCCCAACAGTGGCTTGTGGCCGGTTGGTATTTGGAATGGGCGCCCCCACAGGTACTGTTTGAACCGTGTTACGCTGAACACAACTGCCAAGGCCTCCTTATCTAGCTGGCTGTAGTTCCGCTCAGCTGTCGGCCACGCTTCTGGACGCAAAGGCAATTGGTCGCTCTTCCCCCGATGGTTCTATCTGGGCTAGAATCGCGCCGAGACCATATGGCGCCGCATCTGTGTCCAGCACTGTAGTTTCCTTCGGGTCGAAATGCGCCAATGTGTCTGCAGATGCTAGGAGCTTCTTACTTTCGCCAAAAGCCTTCGTCTTGACGTGACGTCCTATGCCCATGGTGTACCTGGTACCAGCAAACCATTCAGAGGATTGAGCACTGCCGACAAGCGATTAATGAATTTACTGTAAAAGTTTATCAGCCCCATATAGCTCTGCAAAGTTTTCACGTACTTCGGTCTTGGTGTCCCAAGAATGGCTTCGACGTTCCTGGGACTGGGATGCAGACCTTCGGCGGTGATGACGTGGGCCCAAGTACGGTCTCCTATGAATTCGCATTTCGCTAGCTTCAGGCGTAGGCCGGCTTCCTGAAGGCGCTTCAGCACTTGGAACACGTTTCTCCTGTGGTCATCGTCGTCGCTTTCGTCAACAGGATATCGCCGAAGTAGACAACGACGTGTGGGAGGTCGACGAGGCAAGTTGTCCATTTTTCGCTGGAACAAAGCTGGCGCCGAAACGACGCCGAACGGAAGCCTTCTGAATTGAAACAGTCCTTTCACGGTGTTTATGGTGACCAGCTCTTGAAACTCGGCATCCAGCCTTATCTGCTGGTAGGCGTCCTTCAAATCAAGTTTTGTAAACTTCCTATCGCCACACAGTTTGGCGAACAGCTCATCGATTCTTTGAATGGGGTGACTTTCCAGGGCCGTGACTGGATTGATAGTGATTTTAAAATCACCACACACACGTAGTCTACCATCTTGCATCAGTATTGTAACCACCAGCGCGGCCCACTTCGCCGTCTTTACAGGGCGTATACTGTCTTCGCGTTGCAAACGCTGCAACTCTTCTACATACCTGTCACTAAGTGCAAACGGCACCGGCCGCGCCTTGTAGAATTTTGGCCTTGCTCCATCTTGCAGCGTAATCCTGGCCAGCACACCCTTCATCGTACCAAGGCTGTCAGAAAACACGTCCACCAACGAGAAAAGAAGGCGTCCAGCAACCAGAAGGCGTCCAGCAAAAGACGTCCAGCAACCAGAAGACGTCCAGAAAAGACCAGGCCAGAAATCGTGCTGATTGTTTTCACTTCTAACGGATTCGAGATGGTAATGCCGAACGCTTCCATCCAGTCCTTTCCGAAAAGTGTCGGGCAAGCTCCGCTCACGACTAACAAAGGCAACCTTGCCTCCTGCTTGCCGACCTTCACAGTCGCCGTTATCTTTCCCAAGACTGCGGAAACCTCTCCGGAATAGCTTTTGAGCTGCACGTCCGTGTGCTCCAGCGGGTTCTCTGGGAAATGTGCTCGAAATTTCGCTTCGCTTATTATCGAAACACTTGCCCCAGTTTCAAGTTCCATCACTATCAGCACGCTATTTACAAGACCCTCGATTTTTATAGGTTTATAGCACGTTTATTTCAATGGTTTTGAAAGCACCATCTCGAGGCGCTACAGCATATTGCACGCGCCGGTGGCAACAACATAACACTTAGTGGGGAAAAATTGGCACGCCTGAGTAAAACCCATCGCTATCCGCTTTATTCGAGTGAACAAACTAGACCTGTAATATTTGTAGACCTTTTGTATAGTGGATTTTCACCTAGATGGAGGTTAAGGGTTTTTTTTAAATTTCGGAAAGCTGCTTTTCACCACACGAAAAAACTAAATGTACAGATACACTCCGGATTCCCGAAGGAATTACAGGAGGGGGCCATGATGTGGACCTTGCATCCACACCATGAAATCTGGCGGACGTCCGACCCGCCAGCCGCAGGGGGCGATGTGCACATGGCGTAGGACTCGGAGGGCAAGGTAACTCCACACCCAATTCCCAGCTGTAGCTGGTCAACAGGAGCGGGGCAAAAGGGGAACGTGGAGTAAACGGGACATGGTATTGATGTGGCGAGGACCTCGTCACAGCCGCCGGGAGGGCGGCTCCCTGGCAAAGGTGTCTGAGCAGGACCTCATCTTGGCGAGACGACCCGCCAGGGAGATCTGTACAGTGCGGGGGTATGAGAGCACGTACGGTGCGCAGTAGACGCTCTTTTTCACTGACAAGGCGAACACCGTTTAACGAAGGGGTGGCAGGAGCTGGATATTGGACACGCAAGGGGTGCGTACCGGCATCTTCTCTGCAGCCTGCATTGCGGGGTGGCTATTCCGTTGGCGATATGACAGGCGCACACGACATGGGTAACTGTCCACTATGTTCTGAATTTCTAGCACAAGTGCATTGGACGTAAGAGTTTTAAGGAGCTCTCGTACAGCTGCCGATGAATCAGTGTAAATTGTACACTGTGATGAAGCGTGGTTGATAATGAATGGTCTGTGTAGCAGAGCATCCCGCAGTGCAAGGAGTTCTACCTGCGATGATGGCCACTTCTCCGTTGTAATGTAAGTGCAGGTCAGTATATCGGGAGGCGAACTCGGACAAAGTAGAGCGGTATGATGAAAGGTATCCGAAGCACTGGCGTCGACAAACATTAGCGTAGAGGAAGGGCTAGCAATGTCAATAGAAGACTGAATCGGAGCACCAACCGTTCGGAGATGATTACGGGCAACAGATTGTGTATCCGTTAATTCGTGGAACTTTCATGGCGGCCGTATAGTGGTTTTTGGTAGTTGTGGGGCTGGTGAACCGGTCATGTACGCTGCAAGAGCGGCAGAATCTGGTTCAAGTCGAGAGCTTGTTTTTGGAGCCGGGCTTGTCGACGCTGATGGACTAGCTCATCAAATGTGTTGAGCTCTGCTTCCTGCTGGAGAATAGGGACGGTGGTGAGGGCTAGAAGAACAGTTATACGTCGCATAGCCGAATTGTTTATTGTATAAAGTAGTTCCCAGTCTCACTTCGTGAAAAAGTGGAATTGAGCTTGATACACTACGCGAGGCTGAAAAATGGCTCGGACAAGCATGCGGGTCATGTTGGAGGCCGCACCGTCGGCTTTATGAGAAATCCGACAGAATATATGCAGCGCTTGTGAAGCTTGATGCTTTGCAGAGCGAATGCAAGGTTTTGCAGAACCGGTGGCCGTAATATCCGAGCCCAACAAACGTAAGGTAGACGCTGCTCGTACAGGCGCGCCTTGAACAGAAAGATGGACAGGGGAGGTTTCCAAGCGCCGACGGCCCCATGCGTTGGCCACGGTGAGAAGTGCCGTTTTCTGAGGATAGAGCGTGAGGCCGTGATACCTGTACCAAGAAATGGTTTCGTCTAGAGCTTGTTGCAAGCGGACACTTTGGTGCTAGTGAACAGACCGTACCGTGATGTCCACAGCATAAATGATACTATTAGATGGGTGGAACAGCACCAAGTCGCCACGCAAGAGGTATCATGGCCATTTTAAATAGCAAGGGATCCAGGAAAGATCCACGAGGCACACCACGGGGAGGCTGGAGGAACCGGTTGGAGATTCGGTAGACGAATGGAGAAAGTGCGGTTTCATAAGTACGAGGAAATGACATCACACAAGCGGGATGGCAGGTGAAGGAGATGAAGTACCACAATGACATCAGCGTAGTCAAGCTGATTGTACCCTTTGTGAATGTCCATGCCCAGCACAGAGCGCATATGGTGCAACTTTTTGTATATCTGTGTGTATGATCAGGATTCAGGAGTTGTCTCTTAGTGCCATCACATGCAGCAGAAAATTGGCTACGCCATGACATGCGTCATTACTCGCCCAGGGGACACCCTTTAAGATTACGAGGACCGGAGGGAAGCGCTGCTTCGGGGTGATGTGCTCTTCTCGCCACGCAGAGATCTCGTTTCAATTCCGCCTGACGTGGCGACTCAGGGGCTTGGTAATCATGCTGCTGAGCCGAAATATGTCTGTTCCATCTCATCCGCGGTGGCCGATTTTTTAGACGGGAGAAAAACAGCAGTAACGATGTTTCGGCGCAAAGTAAAGAGAACCAGGGGGTCTCAAATTATCCAGCGGCATCCACTACCCCTTGTCTCACAGGCCAGCAACAGCTGCGGAGTGGGATACACCATAATATCTAATATTCCGTGTTTCACCTAATTGGCCTGGGCAAACGCCGTCCCACGTTCATCACCTTAACACACACCGTCACTCTTCTACCCCCCTCAACAAAGATAGTTCGATACGTGGATTTTTGTTATACTGGTGCGGACCCATGTCTGCCACAGCAGGCAAAAAACCCCTCAAGTCTATTTTTTGTTTTTGTTTTGCGCAGTGCTGTCTTAATAAACCGCAGCGTATGTTGCATCAGGCTAGTCGTTATTTTCCCACCCTGAATTGTGCCCTCTATTACAGTGGAAGCTCGTTTAGGTGTGTTTGGAACTTTTGCAAAGTCTCAGTTACCGAGTCTTCATCTTGAAACATACTTTTCGGTAACAATGCAACCACCTAAACGCGCTCGTGATTTTTTGTTTAGGGCGCCGTCACAGTGCATTTTCTTTTAATTGTCAACTGTTTTGTAAAACGGTAGTAAAGTATATAACTATTCACGTTTACAAGAGTGAAAATTTGCAGTACTCACTACTTAGGATGCAAAATCACAAACAATACTTTGGTTGATTTCTTCTGCAATGTCTTGTTTACATAATTCGGCTGCTTTAATATTTATTCTTTGTGCCTACATTTTACCATTTTGGTCAGTTTTTAATTAAAAGTTGTTATACGCATTTTGTGTTGCAACAAATTGCAAAGTAAATAAACATACAACAGTTTTTGGCAACTTTTAAAGAATATTTTTTTAATTTTGTGAGGGAGTACGCGCATCGAAAATTTGTAAATGTAATGACCACGATTGCTCAAGGTTAACTGTGGGTGCTTCCCTTAATGCAGTTTGACAATAGCAATATCTAGTGCCAACGCCAGGTGTTTTGGCCGAGACGCTTCGAGAGCAGTTAGTATTTTCATTTGTTGGACAAATTCTTCAGAGACGAATTTGCCTGGCATTTACAATGACCCAGCAACAACTTCGTGATACATTTCCAGTTGCACTAGAAAGCTATTTCATACGTTTAGACAACTGCTTGGAAAGCTGTCACTGATGGCGGATCAAAATAAGAACAGTAAAGCACCGTTATTTATGCTATTGCGCGCCTAATGCAAGCGGCTCTTCAACATATTGTACGTGGTGATTAAGAAATAACACTCACATAAGTACGAATATTTCTTTCGCCAGCCGTAAAACCCCCGTGTTTTGTATTTGTAAATTGCTGACTAATGTGTTTACGTTCTTGCCTAATACCACAAAGTCAAGTTGGGCAGTGATCTAATTGGGCAACGTACGTTGCAGACGGGTGTTCATGTGCTAGAAATTGACTGGGTGGCTGCGATTGCGTCGTCTCCGCCACACTCCAACAAATATGAAACTACTAGTTCATTAATCTCTCACCAGAATGAAATTGTAATATTGTAACGCTGTCTACTGATGGTCTGCAAGGTCGAGTGACCCAGAGAATTGACCAACGAATTCAAGCGAAGGTGCTTGAGGTAGAGGAAGACGAGGTTGCTAGCGTTCACGGCTGCAGTCAGACGTACGGAGCTATCCCTTGTTTACTTTGCGAGAAACCGTCGTTCCCCGCACGTAACAATTGGGGTGGATGTGCGAGGTAAACCACGACGGATCATCAGCTCACCCAGGTTTTTGCCTTAGCTGACTAGTCGCTGCTCTACCACCATTGATGCCGGAGATGCCCAACGAACCAGCTCAGCGCGTGGATCCACTGACCCCATTCCAACATCCAAGATAGTTTCGCGACTTCTCTGGTAAATCCGGTGAGGATGTCGACGATTGGCTACGGCACTACGAATGAGTGAGCCTATACAATCGACGGGACGCGACCATGCAGCTCACCAATGTTCCGTTTTCCCCGACTCACTAGGCGTTGCTTTGGTTCGAAAATAATGAAAAAATCGTCACCAGTTGGGACCGTTTTGTAACGGAAATCAGGGGCAGCGTTTTCGTGACTCCGCAGCAAAAAAGAAAACAGCCGAACCGACCTTATTAGAAAAAGCTCAACTCCCGGGGGAAACATGCAAGGCATACATTAAAGGCGGGCTGCAGCTCTGCCGGGTCGTAAATTCGGCGATGTTTGAGGAAGAAAAAGTGGGTCACCTTTCCTAAAGCCATCGCCGAAGATGTTTACAACTTTCTGATAAGCAAAGATCAGCTCAACATTACGGCCGATGTTATCCAGCACTGATGACATTTCAAACTTTGAAGATGCAGCGCGTTACGACCAAGTAGGGACGTCTCGCCAATGTCACCACTGTCGCTGCAGTTGATGTAGCCGCGTCAGCCAACCTCGCTGAGATTGTGCATCGTATCGTGCGAGAAGAACTCGTACGGCACGCAGAGTTAACTCAGCGGCTCTGACGACGGGCGCGATGGCTGTGCAATACAAGAGCTCGTGAACGCTTTCCCAACAAGGAACCCCCTTTCAATTCAATGACGCTCGGGGATCCCTGGGAGCTTGCACCTCCGTCGACCGGGACACGAGGAGCCGTAACGAGCTCCTCAACCCCTATACCTGTCCCAGTACCTAGGCTATGTCAGAGGCCCTACCCTCGAGTACAGAGACGGTCAGGCCGAGTTTCGGAGAGAACCTCCTGTCTGGTATTTTTGCGGATGCGTTGAAAACATTGCCCGTTATTGCCGCCGCCGTCGCCAAACACCGAGATTCGCACAACGGCCACTGTTCTCGCGCACTACCTGTCCTCGCGATTTTTGGGGCTACGGACATCCGCAGCGAGCACTTCATCCTAGACAGGACGCATTCCAGCAAGCTCGTCGCAACAACCCTCCGGCCTCTGACAGGAGTGTCACAGCCCCGACTCAGCACGTTTGACGGTGTCCCTTCTCCACAACGTCGTTAGCTCACACCGGGAAACAAGCCGGCGCAGCCGATGGCGGTGAGGTTGCGGGACAGTCTTCTTCGAAAGTACCTCCGCCTGTCTTAATGTTAAAGAGCAAAGTGGACGTTATAATTGATCAAATTCCCATAAGCGCTTTAGTGGACACTCAATCTACGGTTTCGGTTATGAGTTTAAAATTTAAACAGAGTTTACTCCGAAAAGTGATGTTCCATTGGAATCAACCGGTTACATCTCGTGGAGTTGGATGTGAAGTGTTGTGTCCGCTTGGGGCCTGTTTAGCAGGTGTGCCTCTCGATGAAAGGTGTTCAAGACAGAACTCACTGTGCTTCCCCATTCCACACACGATGTCATATTGGGTATTGGCTTCCTCAAAGAGTGTTGTGCTACTTTTGTTTGCGCAGATGGATAAATTCACCTGCCAGACTGTGTTTCTTCACCCCTAATAGACAATTCGACTGATATCGCCGCTCTTTCTTTATTGGAAGACTACGCCATACCAGCGCTTTCGGCAGGATTTATTGTTGTTACTTCGCCCACGATCCGTTCAGGCTAATTGGAAGACTTGTTGGAGCGAGTACATGAACGCTGTGCCAAAAAGAGCCTCCTGGTTCCGTGCTGTCTCGTCTCAGATGCTGATTGTCGTGCCAGATTGCGGGTGGTGAACTGCTCGAACGAAACCACCGTGCTTCCCCAGGGCATTGAAATTGCCTCGTACCACGAATATGCCCCAGCCGCAATTTCTGCACTGCCCGATGCCCCAGTTCATTATCTCGATCCTTCCCCCTAGGAAACAAAGTTCATTGGAATGATTGATAAATCTCTCCGCTCTGACGAATGCCGGTCTCTGTTGAGGAATCTTCCCCGTACTCTGCTGTATCTGATTTTTCCCAGACCCACTCCACGCTCTCGTTTCCAAAATCTCGGCCGCATCACGTCATAAATACTGGACCAGCAACATCAATTCGGCAGAAACCTTATCGAGTGTCACCATCTGAGCGCAAAGTTATTAACGACCAAGTCGGCGAAATGTTGAAGGAAGGCGTGATTCAGGAGTCTTCGAGTCCAGGTGTGCCCCCGTTAATCTGTTGAAGAAGAAAGACGGCTCCTCGCGGTTTTGGGTGGACTACCGCCACCTGATTGCTGTCACAAAAAAGGATGCATATCCTTTACCACGGGTTGACGAGGCTGTTGACTGTCTCCACTCAGCTTCTTTCTTTTCTTCTGTCGACTTAAGATCCGGATACCGGCAGATTCCTATGCATCCAAGGGTCAAAGAAAAAACGGCTTTCGTCACACCTGATGGGCTATACGAGTTTAATGTTGTGCCCTTTGGCTTGTGAAATGCGCCTGCCACCTTCGAATGGTTCATGGACAGAGTTTTGTGTCGTCGAAAGTGAAACATATGCATGTGCTATCTGGATGATGTCATTTTCGGTCTCACTTTCGACGAGCATAATGCCCGCCTAGCTCTTGTGCTTGACTGCATACAGAACGCAGGCTTCGTATTGAACTCAAGAAAATATCTCTTCGGTGAGCGCCAAGCCCTTGTTTTAGGCCTGTTGGTTGACAAGAATGGTGTGCGCCAGACCCGCACAAGACTGAGGCTGTGGTATACTTTCAAAGAACCACAGTCTGTAAAGTATTTAAGAAGTTTTCTTGGCCTCTGCTCGTATTTTCGACGCTTCATGCCGAGATTTGCTGACATTGCGTCTCCCCTAACGTGCCTGCTTCAAAATGACGTTCTTTTCATCTGGACTCCAGAATGTGATGAAGCTTTCCGCCAGGTGAAGTTTCTGCTTACATCAGGGCCAATCCTGCGTCATTCCGACCGTCTGGCCCCTCTTGAAGTGCACATGGGGGCTAGCGGAATGGGCATGGCTGCCGTGCTAGTTACACGTCGTGATGTCCGTGAACACGTTATTGCTTATGCCAGTCGTTCGCTGAGCAAAGCCGAGCGTAATAACACGGTCACGGAACAAGAGTGCCTGGCAGTCATATTCGCGACGCAACGCTTGCGTTGTTACCTGTATGGCCACAGCTTTACCGTAGTTACGGACCATCACTCACTGAGTTGGCTTGTGAACCTCCGTGACCCTTCAGGCCGTCTTGCATGGTAGGCTTTGCGCCTCGAGGAATTCAACGTTACGGTCATAAATTCATTTACAAGAGCGGCCGCAAACATTCTGACGCAGACTGTCTTTCCTGCCTCCAAATGAAAAAAATAGATGGCAATTCTGATACCCTAGACGACTATCTTTCAGCTGTGACCACGCGGTTTCCCGACCACAGTACATTCAGTAAAGCACAACTGCAAGATCCGCACCCAGCATCACTGTTCGATTCAACACGTCACAGTCCAACGCCTAGCTCCTTGTGTGTGCACGACGGCTTACTGTACAAAAAGAATTACTCGTCAATTGGTTCCCGATTGCTTCTTGTCGTTCCTCAAAGCTTACTTACTTCGATTCTCCACGCTATGCATGACGATGCAACTGCGGGCCACATGGGTCTTGCTCGGACGCTTCACCGCACGCGCCAGCGCTTCTACTGGCCCAAAATGCGTCAGGTGACAGAACGATACGTCGCGAGTTGCCCCGAATGTCAACAGCACAAGACTCCTGCGTCAAGGCCACTTCGCAAACTGCACCCGGTAAACCCACCGCAGTCTCCATTCGAGAAAGTTGGTATCGACCAGCTCGGTCCATTCCCACGGTCAGCGCACGGTAACCTTTCGACAATTGTCTGTGTTGGCTACCTTTCCCGTTACACAGAGACAGCCGCGATTCCATCATCTACTGCCACCGAGGTCTCAAACTTTCTTTTGCACCGTATTCTGCTTCGCTACGGCCCGCCTCGCGGCATCATCAGCGAGCGTGGGCGCCAATTCACCATTGATGTCGTCTAAGAACTCCTCCGCAATTCTTTCTCGCAGCTTCGCCACTCAACTTTTTATCTTCCGCAAACGAACGGCTCCACTGGAGCGCATCAATCGGACACTTACCAACATGATAGCTATGTACGGTGATTCCATACACAAAAACTGGGACGCCAACTTGCCCTTCATTACGTACGCATTTAATACCGCCCGCCACGAGACCACAGGATACAGCCGTTTCTACCTCCTTTATGCGCCTCCCCTCCCGAGCACTTTTGACACGATTGTTTTCGTTTTCTCTTCACGATGACCCCAGCGTAGCCAAGACTCTCTGCCTCGCTGAAGAAGCCCGTCGGATCGCTCGGTTGCGTACACTGGCCTCACAATACCGGTCCAAGTTGCGCTACGATAGCTGCAACCGAGACATGTCATTCATAACAGGAGATTCTGTGTGGCTTTGGACCCCCCTCCCCCAACGCGGTTTTTGTGAGAAGCTGCTGGCACACTACAAAGGCCCATTTGTGGTTCTCAATGGTATAAGCGATGTGAACTACGTCATCTCACGGCTCCTTTGAGGTGGCAGACGAAGCAGCAAGTCCCAAGAGTTCACGTCGCCCGACTCAAACCCTACTACTCACGCGGCATGCCTTGAGTGGCCCGCAGGGCAACGTCTCCACCGGGGGAGATGTTACGCCGTCTATTGACGGTCCGCAAGGTAAGGTGACCCAAGAACTTGAGCAACGAATTCAAGCGAACATGCTTGAAGTAGAGGAAGACGAGGTTGCTAGCGTTCGCTGCTGCAGTCGGACATACTGAGCTACCCCTTGTTTACTTTGCAATAAGCCGTCGTTCCCCGCACGTAAAAATATGCATGGTCTCTTCGTAACCTACCTAATGTAGGTGTGCTCTATCGACTCACGACAATCTGATATCCACCTACGCATGATTTATTCCTCCAGAGTACACTAATGACGGGATATATATGCAATAAATACAGAATCTGGCTTATAGAATTGTTTGCATCTCGAAGTGCATTTCTACTGTTTCAATGTCGAACTAGCTGTTTGACACTACTAGCTTCAAGTCGCCATATATTCTCCCTAGAGCACGCACGCATTTCTAATCGCACCGGTCACCCGCCACACGTTTCGCGTACAGGTACCCTCGCTGCCACTTGTTCATCTTCATTGTATTTATGCTGCAGCGTTAAAGTGTAACAGGCCTTGCTGCTTAAATCCCAGCCTTTTCGCGTCAATACACACTTTCGAACACCGCAAGATCTGACCGTGCCTCGTAATAAGGTATAGCTTACATTAGATTTTTTAAGGTGCACCCATTTTGTGTGATAGTTAATGCATTTTGCATTTGAGAAAACAAAGTATAATGCAACCACAAATAACTGTCTATGAGCCATGCCCCAAAGCTTCGCCAAAACATGTAGAAACAGGGCTTCCGCTCCTGGGCAGCCGAAGCACCGGCGCAGCTTGCCGGATCCCCACCCCCCTGCCGCCGATCTAACACTTTTTAAGGTTGCGGCCTTGCGAGCTCTTTGTCAGGGTGGTCGTTTACAACAAAATACTTTTGCAGATTTAATGACCCTTGTGGTTGTGCTCATGGAGGTGGACATGTGCACCGGCTGACGTTGCTAACTAGGAGAGACTCGTTTAGGGAGGCTTCTCTGTTATTGCCATCCAAAATATGCGTCTCTCTGCGGCACATGCATTATGGGAGCTCGTTCATTCGAGTGTTCATTTTCCCTAATAGTTGGAAGCGTATTTTCAACTTGATTTCTGGACAAAAAATCATTGTTCGTGAGACTGTATGCAAATCTCCCATTCTCCCCTGTTCCGGCTCTGACATTGCTGTTCTCCCTAAGCACTTACCCTAAAGAGCCCATGTCTGAAACTACTCGCATCAGCACACCCCAAAAAATTTTAATTGTCTGCACGCGTGAATAGCAAAAGTATTTTTACGCATGCCACTACCTTATAGCTTGTTTTTATAGGAGCAGGGCGTTTCTTCTGGAGATAATAGCCAAGCTGCTTAGATCGATTAATATAAAACGTTTAATGTTTTCACTCGAATCACATGAGGAGCGAAGATTCAGCGCATATAAAATTTGCTTGATGCTGTGAAAGCGTCAAAGTGACATGACTCCATGTTTGGATTTCTTAACTCCTTTAGCTTGCAAGCTTTCTTATTAGCTGGTTTTGATTGATTGATTGATTGATTGATTGATTGATTGATTGATTGATTGATTGATTGATTGATTGATTGATTGATTGATTGATTGATTGATTGATTGATTGATTGATTGACCTGCTTGCCTTACTATTGATCACTGGAGAGGCCGGCGCTGCGATCGTTTTGACGTCACTTGTAGGATCCCGTTCCTACCTTGCTGCGTCGTTGGCTTGCCGCGCGTGACATTTCGTTCAAGACCCGCTTTATAAGTGCATTTCAGTGCTAATTTGCGGCGTTTGAAGTTCATTATCAGTGTGTAAAGCGTAGTTTGACCTCATGGGGACTTTATAACCGTGGCAGGCTGCCCGCAAACAACTTGAGCGTGATGGTGTATGCGGACGTATGGGGCTCGTTTCCCCGATCAACATTTAGCTCGGCTACGACGATCGCCGAGCTAAATTTGTAGATTTCGTTTGTCGTTCTCAAGACATAGGTGAAGGAGGAAATGATGAAGCGTTTACTGCTCGCAGAAGCGCACCGCACACAAGTCCGCGGTGCCTGGAGCCCGCCGCGGCTCGAACCGACGTAGGTCGCGACAGCAACACCTTGTTGCAGCTTTTTAAAACCACACTGATCGCGGAAAAAGAGGTCTGCATTCGCGAAAGTGGATGTTCGTGTGGTGAAAAATTGTGCTGCGTAGTGTCATCAGCTGCGATTTTCACGGCGACGCTCAAATATCTTCCGCGATCTACGGCGACCGGCCGCGGATGTCGGGCCCTGCGCCGCCGGCCCGTTCGCGCACGGTGCGGCGAGCGACCGAAGGGTGTCTACGGCGACCGGCCACGGATGTCGGGCCCCCCGCCGCCGGCCCGTTCGCGCATGGTGCGACGAGCGGCCGAACGGTGGCTACGGCGACCGGCCGCGGATGTCGGGCCCCACGCCGCCGGCCCGTTCGCGCACGGTGCTGGCGAGCGGCTGAGGGGTGGCGATACCTGCGCGCAAAAATCGGCCGAGGCCGTGGCAGGTATCTTGATCATCGAAGGCTTAAATGGCAGTAACCACGGATACAAACTTCCACATAGGAGAAAAGGGTTGACAGTGTGGTGAAAAGTTGTGTTAGGGACTGTCATTCGCGACTGTAACGACAGCGGCGATGAAATACCTGCCGCGACGCTAAGCCTAAAGCTCCCAACATCGGACTCCGCGCATCCGAAACCGGCGGCGAGTTAGCTGTTGGAGAAGACCCTCTTCTAAAACTCGGCGCGCGCAAGCGTGTTGCTTTGGGTCCCACGAACTTCTTGGGGGCCTCCAACGCTTGGTTCCCCTATTCTTAAACTCCCCATTACCCCACGACGTGTTTCGCCTTGTACGCAACCACGCCTTCTGTGAGCAATCGTGAGTTATCGTATTTGATGCTAGACTAGAAAAGCGCAGTCTCATGTAAACAGACAAAATCCCGTGTTGCAGAGGTCCTGATTAACATAGCCAAGTATAAACCCGCTCGAAGACGTCAAAAACTCGCGTTAATACCATTCGTACATTGCGGACAAGATGTCGCGAAAAGTAAACATATCAGCAGAACAGAGAACTAGTGATCGTTAATCAAATCAGGGCATGAATATAAAAAAAGCATTGGAGGGGAAATAGGCACTGCTTAAGCCAAAGTGCAGATCGTACCAGCACTTTTAAGCCGGTGCGGCGAAGCAATCCGCTCACCGGTCTCACGTAGTCATTCATTTTTTACCACGCAATGCGTGCAGTACGCGTGGTGAGATCGCAACTGAGCGCCACGTTTCTGCCGCTGTTGCAAGGTCTATTTTCTTGCACACAGTCGCGTACATGTCACGTCGCAAGTATTTCATAATGAATTAACAGTGTACTTTTCTCGGCACCAATTGTATCGTCCTTGGCGTTAGCTGGCTGCGTACGAGCTGTCGGTGGCGATGGTAGCAACTACCCAGCCGCGGCATTGTCGACGGGAACAAGCGAGCCGTTGATTGCTTGCCCGGATTATTTGGTGTGTAGACAACTTTCTTTTGTAATTTGCTACAAAACCGCGAGGAGGGGGCACAAGGCGGCCACAACCAAAACGTGCGGTCGCATAAGCACAGGAAATGTGTTCTAGCAGACGACAGCATAACCCGGCGTCCTACAAGTGATGCCACTAGTAGGTGGCGCCACGATAGTCCTCGGGGCCAATGTGGATAGTATGCTGTTTATATGACTTTCAAATTCAGAGCATTTCAGTAACTCACAATGTCACCCGCGTTGACGTCCGTAGGCGTCCATAGTCGTAGTCCGCACCCCTCCCCCTACACTATATAAAAAATACCATCCGGCGCCTGGTTTTGATCCCTCGGCCCTGCGGGCGGAACGCAATGTACATGGTGCTCTACCCACTGCGCCACAAAGCCGACACAGAATGGGAGGCTACGAACGCGCCTTATATCCTTGACTCATTAAAATTACTGCTGACGAGCACTCTCTCGTCAGGAGTTGCCACAAGTGCAACAACATTAACGTAACGCAAACTACTTAACGTCGTGCGCCCCCGGAAATGCTCTGCATTTGATCGTGCCCCTCGCGAGGGGGATGTTTCACTGCGTCGCCATGCGAACAGTTTGCCATTATAGTTTCCGCGCGCTCCGGTCGGTGTCGCCTAGGTTCAAACCACGGCAGGGGAGCTGCGCGGGCGTTCGTTGATCGGCGTGCGTTTTTAGATGCGACGCATTTCTTGCTTTCGGGCTTGTCCCTCCTGCGTCGTCGACGCGGCGTCCGTCCGCATCCGTCCTCCGTTCTTCTCTTCCACAGCTGTGTGCAACACTCTCACTCCGGCTCATTAGCATACCACAGCTGGCGCGCTTGTTTGGGGCGCGCTTCGCTGCGTTAACAACTGCTCCGGTGCGCGCAAGTGCACGCATGCACGACTCTCCTCCGTTGTCTCCTCTCCTTCAATCTCTGTGAATATAAAGCGGGTATCGCGCCGCGGCGGTTCAGTCAAGCGCTCGCTCTCGCACTGACGTGACCTTGCTTTGACTACTTCGTGCTTGACTACTTCGTGCTTGACTTGATTCTTCCGATGAAGACGTGATGGAAGCGACGGTCCCTTCAGTGAGTGGTGTGACACAACAATTGCGCCCATCGTCCCGCGTATAGGAACACCCGCATGTGATGGAAATTTTTGTTGTTACCCATTTTGTGGATTGCCGTTATAACGTTACACGATTATCTGTAGTGTGCAGATGTTCTTTTTCATCTGTACGATGTAATTACGAATTCTGTTGTATCCTGTCAGTTTTGTTTGTGTTCATTGCATGTAGTGTACACGCTATCTACGTTTTGTAGTGGTTTGTGCGGTATACTTTGTAATATACATTGTAAAAGTTAGTGTTTTACTGTTTTATCTTATACGTTGTCAAAGTGTTCTTTCCTCTCACTTTTTTTCCTTTTTTTTCACTTGTATCCATCTGTGTGCCAGCACAAAGGCCTCACAGCTGTTCCTGGGCACAATAAATATACATGATTGATTGATTGATTGATTGATTGATTGATTGATTGATTGATTGATTGATTATGATTGATTGATTGATTTCATTGATTGATTGATTATTATTAATTATAATACTCGGCCCTCCACCCATTATGCCTCGACAAAGGTTTTTCTGCGTGTGGAATTCCGCAAAGGCACCGCGGCGTAACAAAGCACCCCTGAACATCAATTCGTATGTAGACATTATAATGGTTTACTAAACCGCCACTCTTGTGTCAGCGAGAAAGTCGCCTTAACTCTAAATACAAAATGTCCCCGTTTAAAGTTTAAAAGGTTTTAAATAAATATCCAAATCGCAGATAAATTTACAGTTTCTATGTCGTCGGACTAAGGGCTTTTAAAACAGAACGCAGCCCCTGCAGTAATATGCGACATCAGCGCAGACGCAGTGCGGTGTGATTCTGTTGCAAATGTTACCCCTAACGAAGATCAGGTTATTTGCGTGCAATGTTCAAGCATACGCTTTCAAAGGTTTGGAATATGTAAAATAATATCTGTCAAAGCCATTTTTATCGTATTTACACACTGTTCGCAAATTCCTGTTTTATTTTACATTTGAAGGTCAAGACACAAGCAATTGAATAATTTTCATGAAAAGAAGCGTTTGTTTTTGTTTTGTTCATCAAAGAAAATGTTGTAGTTTGGCAAAAAATATTCTGTCGTGTTTTGCTACGAAATTCCTACTTATAGGTTAAAAAAACTTGTATTTGTGAGGAGATAAAAACATACATACTGTCTCTTCACCGTCAAAGTGTCACAGAAAAAGCTCTCTTTCTCTAATTTTGCTCTTATTTATGTTAACGTGGCAGTTCGTGAAACAAGCTTGTTTGCATCACTATGATGAATCGTGCGGTGATTTAATGACCAAGAAATATTTCGTAATACATTTTTTAGTATTCGGATGTGAACTTCTTCCTGGAATTAGAAAAAAAACACCCGCTTACGAAGCAGTCCGCGCAACTGTACTGAAACTATAAATCAGAGCACCAAACGCCTGATTTATCCAGGTGACTGCTTAAGAGCAATCATCTCTTTAATCTATCTTACGGAGTGATAAAGAAGGGTGAAGGTTTTGAAAAAAAAGAACAGTAAGCTAAAATTTGTAAAGCTGTTCCCACTGCAAGGCAACTTGTCAGGCTATTCATTCGAATATACCTTGTTTTACTGCCCCAAACTGCCTGAAATTATGCCGCATTACTCCCTTCTTATCAATACTTCCTATTCAAGTTCCGCACAATTTAACGTAGACAACGTGTGTTACAGTCATAAACTCAGTTGACGACAATACACCGGGGTTTGTAAAGCGTCTTGTGTGTCGCAGGATTAAAAATACCTAATTACTAGCACGTCAAACTCGTGCTAGGGTGAAATAAAAATGGGCATGGTGTGTTTATGGCGAAAGCGTCATCACACTGGCCTTGGTCTCACTTTTCACTTCGCCACTGCAGTTTTCACCTCCGCTCGCGCAATGATGCTATCGCTGCCGGAACGCCTGGAATTACATGAGAACAAAGATAAGGCGACTGGACCACTTGACATTCCTGAGGTGACACCAGGAGGACCACCGTCTGTACAGCGCTATAAAAGATCTGCGCCTGAACCAGCGCGCATTGGCTGCTGCAGTGGCATCACACTCGCCTTGGTCTCACTTTCCACTTCGCAACGGGCATGTTTGTGAACGCTGAATGCTTGCCTGCTATTATTTGTTTTATGCCGCTGCCGCAAGTGCAACTACCTGTACACTGATTAAACTGATTGCCTGCGAACTTGTGTTGTCTTCAAGCAATTCCATGACGGATGATTCCGCTTGCCTGGCTTGAACGGCCAAGTTAACTGAAGATGATCAGCTTTTCATCTGGACAGATTGCAGTAAGTACTTCCATGAATCGTGTTGTGGGGAGTCGTGTTGCCGGCAGTTCGTTCCAGAAATGACGCTAGGAGGAAAGCATGGAAATGTTCGTTTTGCCGAGGCGCCGCAGGCGGCACAGCGCCTCAACAAGTCATGCCTGCTCAAGGAAGTGATGCTCTGAAAATTTTCGCTGAAGCGAACTCAAAACTAGTAATGCTTGTGCGCTGTTGACTACAGTCGCCGGCATTGAACACTCAACTGATCTGCTTTCAAAAATGTATGATGAAGTCACGGCACAACTTACGGTGCCGGACGTAATACTGAAAGCTGACAAAAAACACCTTGCTGCTGTTGAAATAGCCGACACGTCTGACACCGTGGCACAGCTACAATCTAATGTTATTGAACTTGAATGGCGCTGTCGCAAACAGAATCTAGAAATCTACGGCATTCAGCAAGCTGAAATCGAGAAAACGCCGAGATCTCGTTCCAATTCCGCTTGATGGGTGGTTGAGGGGCTGGGTAGTCGTGCTGCTGAGCCGAAATATGTCTCTTCCATCTCAGCCGCGGTGGCCGTTTTTTTTTTTTGTGTTTTGTTTTAGACGGGCGAAAAATGATAACAGCAGTAACGATGTTACTGCTGATGTTACTGCCGAAAAATGATAACAGCAGTAATCTGAGATCCAGAGGGTCTCAAATTATCGGGTGACATCCACTACTCTTTGTCTCACAGGCCCACAACAGCTGCGGTGCGGGAAACACCAGAATACCCATTATTCCGTGCTCCACCTCCTTGGCCTGGGTAATCGCCGTCCCACGTTCACAAACTTAACTAACACCGTCATTTTTTTACACCTTTCGACAACGATGGTTCGATACGTGGATTTATATTACACCGGTGCGGACCCATATCTGCCACGCCAGGCAGATATGGGTCTACTCACGTCGACTTTTTAGTTGGGCGCCATGCTCGCTTGATAAACAGCAGCGTATGTTGAGTCAGGCTAATCGCTATTTCCGAACCCCGAACAGTGCCCTTTATTTAAGTGGAAGCTAGTTTACATATGTTTGGAATTTTTGCAATGTTGCCGTGTCTTCGTCTTGAAACATACTTTTCGGTAACAACGCCACCACCTCAGCGCGGTATTTTTTTCTTGGGCGCAGTATTAGTGTAACTCCTTTCGATTGTCAACTGTTCTATGAAACGGTAGTAGATTATGTAACCATTAAAATTTACAAGAGTGAAAATTTGCAGTATTCACTACTTCGGATGCAAAACCCCAAATAATACTTTGGTTGATTTCTCTCCGAAATTTTTGTGAAATTTTTTTGTTTTCTTTAATTTTTATTTTTGACCTTACTTTCAACAGGGTTTGGAGATTTTTAATTTTAGAGTGTTGTTTCACCCCTTTGCGTATTGAAGACCATTACAAAATAATAAAATATGTAACAGCTCTTTTCAAATTTGTTATATTTTTTTATTTCTTCAGCAGGGTAATGACAATTCAAACACATATACAAATGGAACACTTCAGCGTATGTGCACCCTTTGTAGCTCTCGTAAAGTCTTGACTGTAGCTGTGTAGTTAAATTTGCGCTTGTGATACACAAACTGTGATGTTGGCCGTATATGTAACGCCAAAAGTGGACGTTTTGCGGGAGACGGATTGAGAGTAACTATTTTGATGTGTTAGTGTTCACAACCGGAATTCCGTGGTATTTACAATCACCCAGCAACAAACTTCGTGATATATTTCCAGTTTCACTAGAAAGCTATTTCAGACGTTTGGACAACCGCTTGCAAAGCTGACACTGATGTCGGATCAAAATGGGAGCAGTAACCGCACCGTTATTCGTCTTGAAACAAACTTTTCAGTTACAACGCCACCACCTTAGCGCAATAGCGACTTTTTGTTCAGGGCGCAGTTATAGTATATTTCCTTTTGATGGTCAACTGTTGTATAAAACGGTCGTAGAGTATGTAACTATTCCCATTCACACGACTGAAAATTTGCTATTGGCGGTGAGCGCGAACACAGGCGGCGCTGCGAAGCGCCCCTCCGTGACGTCAGCTTAGGGATTCTCGCATTTGTCGTCTGCTTCACTCAGGATCGCTCTCCCTTCTGTTTCTTTGCGCTCGGTCAACGTCTGATGCTTGTCCGCAGCAGAATCGGCGGGTGGGTAACTTTTTATCATAATAATAGGCTTAAAATCGCATACACTACCTCATGGTGTCAATTAAAGTATAGTTTTGGATACCGCTACGGGAGAAACATTGCCGGCGCCACCCCATTCCTTGCGAAGCCGGTCCTGTGTGGAGCGCGAAGAGTCAGAGCTAGGCGTCAGCTACTCATGTAAGCATTCGAACAAAAGGAACCGTCAGCTGCTAATAACCGACAACAGCGAAAATGGAAGACCAAAACAAATTCTAGGCCTTCAGGGCTGTCGGCTTTGGCAGAAGGCATCACGATTCCCGGTAATCATATGTAAGGTAAAACAGTTTTTGCAACCTTGCCGAACGCTCGAACGCGTTTTGTCACATCACTTTACGTTGTCAAGGCATGAAAGTTTGCCGACATGCACTATAGACTGCAAAAACTGTAGGTTGAGTAACCCAGTGTGTATATACGCGCGTGCTGATTCTATACCAGGCATCTAACCAGTATGGAGGTTTATTGAGAAAAACGAGTCACGTCTTCGTTAAATTTATAGTAACACATATATGTTTGTTAAGACCTGGAGGGATATTTCGGAACATTTTGCACAGCCATATCTTCCCGATATTCGGATATGTGTTATAGGAAAACTGCACTCAAGAGGAGGAGGAGGAGGAGTAAGGGGAGGAGGGGAAAACTTTGTTTAACAATTAAATCGATCTGGTTAATGGGCCGGGTCCTCAGTCCAGGACAAGAGAGTAAAAGTAATTTTCTTCAAATCATAGAAAGCCATCTCGAGTAGAATAGGATTTGTTCTTCGCGCCTGGAAGGGTTGAAAAGCAATAAAGAGCTACTTGGAATTCTTCTTCGGTTTCGAGTCTTGTAATATATGCAGGCATACTATTTATTACGTTAGTTAGCGAGTATATCATGCCTTCAACGCCGTAATCATGTCATCATTGTTCGAGTTGAGAGTCAGTTCGTTATGATAATGATATAATTACGATAGAAATTCGGAGCACAAAAGGCCGCTTCGAGTACTGTGGACCACGTTGTTTAGGGCGCGATCGCGGGTGGCGTAGCACAAACCTTCTCATTGTATTTGCATGTGAATAAACAAAGCACGCTGCGGATATGCACTTCTTGCACGCAGCCGTAATGAAAGCCAATTTGTGAAGAAGGGAATGTATGTCATACAAAATGAAGGAAATATCCACACGACCTTTGTGAGGCTCCCAAACATCCCCAAAACCTCCTAATAAGAAGTTGGTGACGGCGAAGAAAAATTAATGCGTTCGGCAGAAAAAAAAAGCAAGAAACATTAATCCGATACAAGACAACAACGAAAGAAACAGAAGAAAGCCGCTTTATTTCCTGCTGTGCGATGAGCGTGTACAGGCCGCTGCTTGGTACGTAGTATTAAACTGTTGAGTCTTCATAGGAGCACCTTAAAAATACTGCAGGGAAGCCTACGCATTTTGAATACTTATCGAGAAGCTCTGATCGCTGATCCTCGCGAATAAGCAAGAAAGGACGAGTTACACACGATCTTCTGACCTGAAGAAAGACTGAAGAAACTTGTTCTCTATCTCTTCGTGTGTTGCAAACTTGTCGGGGATACAGCTTCAAATTATTCAGATGCGTCAGAAGCTGGCAAAATAACTGAGTCGCTGGAATTACGCTTTTTAACGCACTAAAGCAACGATGCGGGCGATTTCTAGCCCAGGCACTGTTGCCCCTCACAAGCGGAGTGTAGTAGACGACAGCGGCGCGAATCCCTAAGCCGACGTCAGAGCCAGGGGGCGCCACTCAAATATCTCACCGCCAATATTTGCTACTTAGGATGCAAAATCCCAAACAATACTTGGGTTGATTTCTCTTTATATTATTTGTGACATTTTTTTATTTCCTTTAATTTTTATTTTTATGGTAATTTTTCACATAGTTTGGACATTTTTTAAATAAAAATGTTGTCTCGCTCTATTGCGTATTGCACACAATTACAAAGTAAAAGCCTTTCTCAAATTTCTAATATTTTTTTATATTCTTGTATTGGAGTATTTAGGTGTGAAACGCATATAGTTTTTGCTCACATTGTGTATTGAACCGTACTCCTTCTGCTGAACCCGCCGCGGTGGCTCAGTGGCTAAGGCGTTGCGCTGCTGAGCACGAGGTCGCGGGTTCGATTCCCGGCCGCGGCGGCCGCTTTTCTGATGGAGGCGAAAAGCAAAAACGCCCGTGTGTACGAGATTTCGGCGCACGATAAAGATCCCCAGGTGGTCAAAATTAATCCGGAGCCCTCCACTACGGCGCGCCTCATCGCCTGCGTTGCGTCGGCGCGTTAAACCCCACAATCAATCAATCATCAATCCTTCTGCTGAGCTTTGCATAAGAAAAAAATTCCCCCGCATTTCCCCGAGGGGGAGAATGTGAAAGTGCGAATGCACGGTTGTCGGCCCGCTTGCGGCGCTTGCGCTCGGCCCCCGCAGCCCACCGCCTCGCCGCCTTCTCTTCTATATCTTCCATCGGGTTTGTAGTATCACGTGTACACCACGCAGTTATCAAGCCGCTATAACGCCGCTGAGTCGCCAACGCACGCCGCTGACGACGTAGTTTGAATGCGTTAAAGATATAAGGCGCGTCACTAACACTGATATCAGCGTCGCGTCCGTGGCTTGGTCGGTAGAGCGTCGCGCTGCGGCCGCAAAGTCCTCGGATCGAAACCTGGCGCCGGATGCTGTTTCTTTTTTAAATATAGAGGAGCACTGCGGACGCCGCCACCGCCGGCGGTGGATGGTTTGGGGTCGCTTATAAAGTGCATTCGCACTTGAAACAATATTTAAATGTGGGGGTATGAAAACTACCCGTCTTTCCTGCACGCAGCCTGCAGTGGAGGAGTTCCTTGAAATCCATTTCCCCTTGCATAAGCATCGTGGAATCCTCCCCTGAGCCGACTGGAGGGAGCAAATGGAGTGGAGGACGTACTCAGAATACGGGCCTAAGTTAAACACGTGATGACGGCAATATCTAACTCCAAGGGTAGGCGTTTTCCCAGAGATGCTTCGAGAGTAGTTACTATTTTAATGTGTTAGACAGTGTTCACAGACGGAATTTCCTGGCATTTACAATCACCCCCTAAGAAGTTCGTGATACATTTCCAGTTTCACCAGAAAGCTATTTCAGACGTTTGGAAAACCGCTTGCAAAGCTGACACTGTTGTCGGATCAAAATGAGGCAGTAACCGCACCGTTATTTATGCTATTGCGCGCTTAATGCCCACGGCTCTTCAAATTTTCTTATTTGGTTATTAAGAAACACCGCTCACATAAATACGAATGTTTCTTTCGCCAGCCGTAAAACCTCCTTGTTTTGCAGTTCTAAATTGCTGACTAGTATGTTTAAGTTGTTGCTTAGTACCACAAAGTCAAGTTGGGTAGTGACGTAACGTGGGCAACGCGTGTTGCAGACGGGCTGTTCATGTGGTAATAATCACTTGGTGGCTCCGATCGGGTCATCTCCGCCACGCTCCTACAAATGTCCAACGACTAGTTCAGTAATATCTCGCCAGAATGAAATCATAATATGCATGATCTCTTTGTAACCTACTTAATCTATGTGTGAACAATCGACTCAAGACAATCTGATATCCCCCTACACATGATTTATTCATCCAGAGTACAGTAATGCCGTGATATATATGCAATAAATACAGAACCTGGCCTGTAGAATTGTTTAGACCTCGAAGTCCATTTCTACTGTTTGAGTGTCGCACAAGCTGTTTGACACTACGCGCTTCAAGTTGGCATATATTCTCCCTGGAGCACGCATTTCGAACCGCACCGGTCACCCATCGCAAGTTTCGCTACAGGGGTCCTCGCTGCCACTTGTTCATCTTCATTCTTTTTATGTGCAGCAACAGAGTGGAACAGCCTTGCTTAGTTAATGCATAGTTAATGCATTTTGCATTTAAGAAAACAAAATATAATGCCAACGCAAATAACCGTCCATGAGCCATTCCCCAAACTTCGCCCAAACTTGTAGAAACAGGGCTTCCGCTCCTAGGGAGCCGAAGTACAGGCGCAGCTTGCCGGATCCCCCTCTCCCTGCCGCCGATCTAACACTTTTTCAGGTGGCGGCCTGGCGAGCTCTTTGTCAGGTTGGTCGTGTGCAACGAAATACTTTTGCGGATTTAATTACCCTTGTGGTTGTGCACATGGAGGTGGACATGTGCACCGCCTGACGTTGCTAACTTGGAGAGGCTCGTTTAGGGAGGCTTCTCTGTCATTGCTCTCCAAAATTTGCGTCTCTCTACGGCTGGTGCATTATTGGAGCTCCTCGATTCCGGTGTTCGTTTTGCCTAAAAGTTGGAAACGTATTTTCAACGTAACTTCAGCCAAAAAAATCATTGTTTTTGATACTGTAGGCAAATCTCCCATTCTCGCCTGATCCGGTTCTGACATTGCTTTTCTCCCTAAGCACTTACCAAAAAGAGCTCATATTACTCGCATCACCACACCCCAAAAAATTTTAATTGCCTGCACACCAGAATAGAAAAAGTACCTTTACGCATGGCGCTACCTCATAGCCTGTTTTAATAGGTGCAGGGCGTTTCTTTCGGAGATAATAGCGCAGCTGCTTAGATTGAATAACATAAAACTTTCAATGTTTTCACTCGAATCACATGAAGAGCGAAGCTTCAGAGCATATAAAATTTGCTAGATGCTATGAACGCGTCAAAGTAACATGACTCCATCATGTTTGGATTTCGTAACTACTTTATCTTGCAAGCTTCCTTATTATCCAGTTTTGATTGATTGATTCATTGATTCATTCAGTCATTCATTCATTCACGGCATCTTTATTCATTTTTGCAGCTCAACATACGCAAAAACCGTGTTGACCCTATACCCAAAGGCTAGGGCTGGGTCCACAGAGCAATGTAACTTCAGTCGCTGTAAATTGCAGCCTCCCTAATCAAAGTGTTCAAGAAACATCAAGTATATATATATATATATATATATATATATACCAGCGAAGAAGGCTTATGCACCATCTACACAAGATAGAAGAACATGGGCACTTGAAGAATACAAAATCACACATTTACAGAACAAAAGATGTTGGTACATATACAAAATACATTCCCACTACTTTCATATCTAACTGAAACCTTATGTGGGAATCAAAATAAAATGCATGTGGATTAAGGAGGCTTGTAAATAAGATAAAGTGGGTAAGAAGAAGACGGAATGAACAGTTAGGTAGCAAAGGCTTAACAATCGTGTTATCACGTTCATTTTTACTGGGTTTCTTTATGCAGGTGTGATTCATGCTCTAACTAAACTTTTTGTTTCTTTTATTTCAAGTGATATATCGTTCAATATTTTGGTCCCAATGAATTGTTGCAGTCGCTGCCCGCACGCATTACTAACGGGTGCCACGTTAAGGCTGCCTGCAGCAGAAGTTCTTTGGCATAATAAAGAATAAAATATCCATCTTCCTAAAGGATGAATATAATATTTTATACTGTATACCAAATTGGCGGTGTTTTTAGACGTAATTGATCAAATGTCAAAACTTGAAGAACATCAAAAAGGGGTTTTCTAAGTGCGTCTCGTCTTGAGAGTGTGATTGTTCTCAAAGCCCGTTTTTGCAGGCGACGTATAGGATTAAGATAGGTATTGCACGTCGAGCCCCAAGAAACCATACAGCACGACAGGTGACTATTGAATCAAGTGTTTAAAGCGTTTTTAGAAATTGAATATCAAATTAGTCACGGGCTTGCAGCAAAGCGTAGCACGCAGATGCTAGCTCAGCACAAACAGCATCGACATAATTCTGCTGATTCAAATTAGCATCCTTAACAACTCCTAGATATTTAATTGAGTCCACCTGTTCAAGTAAGCAGTTGTTGATACACATTTCAGCCAGTTCTTTTCGAACATTCCCGCTTAGAGAAGGAAATATCGTATTCTTTCGGGTTGATAGTGAGTCTGTTTAGCGAAAACCACAGATCATTGCTTTCTATTTCTGTATTAATTCTTGCGTGCATTTCCTGCTCGTTATCACCGGTTACGACAAGCGCCATGTCGTCGGCATGCCTAACTAAATCTGCGTGCGTTAATTCTTTCTGTAATCATTTACAAAGAATGAAACTACATAGTTTTCATGTGACGTCACGTCCGCGTTTTTTGTTTTTGTTGTTGTTGTTTCCGGCGCGGTACGCCATGTCGGAGTACTTGCATACAAATGCGGCAGTGCAACCGGCAAGAACTTTCCAGCGTGTTGCTGCTGCTTTTGCGTTCAGGCTGCACGCGATAGTCGCCTGTTCAGCGCGATGGCGGGCTTTCATCCATTGTACTTCACAAACCTTGTGGGGCGTGCACGTGCGCGTTACAAATCAGATTGAGATGTGCGAGGGTGTTGACCCGTACGAGCTGCTCATCGGGGAAGACGCCATCACTGATGCGGAGCTGCTACCGTCCGCTGTGTACCCTGACATATATAACTACCTCGTCCTCGCCACAAACTATGCAACTCAGGAGGATATTAGAATGTTCAAGTCCCTAGAGGCGTACAACTTCTTTACGAGTGGATTTGTGAAGTGCTTGGCAGCAACGCAGCTGCCGCCGAATCGTGTCGTCGTGTTGAGTGAGGTGGAACACTGAGAAAGCGTGCTTTTTTCGTTCTTGCATAAAAAGCTGTACCTTTACGAGAGGTGCAAAAACTGGTGATATTAGCAGTACTGCGCGCAAGCCGGTGTCGGCAGACTGGCGCCGCATCATCGCGACTGCACTCGCTCATTTGGATTGTCAGTACCGCCAAACGATACTAATGTTTACAGCACCTTTCATCGGCGCGCAGTGCAGTCGATTTGCTAATGAAGTAACCATCCACCTGCTTTATTCGTGCTGCATTTTGGCTTTTTAAACATGTCATGTCAATAGTACACCCAGTGGCGGGCGAGCAGGCGTACTAGCGCAAGGGTAGCCACTGTTCTGTATAGCCGTGCACACCACTGCGGGGACAAACTCTTTCTGCAGAACTCTATCACTCTGACTATGCTTCAAACTTTCTTATTTTTATTTTTTAGGTGAACTATTCACAGCAACTTAGAGATCCACCCCTGAAAGCATTGATCTTAGCCATCGCCGAGGGAACAGTCATCACAGCCCACTGTACGTACATGACAGGTCAAGGTGAAGCTTGCTCTCCCGTAGCAGCAATTCTGTTCACTGTTGAGACTGGAATAGGAATCCGGATGCCAGGACGAGCCCTGAACGGAGCAATATGAGGCTGCCAGCCTTTAACCCCCGTGCCCAATTCAAGCGCCACAGAGAAATACTTTTTCTTCCTCAAAAAGCAAAAAAAATAGATGGACCAAACGCTGCCCAAGGCCAATGCCCAAGATAAGTGTGAAAGCCTGCCACATGAAGTACTACCTATTCCTCATGCTCCTACAGAAGAGGAACTAAACCTTTTTTAACTCGAGAGTCGCTACGTGCGGCATAAAGCGTAAAGCGGGTCATTCCAATGGTGCACCCACACTACAGTGCACTGTTTCAGGCACCACAAAACAAGGACCTGCAGCTGCTTCGCAACTTGTCATGCCAAGAGGCGTGTTCTGAAGATCTCGGTTCCCTCATTCGCCGTGCTATGAAGTTTCTGGAACAACTGATCATCAGCCAAGCGATGGTACAGCATGTTGAAAGCAGCACACGAGAGCAGTCGAAATGCACAATGTGGTAGGCGTACCGGGCTGGCCGCATCACTGCCTCTGTCATGAAAACCGTGTGCTGCACTAGTAACAAAACACCTTCCATTTAATCTGTCACCCAGAAATTCACAACTCTTCCACTCCTGCCAAAACGTGGGGTCACGATCACGAAGCTGGTGCAATAATCAGCTACGTCGCAGAGATGAAAAAGCAGCATGCCAGTTTTGCTCCTTCAAAATCTGGCTTGTGGCCCTGCAGTGACCACCCTGTGGTCTGCGTACCTCACAATATGCACCACCGCAGCATTGCATAAGGCATGCACTCATGCACATTGCGAGGAGCCACCGCGGGTTCGATCTAGTTGAACACGCTCACGATACTGAAACGCCGTCGCGCCAACTTAACACCGCCTCTGTTGGGCAGGTGGAGAAAGGGGCGACAAAGGAATATGCCCAGGGTACGGAGGGAAGACGTTTATTTTACACTGACGTTCTAATCACATATTTTACAGTCCCAATTACACAATTTACAGTACAGGTACGTACTTCCCGTTAGGTGAAAGGGGCGATGGGGCGCCACGCGCAAGTGCGCACGTTTCGTCGGCGCAGAGCCAGTGGGCTCTTCTGTCAGGGCAAATTCCGGGGTGCGCGCACTCATCGCCGTGCTGGCCAGATCGGCTCGCAGCAGCGAGGGAGACGGGGCCCCTTCGCTCACAGGCGCGTACTGCACGGCGTGATCGTCGAGTGGTAGGTACGGCCTTACTATATGCAAGCGTAGGGGCGACAGGAGCAGCCTTAGGCACGGGCCGCAGCCGGAAGGGCTGGTGGGCTTTCGCCGGCGCAACAAAGTTGCAGCCGGCTGGTAAAGAAAGCGTCACATACCTTCGGCCAACGCCTTCGGCGTCCTGGAAGCGTCTCCCCGAACGGACCCCCGCGCAGCGCGCGCGTTCGCGTCCCCGGCGAGAGTCGGGTTCGGGCATCGTTCAAACGGACCAATGAGGTGAGGTTAGCTCCGCTACCAGGGCGGAGCGCCCGCTGCGTGACAGGTTTTATCGCCGCCAACGGGTCTCTGCAGGCTTCACCTCACGCAAGAGTTTGAGAGACGGCTCGGCTCTACGCAGTGGCGCCAAGACGAGCCGGAATTTTGGAGGAGAGAGGGGAAAAGCGCCGTGTGATGGCACAAACCCAGTGATCGCGCAATGGCTTGGGCGCCAGGATCCCCACACTCCCCTCTCCTTAAATGCCCTCGCCGGTCTGAGAAGAGTTGACCGGCCATCGCCCAGGCATGCAAAAGACGGCACAGTAGAAATACATGCATGCCCAGAGCAGTCTCAGCCCCCAGCGAGGGTGAGAGGAAGTGGAAGCTCGGTCGGTCTTCGAGGACATCCTCCTGCTCCTCGCGCCCGGGGTTCGAGAAGTAATGGGCTTGTTTCGAAAGTGTCCGAAAGTGTTCGGGGCGAGCAGCGCGTACTGGAGGCCGTTGCGTGAACTGTGTGCAGTTGGGAGAGCAGGCCAGACTTTGGGGGACCATATACTCAATGCCAACGGGAGGTTGTGTTTTCCTGGAAAACGCGGGCCGGACATACGCTACGAGTGGGGCGCACCGCGTGGTGGCGAGAGAACTTGGCCCCGGTGGCACGAACACTGTAACACGCATGTTGTGCGGGTATTCGTGAGTGCGTGTGGTGTGTGCTTCTGCCGGCTTCAGCGAACCCCACGGTGCCTTCCGCGAGTGGTTTTTGCTTCGCCCGGTGCGCCCGCCGTCACGTGGTGTCTCGTCGGTGTGGTGGAGGGTCCGCAGGTGCTCGCTTCTTGAACTCTGCGATTCGTCAACTTGACCGGGCCCTGGACAGCTGCGCTGATTCGGGGGACCAACAATATGTACCCCCCCTGTGCACCGCCTGCGGCAGGCGAACGTAGCCGGGCTGCCCTGCGCCGACGAGAACGGGACTGGCGGCCAGTTGCGAGCTGCGGAAGAGGTGCCCTCTCCAGATGTGGACAATGTGGTGCCATATCGGAACTGCACCATGCGTCATCGGCACCACGGCTGTCGTCCGGCAGCTGCCTCGCTCGCGCTGGGCGTCAGCCACCACCAGCGACGGGTCATCGATCTTTGGCGGGGCACTCATCGGGGTGCCACGCGAGGTCTACACCTGAGCAGCGCCTCGCGGTCATCATTACCTGCCGGCTGGCTGCTCAGGCCGCATTTCCTCTTGGCTGGTACTCCCCTTCACGGAGCTGCTGTCTCGACGCTACGGTGAGGTCGTTCCGGCACTGGCGCCCACCATCTTCCTTTCTTGATAGACCACAAACTGGCGCCCAACGTGGGGCCATTGGCTCATTAGCCTTTGGCCGCTAATTAAGCTGAGTACGCAACCGGAATCAGTCTTAATGCTTATCCGCTAGCAGTAGCTGCTACGGGGACGAGGCGACTGCCCCTCCGTACGCGAGTGTGCGTGCACCCCTCGTTCACGCAGCCCCACGGGGCAGTGCGACGGTGCAACCGCGCCCCACTGGAGCGGCGGTATACGTATTCCGGGAGAAAGGCCACAGCCGCCACTCGGAGTAGTGCACGCGAGATATATGCTTGTTGCCGTCCCCTGAGAGTAAAGCACGAACGTGGTAGTTGACGCGCTATCTCGTGCTTCGTAATCCATCGAGATTGATTGTCAAGTGTGACTTTATCCGGCGGCGCAAAACCGTGCGTCCGTGAAGGAGGCGAAATTGACACAGCCGGAAGGGCTGGTGGGCTTTCGCCGGAGCAACAAAGTTGCAGCCGGCTGGTAAAGAAAGCGTCACATACCTTCGGCCAACGCCTTCGGCGTCCTGGAAGCGTCTCCCCGAACGGACCCCGCGCAGCGCGCGCGTTCGCGTCCCCGGCGAGAGTCGGGTTCGGGCATCGTTCAAACGGACCAATGAGGTGAGGTTAGCTCCGCTACCAGGGCGGAGCGCCCGCTGCGTGACAGTGTTTTATCGCCGCAACGGTCTCTGCAGGCTTCACCTCACGCAAGAGTTTGAGAGACGGCTCGGCTCTACGCAGTGGCGCCAAGACGAGCCGGAATTTTGGAGGAGAGAGGGGAAAAGCGCCGTGTGATGGCACAAAACCCAGTGATCGCGCAATGGCTTGGGCGCCAGGATCCCCACAACCCATATATTGCAGCAAGCGCAGATGCTTCTATCCAATGCGGGTGCTGTGGTAAAGGCACGCTTGAAGTCAAATGTCCCCATTCTGGTGCCAATAAAGCAATGCTAGCAGCAAGCGAAACCTCAGACTTTTGCCTTGAGTTCCTTGATGGGAGCCTGCGCTTAAAACGGGCAAACGCGTACTTCTACCAAGTGCAAACCCAAATGGGGGTCTGTGGTGTTGCGTACTCTGACTACATCGTGTGGACGTCTACGGAGCTACACATTGAAAGATGAAAGTGTGTTTAAGGAGGTTACCTTTGTCCAGAAGATGCCAGCATCCGCGAGAAAATTCTTCACATATGTGATTCTGCCTGAAATATTCCCTGAGAGCTTTACTAAGAAATATACCGTGAAGCCTACAAGCGACAGTGACAAACACTCCTTCTGCTACTGTCAAGGTCCACAATCGGGGAAAATGCTAGTAGTAGTAGTAGTAGTAACTTTATTTGAGCTCGAGGCGTTTTCAGACGCCAGACGGAGCGGTTCCCAGGTCGCGGGAACCGTATAATGCTTGTGGTGGAGATCAGTGCAACTACAAGTGTTTTCACTACACATGTCTTGTAATCAGGTAGGCACCAAAGCAAAAGGTGTGGCTTTGTCGAGATTGTGCGGCACAAAAAAGGAGCCACCAGTGAAACACCCGAAATTATGACTGCGGTGCTGTTCTAAATATTTGTGACTCCTAGTCCGTGTGCAAGGTCTTGAGCAGCAGTGTTTGGGCCCATCTGTGCAACAATAAAAACACGGCAAAAGAAAGTGTGCTGTTTACAATTCATACAAAGTAGCATGCAAGGGCTATAAACAGTAACTAGGCATTAAAAACGTGAAACCAATTTTGAGGAAAGAGCCAATACAAAAACTCTGCAGCATGCACCATTTTGGGAGCATGACACGGTGAAATTTTTACAGCCAAACACACACAACAAACAAAACAATTAAAACTAGAAACAAATCAAATTGCCAAAATGCACATTATAACAGCATGGCACAGTCAACATACATTAATAAAATATGAAAAATGGGTAACAAAAAAGCACAACAAAGAATAATGAATATGTAAACAATTAAATAAACCTATCACAGCCAAACAAAAGGCTGACAAGAAGGACAGAGCTACTGTAGCTCTGAATCGTTTGCCATCTGAGCAGCCGGTGTAATTAATTGATTGATTGTATGTAGTGTTTAACGCGCCGACGCAGCGCAGGCGATGAGCCGCGCCATAGTGGAGGGCTCCGGATTAATTTTGGCCACCTGGGGATCTCTAACGTGCGCCGAAATCTCGTGCACACGGGTGTTTTCGCTTTTCGCCTCCATCAGAAAAGCGTGAGCAGCAGGTGTAGCTGTCATGGCTTTGTTTTCAGGGACTACAGAAAGGCACACGTTGGTCAGTGCACAACATACTGCAAACGTCGTATCCAATGTTGTGTGCACATCTGCCTGCCGGCCAGTGCAAAAGTCTACGGCTGGACCGACTTCATGATGATAAACTTGTTGCGCACTCACCCTATTACTTTTTCGACGTGGATGTGCACATTAGCCAGCTTTCAGGTGCGGGCCACATCGAGTGCCGACAACTGTGCTTTTCCTTTGGTGAACGCGGGAATATGCAATGTGTGCCAGTACAAACCTACACTGTCGGTAATGTTGAAGCCCCTATCCGCAAGGACTACGTCTCCATGCGTCACCTTGTCGAGAATTCTACCCTGCTCGGTTATGTGCTGGTCACTACTCTGGCCAACCTAGCCTTCATATATAAACGTTATCACGCCCTGGGGTGAAATGTCGATTAAACATTTGGCAGCGTTGCTGCCCTTGTATTGCGATCAAGTCTCACATCTTGGCAACAAAGACGATGGCCGCTCAATTTTGACCTGGAGACAATCTATTACAACAGCTACCTTCACTCCAAAGGAATCAACGAATACCTGCGGCATTGTACGCTGAATATCGCATCTAGATGGCCAAACAATCTGTGACAGTAGCCTCCAGAGTGACGCGGGCAACCACTTCTCCAGGATCCTGCTTGCAGTAGAGACAGAGATAGCAAACCTGAAACCAAGATCCTGGGGAGGGAAGTTTCATTTTAACTTTAACAAAAAAAGAAATTCTTTAAATTTGGCCACAATATTCTGCGACGTGTGCTTCACAACAACCGCAATCAACTGAAAAATTGCGATCATCAAAGCGAGAATTGCGATACCAGTATAAACCAACACTTTCGCATCATTGTTGCGCAGTGAGTCTTCCGTCACTTCAAGCTGCTGCTTCTGCTTTTCCAGTGCCTCGATGTTCAGTGAGAGCTGCTGGCTGTCAGCGTTGAAGGCTTGCAATTCTGTTTGCAGCTTCTCCTGTTCTTGTTCGGATGCTTGCAGTTTGGAGACGAGCCTCTGGCAGTTGATTTTGGCTTCCTCCAAGTCGTGCATTCTCAGGTCGGTCTGAACGACAGCATCTGCAGGAATTAGAATAATGTATATTTTTGTACATAAATATGAAGCAGAACAGTAGAAGAGGAGGGAGAGAAAACAACATTATTGGGTCCAGTGGAGAAGCAAAAAAGTACTGCACCCCTAAAAAACGGGGATGTTTCTAAATCCGAAAAGGTACCATAAACCTCCTGGAAGCTAGGCACAGCTGGCACTCTAGGCACTCAGGCACAGCTGGCACAGCTAGGCACTCAGAGAAGCTAGGCACAGCTGGCGACTCAGTATGAACATCGCTGCAGTTGGGCTGGGTGGAGTCATTGCAAGCCGACTGGCTGAGGGTCGTTCTCGTAGCAACGGTGCTGGCTGTTTGTTGTGCTTATAGCGAGCAGACAGCTTCGCTGCTGGCAGCTTCCCACGTTGGTAGCTGAGATTCTGTGTGGGCACCCAGTAAGGGTTTCCCTCATCAATTGAACCCGAAGGTTTACCTGCAAACCAAAGGATGTTCCTTGAAACTCATCGCACTCTGAAGGCATCACTTTAGTCAAACCCAAAAGGTGCGCCTAGCACAGTCTACGCTGATATTTCTACTGCGAAAAAGGCAGAACAAAACAATGTGAATACAAACGAAATGTAAACAAGGCCTTCTGCCCTAAGCACAATTTGGCAGCCAGCGACGAACTCACAGTGAATCCGCGCCTGGCTGCCTCGGTGGCAGCGGGTGCCGGGAGGTCTGGTACGACTTCCCGCATTTCGCTATGATCGTTCGCAACCTCCTTTGCTCGAAGAAATCTTGCCTGAAATGAAGTGACGACCGCACACACTAATGTGGTCCAGATTCTTCAAGTGCTTGCGGTTTATGCGGGAGAGCCCCACAAGCTGGCGCTCTTCGGAAAGCAGCTTCGTTCGCTCGCACTGATTTGCAGTCACCTTCGGCAAACGGAACATTCCTAGACCTGGTTCCATGTTCGTCTGTTTCGCTGACGATTTACTTCTGCTTCGGCACCCAAAAACTGCACAAATCATCATAACTGCAGCTTACGAAGCGCGCCTGCGTGTCGAGTAGGTTGCAAGACGCCTGCACGCAGTTACCCATGGGTTAATCAGGTGCCCCAATATGGTGCCGCCGAAAGCCGCAAGTACGGGATGTGACGTGCATGAAAACTATGTATAGAATCAGCCCCAGCACTGAGCCCTGCAGAACGCCCATGACACTATCTGTAAGGTTGAGCTGATATCGTCCATAACAACTACTTGGTGACGATTTTCTAAGTAGCTTGAAAAGAAGTTGTGCATCTTATTTCTTAATGCATAGCGTTGTGATTTCTTAAGGAAGGTTTGGTGATTGACGATATCAAAGGCCATCTTTAAGTCTACAAATACCACTGTAGCTATTTGTTGTCGTTTAGTGCCTTTAAATGAGCTTCACTACAGCACATGAAGTGCAATGCTGTGAACAAAGCAAATACAACTAAAAAATAGTAGCTATATGCTTTCCGTAGGGCGGTCATTCCGGTTAAAAGCAAAAAGCACAGAAAAGAAACGGGATTCACGAGGGGTTATTTCACCCAAAGATTATTGCTTGAAAGCACACGAACTGTTGCTAATATAACCCAAAAGAGAACCTAAATCATGTTTAAGGAACCACGGTTACTTAAAAAAATAACAGTTCAGTACCGTATTCTTTGTTGTTTTTTTATTACAAAAAAGGTTTAGTTTAAAGCAGAGGTTGCTTGCGAGTTAATACAAAAAACAGCTTGTGTTATGGGCGCGTATGCCACGAGATCCGATTAGTCTAAAAGTGCAGCAAACAGGATCAATCTTGCCTCCTTTCGTCACCACACACCGCGACAAACTTTTCGGCAGAGATGCAGGAACACTCCCACCACTTCTTTATTTGTGATCTGCGTTCTCAAGAACCGGTGAACAACCATTCTACTTAGCGTGCCGTCACGTATGTGTACCGGTAGGGTCAGGGGTGGATGAGGCGGGAGAAATTTCAGGCACGTATTTGGCGGCTATTGCAAACAGACACTTTCCCAAGCAGAGCTCGCCTCCATTACATCCATCCGACAGAATCCCCTTCGTCATTATGCCCCTTGTGTGGGGAGTACGCCTCACTAAGTCATTCCACATGGGAGTGCCCCGAAGACACCTTTCCTCTAATCATCAGCAGGGAGCAGTGGAGGGAGGCATTGGGTAGCTCCCACCGGACTACACCAGAAGCGCTGGTAAGCAGAGCCGCCGAAGTCGCCACCAGCTTTAGGCCGATGGCTACCGAGCTTCTCCGACCACTTGCTGGAATAAAGTTTTGTGCTCCTCCTCCTCCTTTTTCGGTAGGGTCAACATCGACCTGCCCAATGACTCGCACACTGGACAAGCTTCCACACAACCTGAACAGCCGACCAGCCGCTGCACACGGCAGGAAGCAAGAATTATTGAGGAGGCGCAACAGGGCTTGCTTCGGCGGCGCGATAAAGTCACGGCGCCGGTAACAGCACCGACGCGCCCTCTGTCGCGAGGCGCCAAAGGGAACAGGCTCGCCCGTTCAAGATTAGTCAGTGCATAGCCTTCTGCGGTCGTGGGCAGATGACGCCGACGAATCCCTCGCGCGACTGGACTTTCACCGGAGTCGGTTTGCGGCGTAGGAAATCTTCGCATTTCAAATATCGTTCTCATAGGACGAAGGGCTTTGATTTTTTAGAACGCGAAACCTACAATAAAAAAAAAACATGTGGTTGAGAATCCTGGCATGATTAGTTCCAGTGAATGATGGTTTTTATCCTGTATGCACTTAGTTCATATTTAGACTGTCGTGACTTCGCCGCCCTGCCTGTGCAACATGAAAAGCGCGCGCAAATCTGAGAAGCCGCCCGCGAAGAGGCGAGAGTGGCGCACAGAGTTAAACGACACGGAAGTGATATGTAAACATTGTTGGATTACTAGCGCAAATTGTAGTCCGGAGCCCATAGGCTATGTTGCGACCACTCTCAGTGCGTTTATGCAAATTTATTTAGTAGAAAAATCAATTCGAAAATCCTGTCCTCCTCTCTGCATCCTCGCCCATTTTCTGTGGCGTTTTCGTGTGACGTCAGGAGAAGACGACTTGGCTTGACTGCGCTATACTGCACGGCTAGCCGACCTTCCGACAGAGTGAGTCGACCCAGCGTTTAGTCGGCCGGCCGCCGATGAGTCGTCGCAATTCGTTCGCTCAGTTGTAACTAAGCCACGACACATTTGTAGATGGAAGAATGTGCCTTTCTATGCTTTGTTAGCTTGTACATTGTATCAAGCTCCAAGTCCAGGTTACACCACACAAGCAATGCACAAGCGCACATGCGACGCTTCGCTGACTGGTACGCTAGTAGAAAATCTAAGTACTAAGCAAACCACAAGCAAATCTAGGTACGCTAGTAGAAAATCTAAATATAGGTACTAAGGAAATAAAATCAACTGGAACCTTCGCCGCACAGCGTAAAACTCGGTAGCAAGAAGCCCTTTTTTGCGCTGGGTGAACTAGGACGGCGGTCAGCAGCATGACCACACATCTGCGAACGCTTTCCCGTCTAAAAATGCAATCGCTAGACATGAGATATTGTGAAAATTTGGGGGACGCTTACTGCACGAGCGCTATACAACATATAGTCACTTAAGCTGCCTTAAGTGCTAAAACGAAATATATGTGTAAACTGGTTTTACTTTATATACCTTATATATCCCAAGGTGGCAGCGCTGGCCTGTCGTCGAGTGGTCTAGAACGCTAGGTATGTTATGTTGAAAGTCGCAAGTTCGAAGCCTCGAGGGTACGTTCTTTTTTTTTTTTGTAAGTTGACTTTTTCGTTTTCGGCCGATGTTTTCTATACTGAGTTCAGCATATTTGGGCCGTACTGTTCACTGCTCCACGTAATAGTTCACCGAACGCGTGCAGGCTGACACTGACGCGCTAACGAGTTCTCGTTGGCGTGCTGTTGCCATAAGCACCGACTGCTTGTGGGCGATGGGCACAGGCCAGAATCAACCGACCCTTGGTCTGGTGCGAACACGCTTTTTACGATGCAGGCATGAATGAGGCAAGCTCAAAAATATGGGGGAAAAGCGCATGGCATTTGAGCGTCTGCGGTGACGCGGAGGGCGTTCATCCACTGCGTAGGCCTCGTCTAGTGATTGCTGCGATTCCAAGCCGTCCTGGGAGGTTTATCTCAGGCATTTTCAGCCGACAACATGGGAGAACCGTGGTACAGAATGCCCATCCAACGATGCCGTCGGATGTCAAGCATGTTGTTTTACAGAACCGAAACCGAAACTTGTTTGAATGCTAATCTTGGACATCGTCCAATCACGGTGCATCTTCTCCCGTCGTCACAGCCTTTAGTTGGTGCGGCCGCTGCAGACCGCGCATAGTAGTTTTTCTTCTTTCGCACTTTCTAAAATAATTACCGACTTATCAACTGGATAAACGATGAAAAGTGTGTTACTTTGAGCCAGTCTACGCAGTGCAAGCAAAAACGGGAGCTTGACAAATTCACTTCAGTGTCCTTTTAATAGTACTGACTCTAGAGGAAAAGCTTCCCGGCCAGCACGTGTATTGAAATCGTGCTAAACCCGAGCGCAGCCATGATGCCACCCTCACAGCGTTGCCCGCTGTCATTTTGCCCACTACAGTTAGTGGCATTAGTGGTTTTTCATCTAGGAACCAACAAGTTCTATCATGGCAGCCTCCGTTGCAGAGATGGCCCCGTGTCAACTTAGGTGTGTAAAAACGTTGTGTGACGTTGTTTCTGCGGTAGGTCGCGAACTTTTCTGACATGCTAACGCGTCAGATGCAGTGTTGAATTCTCCGCAACTTAGACGGGTAGCGCGTTTATTAGCGGGTATTTAGTACGCTCGGAGAGGTAGGTTTTGCGGATGCGTCACGGAAGTTCGGTCGTCGCTCCAGAGTTGCGCGAACGTCTTTTTTCGCGCTCTTCTGCTTCGGAGGGACTTCGTTTCGGAGGCCCGTTGTACGTGCAGGCCGTCTCCCTGGATTTTGATGCCGCCTGGCCTTCGCTCCGCTGGTGTGGGAGGTCGAGTTCCAGCTCCCGGGCCCCCAGTACCTGTCTGTCAGCCGCACACCAATCCAGCGAACTCCGAAGCTGTCGGGACCACCGCAGAATTCTCTCCTCATCACAGCAAACTCGGCTCCGCACTTCTACGTTCTTTTCGAGGCTTCTCGTCTCCCGTACGCAGCATTACGCCAGCCAGCAGTGTTCTTGGTGTGTTGTGTGCGCCGGAATCGACCACAGTGGAAATACTCTTGTCTACTCTTTCTTCACCTTTCTAATCGATACTTTTCTCTCTCCTTTCCTATTTCCTCTACTATTGCCGATTCTGGACTGTGTTAAATGCGGGTGAGGTCCCATGAGAGCTGTATACTATCCCCAGTCCATTTTTTTCCTTCTTCCTTTAAATACAAATCACTTCACCCTGATTGCTTTTTCCCCTGATTTTTGCCCTCCCAGCTGGTTGCTTTTCCCGTGTTCGCGCATGCGCTGTTTGTGCATATATTCTTTTGTGTGGGGTAAAAGAATTTAGTTGATATCCAGCGCTAGTCCTGTGTAGTATTATCTTGCTTGTCCCGTATCTGCAGCGCTATTTTAACATGTTTCACACGCCTTCACCCCCCCCCCCCCCCCTCCGCCCCCTGGATGCGTCAGCTCATTGTCTTCGCGACCTTTTAAGGTGCTCTCTACAACTGCTTGTTTTGTGGCGAATAGAAGTTGGAACTGAACCATGCTTCCAAGATATGCGTGTAAATGGGCATCGATAAACAAACACGCTTTCTCAGATAGTGTAAGTGCCTGTCTACGAGGCCCCTGCAGCACGTGTGTCAACGTTTTGTCTCCAATGTAAATGTTTTTAGGTATTTGCCCTCGCATTAGCTTAGATTCAATAACCATGAAATAAACTCACACAAGAGATTTTTGCTTTTTCTAAGTAAGCTTAGAACATTGGGTGTTGGTTGTTTGCTTAGGTATGTCACACCAGATACATTATTAATGTCGCCAGGTTGAATTACGCCGAAATGAATTTATTTAATAGCACATTTAACAAAATCTCAACAAACGAAAACCAGACACTAAAAGGGTATCATGCAAACCCTGCAGTGCCATTCTGGGTTGGTGGTAAATATAGCTTTCATTAATTACAAACACAAAAAGAGTAGTGCAAGTGTTAATTAGTATCCTCGCAGAACTCTTTGTCGTTTAAAATTCCATGTCCCCATCTCTCAGAATGAGGAAAGAGGAAAATTATGTGGGGAGCTGACTTGCTCCTGCAAAGTCATTGCAGGTTTAAAGCTTTAAAGGGGTCCTGAAATGCCTTCCGCCGATGCATGGATGTACATGTAACCAAATAAAGCAATGTATTAGCAATCTCCTCCTGCAAGAATTTTGTTAAAGCGATGAGTATTAGCTGAGAAATCGTGAATCAAAAACCGCGCATTATCGTCGCGCCGTATTTCCTCCTCCTTTCAACTGTTTCTTCGCTGTTGGCCTCCCCTCCCATGATGCTCCGCTCCTCAGCGGTGACGAACTTCCGCTATTGCGCTCCCACAGACTGCCGTCTGCTACGGGCCAGCTCTTTCGGCTTTTTCATCTTTGTTGACCCCATGGACACTCCTCTAAAGGCTGGAAAAGTGAACGAAGGACCTGGCCGCATGTGTGCGGCCTGGCCTTGCCCTTTCGCGGTGTACGTAGCTGCCGTTGGTATCGGCGGCGAATTCGCAGCCGCGCGGGGAGAATCGTGCGCTCGTTCCCTTTGGTGCACCGCGCACTGTTTATCCAAAAAGCGCGGTCTCAGATGTGACCCCGCTGGTGCCGGGTGTTATTTTGCGGCGGTTGTAATTCCTACTACCGGCGGCATGTGAAAAAGGACATTTTAAACCGACACAGAACCCGTGCACAAAACGCGCCGGATTGGATTCGCTTTATCAGCGGCGATGAACGGGAAGGCGCAGAGCAAACCAACGCCGCACTCGATCAGCGAGAACCCGTGTTCTGACAAGCTGCACCCATGTGTTGCATTCAACACTGACGGGAAAGCGTATGTTTGCACTTGTTTGGATAGTCGTAAAATGTCCAAACACTCCGGCACTCCGATAGCAGATGAGCCGGCGAGACATTTCGGAAAACATTTGACAGATGGCGCCGTATGCATTAGTGTGTCGCTACGCAAAACTGATTAGACGCTCTACCGCTCTACTAAAACTCCCCTCGCAGTGTTTACGTAGCGGGATGCAAAAATTTAGCGTTTAGCGTATGCAAAGACCACAAACGCTGTACTAAAACTCTATTAGCAGCAAAATAGCGTGCGTATGTGAGGCCGCTTGCGTTTACAAAGCTGCACGCCGAGCGCGTACGTTTCAAACCTAGTGACATCGTTTAAATACACTGGCAAGCACAGTGTAACGTAGTCAGATATCAACCGTATGCTCAGGCGATAAGCAAGAGCTTGTTTTATGTGATTGCGCATAAAGGCCCGTTCGCACTTGCGACGAAAGCGAGTGAAAGCGGCAGGAATTCCGTCGCTTTGTCGCGCGACGATCGTTTTTGTCGAATGGTCGGGACAAATTTTCGTCGCGCGACAGAATTTCCGTCGCATTCGCTCGCTTTCGTCGCAAGCGGGAATGGAAAGTTCTGCCGCTGCCGTCTGCGCCGCAGCTCGGAGGTAACCGCGCGATCTGCTCGGGCCGAACGAACGCGCACACTCCCGCACGGCAGCGCCCCAAGCTGCAGCCGGCCGCGTACATCGCTCCCGGCGCCCGCCTGGAGCCCGCCCTCGGCACACTAGCCAGTATATTTCAGGCACTATAATGGAGGACATATTTTTTGCTTCCGATTAACCTAGTTCTTTGCCCCTGTGTTTTTAAATACGTGAAGTGGTTAGCACGTCGTCCTCACGCAGCTCTGTATCGTCGTAGCATCGCTGATTGTCCGAACGAAGCTTGCAGCTAAGCCAATGCAGTGACCGAAGCTGTGTGTGTGTGTGCATCGCCTCCTGTGTGTTGTGGACGCGTTCGTTTCGCGATGAAATGCGACATTGTACTTCTGCGGGTGGATAGTGCTTCCCATGGTCTGGATTATCTTTCTCGAACGACGTACGACTCAACCTCGCATAGGGTATGTGTAGTGTGCCTGGCTAAAAGCCTTCTCGCTTGCGCGCCAGAGTTGTGACTTGCTGTTCGTCCACGTAAACCGGGTGTGAGGTGAGTGCCGAATTTACGACGGGCAGGAGGAGGCAACCCATCGTCTGTCAATCGCGGTTCAGACTTGCAACGCATGTTGTGACGTTGCGTTCGTTCGAAACGCATCTCTGGATTGTTTTGAAGTTGAATAAATGTACGCGTCAAACCCTGGCATTCGGCTCAGGGCGTTCTCTGCGATTGCACCAAAGAAGTGCCACGGGGCTTTCTTTATGGTACGTACTCATGTAACATAAAATCCATGTCGTGCTATGGCCGTGTTGCATTCAATACAAACGGTTAAGCGTTTGTTTACACTTGTTTCGTTTGTCGTAAAATGTCCAACACTCCGGCACTCCGCTGGCAGATCAGCGGGCGAGCCGATGCTGAGCAGACGACTCATCTCTTTGCCGGAAGTGCGTGAAAAAGCCGCCCAATAGCAGGATGTCTAGCTCATGACGAACATATGGGAATCGATGATGTAGACATGTGAAGATGGCGGCGTCCAAAAACACGAAGGGAAGGGTGAGAAAAAAGCGACAAACTTTGCAACAAAAGTGTGAGCTTTCCGCTGCGCGTAAAAGAGTAATACTTGGCACAGATGATGTTGACGACCCTATCTAACGATTGCGCTAGTTCATTTAGTGTGCTCAAAATGCCTTTCAGGGCCCCTTTAAAGCCAATAAACAGACAGGGCAAGAAGCCAAGAACCTTTCTGAAGGACACCCTATCTGAATATAAAAAACAGTTTACTGTTGAGAAGGGCAGAAGAACGAAATAAACTAGTGCAAATAGAGGCAGCATAAATGAAACGAGGGGCAGCATAAACGAGAGGCATAAATAAGAGGCAGCATGAACCAAACAAGTGCAATTGTAAGAGTGAGTTTGGCACAAGAGCCTGCCGGAAAGCAGCACCTCCACTTCAGGAAAAAATAAAAATTGTGTACACTATTTACATCATGTACATAGCAAATCAGTCATATTTCCGAGGCATGGTGCAGCGAAAGCAATCAAATGAATTCTCGTCTTGAAGAAGCAGATTGAAGTGCATAAGTGGTAAAAACACAGAGAGATTCTGTACGGCGTTACCAGCGTGTAGCATCCTTCGTTTGCCAGTTTAATCGTTTTTCCTGCTTATTTTTATGCCGCTCCTTTTTGTTGTCTGTGGTGTTGTCTTTGTGCTTGCCATTTTTAGAATTCCCCAAGACAAAGTTACTGACTTCGACCACCGTAGCCACCGTTCGAATTCGGTATTTTTTGGCAGAAGCGCCAACTACGGGGGGGCAGTGGGGCTCGTGCCCCCTCCGGACGGCTTTACGGGGGGGCAGAGCCCCCTCCGGCCCCGGCTGAGGATTTTTTTTAAGGGCTTGGCTCGGCTCTGCGCCCGTCGACATCGGACTGTTGGCCGTCCTGTCTGCCAACTATTGTTTACAATAGGGGTTGGGATCTTGAAAGACAGTTCCGTCCTCCCGATGGGCACGGGGAAACGCAGGGCCGTGTCGCTTTTCTTCACGGTGAGTTAGACGTGCTCAGTGTGCGGATTGTTGACAACAATGTAGCTCTGCGCTTGGCTATGGTGGCTAGAAGGGTGGCCCTTCGATCTAGCCAGCATAGCTTGGCTTCAGCAGCACGCCAGCAAAGCGACATTTAGTAGGGAGCATAGGTCAGCGCACTCACGAGTGAGTACGATGATGAGTGAGTACACACCCAGATTAAAAAAGTGAGTATGAAGACGATTGAGTACAGGGGTAAGTCCACTACTCGTGAGTACAGAACTCATGCTTGCACTCGTGAGTACATGCACTCGTGAGTACAGCAGTGCAAACAAGTTCTATCACAAACTCAAGTCTGGACGCACGTGTACGAGTTTCAGACATTCAGCGGTGGCGCGCGCTGCGCTGCTTAACTCTCAAGGATGGTAAAATCAGGCAACGAAAACTGCACCTCCCTCCTTCCCCTGTCCTTGTTTGGTGCTGTTAGCGTTTTTCGGCGGTCGCTCGCTAAGGGGTCGCGGTGAAAAGGGAAAAACGAGGGGGTTAGGTCCCGGTTGGAAGCGCGGCCACAGTTGCTCTGTTTCTACGGCACCTGTTGATTGGAGCAGTTATTTTTGTTTACAAATGCGCGGCCTGGGACCGCGTAGCTGCTTCGTTCCGCTTGCTTCATTCAAATTGTTTTAGGGGAAGCGGTGGGGGCTGCTCACAATGCATGCACTACGCCACCGAAGTCGCTCTTTTCCGGTCTTAAGCAGTTTCCATAGATGCATGTCATGCTCTGGAGTCGTTTCGTGAGCGGAACCGCTCATTTAAACAGTCGCTGTTAGTTTACGTGATTCGCGTCAAATTGACTGCATGGTTTGTGTCAACCACATGGTTTTATTAGGCTCCAGTTTTGAAACTTTTTGCTCAGGTTTGGTAGGACTATGTCCTCGTGGTGTCCATTTACAAGTGAGCATATAGCCCCACCATGCAGGTTGTGGGTTGTTAATCGGACATCATAATGCCCAGTCGAACGCGTGTGACGCCTTGTTTTGCTCCGCATATTTTGTCGAACAGCGCTGGCATGTTGCTGCTGGAGGAGTGTTTTGCTTTCGAATGGCAACCCGATGCGCTGCTTCTCATTTATGCCACCGTGTAATGATGAAGCTGACGACGACGGTGAATTTCGGTGGTTGTTCTTCCCCTACCTTCATCTGCTGTTTACTGGCGGGGCGACCACTCCTCGCTAGCAACTTGTGCCGAGTTTAAGGTCGCTCTGTGTAAGGCCTCGTGAAAGGGTCGTTTTATATGATGAACGCCAACGCCAGACGTTGGGTTTTTGCCTTTAGCTCGCGTCTTGGAACGTCTCGTAAAACATGTTGCTTGCCCATAACGACGCCACCGCATTTTTTTATCGATAGCTCTCAGCTTCATCAGTGCTTCTCCAACCAAGAGCTGCAGATTTCCACTGTGAAACCAACGTACCAACACGGGAATACAGTGACGTCAGTGCAAGCTATCACGCCTCCGAAAAGCCTGTCTGCAAACCTTGTTTTCGAGGTCACAAAGCACGCCAGAGCAGTTGGACAGGGCTGTAACGGCTGCCAAGCACCGGCAGCAACTGGGTGCACTGCGGCCGTCGACTGCGAGCGATACCCGCTCCAAGCCTCCAAAACACATACACATACACTGTTGGGACTGGGCCATCCCAGCTCAGTCACTACTGTTGCGACGTTGCCCTGCTCAGTCCGTTATCGACGTGGCGCAGACCATAGCGACGAAGTAGCCTAGCTGACGGTTATTTGAAGCAGCATTTATAGACAATATATACAAAGGTAGCAAGAGCGTTACATGGCTAAGACAAGCGCGATAGCACTTTTCAACTCAGGGCCTTCGATGAGATGCCGCCGCTCCACCGCTGCTTCCGGGCTGGTTTTATACCCCCAGGGTTCCGTTGCAGCCGCGTGCAGTTCCAATGCCTCCAGTCGGAGCTATCACTGGCCGCATTATGAATCTGGCGAATGGAGGCGAAGCGATTGCGTCAGCCGAGCCGCCACGACCGCGAAAGGGAAGGCGACTCTGCGGCGGCGTCTCCAGGCGCTACTTGCTGCGCGTCTGCGGGGATTAGTTCGTCCCAGGCATGATTTGGTCCACCCGTCGCGATGGGAAAGGACAAGCAGACTCGGCGGCGCCTTTCCCGCCAAGTCGCGGCATGTCTGACGCGGGCAGTTTGACCTAGGCGCGAATCAACCCCGCCATCGGCACGTCGCCAGGTGCAGCGAATTTGTGTCGGGCGCTTTGGCACAACACACACACGGATACAAAAATGAGTGGTCAAAGTCGGACCTGTTTCGGGGGCTCTTAACGGAAATGAACATAGCAGCACGTAGCACCCCTGTCGTGTCCCTTTCTCATGTCCCTTTCTTTTTACCCCCGAACTGTCCATTAAAAGAAAAACAAATCGACTCGTTTTTTTTGTGCTGATGGTTCAGACTTGCAATATTTTTGAATAAATGTGACGAGTAAAACACGCATTCAAAGAAAGTTCTACTGGATGCGTCAAACCGCTGAAGTTCACGGTTCATAGATTTGCGGGACGTCTTATTTAGGGACACCTCGTAGTTAGCCGACACAATGTAAAAGGCCCTCACTGATGCAGGTGCCCCTTATCATGATGATGATGATGATGATGATTAGTGGTAGCCTCTTTGTATCGGGGTGATGACGTGTCATCTCACAGGGACCCCCCCCCCCCCCCGCCGCTTCCTCCCTCCCTCCCTTCGCCGCTTCGAGGCGCACTCCAGGTCTGCCCCCCCCCCGGAAAAATAAGAAGTCTACGCCACTGTTTTTTGGAATCCCCAGAATCCCAATGAAACAGAAAAGACGCTGAGGGTCGAGGTGGTCCGGGATGTCTTTCAAGGTAAATTAAGAAAAAACTGCACATCCATGGCGCGAATTCATGGACCAGAAACAGCAACCAGGAAGGACATTTATTAACTTTTTCCAGGAATATTGTGAAGAACAAGCTCTCCTCGCAAACGCAACAGAATTGAAGGGAACTGGAATATCGTTGCAAGATTACTATTGCGCAGACACACTGCGCAAGCGTCGTGCAGTGTGAAAGAGGATGAAAACAGTGGCAAGGAAGTCAACCACATTCGTGATAAGAGTAGCATCGGCGACGACACGTACTTTTGGGATGATGCATAAAGTACGCGAAAACTGATTCCAACAGGGAACGGGAGCGCCGAAGTGCGATCATAACATGCGGACAAGCCATCACGGCCGCATCACTTTCGTCTGCTTCAACTGAACGCCCGAAGTGGGGCCAACAAAACAAATAAATTGCAAAAACTTTTACCAGTATATGATCTCTGTGTATGTGGGATATCTGAAAATTGGTTGCACGAACGGGTTCAGGATTGTGAAATTGTTTCATCCTAACCAACAGCCGTTTCGAAGAGATAGGTGCACACGAGGTGGTGGCGTCGCAGTTATTGTAAAAAATGCTGTTAATGAAAAAAAACTAGATCAGATTGATGACCATGAAAGTTTGTTTTTGAGTGTCTCTGTTTGGGGTGTGTCTTTTGTATTATATTCGGTGTGTTGGACACAAAATGCAGATGACCAATTCATGCAGCACCGATATGATCACCTCTAGAAGTACGGAGTAAAACATTTATTATTTGACGGGGATTTTATTTTGCCACAAATATTTCGAAAACTTGGAGTTATGGGCACAGTGTTTCGCTGCTTTACTAGTTGATATTACGCTAACTTGGAGTGTTCAGCAGGTTGCCCGTATATGTACCAGGGGAGAAAACATTCTTGACCTCTTATTGCTCAGGGAAATGTTCAGTGAAGGAGGGGTTGAAATTTAACCTGGCATTTCAGGTCCCAAATTGATTTCCTGTACGCGAACAATGCACGTGAATAATGTCAGACGACCTCGAGAAAAATCTCAGGTTGGGGATTACTTTAAAAGAAATGATTAATCAATTATCGATCACTTGGGTATGCACCTTTCTCCACGATGTTGTCGAGCTATCATGGCAAATGTTCTGGGGCACTATTGTTTATTGTATCGAAAGGTTTATTTCATTGAAGGGGTCAAGAACCTCAATCCTACCTTTGGATCAATTGAGATATCATCGAAACTAAGCGAAAACTCTAATTCAAAAAACACAAAGGGGAGAGTTCAAAGAATTAAAAATGGAATTAATAAAGAAAGTAAAAGCCGCAGGAGAAAGATATTCAGTTATAGCCTCGCTGATTCCATTTCGAACCCTCCGGAGAAGTTTTGGCGGTATTTAGGTAACTCAAAAGAGATAATAGATAAAATAAAAGTTAGCGGTGAAATTGTAGAAGACGCCACCAGTATTATTAAGCCGTTTAATGATTACTTTTGGAGTTTGTTCTCTGACATGGACGAATTTGAACGATGTAATACAAGTAGGTCTTTGGTAGACGATATTACAAGACGCCACCAGTATTGGTAAGCAGTTTAATGGTTACTTTTGGGGGTTTGCTCACTGACATGGGCGAATTTGAACAATGTAATACAAGTAGGTCTTCTGCACACAATATTACACTTTCTCGAGAAGGTGTTTTGGGTATTCTCTTGAATATCGACGTCAGGAAGTCCATAGGCCCCGATCCGATTCCGAATACGTTTTTACGAAGGTATAAAGAACAGATATGCGGATTTTTAACTGAGTTCTTCAAGTTATCATTACAGTTAGCAGAGGTACCGTCAGACTGCCGTGAGGCAAGAGTTGCTCCCATTCATAAAAAGGCCGATTACCTAACAGTGAAAATTATTGCCGTGTTTCTATTACAAGCACTTGCAGTAAATTATCAGAACATACTGTAGCAGGCTTCATTCATCAGTAATTGTCAGACCGCCACGTCTTGTCCCCAATACGGGCTCAGAAAGGGCTCTTTCACTTCAACTATGCTTGTGTCAGTTGTTCATGACATTTCGGAAGTGCTCGATTCATCTGTACAAGTTGATATGCTCTTTTTTATATTAGTAAAGCGTTCGATAAGATTCCCCAGGGAAAACTGATCGACAAGCTCGAGTGCATTGGGCTCCTTTTAAATATCATACCATGGATCCAGGCTTACCTCCCACATAGACAGCAGTTCGTAGAAATTAACAAATGTTCCTCAAATGTCCATCACGTAACTCCGGGTGTACCGCAAGGGAGCGTACTAGGGCCGCTTTTATTTATGATTTATTTATATATTTTAAGCGCAAGTGACTGCCGAGCTTCCTTCATCGTTTTCACTCCATTTATTTGCCATCAATGCATCGTCTTCGTCTTCTTACCTCGCCCGTTCATCATCAGCACCTCATCGCCTGGGCGCGGAACGCTCGATCATCATCATCGTGGTTTGAGGTCCCTTCTCGGGTTCGGGCTGCTGCTTGCCGAATAAAGGGCCTTCTCGCCTTCAACAAAGCCTTCTCGCCGGAGCCTCTCAATATTATAACTAACAATAATCCCCTATGATGTGTTCGTGGTATGGAAATACACATTCGAAAAACTGTCTTGCTCCGGCTAACATAAACAAAAGAACCTAGTGTATTGTCTTACGTTCCGAACGACGCAATCATACCTGAAGTTAAGAAATACAAACATTTTGTTGTTACAATTACTAATACATTCTCCTGGTCACACCATATTTCCGTTACATCAGCGGCTTTATGCAAATTGCGGTTCTTGAAAGAAAACTTAGAAAAGCACCGCCACAAACCAAACTACTCGCTTTTTTTTTTTGTGAGATCGAAACTCGAATACGCGCCAGTTGTTTGGGAAACCTATACGTAAAAAACATAATGAATTTTGAACGTGTATAAAGGCAGCTAGATTCATCTTTGGAAAATATAAAAGGCGGGATTTCCCAACGTTACTAATGCTTAAAAATAAAATCAGTTCTCTATAACGCAGGCGCAAAGTTAGTCATCTGCAGTTTTTACATAGCATCACCAGTGGCAAAATCGGACTTAAACTGCCTCATTATAAAACTTTTCTTGATGCGCGAAATACAAAATACAGACATAACCTCTCCCTTACGCCTATATTTTCTAATACAAATTTTCTCATGAATAGTTTTTTTTTGTACGTACCATTAACGAATGTAATTCCCTCTCCCTTGAGGTTTTACAATCGAGAGACATCTCACAAGAATTGGAAAACTACTTGCCTCATGGATTATATATTAATCTAAACCAATGCTTGTGACCACTTGTACTGTATAGGAAAATTACCTGATGTTTTGTTATATTAGTGCTGTGTTGTTTTCAAGGCGAGGCGTTTTGCCCCCCTGTTATTTCATCTGTGCTCTTCTTATGTTGCTGTTCTTGTGATATGGTAAGTATTTAGAAGTTTTCGTAACATGTTATAGCTAGCATCTTGTTCCTGCGTTGTTTGTATTTTCTCTTGCTACGTATTTTCTCTTGCTACGTACTAGCCCCCCCCCCCCCTTCATGGGCCAGCATCTTGGCCTACAGTAAGAATAAATGAATGAATGAATAGCGCCCGAACGCCAATCGCGGCGCAGACCCTAGTGCGCCGCAGAGGTGCCGCCTAAGAGTCCGCGGCATTGCGCCATGTCAGGGAGGAGAAAGACACCACGCATGGAAAGGAGTATACACGACTAGAGAAAGAGGCGGCGGTAGTGGGGAGTACAGTTGAACCTGGTTATAACGAACACTGATATGGCGAATTAACGGCTATAGCGAACTAAATACAAACTTTGCTCGGCCACACCTTATTTCAATGACACTTATTCTTTTATAACAGTACTGAAACCGTGAGAGCCACGCGCGATATCGGATATAACAAAGAAATATTTAACCAGGAGGCTGAGAGGCCAGTTAAGAAAACCCGCCTTAGTCTGAAACTGCCGAACTACAAAGGCCCTTTTGTTCGTGGACACTGTTGAAAACATCCACCTGCTTAGACCTGTGAGTAGTCACCAGACGAAGATCACGTCCTTCATCAAATAAATAAGGACGCCGGCCTGTTTCATCAAATGAACTTTGTTCTGCTGTAATTTCCCGTGCTCGTGTTCCGGTTCATTGAGCTTGAGCTGCAACAAGAATAAAGGTAAGGTTTACCTTGTTTATAGTGGATTTAAAGCCTTAAAAATGAATTTTTGTGTCAAGTATTTTTGCGAAAGCCAGATTATCGATTCGTTATTGCCTATTTTTACCTCCACCGTTACAACTAATATCGATTATAGCCAACTAATTTGTTGTCCTGACACTACTTCGTTATAAATTAATGCTCTAACCATGCTCCCTCCGCAGATGACCATGCTTCACTGCGCAACACATAATGTGAAAAAGCCAGCTTTTATACACCAAGCTCGGACCGATCGCTTGACATTGGACTTCACGTTTAACTCAAACGCATTGCTGCGAAGACAGATTTCAAGAAGCAATATGGGGCGTCTAGTATACCTAAATATGAAGGGCCTAGGCCACCTTTTTATTATTTATGAACATTTTCAATACGCAGAAAATTGTTGGCTGTCTGTCGCCGGAGGCAAACTGCTGGATTCTCGCCATAAGAGCCTCACTGTAAAGCTACATTTCCCCGCAGGAGGAAGACGCTCAATTCTTCAAAGCCAATTGCTTAGTCGTCTTTGAGGCATCCTGCGCGCCCTTATAGCTTTGGTGTACCTGTACTGCTGAAGACATCTATGTCACTGAAGATATGTCACCTTAGCCATAAACTCCCCAACAACAGAACGCCGGCGCACGGGTCGGCTGCCCGAGCATGGATAGGCCTGGCTTGGCTTTATGTACTAGTGGCGAACTTTATGATGAAAAAGACGTTTACGATCAAGGTGACGAGTTGCAAACAAACTGGATACGCCACTTTCAGGAATGTAATGTAATATCGTTTAGTTTGTCGGTCAAAAATGTCTTCTGAGAGCCTTGATGAACTAATTTTCGTTGTTTCTGGATGACACTTTTGACGAATGGGCCGAAGCAATAAATATTGTCGAGCCTTTTAAACTTTCACTCAATCGCCCAAGAACTGATTTCTTCTAATTAAGGCTGAAAGTTGGGCTAGTTGGTGTTGACTTAGATGCATATTACCAGCGAAAAAACAGACAGCGACGAGGAAAGAAGCAGACGGGACACTCGCGAGGCTTCAACTGTAAAGTTTACACAAGAAACACGTAATATATGAAAATGCCAACAGACAAGGATGATAGACCTTGCAAGTGATAAAAACAAACAAAAGAGATAAAACCGTCCACAATCTTAAATGTGTACGACCCACACAACCAAATTACATCCCGCGCATGCGGCCTTGCAAAAAATTCAGCTCTTTTGCCGTCAGAGCGATGGAAGGCTTACTGATACAGTTAACTGCCTCCTTTTGAATATAGAAAGCCTCAGAAATTTCGCGCTTTGCTTGGTCGCGCCCGCTATCTAAGACACGTGTAGCGCCAAATGCTGGAACACAACCAGGACAGCGCTTCCAATGGTCGGCCAAGTGGCCCCCCCCAGCAAGCGATGAAACTGCAGCCCGATGCTCCCTCAGACGGTCATTTATACATCGCCCCGTCTGCCCTACATAACATTTGCCGCAGGGCAAGGGAATGCTGTAAACAACGCCAGTTCTGCAGGGAACAAACCTGGTGGCATGCTTTATTGTGCAGCCTTGCCTCGTATCTTCATTGACACCTGGGCACATCCGCAACAGCTTCCCAGGGGCAGTAGCCAGTACATTTACACCGCATTTTTTGCCCACTTTTTTCAAGCGGTGTGTGAGCTGATGAACATATGGTACTGCTACCCTCCGCAACCTAGGCTGGCTGTCGGCGTCTCCTTTTGGAGAACTAGTACCCGCCTTAACCTTTTTGATGAGGCTTTCAGCCACAGAGGCAACCAGTTCACGGGGGAACCCAGAACATGTCAGGCGGGCCACCTGCGCGTCCATACTTTCAGAAACCCTGTGGCGGCATGACTTGTCCAGGGGGCCGCGCAGACAGTTCATCGCTATACCGCGCTTGACCACCTTTGACCGTCGCTGTCCGTCCTTGTCCGTCCTTGACCGTCCCTGTCTGTTTTTTCGCTGGTAATATGCATCTAACTGATTTCTTCATTAGGCTTGAATCGCTAGGTACCTGCTGCGAGAGTTCGAGGGTTAGCTGAATGTCTCGTATAAACCAACACGCAGTTTTAAACCCTAATGCGTCTGTGCATGTGCACGGTAGCCCATCACAATTGATACTTTGAGTCGCCCATTGATGTTTAATACCGCAGACCCAACTTGTACTCAGCTGTCTTTTAGGAATGAAGAAAATAGGATGGTTTTTGTCTGAGAATTCCTGTGCAGAACGCTTCCAAAGCAACATTATTCATCAAAAAATATCTGATGGCCCCTAAGCATTTCTTGATGGTTCTGAAGAGAAAGCACTGACGTCCAAATCAACGCCTGACACTTTTCGCTTCCTCCCCAAGTCTGGAAGGGTTTCGTCTTCTTGATGCATCACCCGATTTCTCTCGCAGTCCCTTCCGCCGTACGCTTTCTAACAGCCCCGATCTGTCTCCTACGCGTCGCGCCACTGCTCAATCTTTCCGCCATACGTTGGGAAGGTTTACCACGGTGGCAGATTTCGCAGCCTGTCAATCTGATCCCCTATGCTGCGTACATGCGTGCTCCTCACCCACGGTAAACTGGCGAGGACTGCCACCCTTTGCTAGTGTCTATTTAAAGCACGTGCTAAGGAACGTTTTGTGCTATGGAAGGCTTGAAAGACACACACGGCCTAGGGAATATTTCGCTTTTCCAAGCTCCGATGCCATAATAGCTTTTTCGCTCAAGAAAGCATGGAATGAACCGTCACGAACCAACGTCATGAACCAACTAGCCAGCAGTGAAGTCCTACTAAGCGTCGAATGTTTTTGGGTTAACACTTTTTCGCGTTCTTTTCTGATACGTGCACGTTTCTTCCATTTCACTTCACACGCAACGGCAGGCGCTTTGGAGGCGTTTCGCGCCCCGCGCAGTATGGAGCACGCGGAGGAGTTGGCGCCCGGTTCCCCACTGTTTTTTTATCCCACCGAGTCGAGTCCTCCTCCATTTATTTTCACTCGTCCTCTCGTATCGATCAAAAGCCGTTCTACTCCTCCTCGCGATGCGCGCCCTCCCGCCAACTGTGGAGTGTGCCGAGAACTCCCGAGAAGGAACGCGCTTGCCGCCGACTCGAGCCGACGTTTCTCAACGTTCCCGAAGACGATACAATCCTCTTGAGACGGGAGAACGCGGTATTGGGGAAGCACTCCTGTGTATGCAAGCAGGCGCAGAGAAGGCTCGGGAAACGCTGAAGTCTCCTATTTTTCCCTCTTCTTTTCTGTATCACAGAACAGCCAAGACATATACGAAACGCACTTGGGAGCAGAGAAGGCAAGAGCGCACAGAACGTTGTCGTCATAGTGGTGATAGAAAGGATAGAAACGTACCTGTGGGGAGAAAAGAACTAAGGGAATGGGAAAGGACCCGGCGGCAAACAGAACATGACATGGCCCGCTACCCGGGTGTAGCAGGCGTAGCGGGGAAACAGCCTTGCAGGGAAGGGAACGCCAAGAGCCACGGGACATATGGGGGGTATGCGAGCGTGTCTTTTTTTGCGTCGATGTTGGGGAAGGCCTTTGGGAGCTGCGCTTCCCTGCCCGGGAATAAGGGGAGAGGGAGAGACTGTGAGGAGTCAGGGAAAGGAAAGAGTGCGGACAACCGTACTCTTTCTTCTTTCATCTCCTCGCCTTTCTTTTTTCTTGTTCGCCCGTCCTCCGAGCGATGCGAGAGGAGATGTGATTACTCTCGAGATCCAATCGTGCCTGATTAGAAATGTCAATAGCCCACTTAGGATATTCATCAGGTTTCGTAAACAAAAGCCCAAGGAGAAGAGGGCTGAACCCTCGTCTGCCTCTCAGCGCTTCGCCATTGTGCAGATACGCTTTATTGATATTGTAGGCACGAGCTTGGCTTTGCTTTCCCTTTTTCGTATTTTTAGTGACGTGGAGACGCGCGTGATGTAATGGGCTTGCTTGCCTATAGGCCCCTTTCAGTGCGTTCTAACAATACGTTCCTCGTTTTTGCTGCCCAGAAAGCTTCAAGATTGAGTGGTAGGATATTAATAATAGAAATAGGGGAATAGCTGTCGTAACCGACGAAAAATGCAAATATTGGCAGGTAACGAGGCGTTTCAAGTACTTACAACCCTTTAGCCTTCCTCGTTCGGTAAACTTCTGATGCGAAACTCGTTCAGTAGGCAAAAGAATGGGTGCGATGGATATTAGGTAAGTGCTCCTGTGAGCGTTTAGGAACAGAGTGAAACTTAATATTAGCTAGCTGTGAGTGACAAGCGCGCCGTTGTACCACACGGGAGGAATAGGGGATGTTGCATTATTAATAAAACTGTCATAAGGTGCTCAGAAGATGTCAGAAAAGAGCTGAAAGAATTAAGTTAAAGGGGTGATGAAGAAAAATATAAGCTTCTTTAATTTGAAAGAACTTGCCTATGGTAACTCATTCCGCGCCAATATAGTCACGAATGATGTTTTTAACCGAAAAAAAAACGGAGGAAATGTTGACAACCTTTCAAATTTCGAGCTGCAGTGATGTAATACGTGTCAGAGTAAAAACGTAGTTTTCAATGTCGTATCTGCCCGTTAGCACTGAACAGATACGATCAAATGGAACTAGAGGCTTAGTAAACTAGCATCAAAATTTACTGTCGCTAATACTTAGAAAAAACAGCGCTTAAAAACGATACGAAAGGAAGGAAAGGCAAACACTGCGCTGAAAGAGCTTTGGAAAGGGTTTGAAATGCGCGCCACCATTGGAAAGCACCGTCATCTTGTAATGATGTTGCGACCAGCGCACGAGGGATATACGAGGTGTTCCTTACCCACACAAAGAGGGATGTATGTGCGTGACAGCACCCTCTATCGAGTTGTTCGAGAAGGAGGTAAATTGCTTAGGATCATGGTCGATGCATCAGACGTGGCTACTTCCTCTCGTCTTTTTCACTATAAGCTTCCTTTTTTATGTTTTCGTTCTGGTTTTTTTTTATATTCTAGTACATATTCATTGTTCATGGGATTGAAACTCAGTTGGCAATGAAAGTCTTTCCTTTCTTTGGTATCTTTTTTGCTGTAGTATCATGCACCAACTAACCCGTCTCAGTTCACTTGTTCAGTTCGTTGCAGTCGTTTAAAGTTGCATTGGGCTTCGTAGCTGCGCTAAGCGGTGACACTGTGGATGGTGTTTTTCCTCATACCCAGCTTTCTCGCTCAAAATTCCGACCTCTAAGGAACCTAGCAAAACCACTTCAAGAAAGTGATATTTGGCACAAAGCAAGACGTCCACGTGATGATGAAAACTCTAAATGAAGTTTCCGGGATTCTGAATATTTTGTGTGTCAAATCTTACTCCCCATGCATTTCTATGGGACAGTTTCCATGGCTCAGGAACCTAGTCGCGCAACAAGCGAGACTTGAAACTGTGCACACAGCACGTTTTCACCCCCAATTTTAGCTGCACAAAAGAACTTTACATTTCGCTAAATAACTACAGAGTAATCACTGTTGAAAGAACTGCCATGAGCGGGAAAGCTGCACATGTAAAAAGTTCCCCTTTGGGTGAATAATGGTGCTTGCTGTATCCACCTGGGCTTTCAATGCATACGTTTCTCATGTCATGTTACGCGTCAATGGCAGTAGAGACTTTGGATTCACACGGACCCAAGCTATCTTTGTTCAAAGCGAGCCTATGGATGCCCCTGTTCCAAATTATGTCCAAGGCATTTATACTCCGCGTATAATAACGACGTCAAAATAAGAAAATGAAAGCACACAGAAGTCAGAAGACATCTTTAAAACATGAAGCCAGCGAAATGTGGCCAACCTCATCCTTTAGGGTTTTGCGAGGCCGACGTTTAAGGACATTTGCATTCGAATGGCGGCTGAAAAACGCAGCGGACTGAAAGCGCTTTCTTCTCCTCTCCTCCTGTCTTTTACGTGTGTTTAGCTTCGTGATTAACATAAATTTCTGGTGTTTTTGTTTTCTGCCTTCCACATTTCGCGCCGATCTTTGAATGTCTGTAGGGGCAGCAGCAGTGAAACCTAATTGCTTTCTCTTCAAGAAGCCGTCTTCTTCTATTTGTTTGCGAGATTCGATTAAAAAAGAAAAAGGGACGGCACCTTTGCAACCGAGATAAAGTGTTGATTGAGTTGTGAGGAACCGGAAAACAGGTTTCTTGTTTTTCGTTTCATTTTTTATTTCTTTTTGAAGCTGCAACCTAAAGAATGAACGCTGATCAAAACGTGTAGGAAACTGCAAAGAGCCGTTTGAACATCGTGTTGGATACTGGGTTGAGGGTTTTGAGATCGATAACTCCCACGGCTGCAGTGGACGAAGGGAGGACGCCAGGCGAGCTGGGACCTGCGTGACGCGCAATAGAAGGTCATACATATTCAACACCTTCCCTAACGAGTGTGCACACGACCCCGCTGCGTCGGTAATACGCTGTCACCCATGAATCTAACAAGAGAAAAAAAGGGCGGCTTTAGTGCTGTACAACATCACTGGACAACAAAGGCGCGAAACCCACGTCGTTTAATATTCGCTCGATGGAAACCGCTCGATTGAAATAAACATTTTCACCTGAAACTGAAAGGAGGCGTTCTCGCATGATGGCATCAGCCCAAGAGTGGCCCGGTGAGTTGATGAGTATACACACAGTACTGCAGAGGCAAATTCACATTGAAGTTTTGCGGGTTTAACGCGCTGAAGCTACGCCGGGTCTTTGAAGAGCTCCGGACTAATTTTGACCGCCTCGGAATCCTTAACGTCCACCGAAATATGGACACATGGGCGTCTTCGCTTTTCGTCTGCATCTAAAAGGTAGCCACCGTGGCCGGGGTCTAACCCCTCGCCCTTGGGCTCACCAGCGCAACGCTTTAGCCAATGAGCCACCGCTGCGGGTTCGAGGGCATAAAGCAGTAACAGTGGTCGGAACCACAAATTTCATATACGTAAGGTATATTTGTGCATGGCCGGTTCCCCATTTTGTTTTACTTCTTTTTTTCGTGCCTCGCACTATAGCTGTTTTCACAATTCACAGTAATCAAGGCCTGCGCCATATTCGTGGTCACATGTGTCACAGCATTCTGAAGAACGAAGCACATTTTTTTTTATGAAGAGTGATCGTTAGAACTCTTTGCAAGGGTCTCAATGTGATGCTCCTGCCACGGTTCTAAAAAATTCAATTCAGCAAGAATTGTAAAGGTCATGAGCAGAAACTTAGCATATCATCACAGGACGGCAGATCACATGAGGACCCGATGGAGTCGTTCAGGGAATAAGGCGTTGTGCTGGTGAGTTCCAGTCGATTCGGATTGAGCCGGCCGTTTTATTTTTCTGGAGAAGGACGAAAACAAAACCACCCATGTGTGGACATTTCGGCGCACAATAATTCTCATGCGGTAGAAACTATTCAGGAGCCCTCCTCTACGGCGCCCGTCATAGCTCAGTAGCAGCCTCGTCGTGAGAAGCACCATTATATTTTGTGGCAAGGGAAGGGCAAGAATCCGGATTTTTTTGTAAGCTACACTTCCTCAAAAGCAGAGATCAAAATCAGGGTCAAAAGAAGAGAGAGAAAAAAAGAGGTAACCCTGCGTATCCACCGTGGCTTCTTTATCTGCTATTGTTGACCTGTCCGTGGACGGTCTATTCAGAAAAGGGAATATACCTACGGACCGCCGTTCAGCAACTGGCCATTTACCACATATTGCGAGTAATGTCAACACAGATGGGTCTTTACAAGTAAATTCCTCTAAGCTCTGCTTTTTTATACTGAAATTGAATAACGAACACAAAAGTCCGCTGTCCCATTCTACTTCGTCAACTACTTCGGAACTTTACACCGTTTTGTTGGCTCTACGTCTCATTGCAGCAGGGCAGTTCCTCAAAGCTGGATGGTTCTCTCAGACTCCCGAGCAGCGCTAGCACCTATACAACACAAAAGCAGCAAGTTCCATGATTTCTTAGTATATGAAACTTCAAAAGCTTCCACTAAAGCCACTGAAGTAAGCCATATTGCTTTTCAATAGATTCCCGGCCATTGTAATATTCGCGGCAACGTAGCGACAGATGTGGCAGCTCGCCAAGCACATCAAAGTGCAACCACGAAATACTGGCCCCTGTGTACTCCGGACTTCCGACACCTGATAATGGAAGCCTCTGATCGTCCTTGTCACACTACGTGGTTTGCCGGACAAGCACAAAGCAGACTGCTATTTGATGTTGATCCTTTTTTGCGGTTAAAAATTTCAGTAACCATATCCGAGGCCAAGACATTCTTGTACTCCACCTGCGTATTGGCACTGCTTACACCAAAACAGTTTCTGCACAAAACTGGCAAAGTTCCATGCACCTGTCATTTATGTGGTCACGCTGATGAAGCTATTGTTCACGTCATTTTAGAAGTCCCCCGTCATGTCTTTAGACAATAGGCCATGCAACGTTTCCAAAGTCCTTGGCCCATGGTCAACACCGAGCCGGAAAAGGCGTTCATTTCTTGCCCTTAAACTGTTCCTAGAGTCCAGCCAGACTGTGGGTTCTTGTTAGTACTGAAACGGAGCTCCTTTTTTTACCTTTACGCTCTCCTTAGAGCCTACAAACACTACCAGTTTCCTTTATTTTTTCTTGCGTTTGTCATTGTGGAACCTCTTTTATCTTATCTTATCTCATCTTATCTCAGCATCTTACCTCGCGTGTACTTTGCATATATTTGTGTTTCATTGTTGTTTGCACACGAACTCACTCTGTGCTGTTTCCTGCACTCATTACCGTTCACACGTGTATCCACTTACTCGGCTTGTGGTAGAAATTGTTGTGTTCAGTGTCTCGCGTGAAATTTTGGCGCCGTTTGTTATTGTGAATAAGACTCTTCATCACTCTGTGAAATTTGCGATGACATCATAAGAAACATACACTTCACGTGATAAGGAGTAGCCGGTGCTCGATCCTGGCGTCAACCGATCTTTTTTTTTTGTCACATGCAATAAAGAAAGAATAAGAAAGATTTGACTTCGCGCAATGCACTGCAGTGATGATGATTCGAATAAAACGAAACGTCCAATATTGCGATTTCCTTATAACGAGGATTTATTCTGTCTTGCCTACGGACTTACGGAGGCCAAACCATTAAAATTAGCGCCGAAAACGTGTTCCATGGAGTTTGTCACTCCCACGCACGCACACAAACGCCCGCACGCACGCACACAAAGTGATAGTGTACTCCGCATTAGCGCCTGCAGGTTCGCAGGCGTCGGCTCCGATGTCTTACTCCACAATTATAAATAGTCTCTGCTTGAACCCGTTTCTCGGAACGACCTGATGACGTCGAACAAGCCTAGGAGGACGTCTTACCAACACACGGGCATGCCACCCAACACGTAACCGCGCCCGCCTGTGTGCCGTATTTATACACACGTGAGCCGGCCGGAAGGTCGGCTGAACCGCATCTCAGCCAGACACACACAAGCACGCATGCGCGCACCACGAACGCTCGTCCGCGCTGTCGTCAGGTGCGAAATAAAGAAAAGAAAACCGCCCTGTGTAAGCAAACCCCGCGAGAGAGCTGGCCGCAGCTTTCCGCAAATATCGTGGCCTACTCCCCTTCTGGGCTACTATATAATAGGATGACGATCTCAATGAAGCGTGTCCCGAAAGGGTTTTTCTTGGCGGGAGCCGAGCGGTGCAGTGGCGGCGGCTCGCGTGAAAGAATAAAATACAAATAAACGAGTTAAAAAGAGAAACAACCAGCCGAGAACGCCAAGGGAGACGGCAGCCCCGTATAACTCCGTGTTCAAACCGCTTTATTTTTAACCCGGTCTCCGCTTGCGAAGCGAGGCAGTTTTTCAACAGACAATACATGCCACAACACCGGCTGCCAAGGCCGTTTGCAGTGGCGGTTCAGAGCAGAAAGAAAGAAATGGTCCCGATTGCGCTCTATAAAATAGTAAAAGACATAGACAGGTCTTTTATGGCTGTCGCGGCCTGAATGCTAGCAAGCGTACGTCTGTTCAAGAAAAAGCGCCAATTCCCGCTTCATTATTCTCAGTAAATTTGGGGCTAAACGGGCACCACGGTTGTATTGGGATAGTTCGGCGACTCCCTTCATGACCCGTAGTCGGGGACAAAAATCGAGCCAATACCGTCGCGTGCCTGCTCGGTTAGGCAAGGATGATCAGGCTGACGCAACCAAGCAAATCAGTCAAGTTAATTGGATCAGTGCTAACACACTTAGCGAAATGAAGCCGTACTTTTATTTATTTTGGATTCATTTATATATGTGTTACCTTTTTATTTCTTTTGCGTTATTTTGTCCGCATTTTAGATACGTTTTAAATTCTTTAATGTATTCCAAATGTGTTGCTCAAATACATCAGGAGTGGAGCTTAAATATATGTTTAATGCGTTTTAAAGTAATTAACAAACCGCAGAAAGTGCCTTTTTCAACAAGTACTAGATGCTCTAGTAATGCATTTACAATGCACAGAAAATATTGTTTTCAGTATATTCAAAATATGTTAGCAGTGTATTTTAACTACGACCCCAGATTGTACTAATTTGTTTTGGGTGGATTCATTCATTTTCAAATTATCAATATTTTGTTCTGTGCTTCCAAATATTGTAAATACGCTATAGCCTGAAGTTAACCTCAATTGTGTAAAGCTAAACCGGCCCTATTTTGTATGGGGCTACCAAACGACTGCAAAGACCAACACGTATGTACAGGGACTGGCATTTCGAAGTTTGTTTATTCTACGACGGACCAGGCTCAGCGACCGACGACCGGTTAGGGTTAGCGGCTTCCCGCTGCCGCCACCCATTCTTGGTGTCACCGCCCTCGTCTTTCGGGAGACCACCCTAGTCCTGTTCCGTGTGCAGTTTTGCGTTCGCCCCACCGAACACTTCAAGGTCAACTATAGATAAAGCGACACTGAAGTTAAATGTATTATCAAATCCACATGATATATGTGCGGCGTTTATTACGGCCTTTACAGAAGCACGGTTGCTAAGCGGCGCGCCCCTAGCGGTGAGCAACGAACGCCGCACCGACAATAGGTCATTAATCACTCGACTTCACACTTGTGATAAGCGCACGAAGCTCAATATGCAATTCTAGGAAGATATTTCATTGAACCTACGAGGCAAAACTCACGTTTACGCTAGCTCTGGAAGCGAATTGTTTATTTTTTGAAAATTGGTGCACTGTCATCAACGGAGAAAATGACCTGGGCCATTTTCTGCAGAATAGGAGTGGAAAACCCGCGTCCACAAGTTTGGGTGAAGTTTGTGGCATGACTCATAGATCGTTACTAGCATTTCATCCTATTTTGTTACCTGAAATGCAAAATGTATTATATATTATCACGAAGCCAAAAACAACGCAGTTGTCTTCAAGGAAAACCGGTTTATTGGAGCGAACTTGTGCTCCCCTAACAACTCAAAGAATAGACAGGCGGCGAAGCAGCAGTTGACGAAGTGCCATGCGCATGCGAGCGTCGGCGAATCGAATGCTGTGCATCTGGTCTGCGGGCTTTTATCACTCGGCGCGAATAGTCGAATTGTATCCAGAACACTGTAGATCAAAGAAGATTATTCCAGGCTGGTGGCGCTAGTTCGAAGCACTATACTTATGAAAGGAGATAAAACGTGCCGCATAAAGAATGGAACATGCGCTTCGCTTGTCCCACGGATAACACAGATAACATAGCCCGGAACAGCCGGTCCGCAAGAACAAAACATAACCAAACCCAAAACATGGTTCGTGGCACCACCCCCCTCTGAGAGGGCATCGACCCGATGCTAAAATAAAATACAGTCCGAAAAACAACAAAAAAAGTCACATCTTGCGTAGTAAATTTTTAAGCGAACCACGTGTACGACTTCGGGCCGCGTGCGTCGTCATGATGTTCCGGAATCACCATCGGGGATCACCTCGTAGGTAAGTTGGCCAACACGGTGTAGAATCCGGTAGGGTCCGAAATACCGTCGCAGAAGCTTCTCACTCAGCCCACGTTGTTGGATGATTGACCAAACCTACACACGATCTCCTGGGCGGTACTCGGCGTCTCGGCGTCGGAGGTTGTACCTTCTGGCATTCACCAGCTGCTGGTCCGTTGTGCGAACTCGAGCGAGCTGGCGGGCCTCCTCCGCACGCTGAAAGTATCCTTGGACGTCGGCGTTGAGGTCGTCGTTTTCTACGTGGGGAAGCATGGCGTCAAGCATCGTAGTCGGCTGTATTGCGCAGACAAGCTCGAACGGTGTCATCTGAGTAGTTCCACTGGACAGCCGTGTTGTACGCAAGCATGACATACGGAAGGACTTCGTCCCAACTCAAATGTTCAACGTCGATGTACCTAGACAGCATCATCCGCGATCATCTTGTTAAGACGTTCCGTCTGTCCGTTTGTTTGGGGGTGGTACGCCGTCATTCTTCGGTGATCCGTGTTGCTGAAGCGTAAGATTCCTTGCATAAGCACCGCAGTAAAGGCGGTTTCGCGGTCCGGGATTAGGACTTCAGGGGCTCCATGTCATAGCACCACATTGTTTATAAAGAACTTCGCTACTTCTTCTGCAGTCTTCCCTAGGAAGACTGGCCGTCTCTGCGTAGCGCGTCATGTAGTCTGTCGCTACAACAATCCACTTGTTCTCGGACCGTGACGTAGGGATTCGGGCCCAGAAGGTCCATTCCAATCTGTACGAAAACCCTCTATATTGCTGCAGAAGTCAGGCGGGTCTCGTCGGCGGCGTTTTTTTTCTCTGGCAATCACGGCAGTCCGGACGTAGTGGGTGACGTCAGAGGTTAGGAGGGGCCAGTAGTACCTCGCCTTGGTTTTTCCCATAGTGTCAGCTGTTCCGAAATGTCCGGAAGACGGGCTTGTCGTGGCACGCTTCCAAAATTTCGTCACGAAGGTTCGCTGGGATGACAAGAAGATAATTCGTTCTCGTTCCGGTGCTGAAATTCTTCTTCACGAGGACGGAGTTTTTCAGGCTGAGTGCTGCTAAGTTGCGCTTTAACTCTTTAGGCACGGCGATGTTGCGTCCTTCTAGGTAATCGATCATGACGCGTAAGTCGGGGTCGGCACGCTGTTCGGAGGCTAGGTCACTCTCCGTCACGACTCCGAAGAACGCGCTGTCGTCATCGGAGTCTGGTAGTAGTGGTTCGACGGGGGCGCGGGACACGCAATCCGCGTATGAGTGTTTCCTGCCGGATTTATACACTATTGTAACAACGAACTCTTGCAGGGGCAAGCTCCACCGCCCAATACGGCCAGAGGGGTCCTTCAAATTGGCGAGCCAACACAGCGCATGGTGGTCTGTCACAACCTTGAACGGTATACCATACACGTATGGGCGAAATTTTGAAATGGCAATAGAATTTCGAGGCACTCTTTCTCGGAGGCTGAGTAGTTTTTCTCCTCCGTCTACAAACCACTCCTGGCAAATGCGATTACTTTTTCGCAACCGCTTTGCTTTTAGACGAAGACTCCACCCAACCCTATATCACTGGCGTCTGTGTGCATTTCCCTTTCGGCGTTTTCCTCAAAATCAGCGAGCACTAGCGGGTATTGCAGTCGTTGTTGCAGCTTGCAGAATACGTTTAAGTGCGGAGTAGCTTAGGACCATCCAGTGTCCGTCCGCGTCCATGCGCGTAGCATTTACAATCGCAAAAAATCACACAGACACCGGCAGGAGTCGAGCCTGTGTCTGGTAGACCAGACAGAGTTAGTGCCAGTCGCCTTACCCATTGGGCTACGACCGTGAGTTAGCAACCGAGAGTCAAACGGCTTACTCTCTCACCTGTAACGGTGCGGAGTACCTTAGGACCTCCCAATGTCCGTCCGCGTCCATCCGTGTGCACACCACTATCCAGCGAAAATCAAGTGAAATTCAATTTGAGCCGTGAGCTGTTGTTTCATTTAGGGAATAATCAAGGTGCAACTCACAGCTCAAATCGAATGATGGTCCCGGCGCAACTTGGATGTCATTTCGAGTCCCCGTACTCCGCACCCTCGCCATCACCCATGGAGTGGATGTGCTGTCATTTTCCTTGGGCGTTTTCCCAACTGAAAGGGGTGCTATCTTTCGTCAAGTGCGTTAGTGGCACTGCAATGCGTGCAAAATTTGCGACGAAGCGCCGGTAGTATGCGCACAGTCCGAGAAATCTTCGCACGCCCTTCTTGTCTGTCGGTCTTTGGAAGTTCGCTATGGCTGAAGATTTCGCTGGGTCAGGAAGGATGCTGGCGGCGTTGACGACATGGCCGAAAACCTCGAGTTCCTCTCACGCAAAGCGGCACTTTTTAGGCTTCAGTTTTAACCCCTACGTGCGAATAGGCTCGAGTACAGACTCCAATCTTGCAAGGTGTTCGTCGAAATTTCGGGCGAAAACCACAACGTCGTCGAGGTATACTAGACAGGTGTGCCACTTCAGGCCAGCTAGCACGGTGTCCATGACTCTTTGAAAGGTTGCTGGTGCCGTGCACAGGTCGCATCACCTTGAATTCGTAAAGACCGTCAGGGATTATGAAAGCAGTCTTCTCTCGGTCTCTCTTGTCCATTTCTATTTATTTATTTATTTATTTTATTTTCCTCAAGGGTCCCTGGAAGGGACATTACATGAGTGGTGGGATACAAATGTTTGAATCTTGCAAAGGGTGACGTGCAAAGACACAGTGAAAACAGAAGAAACAAAAAAAACGTCTGCGTAAACTAAGACACAAAAAATGTGTGAGTACATTCGGAATGGTATGTAACACAGGCAGAATTTTTGCACGGTTGGGGGATATACAATCGCAGTGGCACAAATTATAAGCAACTACAAGGGAACAGCAGATACAAAAGGCCAACCACCGAAATCAAACCGCAGCTCAACGTACAACATATGATACAGTTTGAAGCGAAAATGAGAAGAGAGAGAGAGAGCATAAAAACAATAAACAGAAATGGTCACTCGGGCTCGGAAAGGGTGAATAGTAATTTTTTGAATGTTTCTGTATCTTTAGTATTAACAATGTTATCCGGTAGAACGTTCCAGTCTTTAGCAGTGCGAACAAAGAATGACTGTGCAAACGTGTTGGTTTTAGGGCGAGGGTATAGAACTTGCTTCGAGTTGCTACTACGATCAGAAGAATGGGTGCGGGTGTTATGTAGATGCTAGGCGGGGATGCGTAGAAGAATTTGTGGAACAGAGCAAGCCTTGACTGTTTTCGACGGTTGCCGAGGGGAGTAAGGGCGGCACGTTTTTTTTTTTTTTAATTCTGTCACACTGGTGAACGATGAATAATCTGAGAACGCGAATCTGGCAGCGCGGTTCTGAATACCTTCAATGTTTTCTACCAGGTAGTTCTGGTGTGGGTCCCACACGGCTGCCGCGTACTCAAGTTTTGGTCGGGTTAATGTGGTAAAGGCCTGTATTTTCAAGGGGGTGGGAGCAAACTTCAAGGTGCGCTGCAAATACCCTAGGGATCTATTGCTGCAGAAATGATATTGTTAATATGGACTGACCAAGATAGATCGCTAGTAATGTGTACGCCGAGGTATTTGTAGCATTAGTGGATTGTAGGAAGGAACCGCCCAGATAATAGTTTGTAGGAAAATTGGTTAGTGCGTCTATGGAAGAAAAGTGATTTACATTTAAACGCATTTAAGACATTTGTCAAACGCATTTAAAGACAGTGTTCCCCCGCGTGGGCTGGGGGACCTTCCACGTGCGCACTCAGCATTCCTACGGCGGTTCGGTGACTGGTATGGGTAGGGCGACGGCGAACGATTGAAACGGGCTGGTCCACCGCTGGTGTTGGACAGGTATTCTTCGATCTCAGATGGGCGCTGGCCGGGTCGAGGGCGTGGTGCGTCGACGGAGAAGCCTCGCAAACCGAGCCTCTTGTAGGAGCAGCGACGGCAGATGTGGTCGGCCTCTCCGCAGTGGTAGCACAGCGAACGATTCTCGGGCGTTCGCCACACGTCGGTCTTCCTTGGGGCGGGGGGTTGCACCGCAGGTGGTCGGGCCGGCGACAGGGGACGGCGGTACGGAGCCTCGTGACGATAGGGCGCAGGTGGGTGAAGCCGACGGACAGCAGCCGCGTAGGCCATGGCTTGCAGCTCGCGGGGTGCTTCTGGCGTCGTTGAAGGTATCAGCGCTTGCTGCACTTCTCTAATGACGTCGGTAAGGGAAGCGACTTGTGGTTGCGGTGGCGTTAGAGAACTTTCGGCAGCTCCTCCCTCACTATTGCGCGGATAGTCTCGCCTAGGCTATCTGCGGGAATCCGCATGCTGTCGACGCAATTCGCATTGGCCGTGCCAACAAAGTTGCGGTAATACTGCTTAGCACGCATTTAGAGGGCTTTCTCAATGGTGCTGGCTTTGGTTATGAATTCGGTGACGGTTTTGGGCGGATTGCGGACAAGTCCAGCAAACAGATATTCCTTCACACCGCGCAATAAGAAGCGTAACTTCATTTTCTTCCGCCATGCAAGGGTCAGCACGCCTGAAAAGCCTCTTCATCTCTTCGGCAAACACAACAACGCTTTCGTTAGAGGGTTGTGTCCGCGTTTGCAGCAAGACCTCGGCCCGCTCTTTTCGCACAACCGTGGTGAACGTCCGTAAAAATTGCGTTCTCAAATCGTTCCAAGACTCGAAGGAGCTCTCATGGTTTTCGGACCAGATACGTGCTGAGTCCTCAAGGTAGAAAAACACTTGCCTTAGTGTCTCCGCGTCGTCCCATCGGTTAAATAGCCTGACTCGTTCGACTTGCTCCAACCAGTCTTCGGGATCCTCCAAAGGTGACCCATGGAAGGATGGTGGCTCCCTTGGTTGCTAAAGAACGAGGGCAGGATTGGAAGCGCTGGTCATGGTGCCTGCGTTGATCATTGTGGTTTTCACGAAGTCTTCTTTCTTCACGTTATCCGGAAGCAGTCCAAACTCTGGCTGAAGACCTTGCTGTCGGCGACTGACACGAGTTGGCCTAGCTTGTCGGCGGGACGATGGCTTAGGGTGCATGTACCCCGCACCCCTACATATATGTCACAAAGCCAAAGACGACGCAGTTGTCTTCAAGGAAAAAGTTTTTTGCAGTGAGCTTGTGCTCCCCTAACAACTCAAAGAATACAGACGCGGCGACGCACCAGTCAACGAAGTGACGTGCGCATGCGAGCGTCGGCAGGTCGAATGCCATGGCATCTGCTCTGCGGCATAGAGTTTCATACTAATATATAATACAGGGAAATCTGGCGCTGCATTCGCGGGCCGCCGTAGGCGGTGCCATTGCAGCTAGCGACATCTCTCGCCTCCTTGGCTTGGTTAGCCACATGGCTTTTTTTCGTCTTGAAGCCAATATCAATAAAAAGGGGTAACACCGTTTTTTGTTCATCTTGCATGAAGCTTCTAAATAATCCCTGATAAATACATCTTTCTGGAGCTTTAATTTTATAATAATAAAACAAATTCGATTTATCTTCTGCAGTAACATTGTGGCATTTTTGCAGCCAGAGGCAACTTTTCAGCCTGTTAGTGAGCCATGCCAAGGACAAGTGGAACGCGCCTGCCCGGTATACATGACGGAACGCTCGCTGAAGCGCGGCTCCCCTAGACAGTGGCTCCAGATTTCCCTCTAGTGTATATTAGTATGAAACTCTATCGTCTGCGGACGTTTATCACTCGGCGCGAGGGTTTCTCAAATAGTCGAATTGTATACATAACGCTGTAGATCAAAGAAGATTATTCCAGGCTGGTGACGCTAGTTCGGAAGCACTCTCCCTACGAAAGGAGATAACACGTGCGGCACAAAGAATGGAACACGCACTTCGCTTGGCCCACGGATTACACCGATAACATAGCCCAGAGCAGCCGGTCGGCAAAAACAAAACATAACAAACAAACCCAAAACATGGTTCATGGCAATATCACACAAAAGGGGGTAGTTAAAGAACTAACATCGGGCAAATTTCATTACGAGGCACGGTCACATCTTGGGTGTGTTCAAAAGTGTGGATGGATGCGATATGGCTGGGATTTAAGCAGAAAGGCTGTTTCACTCTGTCGCTGCACTTAAAAAGAATGACGATGAAAAAGCAATAGCGAGGATACTTACGCGAGAAACTTGCGGCGGATTACCGGTGGGATTGGAAATTCGTGTTTCAGGGAGAATATATGGCGGCTTGCCCCGCGTGCTGTCACACAGGTTGTGCGACATTCAAAGAGTAGAAATGCAGCTTCGAGATGCAAAGAATTGTATATATTGTAACAATTCTATAAGCCAGTTTCTGTATTAAATGCATATATATGACGTCATTAGTGTACTCTGGATGAATGCATCATGTGTACGTAGATATCAGATTGTCTGAGCTTATTGTTCACACATTGTGTGAATAATATTTACATTATGTGAGTTTAAAAGGCACCATGCATATTTATTTTCACCCTGGTGAGAGATGGATGAACTAGTACTTTCACATTTCTAGGAGCGTGACGGATATGACGCGTTCGGATCCACCCAGTGAATTGTTAGCACATGAACAGCCGTCTGTAATGCGTGTTTCCCACGTTAGATCACTGCCCAACTTGACCAGGGGTAAGAGGCAACAACTTCAACACATTAGACAGCAAGTCGGAACTGCAAAACATGTAGCCTTTACGGCTGGCGAAGGAAATATTCGTATTTATGTTAGGGTTACTTCTTCAAAAGCACGTATATCATTTGGAAGAGGCGTTTTAGACTGAAATAGCGTACTATACTCGGTGACAACTTAAGAACGGCACCAGAAGTTGCCGCTGTGCCTTATCACCGTAGCCGGATGTTTCTCCGCGCGGCGCAAATAGAGCGTTACTGGGAATATTTGAACATGGCGTGAGCCGTTCCCGTGATTTTTTGTACTTAATAAGCTTATAAACGACTCCAGCGACGACGAACTGCCGTGAGACAAGGCAGACGATAGCACGCATTCATAGCAAACCCCTTTCAAAACGCGCGTGCACTAACGTCACGGGTCCGGCGCTTTAGCGGAGTGATACACTACATGAGGTGGCGCCGTTCTTGAGTTGTAACCGAGTATAGTAGTGACTGGGAATACATCACAACTTTTTAGAGTAAACTTACCCAAATTCTCTATAGTAAACAACGGAATTGTCATCACTCAGCTATTCCCGCAACAGAACCTTGCGAATGGAGTCAAATTGCAGGGCTCAGTTACCAAACGAGGAACTTAAATACAAACTGAATTTACTATTTTCGTTAAATTTAGCCCATTCTTTACAAAGCAAAAGCATTTTGACAAATATGTAGAACTTACAAAAGCACATATAAAATAAAAGTACAGAAGCATTTCTTTCTACTCACAACATCTGGTTTTTTTGCGGTTCTACGGGCATGGGATTATCTCGACATTGCGATTACCAAGCAAGGTGTCTTACCTCACCCGTTTTGATACACGTTAAGGGAATGAGATGCTCCCGAAAAAATGCACGGGGTTGATGGTTGGGAAAATAGTTCCAACCGCAATGCAAAGAGACGGCAACTATTTAAACCTTAACTAAAAACCCCAAACAACACCGCTGTACAGGGTGACACCTTTGAACGGTCACGTTCGCCGCAATTGGGCCAACGGGAAACGCGTTATTTTCTTTCCGAGACCTGCAACGCGAACAGACAAGTTAAATTCTTCAGTACACCGTTTGCGGCGATAATTTAGCGCGGTTTGAAAATGAAGCTTGGCGGGAGCGAGACAAAATGGTGGCCCAGCTATACGGTTCTCTACCCGTACGGCGGATGCGTGAATGGGACTCTAGGCTGCGAGCGGTGTTCCAGTGATTCACTTGGACCACGAAAACCACTATTGACCGGAAAATCAAAATTTTAACTACTTTTAATTTCCAGTAATAAAAGCACCGTTTGTAACCGACAACATGGGGGCACTATAAACACTAAAATATTCGAACAAACCACTTCATTTCTCGTCATGGCTCCTTTAAGATAACGGTATAGTGATGACTGGGAATACATCACAACTTGTTGGGGATGGTACGATTCGCGCTGTTTGCACCGCTAAATCATCTATAACTTTTCTTCAGTTTGTGATGTCGCAAACAGATACGACTGGTAACTGCGTGACGTGGGATCAAAAACTAGTTATGGTTCTACACAGAATATTGTTTTTACAAAACTAGAAAACCATTAAAAAAAAACAGCGTTTAATTTTCTTATTTTCTTTAGTTTTAAACATTCCGTACGTAAACAGTTATCAGAATTTTATTTACAAATATTTTAAAGCTTAGTAAAAGAGGAAATATAGAAATAAAAATAAAAAAAAAGCAAAGAAGTTATATTACTACTATACCAAAAGATATCAAGAAAATTTTCTTGGGGCTTTACTACGTAAGAAATGGATAATGCTAATTTTAACTCTTTTAAATGACTTATACACTCCACTACCGTTTTTTGATAATCATAAAGAAGTGCACTGGGACGGCGCCCAGAAAAAAAATTGTCACTGCGCTCAGGTGGTTGAGTGGTTGCGGAAAACTATGTTTCAAGCCGACGACATGGTAAATGAGATTTGGGAAAAATTATAAACCTATTTAAACAACCTTCCACTGTAAAAAGGGCACTATTCGAGGTGGAGAAATAGCGACTGCTGCGGTTTATCAAGGCTGCGGTTTATCAAAGGCTACTGTTTATCAAGACAGTATTGCGCCCAACAAAAAAGCAGACGTGAGAGCGTTCTTTGCCTGCCGTGGCAGATATGGGGCCGCACCGGTGTAATAAAAATCCACGTACCGAAACATCGTTGTCGAGGGGTGCAAAAGAGTGAGGGGGTTTGCAAAGTTAGTGAACGTGGGATGGCGTTTTCCCCTGATAAAGAATTGGCACACGCAATAATAGAAATTCTGGTGTATCCCGCGCAGAAGCTATTGCGGCCCCATGAGACGCGAGTAGTGAATGTCGCCAAATGGTTTGAGACCACCTGGTTCTCTTTACTGTGCACTGAAACTTTTTTAGTGCTGTTATCATTTTCCACCCGTCTAATAAAAAAGGTCACCATGGCTTAGATGGAACCCACACATTTCGGCTCAGCAGCACTACGCCCCAGCCACTGAGCTAGCCATTACGATAGGCGTAATTGAAACGGGACCTCTGCGTTGAGAGAAGAGCATATCAGCCCGAAGCAGCGCCTGATCTCCGGCTCTGGTAGTCTACGGTAGCCTGAATGGGAGGGCGATCAAGCATGCCATGGTCTAGACGATTTGCAGATGCATTTGACGGCACTAGAGCACAACTCCTGAGTCCTGATGATATACACAGGTACATATAAAAATGGCCGCGTATCTGCTTCTTTCGTTGCAAATGTCGACGAAAGACGATACTCGACTAATGCCCCTGCAAAGTAAATGCCTTCCTTCTCTTTCCCACTCACCTCTCATGCTGTTCCTCTGCCATCAGGTTCCTCCCAAGAAAACACGCTAGAGGTTTGCTCAAGTCAATTTGAATTTACCGCGTTCCACTGCTCCAAGTCGGGTGTCTCGATGCCAGCGCTGCCGTATACGGCTGGAGATACGCGTTAAATTTGGGCACATTACTGCAACGTTTACAGAGCCGTGTTGCCCTACTCCACGAACGTTCCAAACGGAACGTGGATCCTATCTAGTGGAACCTTCCATTGCTATTGCTGTTTTATTTCTTAAATGCCGCCAGGAGGTAGCGCTGGAAACAGCAGGCGACGGTTTTCTGCCATTGAAGTAGTATTTCATTTTCTATCGCAAAAACCAAACATCCATGAATTTTTTATAAAGGAACACTGCAAATATCACTTATATATCGATTTGCTGCCTTATACTTGCGCAATGTCTTGTTATTATTCAAGTATGTGGACAAGTATGAACATTGACCCCGGACTTCGACGTTTAGATTTGGCTGTGGGTGTATAAGACTATTACGCAGATTTTGTTTCACTTTGACCGGGTGGCTGAATCGAGTCACAGACAGACAGACATACAGACAGACCAAAATTTCTGCGCTGAAGTAGCCCAAGAAAGACTATCGTCTTTAAAAATGCTTTGTTTGTGGTCAGAGTTAAGCTTTTGGTGTTCCTCCGGAAGGAGAACCATGGCCAGCTGGTCAACGAGAGTCGCCGACGCCAACCACACCCGCTAGTTGGGCGAAGGCGGCTGATTTTAATTAAGCGGCTGTTGGGTGACTGGACAGGAGAAAACCGCTGCTGCACTGAATATCCAACGATAAGGAAGGTTCACCGAGTCGGAAGACCCAATCGGTCACGTGATTAGCAGATGAAAGATCTACCGAAATGGAAGATCTAATTTAAGCTGAATATCCACCGAGACAGAAGACCCAATCGAGCCTGAGTGTCCACGGAGACAGGAGTTCCATTCCGTCAGAAGATCCATTGAGCCTAAATGTCCATCGAGATGAAAGGCCCCTATACAAAAGTTCCATAAATATTACAGGTCTAAATTTCTCACTCTGATAAAGCGGATAAGCGATGGGTTTTACTCAGGTGTGTCAATTTTTCCTCACTAAGATTAACTGATCGTTTTGGAAGATTTGTCAGTCTTATACATGCGGGACACCATTTAGCACCAATGTAACCTGTAGCTCGTGAGCGGATCGTACCGCGATGTTCAGGTCACTTTCGGGGATATCGTTTGACACTACAACAAACAATAAAAAGTGTTTTGAGCACTGCAATTTTTCAGGGTCTAATTTGCTTGGTTCCTCAACAGCAGTGTTGCCACATGAACAAATAAACGTCAAAATTGGCGTCAGACAATTACATTTCAATAGTTACCCATAGGCCATAAAAGTTTTTTTCCCTCTCGTCATTTTCTTTGAATACATTCTATGAACTATGCTATTGAGTTGGCTGGAGCTCTACTAAAACTTGCTGCAAGGTAAGCTTGATGGCAATGAATGATCAGAAAAAAGCACCTCGACAGACAGCGGAATAACTAATTGAATCTGTGCAGCATCGTCAACCAGCCCAGTCATTTACCGCTCCATTGTTTCAACTAAAGCTGCTCGTTGTACTACAAGTGTGTATATGCAAAAAAGAGGATGACAAACGATTTTCAAAGTGTTGAAACTCAATGAAAACTTGTAATTTGGGAGTGAGAGATACTCTGAGGTTTCGCGGATAGCTGTGGGGGAAGGGGCTACGCACTAATTTAGGACGACTAATTCATATTGAACGTGCGCCACACTCGAGACACATGGATGTTGTTGTTTTTTTTTTTTGCTTATGTTTGCTTATCGCTTTCTTGCCTTGCTTTTACTTGATGAAAAAAAGCGACTGTCGTATTCCAGGAACCAAGCGTGACAATCAGTGTAGCAATAGCAGCAGCACGTGTCTTTATGCACTGAACAGCCACATTCTACAGATAAAATGGTTTCCAATGAGATTGTGAACCTAAATCCATTACTAATAGTCAATAGTTTGCAAACGCAGCAACACCGTTACACTATTCTGAGGTTCGTGCCAAAGGGCCACTCAACCCGTGACTTTCGTCACTTTCGGCCAGTCACTTGAACTGCTCCGTAAAACTAGAGCCCAGGAAGAGTTCCGTGAGCGGTGCACACACTGTGAAAAAAAAAAACAGTTAGAATTTTAGGAATTCCGCACCACCCAGTAAATGGGTTGGGAAATGGTATTCAACCGTTTTCTTGAATTGGTCAAACTTCTGTTTATGTTTGCATGGCCCAGACATGCACAATAAGCATGGTTTCCGTCGTTTATGCAGCCGCTTATGCAGTATTTATTATTTAAAGCCTGAAAAAAGAAAAACACCGTGCTAGCTCTGGGGCGGCCCAGATCTCATCTTGCGATGTGATGGCCGATGACCAAGGTCGTCTTTTTTGCGCATACGCACCTGCGTTTGTGTACATTCTAATTTTAAGGAAAACTTTAGTGCAGTTGGAAACAAGTATAAATGTCGGAATGTAGTTGTTATGATTTATTTTGGAACAGTTCGAGCTTGTTTCGGTTTCGGATTCGCCGTGCAACACACCCGTGTCTTACAACCTTATCTGTGATCACGTGAACCGCTGGTCACATGTTCTTGATAGCAGAGATGGACCGGATAAGCCTGCTAGAACCTTTTCTAGTGCGCAAGTATCACTTCATTTAATTGACTTTCCACGCTTCATCGTGAGCTGCATACGCCTGAGTGACTGATACGCTCGTGGGAATCCCAAGCCATTTAAGAGCGAAGTAATGTATGTAACAAGGAAATGAAATGAACTAAAGCTTTACTTGCAAACCCTTAAACCTTTTGAGTGGACAGCAGACCGGCCTTCAGCATGACCCCACATTCCCGGCCGGAAATACTGTCCGAGAAAAAAAAAACATCTGCTGCTAATCAGGTACTTTGGGTGCGTAAAATCAAACTAGCCTCACTAAATAAAGGCTTTATTTAGAGATTTAATGAAAAAGCGTAGCTTATTTTGTGGCTCAAAGGAACGTTTACTGAACAACGGTTATTCAAATAATGCTGAGCTTAGCAGCTCAAAGTCCTGCAACCCAACAAGTAAAATATGCTTTTCATTTTTACCCCTCGTTGCATCTTGCCTTAGTATAATCATTTTGTATGAAGCACAACGCGAGTGGCATCGCACTGTGTGAGTTCAAATCCAGGGGAGGAGGCATTTTTTTTATTGGCCGATGGGCCGGAGACGTGGTCTATACTATGGAGAAAAGGCATATAGGTGAGCTCCGAAGGCGCAAAACAAACGTGTGGCCCTTCACCATCTTTGAAGAACTGGAGCAGCAGAATTCAGCCACTGCGTTCACCTCGGCTCGACCTCGCGTTAGCGATTCTAGGGCAAAGCAGATATCAGCCATCCTGGAAGTTCATTAAAAGCTGTTATTTATGAACGGGTGCTCAGCAGGACAGTGATGTTTGGTTTACTTGTGAGATTTTTTTCGTGCACATTCATGTTTTTTATCATTTTGCTCATATGCTTGGGTTGGCGAGGGATATAATATGCCTTTATCAATACAAATTGTGGGTTTTACGCACTGAAGCGACGTCTGGGCTATGGGGGTGCAGTAGTGGAGAGCCTTGGACTATTTCAAACCTCCGGAGTATTTTAACGAGCACCAAAAGCTGCACGCTAAAGCATTCTCGTTTTTTTTTTTTTTCTTTCATCTCGAAATTGACTGCCGCGGCTCTAAGAGAACCTTTAAAAAATGGTGGGCATCAGGGCCGTAGCCCAAAATTTTTTTCCGGGAGGGAGGGAGTTTTGTCGAAAGCAACGCCAAGCCTCCATTACACGCTGCCTGGAAAAATTTCGAAAGGGCTTCGAACCCGCCACCCCTGCCCTTTTCTGGCTACGTCCCTGGTTGACACCATTTCAGGATGTGCAGCACATTTGAGTCTCCACAAAATTTCAGTATACACATACATTTAGTGCGCAATTAACAAATAAGACTCAGCTCCTACCATGTGTTGTTTAGATTGTAAGTCTACATCAACAATTTACAGTGTTATATTGAGTTGGGACAAATACAATTATCATAAGCGGCGCTGGTATTAGACAGTTTTAGTTGAGCGTACGCAAGAGTTGCGCGCGCACGTAGGGGCAGCACAGCGCGCGCAGCGAAGTTCTCGCGAAGAACCAGTTTTAGTTGACCGCACGCAGAAGTTGGTGCGTGGACAAACCAGTAGCGCCGAAATGCGCGCTTTGTGTGTCATGCCAGCGCCACTGAACGCCAGATTGGCGAACGAAACTTGCGGTTGTCGGCCAGCGCCAGACGTAAACCTAGCCAGAAGAAGCCGTAAACCAGTTTGTGGGGAGACGCCATTCCTTTGTTCCTTTCGTTCACGGGCGAGCAGCGACCGGACAGAGGGACGGGAGGGCCTCGCGCACGGCCCGCAAATGCACGCAAAACCGCAACGCAAGAATCCAAAACTTGCGGGCGCACGCAAAGCGCGCGGCTGCCGCTTGCCTACTGCGCATGCTCTCTCGCGCTCCGCAAGTTCCTTGCGTGCGCAGAGCTGCTGCGTGCGCTCAACTAAAACTGCCTATTACGCGGCGTACACACCTCCTAAACAATCCCTAGCCATAAAATGCCACGTTCACATTACTGAAATTCCCTTGTGCACAGGAAATGGAGACATATCAAAACGGTATACAGAACAAATGTGTTCACCCACTTTCTCACACTAAAAAACAGTCTGTCATGTGCAACGAGGAAATAACCTTGGTCATCGAAGTAGGCCCCCAGATAACTCTTGTTGAATGCAAGTTGCACCAGTCAGGAGGCTGCAACATGTAGGTTATTAGCAAACGACAGGCCAGACACCAGAAGCAGAATCTCCGCCTTCAACCTGCGAAGTCCCAAATGGTGTGTTATTTAGATCTCCGTGCTATGTTGCAAACTCTAAGTTTAAAAAGTCATTAAGCTGGACGCGAACGTGCCACAAGTGACAGAAATTTAACAGCCACTTTTGAATAGTGGTAGAAGTTTCTGATTGGTTAATGAACGTGGCGGGGCTAAATTTCAGAGCATGAAGCGGAACCAGCGCGGTTCATACTACTGCAGCAGAGTTACGACATACGTGTAGTTCTGACATAAACAAATTGGGGGTGCATACAGGTTGTTCACCCCAAGATTTGACAACTGTATTGAACGTTCCGAGAGTTCGAACCTTTACAGCACGGGGTGTGCAGCCAAAGACCCGTTTCCGTCCTGCGTGACCTAAAACCGAAACGCAAAATAAACGGCCCGATAACATTTTAGTCTCATGCATGTAGGCTTGGCAATCACTCAATTTATTATTTCAATCTAACGCTACACGCACGCCAATCATTCAATTGAATGTACACATTTAGGAACCCGTATTTATGAAGATAAACATCACATAAACGCAAGCAAAAACTAAGCGTGCAAATATGGAGTACACGGTGAGCGTATATTCGCACGCCCGAGCTTCCTTCATTTCATTTGAAATCAAAACATTCGGCTAGTAAAACAGTATGCGAAGACTTCACCAAACAACGGAATAGAAATCGTGCAAGAATTTATTCTGTTTACACGTGCAACAGCCGGGTGCAAAGGTCATCCGAAAAATCTGCGGAACACTCAAAACAAGTCACTAAAAACAAACGGTAGGCCTAGCCGCTTACGTGGAGCGAAGTTTAAGAGAGATTCTCCTTCGTGAAATACATAAGGCAAGAAGACGAGCTTGACTACTCACTTACCTTGACTTTTTGGCAAATTTCTTCGTCCGGTACAGAAATCCATGGTAGTCAAATCACCGAAACAACGAAAGTTGAAGGCGCGAATCTGCCCGTGCCACACGGAGGAAAGGAAAGGTTAGAAGAGGCCCTGACGTCACGTTTGTGAACCCGCACCCTCCATGTCGATGAGCCCAGAGTTTTTTAGTAAGTATACCAAAGAGGAAACTGCGCGTGGTAATCGATGTCGTCGTGGGGGTTTATGGGAAGACCCCTTTTTGGCGTGGGCTTGGCATGACAATTGGATTTTAAGCGTTTTTTTTATTTGCTTTCTTCACTATGCATTAACACGTCTACGAGCTACAAGGAAGACGAAATCCTCCCTGTTCTGTGGTAGCCGTGTTCGGTAATACAGCAGCAGTGCGTGATCGTACCTGACGTTGGTCATCGCAGGTCGAAGAACGTATGGCTGAGCGGGGTAATATGCCGTCGCGAAATTTGCAGGCTGACGAAAAAAAGAAAGAAACAAAACGTTACTTCGACGAAGACAAGATACGACAGATACGGGCGCCTGTATCTGTCCTGTCTTGTCATCGTCCACGGCTGTTTAACGCCACGTTTTCTTTTTCCTTCAAGTACAAACCAACTAGCTCAGCAGCAAGTTCTGTTAAACTTATTGATTGATTGTAGGGTTTAACGCGCCGACGCAACGCAGGCAATGAGGCGTGCCGTACTGGAGGGCTCCGGATTAATTTTGACCAATTGGGGATCGTTAACGTGCGCTGAAACCTCGCACACACACATGGTGTTTTTTGCTTTTTCCCTTCCATCAGAAAATCGGCCCCCGCGGACCTGGAAATCGAACCCGCGACCTCATGCTCAACAGCACAACGCCTTAGACCCTGAACCACCGCGGCGGGTAGTTTTGTTAAACTGCAGCTAACGGTCGGTGCACCGGTTCACGCTCAAAAAACTTTCGAGGCTCTTCAAATACGTGATTATTTGAAATAATGGCAAAATTAATAAAATCACAGTCTCTAACGACTCCCCCCCCCCCCTCCAAATATTAACATTGTTCGTAACTACCACCTTGGCCGCAGAATAGCAGGCACAACCGTTCCGGCAAAAATACGCTTCACTTCCTTTTTCCTTACTTTTAAAACAGCTGTTTTATTTTCCACTTCCATAATCGCACACTAATCTTGCGTTTTTGTTGCACTTTGTTAAATTTGCGGTCACTAAAATGTTTCAATCCAGGCCAATGATGAAACTAAGGCGAGCGCATGATGTAACGGCGGCCCATGACGACACAGACGGCCTTGATGTGAGCCGCATAGACGCTAGCGCCAGATTCCTCTCTATGGTATATTGTAAGAAACTCTATGGATGAGCCCACTGGGCCCAGCACTCTTTCCCATTCTCCTCTGCTGTTTCCGATTAGATAACAGCTTCCCGGTACGGGCGGCTCGCGAAAGCCAAAGCAGACTACGGAAGCAGTGTTTGGGTCCGTACAGCACGGCGGTCTTTGTGCGCTGCGTCTCAGCTGCGATGAATTTCACTTCACGTGGATAAGTGGCTGCAGTGGTTTGCAAGATGCCTCACTGTTGCGTGCCGGGTTGCCTGGTTTCCAAACCTTCCCGAAGCTGCCAACGTTCACCTTCTCACCGGCAGACCGATAAGGTTGTAAACCACTGCGCGGAATCGAGATATCGCCGCAAGAGAGCGGCACTATGCTCTCCGACGACACAAATTATAAACCAACGGATGTTGCCTTCGAAGGAACATTAGACCACAAAGGAAACGGCAGTAGAAGAAACGCTGCGAAATCAGCTGTAGTGCGCAGATTGCAGACGACGACGACGCCGTAGCGACTGCGCTGTGTTGCCAGCGTAGCGAGGCACCCATAGTCAAAGCCCGTGAAGATTTCCCCGCGGCATTTCGCCAGATTTAGCCGCCGCAGCCGTAAAAAATCTATGCAACACTGTATGCGGGCTCAATAAAAATGACGACACTTCCTCCACACTTTTTTGTAAATGCATTGGGATGCTAGGCGGCATCTCCTGAATATTCTTTCCTTCCTCCATGACGTGCCATTTCCGGCCAGTAGCGCGCGCATTTACACAGAGCGCTTTCTGCCACTCGCGGCTTCGCCGCGCATGGCTCTCATGTCCTTCCGAAAAAAAAACAGTTTCTGTAATTACACTCACCCTGATGAAAACGCGTTGCGAAAAATTGTAGCTATGAATTAGGATGCTGAAGTCCATTGGTAAATACAGAAATACATTGCCAGTTATATACAAGGAAAGGTGGAGCGTTGGTTTTTCTTTTTTTTAGGAAAACAGTAATGGGGTCGTTTCTAGTGATTTATCATTACTTCAGCTTGCTGTAATTGGTTCGGAAGGCGGGCTTCATGCTATTCGAACTAACCTGTGACTGACAGTTACCCATGATTCCATCTCAGCTAAAGCTTACCACAGTAATGAATTTGTTTGAGCGATCAACGTCATACCGCTTGTTCCCGGATAGTTCTGATGAGACGTGAGTTACAGCCGTCCGCTGTAACACCGTACTCCGCCTCTACAGAAGCCAAACGCATCTCTGAGCAGGCGGAAATTTTAAATTGTTTGCAACTCCCGCGGTGAGCTAATTACGAGAAACAAATGGAACCTAGGCTTGCGATACAGTCGTCTTAGCAGCCGTCTTAGCAGTCGTCTTAGCCGATACAGCCGATCTTAGCCGATCTTAGCCGATACAGTCGTCTTAGTAGCACTATATTTTTTTTTGCAAGGTATCTACGATACATTCAACGCCCAGAGCCTCACGAAAAAGTTTGGTTGCACCGCAAAGCAAAATCTGCTGACAGACCCCAAGGAGTGTGTCCATATGCAGTTTCGCTGCAAAAAGGTCTTTTCTGAACTTTCGTACCGTTTCATTCCAGGGGCACTTGAGACCTACCGAATGAAGGTTGGAAAACTCGTTATTTGAGCTGGAGAGAGGATTTGCTTTGGATGCTTTTGAAACTGACGACAAACCTGGCGTCTTGTTTGGTACAGAAAACGTACGCGCAATGGGCTGTACAGCTTCGCCAATATATGCTCGCGGATTACAAACAGCGAAACCGGACCTGATGGTATGTTTGCCGCTAAATTTCTTTGTGGGCGTCACGTGCAAAATCTCAATTCGTGAGGTTTAGGTAATAGGCTAGCACGGTCTTGTAAACGCAATCAACGTAACAACATTTTTGGGGGGTGTGCTACCTTTAAAAACATCCAGAGAAATCCTGAGAATCGGCTACTTATGCTTAAAAAATGGCTGCGGCTTAGCTCAGCTAACCTTGTATATGCCAAGAAAAAGCTCGGCTTAGTCTGTTTGAGCCTTGGTTTCGCTTGGTTAACCTTCGATGTAGCTGTGTTGCCGACCACGGCTCGACGCGTTCGGTCCTGTGCAACCCTCACAAAAGGTCCACCTCGCTTTCTTTCGCGGCGAACGCTGTGTTCTTCTTCGCCGGTTGCAAGATGAGTCATGTAGCCCGAGACGACCCAGCGGCGTATGCGTGGGGAGGCGGCGGAGTTGTCGGTGCCCCATCAGCTGAGCGCCCGTAACCGCGCGCCGCTCATCTGATCAGTTCAGCAGCACGACTGGAAACGGGGCCTTGTGCGCACAGCCGAAAGCGGCCCCGGCGAATCACGCGACGCTCTTCAGGGGGTGTGTCGCAGGGAGTGTGTCTGAGGTCAAAAAGCTGAATTTGCGCATCCGCGGTGAAACAGCTGAACGAAAGTAGTAAAGCTTTGCTTTAAAATTCTTACAACGCTTCTTTGTTTAACCAACCTTACCTTCCCTTGGTAGTATGCTCGAGCAAGCGTCTTTTCCTCTTTTTTTCGCTTTACTAGAGTTCATCGCATGAGGGCGCTGGATTAGAGAGATCATCGCAAACTCCTCAGTTCATGAGCAGTTGTTTTATTTTAACATGTTATGCCTTCTACTAACTGCGTGAGTGGGCTACCTTGCCTTTGTAATATTGTAACTTCATTTTCAGGGTTTTAACCTTTTATATACGGATTTTGATAACCACGTGATAGCGCGTATCAGGTAGAACTTTGCGATTCCGTTAGTTCGTTTTCGGTTCTTTCTTGCTTCCCGTCTCTTTAATTTTTGCGACGTACACCGATTGTTAAAATGTCCGTGATTAGCCAGTTCAAATAAATTTTCGTTACCTTTGTTTACATTGTTTTTTACGTGGATTTACCCTAACTCTATTATAACGATTGAAATGTCTTAGCTTGAACCAGTAAACACTCGGGTGCACGTACGTGCTGTTCGCAGTATAAGGTTGTCAGCAAAGAAAGCTTGGGCACTATGAACTACGTCACGCCCGTTCCTGTTGTATGACACATATACGCATGCAGGAAATTGGGAAATATTATGTCCTAGTCTAATAGCCTCCTAGATTCATTTGGAGACCCGCCTTGAGTCAAGGCAAACTGATCCATTTCTCTCGTTTGCTGTCAAAGAGAACGGAATGCTGCACATGCACACAACACTTGCATGTCAACGGGCTGGATTAATCAATCGGCTCGTTTTAAAGACGGTAGCCTTCCTTGGGCTAGTTAAAACCCAAAATTTTGGCCTGTCTGTACGTCTGTCTGTCTCTCCATTCAGCCACCTGTCACAAGTTAAAAGAATTCCTCAACAACTCGTTCATACAGGCAAAACCTTTCAAAACTACCAATCAGGTAACCTACTTCGCACTTCTTATCATTGTTGAGCAAAAAGAAACCATCAGGCATGCTTGAGGAAAGACATCAGTAAATGAGTAGTACTAGCAGTGTTCTCTGAATTAAAAGTAGACTTGGGTGTAATTTTTTTTTGCTTTAGCAAACAAAAACACGCGTTAAGAACAATTTAACCCCAAAATACAAATATAGCTTGCACTGTACCGTCGAGCGCGTGGCTCGCGAATGTAACAAAAGGACCGAGTAGGTGGCGCGGCAGCAGTGCAAACTTGGGAAATTTGAATGGAATTTAGCAAGCCGTCATTGTGTTTATCACGGTAGGGTCGAGGCACGAGTGGAACAACGTGAGAGGTTGGCGGGGAGGGCGGGGATGCATTAACGTGGCAGGGGCGGCGGAAGCGTTCGTTTGGCGAAATTTGCAGCGAAGTGAGCCGATACGCGGACAGTTTTAAAGGACGATAGTCCTTCTTGGGCTACTTAAACCCAGAAATTTTGGTCTGTCTGTATGTCTGTATGTCTTTATGTCTGTCTGTCTGTCGTCTGTCCGTCTGTCTGTCTGTGACTCGATTCAGCACCCGGCCAAAGCAAAACAATGCCTGCGCAATAGTCTTTATAGTCACAGCTAAATGTACCCGTCTAATGTCCGGTGTATGTTCATACTTGTCAACATTGTTGAAGAAGAACAAGACATTACGCAATATGAGACAACAAATCAATACAGAAGTGATATTTGCAGTGTTCCTTATAAAAAAACTCAAACATGCTTGACTTTTGCAAAATTAAAATACTTCATCAACTGCAGAAAAAGAATTCACTCCACCCCGCCGCCTGCTGTCGCCCGCGCCATATAGCTTCTGGCGCCATTTTAAGAAATCAACCGGCACCATTACGCAAGGTTCCACTAGATAAGTTTCACGTTCTGCTTGCAACGCACGTAGAGTAGGGAAACGCGGTTCTATAAACGTTGAAGCAGGGCGTCTCGATTAACGCTCGTCTTCGCCGTACGGCAGCGTTCGCATCGAGACACCCGGTTTGGAGCAGTGGAACGCGGGAAAAGTAAAATGATTTAAGCAAACCTTTGGCGTCTTTACCTTGGGAGGAGCGCGACTCAAGAGGAACAACATGAGAGGTAAGAGGGAAAGCAAAGGGAGGCATTTACTTCGCAAAAGCCGATAAAGACTATCGTCTTTTGACGGCATTTGCAACGAAAGGAGCAGATACGTGGCCATTTTTTTGTTTGTTTGTTTACTGATTCTAATCAGTGTTGAGATATGGGCATCAACATGACGCATCTTACACAATTTATGTATACCGATCATTTGATTAAGCAACCACATTCGACTAAGCAACTAGTTGTCCTCCCCACTTTGAGCAGTTCTCCTCTCCACTTGAGCAGTTTATTGGCCAACATCGCCCTGAGGAAACTCGTATTCCCGGCCTTTCTTTTTGAGGGAAGCTTATATGGCTAGCGACGACTGTATCTTTCAAGCCCGCGATACCAAATGCCAAGCTCCACGCGTCAGTGAAGCTCAAAGAGTTCTATAGCTCAAGGCCTTGGAAATCGGTACCGGTGAGTGTCTTCTATTAGCACGGTGTCGCCACCAAAGCCACACGTCGTTCAAAACTTAATTTAGACCTCAAGCTTATCCGTATCAAAACCTGGATATACTGTACGTATTGTGTAGATTAGTTTAGTTTAGGCAATACTCTCTTGGAGATGCCCGCCATCAACTGCCAAAACAAATAAAATTTGCTCTCACCTCTCACCTAAATTCTGTGTGACGTCCGCGTCTAAGCTTCGCTGGTCATACATCTTCATAGTGAAATGTCTCACAGTTTTTTTTTTATCTTTCCTTAGTTGGGCTTCCCACAAACTGGAGAAATTTTTGCCAGTGAAGTCTACGCTGACGCGGCCTACACTCCGGACGTCGTCTCCAAATGGACAACGCCTAGGCCCCCTGCCTGCGGTGCCCCTGCTGCGGCAGCAACAATACACCGAACCTTTTCCACCTCATCTGGGCACGTTCGGCTTACTCAACTGACCGCGACCAGTTCCTTACAACGCAAGTACGCCCGGTGACTTCTTAAGAACACGTCCAACATGTCAGAAATGTTACAGCAAATTACAGAATTCGGCCTAAAAACAGATCTCTATAAAACAGTATGATGGCGGATCGTTCACCCCCTCTCTAGGTGACCCCCCAAACACACCCTTTGTGGCTCCTGAACGGCTCGTTTTAACTACCCGGATGTTCGTCGTATTTAAGTGTCCTCGCCACTACTTCAACTGTGCATATGGTACCCCTTTGGGCGTAGCCACACATAACGTGCTAAGTGAACTTTCACAGCGCCGTGAAAAGATTCACATGAACCATCTTCCCCTACCATTTTCCCATCTCCCACAACAAGGCCTATTGGCCACCTTCTTATAAAGTCATCCATTCAATTCCATTCTTTCTTTCTCGTTTTCTGCCGGTCAGAAAGAACATGGGGGACATCAACACCTGCTCTCGGTGTTCGCGCCCTGTTGTACAGGCGTGGGCGAATGCAATGGGAACACAAATATATGCACCAGAACACGCAACATCTCAAAAGGTCCTGTTCGTGGAGATCAAAAAATGGCGCGCTATTGTAATACTTGGGAAGTCACGTTTCCCAACTTTGTTACTGTAATTAAGCCACACGCCATTTTGGCTTGCGCGGAAAGAAATCGCGCCATTTGCGTGTTCTGGTTCATATTTTCGCGATCGCATTTTATTTGTCCCTGTCCGATGATTTGTCCATGATGTTCCTTGCTGAGTTAAAGTTCATACAACTAGTGCGAACTAAATGGTTGTACCCCTTTAGTTCGCATTAGGTGTCTGAACTTTACCTCAGCAAGCAACATCAGCGGAATTCGCTTACTTGCCATCCGTTCGGAGTTAAAAGTGTGTCAACTCCTACCAAGCCGCCAATCTGGCACGTTCAAAGAGCCACTCGACACGAAACAACGCTTTCTAAAAAGGGGGAAGGCTGAGCGATTACCATCGGCAAAGGCGTACGCGTCTATTCCACCCCGGAGTCTCGAATGTCCCCAGCACTTCAGCACACCGGGACCAAGGGATCGCCGATAAAGGCGGGAGAGCGATCTAAACGGTCCCTGGGGTCCCGTCATCTCAAGCAGAAAAGCGTTGCTCGCAGTACCTCCACGCGACGCTGTTGTGGCGTGGTGCCAGCAACGGCGGTGCTGCAGGCGGCTGCCGCGGTTGCACCTCGGCTGCCGCGCGGAAGAAGCAGAAGAAAGGCGAGATGGTTATCGCACCCCGTTTCCGGCGCCTCGGCGATGTGACCTGCCAGGAGGCTTTCGCGTTCCCTGATCTCGGGGTGCTCGGCCAAGAGACGACGCCCGTCCCACTGCCTCGCTTCTCAGCATCTCCTCTGCTCCTGCCTCCGTCGAGTTCCAGGTGTCTCCAGCCACGCAATCACTGTCCGCAGCGACCCTCGCATGCGTGACTCCATCGCGCCGCGAGCGGAGGAGGCAGTCTAGTGAGAGGGGGAGAAAGCGCTCGCGATCGGACAGTGGGCGTGAGGGGTGACGCGGGAAAAAAATAACCAAGTGCGAACGCAGCATCTGTCCATCATGGTTCCTGAAGAAGACACGCATGGATCACCCAACCGCGGGCACGGTCGGTATTTGGCAACGCTCCGCGGGAGCCGTACACATCACTGCAGAGCGACAGATCTGCGACGCAGTTCTAAACAGCTCTTCACCCCACTAAACTGCAAAGAAGGAGGTTTGTCAAACCAACTTGAAGGGCTGCTTGGTCTTCTGACATGGTATGAATAAACGCGAGAAAAGGACGGTAAGAACAGAAAGAAGACACCACGCGGCGCAATGAAGTGGTGTCTCCGCTGTGTGTCTTTCTTTGTCCCACCCTTTTCGCGCATTTTGACCTATTAAAACATTTTGCCTTCTTTGGAGCCTCGAAGGACATTGCACACTTTTTTTTTTTGTGTTGTGACAGCGTGTAATATTGCGTGGCAATCACGGACAGGCCCGGTCGGTTGCTCTTCTTGTATTGGAGAGTTCTTTCACCTACTGTCACTCCGGAGCGAGTTTTTACCCCCGAACCTGTATACAAGTAATCTGTTGGGATAAACGTAAATGTGCCTGAGATGCTGGCGCTGCAGCCTTCGGTTAGCAAACTATCCTGCACAGTAGAGAGCTCCAGAGATTTGACAGGCTTATGCAGTGTGCACAATCACCGACGCACACGCCATAGTGAGCGATGCGCTGTTTTAGGTCTTGGGTTCCAGCTTAGGCTGCAGAAGATGTAAAAAATGGTCAACACTAATTTAACTTTGCTGATCCGTGGCCACTTCAATCTTACGGTTATCAAGTTACACAGAAAGGGGCTTGTTACTACAACGGGCCTCATATGCCGAAGTGACTACGTTTTCCGGTAAGTAAATCCGGAAAAGATCCAGGGAACAAACAACGTGCAATTTGAGATCTCGGCTTTCTTTTCTTTGCAACATCTTCAACTTAACAGGCTACTTTCTTAGTGTGCTGTAAAGTCCCCCTGATATCGCACGCCTAAGTTTCCGCGGCATCACATGCGGTGTATGTTTGCGGTCCCCCTAATTCTCGCAAAGAAACCCAAGCGGGAAGGCCTTAGTAAAACTTGGGGTGGGTGATTGAATCATACGTTTCTATTATTAAAAATATGTTAGCTCTGAACAGGCAACACACATGAGAGAGGGGCGGTACCCTTAAGCGGTAACTGCAGCTCGCACGCATACGGAGACACAACCACTAAGAAAGATAAAACTGCTAACCAAGTATTCTCAATCAATCTAGCGATCAATCTGAACAAAGCAAAAGTTCCGCTAAGTACTATACGTATCTGCAGATGCCCCTGAAATGTGTACGGTTGCTGAAAGGTTTCTGCTTTCTTTTTTTGTCGGTACGCTCGTACGCTCTGTGTCAGTAACGTTACTCAACGAAATGCCATACCCAAAAGTCTCTTCGTTCACTATACAGTTCAACTATTATAACTAACGGCCCCTGTTTCACCAATACAGATGCCATTTATCTTTCTTGCATACGCACTTCGTTACCGACATTTAAAATCGCACTGATGCGAACATCTCTCGTTTACTTAAAGTTTGCCCGGGGTTTTAGTAGCCGGTATCATTTCTATAACGCTGAATATACATAGCGGTTGCGCCGCTGACGACGACGGCGACGACTTAGAAAGTCAGTGTTCATAGGAATCGAAGCTCGAAACAAAAATAGGTAGACTACTGCGTTATATTAAAATAGACTTAAAAAATAAGGGTCGTGAAACGAACCGGCATGAATAGTTGGGAACCAGCGTTAATCCGCAGGGATCAGCTTATCGGCTGCGTGCGGTGTCGACAACGAGTGTGGGGTTCACGCGTATCACTTACCATAACAATACCCGGCCGCCGGTGTGTGTCGGACAAAATGTGAGGAGGGTATCGTTGAATCCCGTGCGGAAAGTTATTATGGCCCGTATAATCTCGCACGGATGAGCCTCCGCGTAATAACGCGGCCACCGGCGGCGCCGCAGATCCGCTTACAACATGTCAGACCGACCACACGAACAGCGGGTGCCTTTACGTCGAAGAGCAGGGACAACTTTTTTGTCTCCTTTGCCTTTTACTTCGAGTCAGCGCACATGGGAGAGCTCGTACACACAATCTTTATCACTGCATATGGAGGGTATTGCGTCTGCGACGCGTATTAGGAACGAAGAGGGCTTGCGAGGGGTAATTCTCCGTCTCCGTCTCTCCCTTTCATTCTGCTCTTACGTAACTGCTACAGCATATACTCTTATTGTGCGTGCTTTCAAAGGTGCAGGGATTTACCTCTCGTTTCTTTTATGCCCTGCATGAGAATCCGGCGCGCCATGTCCTCGCCATTCATCGACCCGTATCGTCTGCCTCCCGCATGGATTCCCTTTTGTCACAGGCCTGTGTCGTCTTTCCCCCTACACTGCCAACTTTCAGGGCTTCTATCTCGTTTTATACCTACGCGCGTTAGTGTTTATATTCCTTTTGGCGCGGTCAATTCGGTTGCAACGGGATTTACACTTGCTTACGTGCATCAATTTCACGTACCACCAACGGGGTTCTTATGGAGCGCCTGAATGCCGCCACCATGAACAGGCCCAACCGACTTTGGGACTTGTGGGACAACGGCGCAAAAAAAGTCGCAGATCCCTCCGATTCGCGAGCGCCTAAAAGTGGCGTTGCTCCGTACTACCACCACCAACACCGTTTCGGTGCGACCACTGCCCACCCTTGTAAATTATTGATTCCAGGACAGCCGTCGGGCGCAATCAACACTCCATGAGTTGAAAACCGAACGCCGATTTTCACCCTCAGTATTTTGGTGGGGGAAAACCCTTTGCAATTGGACAGCTTTAGGAGAAGCAAGAGCGCCTGAGGTTGCTGCAAATGTCAAGTAACGCTCTTGGTGGTTGTAGCAGTAGCAATAGTATACACTGTGCCTTCATTGTGGTTTAGAGAAAACGCTTCATTGTACTTTTGCTGCGTGCGTATGGAAAGATGCGAGACACGAGAAAAAGTTTATCGTGATACAGGGCTACACGGACACTTCCCCGAAAAAGCTGCTTTGGTGATAAGCTGTTAAAATGAATCTTCTGAAAGAGTGAGCAAGTAAAAAAAAGCAAGCAAGCAAGCGTTCCTGGTATGGTTCGCGCAGTTTTCTTTATTTTTGCTGAACCCTCACCCCCATTGGATGCCGCTAAAGTCCCAAACTCTTAAAAAACCAGTTGTGGCGCTTACTAACGGAGCAGTAACCAATTACTTGTCACAGTATACACTAGGTACTTAGTGCTTTTAGTAGGCGGCCATGCATAACCTAGTAAAAAATTGGCCGCGTATCTGCTCCTGCAGTTGCACATGTCGACAACAGACGATAGTCTTTGTAGACATTTGCAAAGTAAATGCCTCTCCGCTTTCCCGCTGAGCTGTCTGGTTGTTCCCCTTGCATTACGTTCCTCGCACGGTAAACACGGTAAAGGATTGCCTAAGTCAATTTAAATTTACCGCGTTCCACTGAACAGGCCGGGTGCTTTCATGCCAGCGCTGCCGTACGTCGGAGATGCGCGTAAATCGAGGAGCCCTACTTCAACGTTTATAGGACCGCATTGCTCTAGTCCACGTGCGTCTGAACCAGAACGTGGAACCTATCTAGTGGAACCTTTCATAACCTTTCAAATGCCGCTATGAGCTATAGTGGCGCGGGCGACTGCAGGCGACAGTGAATTTTTTTTTTTCTGCAGCGGGTGTATTATTTTATTTCGCAAGAATCAAGCATGTATGAATATTTTTTTATAAAATAACACTGTAAATATCTCTGGTGTGTTAATTTTCTGCCTTATATTTGCGTAATGTCTTGTTCTTGTTCAACAATGTTGACAAGTATGAACATATAAACCGGACTTAGACGTTTATATTTGGCTGTGAGTATATAAGACTATTGCGCAGACTTCGTTTCACTTTGGCCGGCTGGCTGAATCGAGTCACAGACAGACAGGCAGACCAACATTTCTGGGTTTAAGTAGCACAAGAAAGACTACCGTCTTTAAAAGCTACGCGTGACAACGTGGATTCACTGAGCGCGCAGCACGACATAGAACCACATTCAACACGCATATATATAACGCTTAGACAACAATTAAATTAAACAAGAAAACCAACGGGATATAAAGAGAATTTATTATAAACCACACATCAGCGCGCAGCGACTAGTGGCAACAGCGCTGCCCTAGAAAGCGAAAAACCCAATCAGTTTCCAAGTACTCCGGGCAGTCAACACTTTGCACGGGATGGACGGGGAGAGTGAGTGTAACTTAGTTGCCTTAGGAATACATTTGCTTTTCCTGCTTCTATAGCCAGCAGTAGAAAGTCGTCAGATAGAGTCACTTGTCTTGTGACAAAAATCAAATATTTAGCAATAATTTTGGAATTCTGCATTTTATTGCCGAGCATATACAAGTCAGCAAGTGGATTTTCCAAAACCTTTCTAATTGTGATTTGTAGTGGGAAAAGTGCTGCAGTTATTATGTTCCATAATTCATAGAATTTTGTTACCATCAGTAAATGTTAGTATCAAACAAGCCGCAGGTACTAAGTGCAAGGTCTAGACTACTACCAAAGCATTCGGTCCCACACTTAGTGGCAGAACCTACGTACCGTTCTTGGGTTAGTAAGGCTCGTAAGGAGTTAGTAAACACATCCCGGTACTACCTTTTTGCTAGCATTTTCGTTGATAATGCAGTTCTGTTTTCCTCTCCATATGTGTCTGCCAACCGAAGGGCCTGCGCGTTATTATCCGATAGCTCCGACAAAAAGATTCCCAAAAATACCGGCATACCCTCTCGGAAATCGGACAATATTGTGTTCGCATCACTACATCGTATGGAGCGCTTGGATGTACTCGTAATCTTTGTAGCGCACCGAATGCACCGTAGTGGCTGCGAAAAGAATAACACTTCGCAGTTACAGCAGAATATTTCCCAACATGCGGGTATGCCTAATACATTCCGTATAGCCCGTTAAGGTATCTTAAGTGGGCCTGTTTCCTATCAATTTAGAGCTCGGCTTCGTTGCAGATTGACAGAATATGGTCGCTGTCTGGCTGCTGAGTCACTACCGTAAACGAAAAAGCAGGAAACAGTGTTCTCTTTGACCTCCCCTTACCAATTAAAAAATACTTTTCAAAGGCTGCATGAAATGTGTGAGAGAAATAAGATTCAGTCTCTCGCGCTTCATTAGAGCCCCGGGTTCTTAACCATTAATGACTTCATCAGTCTTTACAAAAGCTCCTATCATTTCCTATTACCGCACTTTCGAAAAAGCAAGAGCGACAAACGAGGGAAGAGAGGAGGTGGGGGGGATGGAAGAAGATGACGGTGATAAAAAAAAAAACTCTCAAATTTCATCGGAAAAGAAGCGCTCAGCGGACCAGCGTGCGGCAAGCCACACCGTACATTATCGCCTTCCCCAAAGGAGTACAAGAAGCGGGCCCCGAGCCGGGAAGAAATTACCTTTCTGATTGCAAATTGACTCTGATCCAATAAGTTTTGTCGTCGCCCCCAGTTTCGGCGTTTCCATTACCGAGCGCTTCTCCCAACTCGGCCGAGCCGCCGCCATCACCATCGCCCGGAGCGCCATCGCGCTATCACATCGACGAGCCAGCAAACCGCCACCGCCGCCATACAGCTCCCTCGGCGTTCGCTACAGCCCAGTATAACTCACCGCCAAAACCGGTTTCGTTCCGCCGCCTCGCTGGGGAATGAGTTTCACTCGTTACGACTTCTTCCCTTTCCCTCAGGAACGTTCCCGCTTCGCGCTTCGACCGAACTATATCATCGAGCGGAGTGGAGTGTCGAGCACCGGAGCGCAAGCCACACACCTTACAGTTTCGGTCGCTGGGAAAAGGGAAAAAAAGGCGCCACAGGAGGGGAAAAAAATGAGCGACAGAAAGGGAGGACGTCGAAGAATGGAGTCGTCGACGCATCATTATCATTTTTAGCCCCGGGCCACGGTTCTCGATCGACGCCGCGAAATCGACCACGCCGCATCGTTCTCGCCGATACGCCCTCACTTTGCGCGTGTGTATATACATCCAGGCTATGGATGCCTGTGGTGTATGTGCGTGCTCTTGGGCCGTGGGTGCTGCTGGGTTTGTTTTTCTTCGCCTTGAGGCGGCGCCAGTTGACGCGTAGTGTATGTGACACCGACGACGTGGCTGGCTGGCGTGATGTTCGCCGCACAAAAACAAAAGAAAAAAGGTTTCATCGTCTCTTCCTCACCTCTGCACTCGCTTTCGCCTCTCCTCCCCTTCGCAGCGCTTTTGTTTTAAGATGGCGCACAGTGCTCGCTCGGAGCGGCGGTACGTCCTCACGCACATTTGAAAACGTTCCTGCTTTTAAAACGAAGGCCAGGTTAGCCGCTGCTGCTGCTGCTTTACGCCCTTGCACGCACCTGGTTTTTATTTTTTTCCAGCGAAGCTTGTATGGCTGGCTTGACCGCCGGTGGTGGCGTACGCTGAAACGCCTTGCAGACAAAGCCATCTTTATCAACGCGCTGTAGTTACGATGATGATGATTATAATGCTCTTGGAGTGTTTCGCACGTACCCTCTCGGGGGATAGGCCAGGGGAAATGTGTTGACTTTGCTTTTGTTGGAGCTTATACATAAATAGATTGTTCGAGCTCGCCGATCGCAGCTGACGCGGTTGCGCTCGCACAAGTGTCGTGCTATTTCACGCCTACAATGGAATCCAATCAGCGTCGTCACTCGCATCACTCCAAATCGTAGGGGCAGGCACTCGCTCTCGTCGGGCAGTTCACCTTCTAGCGCGGCATGGGTAGGCCACGCGTGGTTGGCTCTGCGCAGGAGTAGGCAGCCATTGAAGAACGTCAGCGGTACTGATAACAGCAGAAGAATGATCCACAAAAACGTATACCAAACATTCGCGTTCAGGTAAAGCTCACCGAAATGGAAGGGTTTCATTTTGGTCGATTGATGATTTTGCATTCTCATTTCGGGCTTTTGATTATAGCCAAAAGAGTGTTTTCGTCTTTGTTGTCAGGGCATTGCGTTTCGATTTTTGTTTTTTCTGTTTGCACTGAGCTCAAGCTTCGCGTGCACTCATGTTTCCGGGGGAAGGGGGTTGGTAAATTTTTTTAGGTTCCCAGCCCCTTAGGGGCTGAAGCTGTTGGCGTCTCCTGTCGTCATCGTCATAGTAATCGTCGTCTCACGTAGTCACGGCACTAAACACCGGGAAACTCCTTTATGCCTAGCGTTAGAACGTCACGCGCCCTAAAAAAAACGGGACACTCGTTTACGCCTCGCGCTGGAGCGCTTCGTAACGAGCACTAAAAAAACACCGGGACACTCGTTTACTCCTCGCGCGAGAGAGCTTCGTGCTTCAAAGGCAAGGGACTTTTACAGAAGAGCTGTATACTTCTACCCGCAACGGTTTCATCTCCGCTGGTAAAAACACCAAGGCGCCAAGATCATACTTATACACTGCATGCATCGCCCCGCACCAGGTTTCACGTTAGTGGAAATGGCTCGGGATATTTTTGTTTTGTCTTTACGACGGCAACCATTCTGCTACCATTCATGGGGACGGACGAACACCGACGCCTACGGTCACTTTTCCCGTCTGATAACGCATCTGAAGCGTCTGTGTTAAAAGCTTGCTGCCATTCCATACGCTCTCCCGCGACGGCCTCATTTCCTGGGGATATCTGTCGCAGCCCATAAATAAAAGAATGGCTCGTCGCTACTCCCCTGAGGCGTTAGTTATGGGACGATGGATGGCGCTTGCCGCTGTTGTTGCTCCAGCAGCCACCCTCCTCCATCGCGGTGATATAAACTCCGCTCGTTTTCACTTCTACCTTCTCTCACCGAACATGACGTTGAGAACGCTAGCGAAATTCAACGCAGGTTGACATTCTCCAGCTCAGCCACCCGCAGGCATGCCTCGGGGAAGCTGGGTGCCTTTCGCTCACGCATGCAGGCTCGTTGGCTTGTTGTCCGCTAGTGATATCGCTTCTCTCTATCTCTCCCGCTCTTTTGTCCCGTTCGTTATTATTTCGCGGTTGTTACCGTTTCAGCCCAACCTCACCTCGTCCCGAGGTGCGATGAAACCGTATATGAAGAGTGTTTCGCGGCTCAATAAATATACATGCGTTCGTGGTGCGTAACGCTCTGTGTCGGGCGGAAAAGCGCCTATTTGCATAATTTATATGGAAAGGAGCCCCATTCTCGCTGTCGCCAACAGTGCAGGAGACGTGCTCGGGTTATCGTCGCGCCATCGCCGGGTGTTGTTGTCTAGCGGCCCCGTGGAGTACACAGTATACGCGCGGCAGCTTTGTCGGGAGCGCGACGTCGCTCGTTCGACGGGGACCCGTCTCTATGTTGTTGTGTCATGGCGCTAGTTCTGGTGCCGTAAAAAAGCTATAGCAGCGCACTTTGACAGATTTTAGCAGTGCCTCAACTAGCGCTGCCCTTATCTTCATAAATATATGCATGTATGGTAGTGCATATATATATATATATATATATATATAAATCTAGAGAAAGATAAACTCACAAAGCGCGCAGAAATAGTATTAGTAAAGAGTCGGATACACAGCAAGAACAATAACAAACAATGTTTACTTACGTAGCGGCAACGGGACTTGCCTTCATCAGAGTAAAATCATGTAACTTTACTCTGATGAAGGCAAGTCCCGTTGCCGCTACGTAAGTAAACATTGACATTGTTTGTTATTGTTCTTGCTGTGTATCCGACTCTTTACTTATACTTATATATATATATATATATATATATAATATATTATATATATATATATATATATTTATATATATTATTATATAATTATGTATATATGGGCAGTAGAAGAAACTTCTCGAGGAGCCAGAAGAAATATTTCAGAAAATAGTTGACTCATGATTAAAAACACTAACAGTGGTTTTACTGACGTTTCGAGTGGAGGTCCACTTGAAGATTGGCCCTCCTTGGCCTTCCAGTCGAAACGACAGCAAACCACTGTTTTGCTTTTAAAAGGAGATAAAAAGGAGGTAAAAAGAATCCAAAGAATCTCTGGAGATAAAAAGAATCCAAAGAAGCGCTCCTGGACGATTTTTTTTCAGCCAGCACCGGACAAACTCCAGACATGTCTAACTGCGATTTCTGTGCTCGTTTATTATAGGTGCAACACATTATGACACTTCCCACTTCAGTCTTACAAATGCGCAGTAAGGTTACTGCGCTTCAGATATGCGAATAGAAAGTTACTCACATGCAGGAACGTAATTGAATATCTTGCATTAGAAACCGCGTCGAAAGGAACAATACATAGACCTTTAATGAATACTGTTTTAATATCACACTTTATTTCAAAATTCCTTACAGGCCCCTTTGCAGGAACTTAAGTAAGGGGGTTACAAAAGTGAATCATGGCGGATCATATATACTGCACAAATTTGCGAATAACAAAACACAGCAGAATGAGTAATGACTACGAGATTCACGATCAAAGTTTAGGTGGGAAAACGATAACATGAAAAAAAAAAAAAGCCAACAGCGTAGTCACATGAAATCTACGCAAAAGAATTACAAAGTATGCCAAACACAATCAGGGTAGTAGATAAAGGAAACAACCAATCGTAGTCACGTACGTGAACGCGACGCACAAATAAGTTGCGGTGGTTAGAAATACGCATAAGAAAATCACAGGAAACACAATGAGCCTAATCACGGGCGTAAAACACATTTACACTATAAAAATATAGTCGTACACAAAGTGCGCCACTATAAAGTAAAAGAAACGACCACAAATAAATAAAAAGTAATGAGAAAATAAGAAAACGCGGGTCATGGTACTGCAACGACCGATTCTTTGGTTCTTCAAGCAGAAAAAAGTTATGTACATGACAAACATACAGGTCATGGCAGAAGAGAAAAGATGTAGACAATGAAAAAATTCGGAAATAATTAGTGGAAAAAAATGCCCGAAGGCGTTGTTACAACTAAGTAGAGTCCCTTTTTGAACTCGGCAAAGATTGCATCTAGACGTTGGAGTCAGACAGACGAACCCGTTTCGTCAACACTTCGTTGGTAATGTTGAAGGGCCGTTCCACGGAAGCGCTTGAGGGTACTGACGTGTTTGTCTTGAAGAAAAGTTGGTTCAGTCCCTATAAATTCTTCATTTGCGACAGCGGTAGTCCACTGGTACCACCAGGTACCGTGACAGTTTATCCTGTGCCTCGGCTAGAAGGGTTTGCTGCCCAAATGAAAAGAAATCCTCGGGCGTGGACGAGGTGGCAACTTTTGCGCTAGATGGCTCGGTCACTGCAGCCAGCTCTGCCTTTATGCCGTTGGTCGCCTTGTCTCGCATAGAACTGCCGATGATCCATAATAGCATAAACCTTGGGATTAAGCATCTGGCGACAACGAGCTCGGGCTTTTCTTTGAGGGCTACAAACCGACAATCCCGAACAATTCCCTCTGACCCTGTGACCCTGCCATCGCGGTGACCTTTCGAATCACCTCACAGCGAGAGCAACTCCCTCGACAACAACGCACCCGTGGCTCGCGCGCACTAATACTGTGATTACCCCTGACATAATACGGTGGTTTCGCAAGGTACCTGCAGCGCCGCTCAGACTTAGAAACCTTTCCCCGGCAGGGAACAATTACATCGGCCAGACGCGCATCCTGGCCTCCCCAGACAAACGATGAAAGGTGAAAAGAATTCTCGCGGCTGCGCTACTTACCCGTCGAAAGCCGCCTATTATAAGCTCAACCGGCATGGGAAGCAAGCACAAGCTGCCTTTGTATTTCGAGGAAGCACGTTCCGCAGAACGGCGGGCAAATTGGCCAGCTGAAGACAAACACAGTAGCAACTTCTGGATTTTTGTACTCGAGCATTGGCATCCAAAACAGCCATTTTCTAGCGATGTAACATTTGCAAAAGGAACGCTGTTCCCGACGTTCTTTCAAAAACCTAACGACATACCGTTACAGTTCCACCGACCCTTAGTGTAACGGTGGTGTTCTTCCATTCCTCCAGAAAGGAACTATGTATACACACACACCACACACACACACACACACACACACACACACACACACACACACACACATATATATATATATATATATATATATATATATATATATATATATATGATAGAGAGAGAGAGAGAAGAGAGAGAGAGAGAAGATAAACTCACAAAGCGCGCAGAAATAGTATAAGTAAAGAGTCGGATACACAGCAAGAACAATAACAAACAATGTTTACTTACGTAGCGGCAACGGGACTTGCCTTCAGCAGAGTAAGTTACATGATTTTGCTGTAACTTACATGATTTTGCAGCAAAATCATGTAACTTTACTCTGATGAAGGCAAGTCCCGTTGCCGCTACGTAAGTAAACATTGTTTGTTATTGTTCTTGCTGTGTTTCCGACTCTTTACTTATACTAATATATATATATATATATATATATATATATATATATATATATATATATATATATATATATATATATATATATATATCAAGGTTGCAGTCGTCATTGCCAGTGTTATTGGGCTGTTTCCGAAATATTTAATTGTGCCGAATGATGTGTGTTTGTCATGTTTCTTTGATACAGTGATAAATAAGCGAAAATATAAGTCGAGAAAAAATCCGCCGTTTTTTCCGGGAGCGGGAGTTGAACCCACATTTCCGTATAACTCCCGCTCCCGGAAAAAACGGCGGTTTTTTTTGTCGACTTATAAAACCACACTGTTGTTATAACCACACTGTTGTTTGTACGGGGCATTCCATCAAGTGCCGACTAGTACACGGACCACAGTTTCGGAGCAAACTGAGCCGAGCAGAGGCCGTTCCGACGGGGCCTTCCGACATACACGTCCTCAAAGTAGTCGGCGAGTTCAATCGCCTCCTGTGGGAAGACTTCTAACATGTATTGAAAGGCCTCCGGGATGCGTATTCCCAAACCATATCCCGTAGGGGCCCAGGCCGACCACACCCCCTTCAAACGGCGAAGTCACAGCACGACGTCACTTGCTGCTCGTGCGCTACTTCATGCGACGTGGATTTTTTTTTCTTCTTTCGTTTTGGGAGGCGGCCGATGGTTGCGCTCCGTGCGCGAGGCTGGGGCTGAGGCGCTGGGGAGCTGACGCACATTTAGTAGCAGTTAAAGGCCCAACCATATGCAGCGTACTTTCGGCGTTTTCTCGCGTGGCGACGCGAGCTGACGCGCGAGCAACGCTGATGTCTACGCTCGCCAGATACCCGTCGACGCAGCGCGAGAAAGCAGCGGAAACCTGGCAGTGAGTGGCGGTCGGGTTTCACGTCCTTCTCCTGCTTTAGGGGTATTCCTTTCAGCAGAAGAGAATCAATTTTTTTTTTTAACTTGCGGTTATCGGCTGCATTGAGACAAGTTGCAAACTATTTTTGTTCGAAAGCGCTCATTCATTTGAGGCTTGTTTGGTTTTCGTCGGGGAGATAGGGTATTTGCGATAGCTTTTTTTTAGTTTAATAAGGGAGCTCTGGCTACGTCACTTGTAGTATTAGCATGATGGGGCTTGGCTGCAAGATTGGTGCGTGACGACCAAGCCTTATCAACGCCAGAATGCTAGCGGCGCATGCCATTCCATTCGTTTCAACCGTGGCTTGTGTAGGGAAGACCGAGGTTTTGCGATAGCTTATCTTGACTGAAATAAGGCGGCTGTAGTTGCATCGCTTGTAGTAATAGCATAGCTGCCCTCAGATTCAAGATGGGGGCGCAAGAAACAAGCGTTACCACGGCTCAAATATCTCAAATATGACCAAAGCAAATCACTCGACAATATTCGTTGGCAGCCTTTGTTAGGCTACCAAATACTTGGGACCCGCGTGTTCTCCTGGCGTAGTCGAGCGGTTGCGCGCTTGTGTGCTGGTGTTTTGTTTTGAAAGTCCATGGTTCGAATTTCGGCGAAACCTCGTTTTTTTTTCAATAACGGTTTCACCGGCTTTTCTTTTTCAAGCTAAACAAAGGGGGCCAGAGTGCCTTGCCGTTTAACCTACAAGTGACGTTCTACGGTACCCTCAGTATCAAGGCAGCCACAAAAGTTGCTTTGCTCACACTTTGAATACCCATGAAGCTGCAGTCGGTACATAACATCAAGGTTAAATCAAGTAGCAGGTAAGGTTGTGCTAAGTGCCTCTTCGTTCATCATCCTAGCTTACTTTGTTCAGTTTTGACGGTAATGACACAATTATGAAAACGGATCAACACACTCGCTGATGTTAACAGCAGATGAGTGACCGACGTACGCGTGTGCTTTCCCACCGATTGGGAGGAAAAGTTCTGCGCTTCGCTACGGAATCCAAAAAGCCACCCAAGATCAAAAACACATTTTCGTCTTCACTGTAATGATCGAGAGTCTTCGCTTTCAGGAACGTAAACAATGACCACATGTACGTGAAAAAGTGTCCGCCTGCGCACGCACTTATACGCGCCCAGCGCTAGCTTAACTAGGAACAGGATGGAAGACGAGCGTCTGCGGGCTCGCAAGAGAGAGCGGAGAGTGAGAAGCGAGAACAGGTATGCAAAGGTATAACTTCGTGCTTGAAGCTTCCCAGCGCGCACGTTCATGGCTCGCACACGGAGCGAAACCATCGAACCGCCGCAAAACAGAAGCGACCACAAAGACAAAGCAAATTTTGTCTTACTTTAATGAGAGTGCTTTCCGGAACCTATAGCTACGAAAAGGTTAAAGTCACTAACCAGATTGACCGAAATCACGCGTCGCGCCAACGCTCGTTCGGTGGCAGCCTGCGCAGACACGGGCCCTTTCAATCGCGATTGAAGTGAATCGGCGATCGAGTTTTGGAACGCGCTCGACGCCTCCCTCTCCGTCTCATAGACTTATGCCTCCCGCTGCTACACGGCACGTTTTCAATCGCCATCGAGAAGTTTGCAACCGGTTGCATTCGTGTACGCCAGATGGCGCCCAGATGTCCCGCTTTCCGCTGCTTCTCGCGCTGCGTCGACGCCAATATCTGGCGAGCGTAGACATTCGGCGTTGGTCGCGCGTCAGCTCGCGTTGCCACGCGAGGAAACGCCGAAAGTACGCTGCATGCGGTTGGGCCTTTAACTTCTACTCAATGTGCGTCAGTTCCCCAGGGCCGCAGCCCCAGCTTCGCGCACGGAGCGAAGCCATCAGGCCACCGCCCAAAACGAAAAAAACAAAATCTACGTCGCATGATGTCGTCTGCTCGAAGAGAAAGTGACGTCACGCTGTGACGTCGCTGTTTGAAGAGGGTGTGGTCGGCCTGGGCCCCTACGGGATATGGTTTGGGAACACGCCTCCAGGATAGCACCAACAGGCAGAAACGCCAAGGCCGGGAGCATTTTCATATGGAAATAAAACAGCTGCTACGTGAGCTGTGTTAAGAAAACGGCCATTTATCTATGTATGGGCATCTTGCGGTGGACAGAGACTGTTGCTAATCCAGACATGCCACTACCAGCGCTATGCGCTAACTTTTCAACCTACTATCGCCCAGAGTATCGCGTGCTGCACCCCGATCGGTGCAGTGCACCCCGATGAATGACAGTGCCGATTCGCAAGAGCAGAGCAAGAGTCAAAACAGGGTAGCAGTTCTGTTGATATTTCGTTTTGATCACGGGTGCCTTGCACTTAATGCATTGGTGTCTTGGCTGTTGTTAACTCTCTCTATTACTATCTAGGAAAATGTGCTGATGTTCACGTTCTCTGAATTCAATGAAATACGGCTATAACGAACGCTTGATGTACTACCCATCTAATGACGTCTCGAGCCACCAGGATGTGTGAATTGGCGCTCCTTCTCCTGAGGCAAACTTCAGCGCAGGAGGCCTATAACAACAAACTCACCTTGACTGCAAATGTCTCGTCTGTGCCATAACGTGTTTGGAATGCCAACGCGCACAGCTTCCAATAAATCGACAGGGCCAGGTGAAAAAAAACACCCTTGAATCTGGATGTCTGAAATCACGCCCCGAGCAGCGTTAATAGCAGAAATCTCAAAATCCGTGTACAGAATGCGAACAGCGCAGGGACCGACATTGTCAATGACGGCTGAGAAGAACCTGGTGAGGTAACACGGAATGAAAACGAGTTCAACAACCAACCAATCACTACGCATTGGAACAGCAGTTAATAAGGTAACAATTAATAGTGACGTACCTCCGATAGGTTTCTTCGGTTTTGTTGGGCAGTAGGCCGTACACCAAGGGCACGACAATCCCATTACAAAGAGCATGGACTGTGTACAACTGGTAGAATAGCGAGGGCACTACTTTAAACGTCCCATCTCAGAACCATGCACCTGCTCTCCCTAAGCACTCCAAGTTCCGCTTCGTTGCAAACACAATGATGCGGTTGACGTCCCTCTCGCCACTGTAATGCAGTAAGAACGCCTCTATTTTGAAATTCACCTGCATGAACAACTCATTAAAAACTATTTTTTTTTACAGTTTTAGTACACGCACCTTGAATTCAGGCGGGAGATGCATGTCTTCTCTGCGGTGAGAAATATCGTAGACAAATGTTGCACGGTGCCTTTGGGTTTCTAACTGTTCGTCGAAGCGTTTACGTAGAGGGCAGCTGGGATGCGGTGCTGTACGTGACCTTTGCTGCCGCGTCCAGAAGAATCTGTTGTACTGACGCCCGTCCTCCAACTAAAAAGGCAGTATGCGATGACTACCCAATAGAAATTACCCTCACAACAAAACACAGTAACGAATATTCATGCGTTCTCACCGGCGCTCGCCTTCATTTCTAAACGAATTATCAGGCAGCTAATCTCGGTTGGGTCTGGAGCATGGCTGTGGTCATTTGAGACTCTACCAACGCTTAGCTTCGAGTCGTCAGTAACGATCTTTGCTTTGCAGGTCTCTCTTTTTCTACACACCCAGTAAATTCTTTGCTCAGTCCTTCAGTTAACAGTATATAAAAAGGCCCATCTCCCCGCGATGGGGACTCGAGTAAATGCGTCGTATAGGGGGTGGGTGTATTGCGTTAACGTTTAGTGTTTGTGGAGTTGGTGGCAGTGAATGCGTTGTATCAGCAGCTTCTTGACGTAGTTTGAATAAGTCAAGGATATAAGGCGCGTTCGTAGCCTTTCATTCTGTGTCGGTTTTGTGGCGCAGTGGGAAGAGCACCATGTACCTCGCGTTCCGCCCACAGGTAGTGAATGCGTTGTATCAGCAGCTTCTTGACGTAGTTTGAATGAGTCAAGGATATAAGGCGCGTTCGTAGCCTTCCATTCTGTGTCGGCTTTGTGGCGCAGTGCGTAAGGCACCATGTACCTTGCGTTCCGCCCGCAGGGTCGTGGGATAGAAACCAGGCGCCGGTAAGTATTATTTTTTTTTTATATAGTGTAGGGGGAGGGGTGCGGACCTGTTGTTGAGAGCGAAGAGGGTAGCGTGATATGGGAGAAGAGGAGTGGGGGAGAGGGCGCACCTGGAACGGCTGTTGCGGACGCCGAGGCACGCCGACAACGCCGGGTGACATCGTGAGTTAAAGAAATGCTCTGCATTTAAAATCCTTTGCAAACCAGCATTTTCCCGCCTCTTTCGGTCCTGATGACTTCCATAGCGACTGCGAAAGCGAGCGCTTAGACCAGTTATTTTAAAATTTTCGCTGGAGAACTTTATCGCGTAAGTCTTGATAGTTCTTTCTGTAAGCTCCATTCAATTTTCGGCCTTGAATGATAAGATCGGTCCGGCGAACGCGCAGCCTCCGGTGCACTGTCAGCTTCAGGGTGAATTGGACTTTTCTTGGAAGGCTTCTGAGCTCTATCTTTTATGCAAGCACATACCATGCCCCTCTTTCCTGAATTCCGTTATGCTGGAAGCCTGGAAATGTAACAAAAAAGTTTTTTTCTGAGCGAGAAGATGCCCAAGCGACGAGTAGCCCTATGACCAATTGCACTACGTGACCGATTGCCCTGCTACGAATTACCCTATTACAAATTGCCCTATTACGAATAGTCTTTCGACGAATCGTCCGTACCCCCACACACCTGTACTCCTTCGTCTCCGCTGCTCCGCTGCAGGATCGGAGCGGGCGCGGGAAGCAGCGGTCAAGCGCCGAAAGCTGTCGCTAACTGAGGTTGGTGGCGCCAACGCGTGCTTCAAGCGCGACTTTTTCGATCGTTCCTTCGGCCACATCTGTAAGGTCGGGCTTGCTATTACACGACCGCGTTGGGTATGCCCCTCATGGAGGCCATGTCTTGACAGAGCACGCTGTCCAAGAACGCTCGTCCGCCCGTTTCGAAATCCTGCCGCGTGAATGCATTGGTGTTAGTGTAGGTGCGGAACGCATTGTCCTCTCGGAAACGTTACCCGCCGCGGTGGCTCAGTGGCCGTTGCGCTGCTGAGCACGAGGTTGCGGGTTTGATTCCCGGCCGCGGCGGCCGCTTTTCTGATGGAGGCGAAAAGCAAAAACGCCCGTGTGTACGAGATTTCGGCGCACGTTAATGATCCCCAGGTGGTCCAAATTAATCCGGAGCCCTCCACTACGGCGCGCCTCATCGCCTGGGTTGCGTCGGCGCGTTAAACCCTACAATCAATCATCATCTCGGAAACGTTGTGCCGCATGACTTTCATGGCCATGTACAGCACGTGCTCCGGCCCAACACCGCGGCATCGATATGTAAATTATTACACCTTGTTTGTATATAAGTGTATATAATTGCATCGATATTTAAATAATAAACATCGTGCATATAAGTGTATATAGAATCACCCCTATAACAACGTGTCGAGTCTTTATATGATGTGTGGGCGAATGTTTTACGGTTTTACCGATAAGGATTGGAGCTTCGCCCAACTCATCATCATTCACTTAGTGGAGATGCCGAGGTTTTTTTTAAGACTAAATTCGGCGAAAAGAGCACACGTAAAAATCTAAGCCCTTTTCTTTACCTTTCAGATTAAGCACGCTCAACTCTAGGCTAAACTGATCTCTAGGCAGACGACCCTGCACTCTGACGGAGAGTTCCAGTACGAACCCTATCCGTTTACGTCTCCGTCGCGGTTTCTTGCCGTGACGGTGCCGTGACGGAGAAGGTGATGGCTGTGTGAAGGATGACGACATTCGCAGCGAAGCAAGGAGATGCGCGCCTGTTTATTTTTCAGGGGAGAATCCCCCTAGAGGCTCGGTCGGGTTGTCGGCGTCTCCTGTCACGTCGCTTCATGTAGTCACGGTACTGAAACACCAGTACACTTGTTTTCCGACGCCTCGCGCTACAACGTTTCATCTCCGTGGCCAAATCCGCGTACTCAACAACGCATCGGGGCAATCTTTTCCAACGCCTCGAGCTAGAACGTTTCGTGGTTCAGACATACGAGTCTTTTACAGCAAGGCTTCATACCTCTACCGCCAACGGTTTTATCTGCATGGGCGAAAACGCCAAGGCGCCAAGAGAACACTAATGCACTGCATACCCGTCGAGGTGGCTCAGTGGCTAAGGCGTTGCGCAGCTGAGCACGAGGTCGCGGGTTCGATTCCCGGCTGCGGCGGCCGCTTTTCTGATGGAGGCGAAAAGGAAAAACGCCAGTGTGTACGAGATTTCGGCGCACGTTAAAGAAACCCAGGTGGTCAAAATTAATCCTGAGCCCACCACTACGGCGCGCCTCATCGCCTGCGTTGCGTCGGCGCGTTAAACCATACAATCAATCATAATGCAGTGCATGCTTCGCCCCTCCCCAGGTTTTAAGTTAGTGGAAATGGCCTGGGATTTTATCCCCGAATGCGTCCGTGAGCTCTATGAGCGTGCTTTTGACTGCGCAAGCCGAGCGAAAAAACCATTGCTTCTGATATGCTCCTACACGTATACTTGATTGCAAACGCGTCTTATCAACGGTTGCTTACGAACAGCAGTTGGGGCAATAGTATGCTGGAAAAGAACAGGGCGCAGCCTTTATCGGGGGCCTCAGGAAACCGACGCAGTGAAACAGCACTGCATGTGCGCATATCTCTCGCAGTCTGTGCCGTCACTTCCACCATTTTTTTTATCTCCATTTAAAAGATAAGGGTAATAGACTTCAGTCACAAAAGCTTCTGCAAATAAACTAAAAAGAAATTGTTGAACTTTATAGGCAGAATTTGTCAAACTAAAAAACACGAAAAAATAAACATGTAACACAAGGTAGAATATACTTTTAAAGAAATGGTCTGCACAAAACGAGTATCACTAACTAATGAGGTAATTTTTTGAAAATTTCGCTATCTGGTGAGACGTTTGTACCTCCCTACGTTGAAATGCCAAGGAACATCATATGCTCTACAATTCGTACGCTCTTCTATAAGTGCTGCAATATGATAATATCTGTTGCTCGTAGATTGATGAGGTGCAATGTCAACTGTTGCTCTTCTGGGACATCAACGGTTGACCTGGTGAGCGAAAAATCCCGCTGCAGTTTAGTGAATATACAATATGGCCGGGGTTTTTTTGTTTTTATTTGATTTTCTATTTCCAAATGAAACTCGCACCAGGAACCACACTGCGGCGTATGCGCAATACGGCTCCGAGCTAGCATGAAATGTCCCATAACCGTATGCCCACTTACATCTATAATATATACGGTTCCGTAATCTCATAAGCGGCACCGCGTGCACCGTTCTACATAATCAGGAGCACCGTCTGTGCGGGTGCTTGTGTTTATGTACACCCATCGCATGCATCGCGGCACCCATTAAAGAGAACCGGTGAACGCGGCAGCTGCTTCTATAGTTACTAAAGCCGCGATGACGACGTTTGTCCGCCGGTGTAGGCTGCAGCTCATCACAAACCTTTAACGGGCGACATCGTAGGTAATGGAATGCACAGTTGTGAAGCTTTTGAGTCCGCTTGCAGGATGCCAAGTTGGCGTACGCCACTGCTGCATTTCGCAGCGTTTGTGTGCCCCGGCGTGCATACATAATAAGGCGCGCCATCTCTCTGGGAGACTGATACGAAACACCGTTTAAATCGAAGTGAGCGGGATTGACAATGTTACACAGGCTGAATGAAAGCGCCGACAGTTTTGTTTAACAGAAGGTAGTTCTGTTCCGTTGTTGAGTTTTCAGTGGTTATTTATTTTTGTTACAATATTTGCGCCGGGCTATTATGGGCAAGTCCCTTGTAATGACAAGAACAATTAAAGCCGTTCCACTCAAAGTGAAAGCTATCGGAAGTGCAGAGCAGTGATTCCCCGTTATTGAGCGCGAAACACAAGGCTGCGCTGGCGAAGGGAGCGCGCCTCCATGACGTCAAGCTTAGGGGGATTCCTCGACTTTGTCGTCTGGCTTCACTCATGGCTCGCTCTCCCTGCTGTTCTTGCGCTCAGTCAACGCCCTGATGCGTGTGCGCACCAGAAATTGGCGTGTGGGTAACTTTTATCAGCATAATAAGGCCTTAAAATCGCATAACACTAAGCTCGTGGTGTCAGTTAAAGTATGTTTTAGATACCGCTACGGAAGAAACATTGCCGGCGTCGCCCAATTCTTTGCGAAAGCCGGGGGTTTTTCCTGTGTGCGGAGCGGGAAAGAGTCGGACCTAGGGCGCCAGCTTTCAATTAAGGCAATCTTTCGAACAAAGGGAACGGTCAGCTGCTAATAACCGACAACAGCGAAAATGGAAGACCAAAAAAATTCTAGGGCTTCAGGGCTGTTGGCTTTGGCAGAAGGCATTACGATTCCCGGTAATCATATGTAAGGTAAAAACAGTTTTTGCAACTTTGCCGAACGCTCGAACGTGTTGTGTCACATCACTTTACGTTGTCCAGGCATAAAAGTTTGCCGACATGCACTATAGACTGGCAAAAACTGTAGGTTGAGTTCCAAATAACACAGTGTGGATATGGGCGCGTGCTGATTTTATACGAGGCATCTAACCAGTATGGAGGTTTATTAAGCAAAACGAGTCACGTCTACGTTAACTTTACAGTAACACTATATGTTTGTTCTGGCCTGGAGGAATATTTCGGTACATTTTGCACAGTCATATCTTCCCGATATTCGGATATGCGTTATAGGAAAACTGCACTCAAGAGGAGGAGGAGGAGTAAGGGGAGGAGGGGAAAACTTTGTTAACAATTAAATCGATCTGGTTAGTGGGCCGGGTCCCCAGTCCAGCACCAGAGAGTAAAAGTAATTTTCTTCAATTCACAGAACGCCATCCCGAGTAGAATAGGATTTGTTCTTTGCGCCTGGAAAGGTTGAAAAGCAATAAAGAGCTACTTGAAATTATTCTTCGGCTTCGATTCTTGTAATATATGCAGGTATACTATTTATTGCTTTAGTTAGCAAGTATATCATGCCTTTAACACCGTAATCATGTCATCATTGTTCGGGTTGAGAGTCAGTTCGTTATGATAACGATATGATTACGATAGAAATTCGGAGCACAAAAGCCACCTTCGTGTACTGTGGAGGAGGTTGTCTAGGGCGCGATCGCGGTGGCTTAGCACAAACCTTCTCATTGTATTTGCATGCGAATAAACAAAGCAAGCTGCGGATATGCACCTTCTTGCACGCCGCCGTAATGAAAGCCATATTTGTTAAAAAGGAAATGTGTGCCATACAACATGAAGGAAATATCCACGCGATCTTTGCGAGCGTCGCAAACATCCCAAAACCTCCTAATAAGACGTTTATGACGGCGCAGAAAAATTAATGCGTAGAGGCAGAAAAAAAAAACAAGAAACATTAATCTGATACAAGACAACAACGAAAGAAATAGAAGAAAGCCGCTTCATTTCCTGCTGTGCGATGCGCGTGTAGGAGCCCTGCTTGGTACATAGCATTAGACCGTTGAATCTTCATAAGAGCATCTCAAAAATACTGCAGGGAAGCCACGCATTTTGAATACTTATCGAGAAGCTCTGATCGCTGATCCTCGCGAATAAGCTAGAAATGACGAGTTACACACGATCTTCTGACCGATGCTCTGAAGAAAGTTGTTCTCTACCTCTTCGTGAGTTACAAATTTGTGGGGGATACAGCTTCAAATTATTCAGATGCGTCAGAAGCAGGCAAAATAACTGAGTCCCTAGAAATACGCTTTTTAACTCACTACAGCAACAAAGCGGGCGATTTCTAGCACGGGTACTGCTGCCCCTCACAAGCGGAGTGTAGCAGACGACAGCGACGCGAGTCCCTAAGCCGACGTCAGAGCCAGGGGGCGCCACTCAAACATCTCACCGCCAATAGGGTTGTAACGCCTTTATCTGCTTACTGTTACCGCATGCATTTCAAATTTCCCGACTTCGCAGTGCTCGCGCGCCAGCTGCCTGAAACTGCCCCAGCGGGAGTTCTGTTCTTCTGTTCTTATTGTGCTTCCTTTAATGTCCTATGGTGGAGCTGTTTTGCGTCATTTCGAACGAGCAATTTTTTGTCTTGCGGGCCTGGAGCCTTTCTGTGTCATTTCGAACACGCCATTTTTTGGGGGGCGCGGCTGGAGGCTTTCTCCGGCATTTGGAACGCTCCCTTTTCTTCTTGCCCATGGAGCCTTTCTGCGTCATTTTGAACGCGCCATTGTTTTCTCGCGCTGCCGCTTTTTTCGCTTACTATCGTAGCAACCAACCCAACGAGCCTTCCTAACTAAATCAACGAAGGCACTGCCGGTTAATTACGTATATTTTGCCTGAAATGTGCCTACAGTTTTCTTTGCTCTAAACAACGGGGAGATGTAGGACAAGCGCCAGCGGTTCACGAGTTTCGAACGCTTATGGCCATATAAACCGTTTGGCTTTCGAAGCCTCTGAGGTACACAGCCAACAACAGCGTTACGACGGGACGCCCGGTCGCTCTACTTGATTCCAGCGAGCGAGCTACGACGACAAGGAGAGAGCCTAAACTGTTGTGCACTTAAAACGTCGTTTGAAAAGGCACAGCGCTTCGCTTTGGAGCTATTCTGTTCACGGCAATTTTCTGTCTATACTCGAGAACAGCAACAGCTGATGTACGGTATCACTCCGCCTAAGCGACAGGCCCTGACGTCAACGGGCGCGCGCGTTTGGAAAGGATGCCATGAACACGTGGTATCGCCTGCCTATTCTCATGTAGTTTATTTGTCGTCACTGCATTTGTCGTCAGTTTGTAAACATAGTCCACAATGTAGTGCACAGAATCAGGGTAACTGCGCGTGCCCTGTTCAAATTATTCCAAGGAACGCACTACTTGCGCGTCGCGGTATAACATCCGGCTGCGGCGATGAGCCACAGCGGCAACTTCCGTTGCTGTTCTTAAGCTGACACCTAGTATAGCCAATTCAGTGTTCCAGTACCGCACTGAGTGAAGGCCGACTGAAAGCCTGTAGAGTCGGGACAACCTTGATGGATGATGCCTATAAAAAGGAAAATATATCCCGCCACATCCATTCGGACATCAACATGAAAGGAAGGTAGGACGTATTCTAAATTGAAGTCTAGTAATTGCAAGGGTAGTATATAGATACCGGGGCTGCTTCGATGTTTTTTGTGCTAAACATAAAATCACACTCGCTCAAGGTTTCCCCATACGTCACTACGCGCCCTGGATACGGCTATCACAAAGGAAATATTAGGCATACACGAAAAATAGCACATTGACCGATTAAAGCAGCCAGGAAATGTTCTCGAAATTCAGACGTGCGTCTCCAGGAAGGACAGTGTATTTACCTGCAGCGTTGAATGTCGGAGCGTTATTTACGACGTTTATCGATTCTGCAAACTATTTTTTAACTGATTGGCACTCATCCCTATTCACGTGACTAGACATCTCTGAATATTCCAGTAAAATAGCAGTTACCGTCTTTTTCCGTAACCAAACTGTTGCTGTAGGGATCCATATTCTGAGACGTTTACAACAACACTGTGAACAAACTGCGGTTTATCACCACTAAACTATAGCGAAAGGATGGAATGGTCCCAGCAACCAATTCTACGACTATCATTTTTTTCCGGTATAGCAACATTAGATCAGGGTGCTCGCGTTCGTGACAAACTTGGCTCTGCCGCCAAGAATAATCTGCTAACGGACCACAAGACAAAGTTCTGAGAAGCGTTTTCTTCGGCAGGATCTTGTTTTGAGGGGGGTATTGCATTACCGCATTACAAATCTATTTTAATGCGGAAAAAAGTGCGGAATAGGGTAAGGGGGCAATTGTTCACGTGTCGCTTGTGGTGGGCAAGTGCCTAATTTGCACCACTTGCCAGCGCCCATTCTGAGTAGGGAGCCATGTCCAGGTCAGCTGTACGAAAAAGGAGATCATTCGAGGGTGGTTCGCCAGTTGGTGATGTGCCAAACATTTCTCTTTATTTTGCAGGTTGCACCCACACAAGCGACGCTGTATCATGGGCGTATGTCCAGAAAAAAAAAGGGTTCGCCTCCTCAACACCGCCTCCGTTCGAACGCCGTGCTGGTCCTGAAAAACATCAAGAAAATGGTTAGCATGTCAGCAACCTGTGTGTCTTCACAGAGCGTAAAAAAATGTGTACATTTCGGTTAATTAAAAGACAATAGTCACCTAGAAAGCTGTATTTAAATAAAAGATATTGTATTTTTATTTGATTGCTCATTTTCAGTATTCGCCTCGCGTTATCATGTATCGTGGTGCTAAAATGCTTCACGTTCTTTTTATTGAACTCAAAACAAGAGAAGTACGCAATGACCCCACTAGAGCTGAATCAATTCTTTCGAACTCACCCGAAGCTCATGTTCACCACGTATACGCTAAACATCTCTTTGGCGTGCATGCCCAACCCAACAGAGGCTCCAGTCCCATAATTAGGTTATCGACGCCAGACTAGAGCAAAATTAAGCTATTCCTTCAAGGGCGTTATTCACTTCCTTCTGAACGTAAAACCGACACGGTGACTACTTAGTATCAGGTGCGCACATTTTTCGGACTTCAGTAACACATCAACCAGTGAATAATCTGCAAAATTCATTTAGTCATTTCTGACATGATTTGCAGTTTTAGGGGGTTACTAACTCAGATGAAAGTCCCGCTTACATTATATGTCAATCAATCAATCAATCAATCTCTTTATTTGACATAACCAAACACTTACAGATGTCGGGAGAGCACGGACAAAAAGCCAATAAAGCGGCTTGGCGGGGGTGCCCCTTACATATATATATATATATATATATATATATATATATATATATATATATATATATATATAAAACGTTAGTAGAGACAGAGACAAACGAAAAAGACGTAGAAAATAGAAATAAGTTTACTGACGTTTCAGGGAGAGGACACCCTTTCTTCAGAGTGCTCGTACTCTGAAGAAAGGGAGTCCTCTGCAGAAATGTTTACATTGCCGCTGCAGAAATGTTTACACGGCAGAGCATTTCGCCTTATTTTGATTGATTGATTGATTGATTGATTGATTGATTGACAACGACGCAACACACGCCGACGCAACGCAGGCGATGAGGTGCGCCGTAGTGGAGGGCTCCGGATTAATCTTGACCATATGGGGATGTTAAACGTGCGCCTAAATCTCGTACACAGTGGCATTTCTGCTTTTCGCCTCCATCAGAAAAGCGGCCGCCGCGGACGGGAATCGAACCCGAGTCCTCGTGCTCAGCAACACAACGCCTTAGGCATGAGGCACCACGGGGGCTTTTTGAGCCTTATTGAGCACTTGAGTCTTACGCGTATGTCCGAAAATTCCCATTGGGAGATTCTTTTGTTCAGCTTTCGTCCCTCTCTCACCGACAACGTTATTTACAAACAGACAGCGTCTTCTCCTTGTTTTATTTTTCTTCCTTTTGGAGCCTCTCGAGACGAGGCATCAAGGCCGGGGTGTTTTTGTTGACATATTGTTTTATTCGGTTTTATCATCCCTCCCTCCAACGCCGTTTAAAACCTGCATTTTTCGTTTAGTTTAGCAATAGCCAATCTGACAACTTTTAATTGAAAGAGCGCTGTAATTTACATGCGCTTGTGTTTTACCTTGTAGATGCTTGTATCTCCGCATTTAGCAATGTTTACATGCATTTATTATGGACGGAATGCAATTTTTTTTGTCTGTCTGTCTGTCTGTCTGTCTGTCTGTCTGTCTGCCTGTCTGTCTGTCTGTCTGTCTGTCTGTCTGTCTGTCTGTCTGTCTGTCAGCCGGATCAACCACCTGGCTGTAAAGCAGTTGAGAGGATGCTTGAACGCGGAGTATAAGCACCGCGGGGATATTTGAGGCAATGTTTGAGCACTTATAATGTAGAAAAACAGCGTTCTTTCAATTAAGGCTGAGTGGCGGGTTGAGTTTTGCGAAAGCAAGGGAACAAAAAAGAATTCATTAAAGATGGTTCCAAACACAAAGAAAGCAGAAGGTCCCAACAGGTGGAGCGCGAACAATGCGAACGCGGGAAAATCGAATTCAACAAAAAATTAGCCGTGGCTTAGCTCGGCAATGCCAGGATATACGTAGCGTGAACGAAGGTTCAGCAATCCAACTCGATCCAATCCAACCCAATCCAATCCAATCCAGTACAGTCACTTCTCCTGGCGCATGGGCAGCACGGCTCTCCAGGAGCCACGCGAAACAGCTATCAAGCGGCTCCAGCGCACCCTCTGACTTGGCTACTGCGCAACGAAGGCGCACAGCTAGGCACGCACCAGCGCCAGTGCGTCTGCCCCGGCTATGACGTCACCCCTATGGAATGCGCAGACGGGCGAATGTGCAGACCAAATTCTCTACACACTCGTACTCCAATTGGATTGGAATTACAAATCAATCCAATTTAATAAAATCCAATCCAAATCCAATCCAATCCAATCAGATGCTCCTCGCGCTTGCGGAGCCCGGCCCTTCAGGGTGCACGCGAAACTTCTCAACCTCTGCCAGTGTAGGTTACGCTACAATATCAATGGCATTCATTATGTGGCGATCGAAAGAGAAAGAGAATGAAGCGGGAGGGGGGACTAAGAGAGGATGTAACGAAGCCGGGGCAGCATAAGACTACCCTCTTTTAACTGTATACGGTCGCAGCGACACAAGCAGATGCGCGGCTTTTTCTCTTCTAGGGCAAAGACCCCTTATGGGCTTCAGCTGTGGGGGTCGTCTAATGAAGGGCCGTACCCAGAGGGCGGGTTTGGGGGTTCGAATCCCTCTCGAAATCTTTTCCAAGCAGCACATCATCATCATCATCATCATCATCACCAGCCTATCTACGCCCACTGCAGGGCAAAGGCCTCTCCCATTATTCTCCAATTGCCTCGGTCCTGTGCCAACTGTGACCAATTTATCCCCGCAAACTTCTTTATCTCATCTGCCCATCTAACTTTCTGCCGCCCCCTGCAACGCTTGCCTTCTCTAGGGATCCACTCTGTTACCCTTAATGACCAGCGGTTATCTTGCCTTCGCATTACATGCCCTGCCCACGTCCATTTCTTCTTCTTAATTTCTACTAATATGTCTTTAACACCAGTTTGCTCCCTGACCCACTCCGCTCTCGTCCTGTCCCTTAAAGGGGCACTGACACAAACATTTTGCATCTTGTTTTTTTTTTGTTGCGGTAAGTAGCTAGTGACCTACTTATAACCTGTAGAAACCTCATTTGCTTCAGCGTGCGACGGTTGTTTAATTAGAGGCATTTTCAATGCGGCCAGTCGCAGTTTCGGTTTCAGCGAGTGCCGCGAAACGATGGATTTTGTGGATTTTGTGTGAACAAAGCTGACCACGTGACCGTCGGAGGGATATCACAGAGCAGAGCCGCCGTAGCACTGTCCAATTCGCATCGACGGCAGTTTCTGCGAATGCCCCCACGTACTGATCTCGCGAGGCGCTTAATTAAAAAGCGACCGTGGATGTGACGCAGGTGCTGCAAGTGCAAATGCTACCGCGGCTAAAGAACGACGCGCGACGCTCGAGACGGTGGGTGGCAAGACGCGCGATGGGAGCAGCTGGCCGGTCTGCCTACAGGTCCGCCTACAGATGTGTTCGGCTTGGCACTGCGGCGGATATTCAAGTGCCGCTCTCGTAAGCGGTGCAGATGACAATTTTTAATGCAACCCGCCATCGCATCATTAACTCCTTTCTCATGTAAGCCACCATGGTCGGGACTTGGGAACAATTTCGTGCAGCGGTAACAAGCTATCACTCGAGCTACCTGCGCCGGCCTGGGCCACTTCGCGGCCGTGGCCGCCGTCTGCACAGGGACCGTGCGGCTAGCTCAGTGGGCGTTTCGTGCCTCCGGCGCGTTTTCGCATCCAATGGTAATGAACAGTAATAGAAACAGAGTGCCTGGAATCGCTGTAGAACTTTGGTCGCGTCCAGCTGCCCGATGAGCTGACGAAATCACGGCGCCTCCGCCGCCAATGATCGGGTCGTTCGTTCTCGAGAGCAGAAACTCCGCCCTCCGGCCCACCGATTGGAGCGGCGAGCCGGGCGAGCCGGCGAAAAACGCCGGCAGTGCGGAAGCGGCAAACACAAACTCGTGACGTGCTTGGATGTTGTTTATTTACACCAATGTCGATTGCGCGTGGTCCTCTGCTGGCTGCTCGGTTGCGTTTCGCACACTTTAAAATTGATTTTAAATATGTTCTAGGCTGTATTCGCCGCTGATATTTTGCAGATGATGTAAATGTGTTCCCACAAATCTATCTCCGAAGTTATCTCGCCTTCAAAATTTTGTGTCAGTGCCCCTTTAATGTTACACCTATCATTTTCCGCTCCATTGCCCGCTGGGTCGTTCTCAATTTAAGTTTAAGTTGAACCCTCTTAGCACATAAGCAGCACATAAGCAATCCTTACTGTTGCTTTCAGCAAAACTATCCCCTTCCCGAAATCCATACCCCCCCCCCGAAAAAAAAATTTCTGGCTACGGCCCTGGTCTCATGTAGTCACGATACTGAAACACCGGGACAGTCGTTTTCCAACGCATCGCGCGAGAACATTTTATCTCCGTAACCAAAATCGCGTAGTAAAAAACAGACCGGGGAAATCGTTTTCCACCTTCTGGTGCTAGAACGCTTCGTAGTATACAAATACACAAGACTTTTACACCGAAGCTGTATACTCTACCCCTCCCCCCACAATGGCTTCGTCTTTATGGGCAAAAACGCCAAGGTGCCAAGAGAGCACTTACACACAGCATGCTTCCCCACACCCGTCCGCAATTTTCGCGTTAGTGGAGATGGCTCGGTATTTTAGTCCGGAATGCGTGCGTGTACTCTATCAGCGTGCTTTCACACGGTAATGCAACTACAACGCACGGTAATGCAACTACGGTAATGCAACGAGTGTCCATACGAAGTGCGTATTTAATTCCACAAAATTTGTAGAACTGATACGTGGTACTGACTGGGGTTCTGTAGCGGTAGAGCAATGCGCAGAAAAAGCGTTTCGTGATTTTTCCGTGAAAATAAGCGCATGCATCACTGAATGTACATCTGTAACCCATATCACGAAGTGGTATCGCTCCCCTAGGAATGCATGGATTACTCCGGGATTGCTACGTTCCATATCTAAGAAGGAAAATCTCAGAAAAAAATTAAAAGCCCAATCTTCTAATATTTCCCTGAAAAACCGGTTCAAGAAGTATTCTAACATGCTATCAATGTTGTTGAAGCGGGCCAAACGTGAATACTATGAAAAAGAAATTCAAAAGAATGGCAATGATACCCGGAAGAACTGGCAATTAATCAACAGATTTTTAAACAACTGTACCCCGCCACATTTATCAAAAATATTAGTTCATGACTGTTCTATTTCCGATCCCAGTGACATTGCAGAAGCTTTCAGTGAACACTTTGCCAACTGTGATAGCTCCCAGATTAATCCTTCTTTACTGTTCTGTCGCGTTGTCCTCATTCTTTTTATTTGCGTCCTACTTCGACGGCAGAAGTTTACAATGTTATTTCATCTCTTAAAACGACCGGACCTGGCCTAGACTATATTCACCCATCTAAGATAAAACTGGTGTGTCTTGAATTATCGCCTTTTAGCCGAAATCATTAACAAGTTGTTTAAAGCTGGCAAATTTCCAGATTGTCTTAAAGTTGGTAAAATAACTCCTGTTTTCGAAAAAGGAGACCGGTTATGTATCAATAACTACCGCCCGATCTGTATTCTTCCGTTCTTTAGTAAAGTAATTGAAAAACTTTTTTACACCCGATTAATGTCTTACCTCCTGAAATTTAACCTACTCTCTTCACACCAATTTGGTTTCAGGCCTGGCTACTCTACGGAACTAGCAGTACTTAGTTTTACTGACCAAATTAAAAAGGCTATCGACGAAGGTTTACTCGTTGGAGCAGTTTTCATTGACCTAACGAAGGCGTTTGATAAAATTAACCACCATATTTTGTTACATAAACTTGAAGCATATGGCCTATCAGGGCCTCCATTGGAATTCCTTCGTAGTTATTTAACGAACCGCTCTCAGATTGTTTTCATTAACGGTACACCTTCCACTTCTAAATCAATCAACACTGGAGTTCCACAAGGCTCCATACTAGGTCCTCTACTATTTCTGTTATTTATTAATGACCTTCCTACTATTCTTACCCATTCAAACAGCCTCATTTATGCCGATGATACTACCATCTTTACATCAGATAAATCAGCCTATGAGATTCAGCAAAGGCTTAATTCAGACTTATTAAACGTTCATCGTTGGTGCGCCATAAACAGTCTTCAAATAAACCCAACAAAAACTACATTTATGATATTTTCTTCCCCCCAAACCCCTACCTCGCGCGCGTTTCTAACTCTCGACAACCATGTTATCTCTTATCTGATACTACGAAGTTTCTCGGCGTTGTCTTAGACAGAAATTTGAAGTTTAATCATCACGTGAAATCATTGCTTAAAAAGGTAGCTTTCGGAATTCATGTTCTTATCAAACCACGCCCTTATTTTCACCAACGCATTGTTCTTTCGTTATACTATGCATATATTCATAGTCATCTTTCGTACTGCAATTCTTCATGGGGCAATACATATGCTACCCATATCGCACCTCTTCAAATCCTTCAAAATCAGGCTCTCCGAATCATTACATTTGCTCCTTATCAGTCTCATTCCATGCCTCTCTACATTAACCTAGGCGTGCTTCCGGTAAACGACTTATTTATTTTAAATCTGGCTTCATTTATGTATCGCCTTGTCCATAATCACATATCCATTGATGGATTGCCCCGGGAGCATCTCATTAACACAAACAACACCCGATTCTCTGCCCGAAACAATTTCTTGACGCCAAAAGTGCGTACCAACTACGGCAAACAGACCGCAAAATTTGCTGGTGTGTCGACCTGGAACACTATACCTGAAGAAATTAGGTCAAGTTATGCATTACATTCTTTTCGTAAATTATTTAAATTATATCTTCTTAGAGAACTACATATCTAGTAAACTATAAGTGTTTTTGCTTTGTATAATTGATTTTCCAGAATATTTGTGTGCTAATTCTCAATGAAGCGTTATTGCATGGTTCCTGTGCGATATATTGTTTTTTGCTTGTCTTAATTATATTTTAGGATGTTCTAAAACCTGCTCAATGCTTGCTGCGTTTTGTTCTATTAAAATTACGTTATGTAACGAGGTCCCCCCGACAGTTCTCAACTTCGGGACCTCCTTTGTCATTGTACTCGCCTATGTTATGCAAAAAAAGTGAAATAAACTTGAACTTGAACGTGAACTCAGGCGCAGAGAAATAACCATAGTAACCATTGCTTGTGATATGCTCATGCACGTACACCTGATTGCAAACGCGGCTTATCAACGGTCGCTCACAGCAGTTGGGCAATTGTATCCCGGAAAAGAAAACGGCGCTGCCATTATCCGGGCGTAAGAGAACCGCCCCAGCGAAACAGCACTGCATATGCAGATATTTCTCGCAGTCCGTGCGGTCTCCCATTAGTTATCTCCAGTTATAAGTGATACACTTGTAGTAGGCTAATAACGTCAGTTCCAAAAGCCTAGGTAACGAAATAGAAATTCTTGATTTTTGTAAACAAAAATTTTCAAACTATAAGGCGGATAGAAATAAAAATGAAACAAAAAGTAGAATGCATTTGTTCTAAAAAAATTGTTTGTACAATACGATTATAATAGCGTTTTAGAGGAAAACGTTTTTTTAAGATTTTTCAATCTTGTGCGACATATATAAATCGCTATTGGCAAATTCCTAGGACAAGTATACTGCTTCAAACCGTGTCCCCTTCTGTTCGTGGTTGTCTAATGTGTGCAATAGTGAATGATGCAGAATTGTAGATGTAACTGTGTGAGTTGTCAAGTACGAAACGGAGTGTCTTTGGTTAGGCGACCCGTGTAGTATTTAAAATAGCCCAGCGGAGTTTTGTATCGGCTATTAATAAATTTTCTTTCAAACTCCTAATTACAGTTTTTGTGGTGCTTGGTTGCTTGATTAGGTGCAAAGTCAGTTGCTGCTGTACTGGCCCGCCAACGGTTGACCTCGTGCGCGAAAATTCCCGCTGCAGTTCAGTGCATATCCAATATGGCCGGATGGGTTTTTTTTTTTTCAAATCAGACTCGCAGCAGGAACCACACTGCGGCGAAAGCGCAATACGGCTTCGAGCTAGCATGCACTGTCACTGGGCAGCATACCCACTTACAAGTGATATACAGGGTGATACAAATTAAATAGTTTTTTTAAGTGCGAATGCACTTTATAAGCGACCCCGAACCTTCCGCCGTCCGCATAGCAACAGCTGCGGGTGCGCGCGCTTTTCGTCTTTCCTTAGCAACGGGGGGAGATGGGAGCGCGCTGCCTGGCCGCTGACATGGCACATACCCACGTGGGAGATTGGCCAGGAATAAGTGCGAATGCACTTCTTAAAGGGACACTGAAGTGAATTTGTCAAGCTCCAGTTTTTGCTTGCACTGCGTAGACTGGCTCAAATTAGCACACTTTTCATCGTTTATCCGGTTGACAAATCGGTAATTATTTTACAAAGCGCGAAAGAAGAAAAACTACCATGCGCGGTTTGCGGCGGCCGCACCAACTAAAGCTGTGACGTTAGGAGGAGCGGCAACCGTGATTGGACGATGCCCAAGGTGAGCAACCAAACAAGTTTCGGTTTCGGTTTCGGTTCTGTAAAACACAACCTGTGGCGTTGTTGGATGGGCATTCTCAATAACTCAGTAATCATCGTACCGCGCTTCTGCCATGTTGTCAGCTGTAAAAATGCATAAAGATAAGCCTCCCCAGGACGGCTTGGAATCGTAGCATTCACTAGCCGAGGCCTACGCAGTGCATGGACGCCCTCCGCGTACCCGCAGACGCACAAATGTCATGCGCTTTTCCCCCCCTATTTGGAGCTTGCCTCACTCATGCCTGTACCGTAAAACGCGTGTTCTCACTAGGCCAAGGGTCTGTTCATTCTGGCCTGTGCCCACTGCCCGCAAGCAGTCGGTGCTTATGGACAGCACGCCAACGAGAACTCGCTAGCGCGCCAGTGCCAGCCTGCGTGCGTTCTGTGAACTAGTTCGTGGAGCCATGAACATTGCGGCCCAAACAAAGGTGAACTCAATGTAGAAAACATCGGCCGAAAACGAAAAAATTAACTTACAAAAAAAACAAAAAGCACGCACCCGCGGGGACTCGAACTCGTGACTTGCAAAACACAGGGCGGCGCCATACCTAGAGCCTTAGACAACTCGGCCACGACACGGGCTGCGCCGGCCATGGTAAAATAAGGTATATATTGTACTACAAGTTTACATTTTTATTTAGTTTTGGCATTTCAAGCAGCTTAGGTGACTATTTGTTGTATTGTGCTCGCGCAGTAAGCGTCCCCCGAGTTTCCACAATAGCTCACGTCTAGCAATTGCATTTCGTAGACGGAAAAGCGTTCGCAGATGCGTAGTCGTGCTGCTGACCGCTGTGCTTGTTCGCCCAGCGCAAAAAAGTGCTTCCCGCACCCTATTTTTACGCTGTACGGTAAAAATATCAGTTGATTTTATTTCCTTAGTACCTATATTGGCTGACTCTTCTCCCGCCTTCAAGAGGCCTTATATTTTCCTACGGGCGTACCAGTCAGCGAAGCGTCGCATGTGCGCTTGTGCAGCGCTTGAGTGAAGCGACCTTGACTTGGAGCTAGATACAGTGTACAAACTAACCAAGTAAAGAAAGGCCCATTCTTCCATTCACAAACGTGTCCTGGCTTCGTTTCAACTGAGCGAACGAATTGCGACGACCCGTCAGCGTCCGGCGGACGAAACGCTGTCTGAAGGCCGGGGAGCCGTGCAGATAGCGCAGCCAATTGCGAGCTCGGCTCCTCTCGACGTCACACGAAAACGCCGCAGAAAATGGGCGAGCGTAAAGAGAGGAGGACAGCATTTTCGAATTAAGTTTTCTACTAAATAAAAACGCGTAAACGCGCCCAGAGTGGTCGCAACATGGCCTGGGGACCCCCGGACTACAATTTGCGCAAGTAATCCCGCAATGTTTACATATCACTTCAGTGTCCCTTTAAGCGAGCCTGAATCGTCGCGCTCGCATAGCGCCTCCTCTCCCCCCTCGCCTACTCTCGTAAAGCCCCTTACTACTCTCCAGCTCGCAACACCCTCTCTCGGCGCGCCAGCCAGGCCACTACACTATATAAAAAAAAAAACACCATCCGGCGCCAGGTTTCGATCTGCGGACTTTGCGGCCGCAGCGCGACGCTCTACCGACTAAGCCACGGACGGGACTTTTTTCTTTAATGCATGGAAATGTTAAAAAACTTCAAAAGACGAGACACTTAACACACAATTTAAGCACTAACAGACAGTCGAACAAAGATCAAAACTCAGGCAAGCAAACGCACGCATCCAAAAGAGGCAGCCACTCTGGTGGATCACTCTGCGCAGCATAAACGCTCCGCACCAACGCCGCCTGTTCCCGAAAAATGCACTTGGTCGGCCTAGGGGGTTCCGCATGCCGATCAGTCATACGGCACTTCCACAAGCTAAACAATCCTAGGAGAACGAAAACGTCATATGGCACCCGATTAACATCTTCAAATGGCAGGAAGCGAATGGTGTACGGGGTGATGTCGATGTCCTTTTTTAGTGTCCGCTGCAAAACGTCCCAGAAGAACACAGCGTCCCGGCACAACACAAAACAATGATCAAGTTGTCCTCTGGTTGATTGCAGAGGCGACAATTGTCCGACCAAGGAATAGACATTCCTTTTTCGCGCAGCCATGTCTTAACTGGGAGTGTGGAAGAATGAAGCTTGAAGAAAAATGTTTTGCATTTGGCGGGATACACATGCTCATTACGGCGTTTTAAAACATTGCTTTTTCTGGTGGCCTAAGTAAGGCTGGCGATAAACAGGCACCGGGAATAGACTTTCAATAAGAGTGTTCGTCATAGTTTTCCTTGACATGCTGAACAGATATTCCAAGGAAAACCGCGCGGTAAGAAAGTTAAATGACTCCACGACCTCTTTGAGAAATCCCCATGGAGGCTTCGTATTGACCTCGCCCGTACATACAAGTAAAAAAGGCAAATGGAAACTTATGCGCTGCTGAAGTACAGTCAGTAAAAGTGGGTGATCAACCAATTTGTAGAAGAAAAAACGAGACACAAGTTGGTGCACAAACAAATGCATGAGCCCAACACCCCCTGCCTTTAAAGGAAGAAACAAGTTGTCCCTGCGCATAGGTTCCCATTGAGAGCCCCACACAAATGTTGCAAAAACTCGTTGATATCAGTGTTAGTAACGCGCCTTATATCTTTAACGCATTCAAACTACGTCGTCAGCGGCGTGCGTTGGCGACTCAGCGGCGTTATAGCGGCTTGATAACTGCGTGGTGTACACGTGATACTACAAACCCGCTAGTTCTGCATTCTCTCACGTGACTGCGCCTCCTCTCCCTTCACTCCGGTCGGCGCTTCGCAGCTGCGGTGCGCTGCGGTGCGGTGCGCTCCTCCTCTCGAGCATACACGTTAATTCACCAAGATTTCCGCAGAGGACAAACGAGGCGTGTTAAGCCGAACGTGATCACGAGGGGGTGTTAATGTAACTAACGGGCAAAATGCCACCAAACTTCAACAAACTCCCCCTCATAGCATCACCCCGTGCTTCGCACTTCCTCATACTCCCCTTCGGGGAAATGCGGGGAATTTTTTTTTAAATTAGGCGCTTAGTTTTACGTGTAGGCCAACTCTACAGTGAGTTTATGCTTCCACGGGGACACCTAATTAGTTGGACAATACTACTGATGTCGGGTTCTTAATTAACTGAAATTTAATAAGGAACTTTTTAGTGGCTGCAGTATGCAGGCATATTTGTATTGGAAAGTTAGACGCAATCGTGTTTCTAAGCAGTTTCATTTCGCAAAATTCTTCTATCGCATCCGTACTCCGAGACATCGCATTGCGAAGTTTGATTGCCGTTCGCATGATTGCGCATTTTAAACAGCGAAGACCAGCACAAAGCTCCTCCCTTTTGTGACGTGCCTGCTGTGTACAGTGTTTAGATTGACAACGGGGTGGAGGCACAGGAAAAATTTATAACTGGCACCCTTTCAGTCTTTGCTGGCGTTATCGCAATCTGCAGTACTAGGAACCGCTATCGAAACACACAACAAAAGGGAGGAGCTTTACGCCCGTCTTCACTGTCGTGCATGCGTAATCATGCGAACGGCAATTAAACTTTGCAGTTCGATATCTCGGAGTACGGATGCGCTAGAAAAATTCTGCGAAATGAAACTGCGTGGATACGCGATTGCGTCCAACTTTTCAATACAATAATACCTGCTTACTTCAGCCTCTAAAAAGTTAATTATTAGGTTTTAGTTAATTAAGCCACCTACGTCAATAATTACCACCTACTCCTGCGTCACCCTGGGCGCAAAACCTCACTGCAGAGGTCGTGTTCACGTAAATCTAATCACCAAATTTTGAAAAAACCTGTCGACCTAATTTTGGTCTCCCTGTATGCGGTTCCGTAAGCTCATCAGCGGCACCACGTGCATCGTTCCACATGATCAGGGGCCCATCTGCAGGTGGTTGTGTTTATGTGCACCCAACGCATGCTTCTAGGCACCCATTAAAGAGAACCGGTGAACGCGGAAGCTGCTTCCAGTTACTAAAGCCGCGATGACGACGCAGCGCGCTCTTGTCCGTCGGTGTAGGCTGAAGCTCATGACAAACCTTTAACGGCCGACCTTGGAGGTAATAAAATCACCGGATGTGAAGCGTTTGAGTCCGCTTGCACGATGAAAAGGTGGCGTAAGCCACTGCTGCATTTCGTATGGATTATCTGCAGGAAAGGGCATCACGTGTAGTCCACGTTTTGCGTTACCTGACAGGCACCCGGTGGGGTTGTTCGTCCGATGCTATGCTTCGACTGCATGCTGCACTTGTCCGTCAGGCCGTTGCCTATTCTATACCTGTTCTGCATGGCCTGTCAAATCGTCAAGAGCAGCGACTGCAAGCATTGGTTACCAGAGGCCTCCGTCTCTGCCTCGGAGTGCCCAGGCCAACGTCTGGAACCATGGTTCTCGCGGAAGCAAGAGAGCCACCCGTAAATGCTTTGCGCGTGCAGGAGGTGCGCCGCCATTACCTGCGCCTGACTACGCAGCATGACTCGCACCCTTTGGTTTCCCGTCTTCAAGAGCGTTCAGCGTCAAAGATTCATCAGGCTATCTTTGGTGATGTCATGGCCCTGCCCCTGTATCTCAATGGCAACACAGCACTGGGTCGCCTCCATGGACTGTTCCCTGCATTGACACCAATGCTGATATCCCCGGGATGCCCAAAAAACAATCTATATCTACAGTGGCAGCACGGCAGATGACGCTCAATTACATGCATGACCGCTATGCTGATTATGTGCATATATATACCGATGGATCGTCGACAACCACCTCGTCATCGTCAGCTTTCACAATACCGAGTCTTCACATCGATCAGGGGGTCAAGCTCTCGCACCCTACATCGTCGACGGCTGCAGAGCTTTACGCAATATATCTTGCAGTCAAATTTATCGCTACAATGACTTCACCGACTAAATGGGCAGTTCTCACAGATTCAAAAGCGGCTCTTCAAGCCCTAAATCCAATTGCGGCTTACAGTCATCACAATATCTTGGCAAGACACATCTGTGATGTGATTGCAACTGAAATAGGAAAAACTCAGAAAATAACATTTCAGTGGATTCCCGGGCACATTGGAATAAGAGGAAATGCACGAGCTGACCGATTAGCAGCAACCGCTCATTCAAATTCCACGTGTAGCGCCGTGCCTTTTACCAGAGGTGATGTTAAAAATTATTTGAAAAAACTAAGGACACACATTACTTCGGAAACCAGGTTGACCGATAAATATCGTTCATCGCTGTTATACCAAGTGGACCCGTACCTTACATACCCGTGTGCGTCTCACCTGGGTCGTTCCGTCGACACCTTAATACATGGCCTTCGCCTTGACGTGGCCTACACCAAGAAATTTCTTTACCGTATTCGATTCGCTGATGACACCTGCTGTGCTTGTGGACACCAAACTGAAGATGTACATCATGTCCTGCTTGAGTGCCCTCTATATGCGACCGATCGGAAAAAACTAAGTGATAAGCTTAACCTGCTATCTCGGACACCCCTATCCTTGCCGAAACTGTTGGGTCCGTGGGACAATGTACGCAACCAAACGAAAGCCTTCCTTGCCTAAAGGGATTTTTTTCAAATGACGAGGATCTGTGAACACTATTAAATAAGTGCACTTTCCTCTGAAACGCTCTGAAATGGGTGTGGAAACACACAAGGGTGTTATGTATATTGGCGAAACTATCTGTGTCGCGTCGTGGATGTCGTCTGTATATAGATGTGTATAGTTCTCTTGTTTCTTTTTTTTTAAACTTTATTCCACTGCTGTAAGGACCGCTGCTGTCTCAATGTACTTAATATAACCCCTTGTGGTTCCTTAGGGCAAGTATTGTACCTTTTGTATACTCCAATGCCTGGAGTAGCCAGCTCCTGTTTGGGTTGGAGCTAAACTCTCCAATAAATAATTATTTCTCTCTCTCTCTCTCTCGTAGCGTTTGAGTGTCCAGGAGTTAATATAATAAGGCGCGCCATCTCTACGGGATACTCGGAGACGAAACGCTGTTCAAATCGAAGTGAGCGGGATTGAGGATGGTAGGCAGGCTGAATAAAAGCGCCCCCAGTTTTGTTTAACAGAAGATGCGTTCTGTTCCTTTGTTGAGTTTTCAGTGGTTACTTTTTTTACAATATTTGCGCCGAAATATCATGTGCAAGTCCCTTGTAGTGACAAAAGCACCGTTTGGAAAGGCACAGCGTTTCGCTTTGGAGCTATTCGGTTGACGACAATTTTCTGCCTATACTCGAGAACAAGTTAAGAACAGCAATAGCTGATGTATGGTATCACTCCACCTAAGCTTCGAATCCTGACGTCACCACCCACGCGTTTAGAAAGGTATTGCCATGAACGCGTGGTATCACCTGCCTTTTCTCACGTAGTTTGTCGTCACTGCAGAAGTTTGTAAACTTAGTCCACAATGCGGTGCACAGAATCAGGGAAACAGCGCGTGCCGTGTTCACATTATTCCAAGTAACGCAGTACTTGCGCCTGGCGCAATACCATCCGGCTGCGGCGATGAGCCACAGCGGCAACTTCCATTGCTGTTCTTAAGTTGTAACAGAGTATAGTCAATTTATAGTTCCAGTACCACACTTACTGCAGCCCGAATTAAAGCCTCTAGAGTCGTGACAACCTTGTTGATGCATATAAAAACGAAAATGTATCCCGCCACATGTATTCGCGAATCAACATGAAATGAAGGGAGCACGTGTTCCGCATTGAAGTCATGTAATGACAGAGGTAGTACACAGATACCGGGGCTGCTTCCACGTTTTTCGTGCTAAACGCAAAATAACACCCTCTCAAGATTCTCCGATACGTAACTTTGCGCCGTGGATACGTATATCATAAAGGAACTATTAGGCACACCCGAAAAACAACTTTATTTTGGCACGTTGCCGGACCGAACCACCCGGACAATGTTCTCGACATTCTATAGTGCGTCACCAGCAAGTACAGTGCAATGACCTGCAGCGTTGAATGTAGGCACATTATTTCCGAAGTTTATCAAGTCTGCAAACTATTTTTTTTACTGGTGGACACCCACCCCTACTCACATGACTTTACATTTCTTCTGACTATTCCAGTAAAATAGCAGTTATACGGCCTTTTTCTGTAATCCCCCTGTTGCTGTAAGAATCCATATTCTGAGACGTTTACAACAACACGGTTCACTTACTGGTTTATCACCACTGAACTAGCGTAAGCATTGAATGGTCTCAGGAAATTCTACTACTATCATTTCTTTCTATATAGCAACATGCGATCAGGATACTCGTGTTTGCGACAAACTTGGCTCTGCCGCCAAGAATAATCTGCTAACGGACCAGAAGACAAAGTTCTCAGAAGCGTTTTCTCCGGCAGGATCTTGTTTTGAGGGGGGCATTGCATTACCCGCACTACAGACCCTTTGTAATGCGGGTACAGGGTTCGGAATAGGGTAAGGGGCAATTGTTCTGGTGTCGCTTGTGGTGGGCAAGTGCCTCTTGTACCATTTGCCAACGCCCATTCTGAGTAGGGAGCCATGTACAGGTCAACTGTAAGAGAAAGGAATTTATTCGAGTGAGATTCGCCATTTGGTGATGTGCCAAACATTTCTCTTTATTTTGCAGGTTGCCCCCGCATAACCGACGCTGTAGCATGGGCGCATGTCCACGAAACAAAGAGTTCGCCTCCTCAACACCGCCTCCGTTTGCACGCCGGGTTGGTCCTGAAAAAGAGCGAGCAAAACGGTTAGCATGTCAGCATCCTGTGTGTCTTCATAGGGCGTACAAAAATGTGTACTCCTCGGTTAAATAAAAGGCGCCGGTCACCTAGAAAGCTGAAACTGAAGAAAAGCAATTGTATTTTTAATTTGATTGCTCATTTTCAGTATTCATTTTGCGTTTTCAACTTCTCATGTATCGTGGGGCTAAAACGCTTCACGTTTTTTTTTTTTTTATTGAACTCAAAACATGATAAGTATGCGATGACCCCACTAGAGCTAAAACAGTAAGTGAACCGCATTGTTGTAAATGTCTCAGAATATGGATTTCTATAGCAACAATGTGGTTTCAGGAAAAGGCCGTCACTGCTATATTACTGAAATAGTCAGAGATTTCCGGTCATGTGAGTAGGGGTGAGTGTCCCTGAGTTAAAAAGACAGTTTGCAGACTTGATAGTCTTCGGAAATAATGTGCCTACATTCAACGCTGCAGGTCACTTCTTTCAAACTGATGTTCACAACGTAGGCTAAACTTCTCTTTGGCGTGCATGCCCAACCCAAAAGGGGCTCTAGTCCCATAATTAACTTATCGACGCCAGTCTCAAGCAAAATTAAGATATTCCTTCAAGTGCGTTATTCACTTCCTTCGGAACGTAAAACCGACACGGTGACTAGTTAGTATCAGCTGAGCACATCTTCTGGACTTGAATAACACATTAACCAGTGGGTAATCTGCAAAATTCATTTATTCATTTTCGACATGATTTGCTGTTAGGGGGTTACTAGCTCAGCTGATATTCCCCCTACCATTAAACATCAGTCAATCAATCAATCTCTTTATTTGACATCCACACACTTACAGATGTCGGGAGCACGGACTAAAAGCCAATAAAACGGCTTGACGGTTGTGCCCCTTCATATATATATAATTATATATATTTATATATCATTGTGTCAAACCAGAAAAAAATGCCGGTTCGGTTACGGTTCGGGTTCATGCAAATTCACTTCGTTCCAATTCATTTCCGGTTCGACTAAATGACGCACCGAATCGGTTCAAGAACCAGTTCTCATGCTTTAACCGGTTCGTGAACCGGTTCGGGGGCCGAATTATTAGTTACATTTCAAAATGCTGGTTTCGCTAGCAAACGTGGAGCAATATTACAGACAACTTGAAAAGCTCAGGCCAGATATTAAGGAAAATGTACCAGCCACTTCTCCACCCAGCCCTTATGTGGCGGTCTAGAGAGTATACAAAAAGCCACCGCCGAAATACAGGAACATGGAGATACGACATAAAGCACTTTCGTAGTGTAAGTTAAACAACATCCCAGAACAATACAGCGTCTTTGCAGTCAATGGAACCGCGCCCAATATTTTCTGGAGCATCACAGCTTCGGAAGTTAACAGATGCTCGCCGAAGCCCAGGTTACCACGTTTCACCTTGTATATATAGCTATATGATTTCCAAACAGTTCTTTTATGTATGTCGCTCTATATTTAAAATTCATATAACGCAAAAAAACGAAAAAAGCCGAAATGGCAAAATTGGACAGACGCCGGCTTCATAACGCGAGAGACCCACGTTCAAGTCTGGGAACGGAGAGCGTTTGTTTCTCTTTCGCTTCACCCACGATCATCACCATCGTCACGGAAAGTTGGATTTCCTGCAGACCGTTTTCGACGCGACACACGTCATCGGTGAGACATTAAAACTTTAATAAAAGGCCCTCTAAGCATTCGTGTTCTTCTATTTCCAGCACTGCACTTTCGCATTGCATTAAAGCCGAACTTAATGGCGCTGCGTGTATAACGCTCGATAGGGATATACGAGGTCTTATAAAGGTATTTAATTAAATGAGCCTGCGCTTTCCTGCCTTGTGAGCACACTCCCGACATTGCCGCTACAGAAATGTTTTCCCGGCAGAGCATTTCGCCTTATTTTGATTGATTGATTGATTGATTGATTGATTGATTGATTGATTGATTGATTGATTGATTGATTGATTGATTGATTGATTGATTGATTGATTGATTGATTGATTGATTGATTGATTGATTGTACGACGACGCAACACACGCCGACGCAACGCAGGCGATGAGGCGCGCCGTAGTGGAGGGCTCCGGAGTAATATTGACCACCTGGGGATCTTTAACGTTCACCGAAATCTCGTACACACGGGCATTTCTACCTTTCGCCTCCATCAGAAAAGCGGCCGCCGCATATGGGAATCGAACCCGCCTCCTTGTGCTCAGCAGCACAACGCCTTAGGCACTGAAACACCACGGGGGCTTTTTGTGCCTTATTGAGCGTTTGAGCCTTACACGTATGTCCGACAGTTCCAACTGGGAGATTCCGTCGTTCACCTTTTATCTCCACGCTCCCCGACAACGTTATTTACAACCGGACAGCATCTTCTCCTTGTTATATTTTTCTTCCATTTGGATCCGCTCGAAACGAGGCATGCAGGCCGGAGTGTTTTTGTTGACATATTGTTTTATCATCCCTCCCTCCAACGCCGTTTAAAACCTGTATTTTTCGTTTAGTTTAGCAATAGCCACTTAGACATAATTTTTAATTTCAAGAACGTTGTAATATACATGTGCTTGTGTTTTTCCTTATAGATGCTTACTGTATATCTCCGCGTTTAGCAATATTTACATGCGTTTATTATAGACGGAATGCAAATTTTTTTGGTCTGTCTGTCTGTCTGTCTGTCTGTCTGTCTGTCTGTCTGTCTGTCTGTCTGTCTGTCAGCCGGTTTAACCGGCCGGCTGTAAAGCAGTTCAGAGGATGCTTGAACGCGGAGTATAAGCACCGCAGGTATATTTGAGGCAACGTTTGAGCACTTATAATGTAGAAAAACAGCGTTCTTTCAATTAAGGCTGAGTGGGGGGTTGAGTTTTGCGACAGCAAGGGAACAAAAAAGAATTCATTAAAGACGGTTCCAAACACAAAGAAAACAGAAGGTCCCAACAGATGGAGCGCGAACAATGCGAACGCGGAAAAATCGAATTCAACAAAAAAATTAGCCGTGGATTAGCTCGGCTATGCCAGGACATACGTAGCGTGAGCGAAGGTTCAGCAATCCAACACGATCCAATCCAATCAAATCCAATCCAATCCAGTCCAGTCCAGCACAATCACGTCTCCTGGCGCATGCGCAGCACGGCTCTCCAGGAGCCACGCGAAAAAGCTATCAAGCGGGTCCGGCGCATCGTCAAACTTGGCTACTGCGCAACAGAGACGCACAACCGGGCACGCACACGGCGGCGCCAGTGCGTCTGCCCCGGCTATTACGTCACTCCTCTGGAATGCGCAGACTGGCGAATGTGCAGACCAAATTCTCTACCGTACTCCAATTGGATTGGAATTCCAATTCAATCCAATTTAATCCAATCCAATCCAAATCCAATCCAATCCGATGCTCCTCGTGCTTGCGCAGCCTGGCCCTTCAGGGTCCACGCGAAACTTCTCAACCTCTGCCAGTGTAGCTTACGCTACAATATCAATGGCATTCATTATGTGGCGATCGAAAGAGAAAGAGAATGGAGCGGGAGGGGGGACTAAGAGAGCATGTAACGAAGCCGGGGCAGTATAAGACTACCCTCTTTTAACTACGGTCGCAGCGACGCAAGCAGATGCGCGGCTTTTTCTCTTTTAGGGGCAAAGACCCCTTATGGGCTTTCACTGTCGGGGTCGTCTGATGAAGGGCCGTACCCAGAGGGCGGGTTGGGGGGTTCGAATCCATCTCGAAATCTTTTACAGGCAGCACATAAGCAATACTTACTGTTGCTTTCAGCAAAACTATCCCCTTCCCAAAATCCATGCCCCCCCCCCCCCCCGAAAAAAATTTCTGTCTACGGCCCTGGTCTCATGTAGTCACGGTACTGAAACACCCGGACTGTCGTTTTCCAGCTCATCGCGCTAGAACATTTTATCTCCGTAACCAAAATCGCGTACTAAAAAACACACCGGGGGAATTGTTTTCCAACGGCTGGTGCTACGACGCTTCGGGCTTAAATACACGAGACGAGACTTTTACACCAAAACTGTATACTCTACCCCTCTCCCCCCCCTCCCCCCCCCCACCACGGTTTCGTCTCCATGGGCAAAAACGCCAAGGTGCCAAAAGAACACTTACACACTGCTGCCCCCCCCCCCTCTCCTGGAAGTTTCCCGTTAGTGGAGATGGCTCGGTATTTTAGTCCGCAATGAGTATGTGAACACTCTTTGCGTGCTTTCGCACGGTAATGCAACTACTCAGGCGCAGAGAAATAACCATAGTAACCATTGCTTGTGATATGCTCATGCACGTACACTTGATTGCGAACACGGCTTATCAACGGTCGCTTACAGCAGTTGGGCAATTGTATCCCGGAAAAGACAGGGCGCTGCCATTATTGGGCGTGAGGGAACCGCTCCAGAGAAACAACACGGCATTTGCAGATATTTCTCGCAGTCCGTGCGGTCTCTTCCATTTGTTATCTCCAGTTATAAGTGATACACTTGCACTAGGCTAATAACGTCAGTTACAAAAGCCTCGGAATATAAATAGAAATTCTTGATTTTTGTAATTAAAAATTTTGAACCTAACAGGCGGAAAGAAATAAAAATGAAACGAAGAGTAGAATGTGTTTGTCCTAAAAGGAAGGGTTCGGACAATACGATTATATGAGCGTTTTAGACTAAAACTATTTCAAAATTTTGCAATTTTGTGAGACATATATAGATCGCTACGGTGAAATACCGAAGATCATTGCGCATTTTTCAAACCGTGCCCACTGTGTTCGTCCGTTGTAGTGTGTGCAATTTGATGGGGAATTGTAGAGTTAACTGTGTGAGTAGTCAAGCGACAAATGGAGTGTCATTGGTTTAGGCGATCCGTGTAGTATGTAGCACACCGGATCCTTGTGTCGGCTATTAATAAATTTTCTTTCAAACTCCTAATTACAGTTTTTGTGATGCTGGGTTGCTTGATGAGGTGCAAAGTCAGTTTCTGCTGTACTGGCACGTCAACGGTTGACCTCGTGCACGAAAATTCCTGCTGAAGTTCAATGAATATCCAATATGGCCGGTTGAGGTTTTTAAAGACGATAGTCTTTCTTGGGCTACTTAAACCCAGAAATTTTGGTCTGTCTGTATGTCTGTCTGTCTGTCTGTCTGTGAATCGATTGAGCCACCCGGCCAAAGCAAAACAATGCCTGCGCAATAGTCTTATATAGTCACAGCTAAATCTACCCGTCTTGGTCCGGTGTAATGTTCATACTTGTCAACATTGTTGAAGAAGAACAAGACATTACGGAAATATGAGACAACAAATCAATACAGAAGTGATATTTGCAGTGTTCCTTTATAAAAATTCAAACATGCTTGACTTTTGCGAAATTAAATACTTCATCAACTGCAGAAAAAGAATTCACTCCGCCGTCGCCTGCTGTCACCCGCGCCACTATAGCTTCTGGCGCCATTTTAAGAAATCAACCGGCAACAGTTACACAAGGTTCCACTAGATAGTTTCCACGTTCTGCTTGCAACGCACGTGGAGTAGGGTAACGCGATTCTATAAACGTTGAAGTAGGGTGCCTCGATTAACGCGCATCTTCGCCGTACGGCAGCGTTCGCATCGAGACACCCGGTTTGGAGCAGTGGAACGCGGGAAATTTAAAATGATTTAAGCAAACATTTGGCGTCTTTACCTTGGGAGGAGCGGGACGCAAGAGGAACAACATGAGAGGTGAGCGGTAAAGCGAAGGGAGGCATTTACTTCGCAAAAACCGATAAAGACTATCGTCTTTTGACGTCATTTGCAACTAAAGGAGCAGATACGCGGACAATTTTTTTTTTTAAATCAGACTCGCAGCAGGAACCACACTGCGTCGTAAGCGCAATACGGCTTCGAGCTAGCATGGACTGTCACTGGACAGCATACCCACTTACATGTAATATACAGGCTGATCAAAATTAAATAGACAGGTTTTCTAAAATTATGCGCTTAGATTTACGTGTAGGCCACCTCTACAGTCAGTTTATGCTTCCAAGGGGACACCTAATTAGTTGGTAAATAGTACTGATGTCGGGGGCTTAATTAACTGAAATTTAATAAGTAACTTTTTAGTGGCTGCAGTATGCAGGCATGTTTGTATTTCAAAGTTAGCCGCAATCGTGTTTCTAAGCAGTTCCATTTGGCAAAATTCTTCTATCGCATCCGTACTCCGAGACATCGCATTGCGAAGTTAACTTTTGATTGCCGTTCGCATGATTACGCATTCTAAACAGCGAAGACCAACGCAAAGCTCCTCTCTTTTGTGACGTGCCTGCTGTGTACACTGTTTCGTTTGACAACGGGGTGGAGGCATAGGAAAAAGTTATAACTGGCACCCTTTCAGTCTTGTCGGGCGTTATCGTAATCTGCAGTAGTAGGAACCGCTATCGAAACGCACAACAAAAGGGAGGAGCTTTACGCCCGTCTTCACTGTCTTGCATGCGTATATCATGCGAACGGCAATTAAACTTTTTAGTTCGATATCTCGGAGTACGGATGCGTTAGAAGAATTCTGCGAAAGGAAACTGCCTGGATACGGGATTGCGTCCAACTTTTGAATACAAACATGCCTGCTTACTGCAGCCACTAAAAAGTTAATTATTAAGTTTTTGTTAATTAAGCCACCTACATCAATATTTACCACCTAATTCTGTGTCACCCTGGGCGCAAATCCTCACTGCAGAGGTGGTGTTCACGCAAACCAAAGCACCTAATTTTAAAAAAAACATCTCGACCTAATTTTGATCTCCCTGTATACGCTTCCGTAAGCTCCTAAGCGGCACCGCGTGCAACGTTCTACATAATCAGGAGAACCCGTCTGTGCGGGTGGTTGTGTTTATGTACACCTATCGCATGCGTCAATGCACCCATTAAAGAGAACCGGTGAACGCGGACACTGCTTCCACTTACTCAAGCCGCAATGACGACGCAGCGCACTCTTGTCCGTCAGTGTAGGCTGAAGCTCGTCACAAACCTTTAACGGGCGACCTTTGTAGGTAATCAAATGCCTGGATGTGAAACGTTTGAGTCCGCTTGCAGGATGCCAAGGTGCCGCACGCCACTGTTGCATTTCGTAGCATTTGAGTGTCCAGGCGTGCATACATAATAACGCGCGCCATCTCTCCGGGATATTCGGAGACGAAACGCCGTTTAAATCGAAGTAAGCGGGATTGAGGATGGTGGGCAGGCTAAATAAAAGCGCCGCCAGTTTTGTTTAACAGAAGGTGTGTTCTGTTCCTTTGTTGAGTTTTCAGTGGTTATTGTTATTAAAATATTTGCACCGTAATATTATGTGCAAGTCCCTTGTAATGACGAAAGCACCGTTTGGAAAGGCACAGCGTTTCGCTTTGGAGTTACTCGGTTGACGACAATCTCCTGCCTATACTCGAGAACAAGTTCAGAACAGAAGGTAGCACGTCTTCCGAATTGAATTCAAGTACTGAAACAGGTAGTTTATAGATACCGAGGCTGCTACGACGTTTTTTGTGCTAAACGCAAAATAACACTCCCTCAAGATTGTCCCATAAGTCACTTTGCGTCATGGATGAGTATATCACAAAGGAAATATTAGACATACCAGAAAAATAACTTTATTTTGGCATGTTGCCGGACCGAACCAGCCGGAAAATGTTCTCGACATTGTGTCGTGCGTCCCCAACAAGTACAGTGCAATGACCTGCAGCGTTGAATGTCGGCACATTATTTCCGAAGTTTATCAAGTCTGCAAACTGTTTTTTTTTTCTGATGGACACTCACGCCGAATCACATGACTGGACATCACTGACTATTCCAGTAATCTAGCAGTTACGGCCGTTTTCTGTAACCACACTGTTGCTGTAGAAATCCATATTTTGAGACGTTTACAACAACACGTTCTACTTACTGATTTATCACCACTTAACTAACGTAAGGATTGAATGGTCTCAGCAATCATTTCTACTACTATCATTTTTTTTTCTATATAGCAACATTAGATCAGGATACTCGTGTTCGCGACAAACTTGGCTCTGCCGCCAAGAATAATCTGCTAACGGACCACAAGACAAAGTTCTGAGAAGCGTTTCCTTCGGCAGAAGGAGGAGGAGGAACAACTTTAATTGCACAGCATGTCAGCGCAAAACGCGCTGGATGAGAGTGGATCCCTCTTCACAGGATTCCATATGCTGTCTTTGCCACCTGGCCCCTGGTAACTAGCCGTAGCTGATCCTCCAAGGCGGGGCTGGACAGCAAGATCTCCCATCGCTCGCTAGGGGTAAGGGTGGGGCTCTTAGTGGAGGAGTTGCTGATGAGGGGTGGGTGTTTTGGGCTAACGTCGCACTCTCCTATCATGTGGCGAAGAGTACCGAGCTGCTTGCATAACGGGCAGGTCTTGTCGTACTGATTTGGGAACATGCTGTTCAGTAGGCGAGGGTGAGGGAAAGATCCTGACTGAATCTGCCGATACAGTACTTGCTGCTCCCGCGTGAGTTATGGGTGCGGGGCAGGAAGTTTCTGCCTATCCTCTCGATAGTGCCGCACTATCTCTCTGTAGGTCACCATAGGTTCACCTCTGGCCTCCTCCTCAGCCGTTGCCCAGTATGTTAACGCGCGGGCCTGTCGGTGGGCAAACTCATTGCCCTCACCAAGGAGTGGGGCTGGAACCCATACTAATTCAACATGGCTCTCTGAGGTGTTTTGTCCCTCAGGATGCGAAGTACCCGCCGGGACACCCAGCCTGACTGGAAGTTCCTGTACGCCTGCTGTGAGTCGGTGACAACCTTGGAAATTCCCCGAAGGGTCAGGGCTAGGGCAATTGCCAACTCTTCCGTTTCTTCCTCATCTCTGACTTGAAACGATGCGCTTGTAAGCAGCTCGCCCCTAGTTGTCACCACCACCACTGCTCTAGTCGTCCCCTTGTTTTTCGAGGCGTCCGTGAAGACGACACCGTCTTCGCTCTCCAGTAGCCTGTTGAGGGCACGAGCCCTAGCCTCACGCCTGCCGCCATGGTGAGCCGGATTCATGTTCTTTGGGAGAGGCTTGGTCTTGATTGCGTCTAGCCATTTGTCCGCAAGCTGTTCTCGATCGGTCAGCTCTGCCACGCTCCAGCCGATTCTACCCAGGATACGGCGGCCCGCCTTAGTGTGACTCAGCCTCTGTTTTTGGCTGGATAGGTGGCCCTCAACCAGCTCGTCCACTGTATTGTGTAGAGCCATCTGGAGGACCTTGTCCGTCGACGCACTTATGGGAACTCCGATGGCTTGTTTCACCGCCTTGCGTATTACTGTGTCCACCTGGCTCTTTTCTCTTTTGTTCATCAGGAGGTAAGGTGTGGTGTACGTTATTCTTGACACCACAAAGGCTTGTACCAGCCTCAGGGTGTCGTTCTCCTTCAGTCCTCTCCACCTTGTTGCCACCCGCCGAAGCATGTGCAGGATCTGTCCTGAGGAGTGCATAAGCTTGCGCACAGACGTAGTGGCCTTGTTGTCTGCCTGGATGGTGAGCCCCAGAATCTTAACACTGGGCCCTGGAACGATGTCTTCGCCCTCTATGACCACCTTCACGTCTTCCTTCTGTGTCTTGGGCGCCCGAGGGCCGACAACCACCAGTTCAGATTTTTTAGGCGAACATCGTAGTCCACACTCCTTCGCGTATTTACTAACCACATCTGCGCCTGCTTGCAGCGTATCTTGAATCCACCCAAAGGAGCCCGCCTTCGTCGTCCAGAGCGAAATGTCGTCGGCGTAGAGCGCGTGCCCCAAACCATCGACTACCCCGAGCGCCTTGGGCAGGCCAAAGAGAAGAGGCGACAGGACGGATCCCTGTGGGGTCCCCTTACTTCCCAACACTATGGGTGCAGATACCTCTTCCCCCACCTTGATTCGAGCGCTGCGGCCTGTCAGGAAATCCCGCACATAGTTGTATGCCCGCTCTCCGCAGCCTGTGTCCTGAAGGTTGGCTAGGATGCTAGCGTGGTAGACGTTGTCAAACGCTCCTTTGAGGTCCAACGCCAAGATTGCTCTAGGCCAGGGGTCTCCAACTCAGATCAGTGAGCGGGCCGCAGCCACGAATTTTAGTCGCGCAAGGGCCGGGAGAGCGAAGAATGTTGAAACGAAGGGGGGAGAGGGGGGAGGGGGATGGCTAACAAATGTCAGATAATTCTGCAATTCCTGAATAGAACTGGGCGTCAGCATTCGAGGCACATATCTATACCGATCTCCAGAATAACTAAAATGTGGATGCCGATTCTGAAATATCAGATATCTGTTCCACGATTGTTCTTCAACATGTGGAAACCGAACTGGGAGCCTCACAAACAAAGGCTCCAGGGCAGCTACGTTTGTGCTTCTTACTATAATACGCGTTATTGATAGAAATTGACGAGAAAATATCGCCAGTACCATTTATGAAAGTCACAAAACTTCATTCCTTGACAAGCTCTGGGTAGCAGCTATTTTTCCAAACATGCTTGATTGACGCCTGGCAATGCTTGGCTGCTACTAGAGAAGAAATGTCCGGATGAACGTCTTGCGCGGAAATGATCCTCGTGGTCGATCGCAGTTGCTCATCAGTCATCCTCGACCGGAGAGCTAACTTGTCCACCTTCAGCAAGGAAAACAGGTGTTCGCATAAGTGGGTGCTTCCGAACATGGCAATGATCCTTGCAGATCTTTACGAAGCGCCGGGAAACTTGTGTCGTCCATAAACTTGTAGAAGTCTGGTACAGCCACGTCCTGAAATGTCTGCTTGAACGAAGCGTTAGCTTGCAGCTCAAGAAGCTCCATCTGTAGCTCGGGCGCTGCGTCATCCACCGGCTCCGAAAACGGCAACGAAATAATCCGGAATTCATCGGCTACGCTGGTGATGTCTTGGAAGCGTCCTTCGAATTCTCATTGGAGATCATGGAGGAGGTCAGCGAAGTTATCACAGGATTGTTTATCCACGTTCTCCAGCGACTTCATGGTTAGAAATGATCAAACATGTAAATTCTCATCTGTTTCTCCCAAAGCTGCAATTTGGATTGAAATGCCTGAATGTCGTCATGCATTTTCGTGATCAGTTTGTTTTTTCTCTGAAGTTTACCGTTGAGGCACCTCAAATGATCAGTGATATCAGTGAAGAACGCAAGTGAGAGAAGCCACGTTTCGTCTTACAGCCTGTACTTGCTCTTCATGAAGGCGCAAATTTCCTCTCTGAAATGAAAAAATCGTTTCAGCAGTCTTCGACGATTCAGCCATCGCACCTCTGTATGGTACAAGATTTCATCATATTCGCTGCCAACTGCTTATAAAAGAGATACAAAGTGGAGGTGGTTAAGAGCTCTTGAACGGATGAAGTTCACTGCGCTGAGCACGATTTCCATGACGCTCTTCATTTGAAGAGGCTTGCCGCACAAGTGCTTCGTGGTGCAAAATGCAATGAACCGCGGTAAATTGATTGGTGATTCCCAGTGCAGCAAGTTTCGTCCGCAATCGACCAAGTACGCTCTTACATCCCACCAGTGATGGCGCACCGTGTGTAGCCAAACAAACCAATTTTTTCCACAGTAGTGCAGCGTGTTCGACCAGTATTTCGAGAACCGAAATAATATCCGCCCTTGTGGTCGTGCTTTTCATTAGGATTAAGTTCAGGAGTTCATCAGTGATGTTCATTTTTGTCTACACCCCTTACAAAAACAGCACATTGTGCGTTCTCTGTAATGTCATTGCTTTCATCAACTGCGATAGAGCATGCTTCAAACTCGTGGCATCGGTTGATTAATCCTTTTACAATGTATCCACTGATCTCGTAATTCTCTGGGCGACTGTTTTTGGAGAGAGGCTTATTTTCTCGAATGTCTTTTTCATGCTCGGACAAGTAGCATCAGCGACTCGAGCAGGCACTGCATAACGAACAGGCCTTCAGTGAAGGGCTTCGATGATTTGGCAATAAGCTCAGAAATTACGAAGCTTGCCCTTACCGTTTCGTCGCTTGCGTTGGCCGCCTTTTTGAACAGGTTTTGCTGCTTTCCCAATGCCGTCTTCAGTTGAGTCACGGTGTGCTCGCAGACGTTTGCGTTTTGCAGACTGCTTGGACAACGATATTGTGGCTCGCTATACTTCCGCAGCACAAAGGTTCGCTGTTTGTAGATAGTCCAAAAAAGGCAAAAAAATACCTGTTACATTTACGGAGGCGACAGGCACGTAGGAGCACTATTATGTAGTGCGCTCTATCATCATTGACTTCGGGCCCTGGTACCTTCCATAGTGCTGTCAACAGCTTGCGAGTGGGAGGATAGGCGCTTAGTTTGGCGTCTCAATTTAGCTCACGCGCACAGATATTTGGCGTTTGATGTCTGGAAGTGCACACTTTGGAAGTGCAATGCGCCGTGGGTTCCTCAGCAGTGCGATGTCGCTCTCTCCCTCGCCATAAATAACGCTGCGACACGCCTATAAATGCACGTGGGTGCATTTTGGAGCGCAAACGTAGAGTCCGACGTGTGGCTACGCCCTTTTCGCCACAGCTGCAGCGCAGTGAAAGTGTTTGAAACAACGACGAAAAGGAAAGCAAATATCCACAAACACCACACAACGCCCGGAAACCTTCGCGCTTTCGCAGAAGCATGGAAAACTCAGGTCACAGCGCCTTCTTCTCATTAGTGACGCGCAGCCCTGTTCGTAGGGTCATAAAACGCCGATGATAGTTTCTCCGCGGCCTGTGGTCGCCCAGCCCTGTGCGAACTGTAGAGTGCTCGATTTACAAGTCTCGCTTTTCTGATGGAGGCGAAAAGCAAAAATTCGCGTGTGTACGAGATTTCGGCGTACGTTAAAGATCCCGAGGTGGTCAAAATTAATTTGGAGCCCTCCACTACGGCGCGCCTCATCGCCTGCGTTGCGTCGGCGCGTTAAACCCTACAATCAATCAATCGATTTACAAGTCCCTGTTGCTTGCGAATGTGGTGTACCCAACTTAACAGCGCCCGAATTGAGAGGCCTCCGGAAAAGAGGGGTGTCCTCTCTTGTAACGCGAAGCTGTGAAAGACGATATCCACGCGTTTTCGAGCAGTCTCTGGCCATCTGCGTCCTTGGCTACACAAGCAGGGTGCGCACTCACGCATTCGCTAAAAAAAACAAAAACAAATGGACCAAGACACTCATGACAGGGCCGCGGGCCGCAATAGAAGGGTCCGCGGGCCGCGTGTTTGAGACCCCTGCTCTAGGCGATTGCTTGGTGGCTTGTTTCATGACCTCTTCCTTCAGTTGCAGCAGTACGTCCTGCGTGCTTAGGTGCCTCTGAAATCCGAACATAGAGTCCGGCATCTGATCAGTGCTGTCCAGATGTTTTTGCAGCCTATTCAACACCATTCTTTCCATAACCTTGCCCACGCAGGACGTAAGGGAGATCGGCCGTAAGTTATCTATGTGTGGTGACTTCCCAGCCTTGGGGATGAACCGGACTTCCGCCTCCTTCCAGCTGCGTGGCAAAACGCCGCTTTCCCATGTGTCCAAGGAGCTCTTGTCTGGATTTGTCGCTCAGGTTGTTGAGGAGTCTGCAAGTAATAGTGTCCGGCCCTGGGGAACTGCGTCTATTACTTTCAGAAATGGCCGTTCGTGATTCAGAGTCTATGAAAGGCCTGTCCAAGACTTCATTAGAGGTGCCTCTGTACGGCCCAGGTTGCTCCACACTCTTCTCCGTATTCAGGTACCTGTCTTTGAGGTCTTCCATTAGTTTCTTCGCACCTCCTGCGTAGTTGCTTAATGTGCGCGCCAGGCTTCGGTTGGTAGTGCTTTTGCTGGCCAGTGGGTCTATGAGATGGCGGAGCAATTGCCAAGTCTTACGGGTAGAGAGTGTCCCGCGCAGGTCGTCACAGAGGCTGAGCCAACTCTCTTTACACAGCTCGGCGGCATACTCAGCTGCTTTCCTGCTAATTTCATTAATCTTCTTCCGCAATTTCCTATTATGTCGCTGCCGCTTCCAACGCTTCGTGAGGCTGCGTCTGGCTTCCCACAGGTGCGCCAGTCGTGCGTCGATGCATGGATTCTGGTGCGTCGTGGCAATCTTCTGCGTGTGCTTGTCCACCAGCGCCAGCTGCTCTTTTTCCCAGTTCTCGTACGGCCGGTCCTCCACCTCCTCCTCTGAACGGTCTTCCTGCTCTTTTCTTAGCTTGTCCCAGTTCGTGATCCGTGCTGTCCCCATCCTCGCCTTAAACGCCGGTCCTTTGATAGTGATACATAGTACGTCGTGAGCTGAGCCCAGGTTCACTCCCGAATTGTGCCATGTAGCATCGAGGGTCCCAGCTAGGAATGATAAATCTGGTGTGGTGTCCCTTGAGGTGCTTGTGCCTGTACGGGTAGGAGTGAATGGTTCGTTGAGGAGGGCGAGGTCAAAGTGTTCAATCAGGTTCGCCAATGTTCTTCCCCTCTTAGAACAAAATTTGTATCCCACGTCGTGTGAGGAGCGTTAAAGTCCCCCAGGATAAGCAATGGTCGAGAGCCTGCCTTCGTCGCGGCGTCTTGAATTGTACCGGCGATATCTAGACCTTTCTTGGTTGGTCGGCAATATGCATTGAGCACAAACACATTGTCTGCGCTTCCGATACTTCTGCTATTTAGCTCAATCAGGGTATGCTCACAGCCCTTCTGGTCAGTGAAGTGTTGGGTAGCTGCGATGGTGTTACGCACTAGGACGGCCGTGCTTCCCTCCGTAGGATCTGTATACGTTACAAATCCGGGGAGTCTGGGTCTTTTATTTGTCCCTTGCAGAGCTATTAAATCTGGCTTGTACTCGAGAGATTCTACGTACTGCTGCAACTCCCCCAACTTTTCTCTGATGCCACGGCAGTTCCACTGAAGAACTACCGTGACGTCCTCTTTTTTCTTAGTTCGGCGCTCCATCTTGGCTCAGGCTGTGATTCATCGCGGTGAGGTTCCCTTCCGCACTTGTCTTCACATAAGGCACCCCTTTCCTGGTTTGTGAGCAAGTAAAAGTTGATTCACGTTCGCCTCCAAGGTGTCCATCTTGGCTACCCTCGAGCTCAATTGCGTCATTTGCGCCATCAGCTGCGACACCTGGCTTGCGAGCTCCGATACTATATCTTTGATTTCCTGCATAGGCCTCGCCGACGTGAGTTCCTCCTCGGTAGGCGTAGTTGTAGTCTCATCGTCTTGCTTTGGCGATTCGGGCAAGATGTCCCTTTTGGCCACTTTGCGCCTCATGTCGTTTTCATCTTGGCGTCTATGCTCTACAGCCTCCACCCTGGCTAACAGAGAACTGATCAACTGGTTTTGTTTCTCTATTTGCTCCGTCTGTTTCGCTATCAGGGACTTAAGTTTGTTTTGAGGGGGCATTGCATTACCCGCATTACAAACCCGTTGTAATGCGGGCACAGGGTTCGGAATAGGCTAAGGGGGCAATTGTTCTGGTGTCGCTTGTGGTGGACAAGTGCCTCTTTTTTACCCTTTGCCAACGCCCATGCTTAGTCAACTGTAAGAGAAAGGATTACATTCGAGTGTGATTCGCCATTTGGTGATGTGCCAAACATTTTCTCTTTATTTTGCTTGTGCACCCGCATAACCGACGCTGTAGCAAGGGCGCATGTCCACAAAAAAAAAAAGAGTTCGCCTCCTTGTTAGCACACCGGGTTGTTCCTGAAAAAGAGCGAGCAAAACGGTTAGCATGTCAGCATTCTGTTTGTCTTCATAGGGCGTACAAAAATGTGTACTCCTTGGTTAAATAAAAGACGCCGGTCACCTAGAAATCTGAAACTAAAGAAAAGCAATTGTATTTTTATTTGATTGCTCATTTTCATTATTCGTTTTGCGTTATCAACTTATCATGTATCGTGGTGCTAAAATGCTTCACGTTGTTTTTATTGAACTCAAAACATGATAAGTATGCGATGACCCCACTAGAGCTAAATCACTTTTTTCGAACTCACCGAAGCTTATGTTCACCACGTAGGCTAAACTTTTCTTTGGCGTGCATGCCCAACCCAACAGAGGCTTTAGTCCCAGAATCAAGTTATCGACGCCAGTCTCGAGCAAAATTAAGATATTCCTTCAAGTGTGTTACGCACTTCCTTCGGAATGCAAAACCGACATGGTGATTACTTAGTATCAGGTGAGCTCATTTTCCGGACTTGAATAACACATTAACCAGTGCGTAATCAGAAAAATTCATTTAGTCCTTTTCGACATGATTTGCTTGTTGAGGGGGTTACTAACTCAGCAGAAAGTCACGCTTACATTAAATATCAATCAATCAATCAATCTCTTTATTTGACATCCACACATTTACACTTACAGATGTCGATGCACGGACAAAGAGCCAATTAAACGGCTTGACGTGGGTACCCCTTCATATATATATATATATAGATATATATATCAGTGTGTCAAACCAGAAACAAATGCCGGTTCGGTTACGGTTCGGGTTCCTGCAAATTCACTTCGCTCCAATTCATTTCCGGTTCGACTAAATGACGCATCGGATCGGTTCAAGAACCAGTTCCCATGCTTTAACCGGTTTTCGAACCCGTTCGGGGCTGAAATATTAGTTACATTTTTAAAATTGTTTTGTAGCTTAAATTCACCATAAAACTCAAACACATTTTTTTCTTCATTCAAACTGCTGGTTTCGCTAGTAAGCGTGGAGCAATATTACCGACAACTTGAAAATCTCACGCCAGATATTAAGGAAAATGTACCAGCCACTTCTCCACCCAGCCCTTATGTGGCGGTCTAGAGAGTATGCACAAAGCCTCCGCCGAAATACAGGAACAGGGAGCTACGACGTAAAGCACTTTCGGAGTGTAAATTAAAGCCACGGTGTAAGAATATTTAGGTTTTGACACTCGCCGGCCGTCGCGGCAGAACGCGGCCAGATCGTGTTCGCCCGTAGTGCATGCGCAGACCGCAGCGTCGCGGGGACGCTGCGAATGAGGGGCCGTCTATCGCTTGCGGAGTAGCGGGCGCAGCTGCGGTGGATGCGCGGCGTGCTTGACTTTCCGTGTCATTCACGTTGTGTTTCGGTGTTTTCTGCTGCCAGAGTGAGGAGTAGACATTATGATTCAGCTTCCACGTTGTGTTCCTCACCGATCACTGCGGCACCAGCCGCACTGAGCGTTGTGGAACTCACGCGGTACACAAGGCGACGCAGTGCGCGGATATCGCGGCCCATGTGCTTTTCGATGGCAAATCTCTGCGAACGGCACTTGTAATGCATTGTGTTTTCTCCAGCAAGAAAGGCGACTTCTAGTTAAAAATGTGTGTTACACATAACGGCTATTTTGGCTTTCGTGGAACAAAAATAATTTTTTATCCATATGCTGAATGCATACAAGGGTGGGGCCTAGACAGAGCAATGCTATTAACGCAGCGAATCGTTATATTAAAATGTAAAAACAAGGATAAAAAGAATGTTGGTTTGCTCAGAAGTATGGTTCTTTACGCATTCGTATTTTTGTGTAGATACTACGCCGACGAAACAAATAACACAGACATTACTAAAGCAGAAAACGAATATTGTCTCGCCGCAGGATCTATTTCTTTTTATTTTTTTACCTGTGGCGTATAGCAACCCCCGAAAATAATTTCTGGATACGCCACTGTGGGAAATAATAGACACCGCAATTCAAGGCTTCAAATTAAAACCAAATTGGATTATTCAAATCGTACAGAACACGGGCACCAGTTGCATTCTTTCGCTGATGCCGCAGTCAGTGTTACACTTATGTTGTTCGATTGAGCTCCCTGATCAGTAAAATCTCACAATATCAAAAGTCTGGAGGTCACAAGGTCCCCGGACGAAATAATTGAGGCTTCTGCAAATTTTGACAAAAAAAAACCGTGCATTGATAAGGACAAAGAAAGGAAACAGAAACATGAGCTATGTATTTTCCTTTATTCGCCCTTGTCTACGTGCAGTTTTTTGTTTGTCAAAATGTGCGAAAGAACCAGTTAGCCCAAGTTCCAAATTTATTAGAAATAATTGAGGCTACCGACGCCGGTATCTTCCGTGTGTTTTCAAAGAAGCATTTAAACATGCACACCACACGCCGTATGCTATGGCAGCGATGCGGTTAAGTTTATACAGCCATCGCGGGCCCAGTTTTTACCCGCTGCACATTTTGGTTTAACATAATACGTTTATAAAGCTGTCTAATTTGGCCCTGACCCTACTAAGTTCGATGGAGAATTTTGTAATCCACGAAGTCGCCTTACCACGCCGACTGCAATGATTCCAAACTGACATCCGCCAATTCCAGTTTAGAGTCGTGTCAGTATTTTATATCTGGGCGTGCACGCCTGTGTTTCCGTGAGATAGACAACCGCTCAGCACCGTCGGTATCGTCGTGAAAGCCGAGCTTGATAGAGAAACGCCTCGGAAATTTTCACTGACCATTTTCGCGTCGAGTAGGCAGCACTGCAGTGCCTTAGCTATTAAAATGTCGCATATGTATTGTCTTGGTTTTGCTTCGTTCCGGGCCCTCGCGCATACAACGGCGCAGGCGTCACGCTACACAGCAAAACAGCGCGGGTTGTGGGCCTAGCTATGGAGGTAGCATTTCTGACACAGGCGAAATACGAAAGCGTCACTGACGTCTCTGGACACGTTAAAGAACCACAGTTGGACGAGTTTTCCATATTCTCTACACGGCGGGCATTACCACCTCACACCTTGGGTGATTTACACTGCTCAAGCAACATTTTATGCTACGCGTAGGCTCTTCGGCCCAAAAGGGCGAGCGTGTCCGTTTAGCACAACCTTTTATTTTAATAGGCGGTAAAGTAACCACGCTCTCGGGAGTCGTGCGGATGAGCAAAAAAAGACATTATTCGCAATAGAAGTGTTTCGACAACGAGCTCGAAAGGGTCGCACAACCGCGTTCTCGCTGCTGTTCCGCGCACTGCTGCAGTTTCTGTGAGTAAACATGAAACCAGCCCAAAATTATTTGGAGTCAACAGCATTTCCAATCTGTCTGTGCCTATCTGCAATTAAAAAACTTCAAGTATACGCCGCTCCACCGAACGATCCCACAGCCCCTGCATTACGGCTGCCATAGCTCGGCGAGCAGACAGGCCGTCGTGGCGGGGCGCACTCTGGCGGCGTTCCGGAGAAGCGCATGGAGCGGCGAACAAGATCTGGCCGCGCCGCCGCGCGCAGTGTCAACACCTAAATATTCTTACACCGTGGTTGAAGCACATCCCAACACAATATAGCGTATTTGCAGTCAATGAAACAGCGCCCAATATTTTCTTTAGCATCACAACGTCGCAAGTTAACAGATTCTCGCCGAAGTCCAGGTTACCCCGTTTCGCTTTGTATATATAGCTCCATGATTTGCAAACAGTTCTTTTACGTATGTGGCTCTATATTTAAAATTCATATAATGCAAAAAAAAAACGACACAAGTCGAAATGGCGCAATTGGACAGACGCCGACTTCATAACGCGAGAGATCCACTTTCGAGGCTGACAACGGGGAGCGTTTGTTTCTCTTTCGCTTCACCCACGATCATCATCATTGTCATGGAAAGTTGGATTCCCTGCACAGCGTTTTCGACGCGACACACGCCATCCGTGAGACAATAAAAATTTAATAAAAGGCCTTCTAAGCCTTCTTTTTTTTTGTTTCCAGCACTGCACTTTCGCATTGCATTAAAGCCGACCTTTTTCGGGCTGAGTGTATAACGCTCGATAGGGCCATACGAAGTCTTATAAAGGTATTTAATTAAACGCGCCTGGGCTTTCCTGCCCTGTGAGCAGACTCCCTACATTGCCGCTAGAAAAATATTTTCCCGGCAGAGCATTTCGCCTTATTTTGATTGACTGATTGATTGATTGATTGATTGAGTGATTGATTGATTGATTGATTGATTGATTGATTGATTGATTGATTGATTGATTGATTGATTGATTGATTGATTGATTGATTGATTGATTGATTGATTGATTGATTGATTGATTGATTGATTGATTGATTGATTGATTGATTGATTGATTGATTGATTGATTGATTGATTGATTGTACGACGACGCAACACACGCCGACGCAACCCAGGCGATGAGGCGCGCCGTAGTTGAGGGCTCCGGATTAATATTGACCACCTGGGGATCTTTACGTTCGCCGAAATCTCGTACACACGGGCATTTCTGCCTTTCGCCTCCATCAGCAAAGCGGACGCCGCATACGGGAATCGAATCCACCTCCTGGTGCTCAGCAGCACAACGCCTTAGGCACTGAAACACCACGGGGGCTTTTTGTGCTTTATTGAGCGTTTGAGCCTTACGCGTATGTCCGACAATTCCAATTGGGAGATTCTGTCATTCAGCTTTTATCTCCACGCTCCCCGCCAATGTTATTTACAATCAGACAGCGTCTTCTCCTTGTTATATTTTTCTTCTATTTGGATCCGCTCGAAACGAGGCATGCAGGTCGGAGTGTTTTTGTTGACCTATTGTTTTATTTGCATTTATCATCCCTCACTCCAACGCCGTTTAAAACCTGTAGTTTTCGTTTAGTTTAGCAATAGCCAATCTGACATAATTTTTAATTTAAAGAACATTGTAATTTACATGGCTTGTGTTTTACCTTTGGATACTTAGTGTATATCTCCACGTTTAGCAATGTTTACATGCGTTTATTAAAGACGGAATGCAAATTTTTTTGGTCTGTCTGTCTGTCTGTCTGTCTGTCAGCCGGTTTAACCGCCCGGCTGTAAAGCAGTTCAGAGGATGCTTGAACGCGGAGTATAAGCACCGCAGGTATATTTGAGGCAATGTTTGTGCACTGATAACCTAGAAAAACAGCGTTCTTTCAATTAAGGCTGAGTGGTTGATTGAGTTCTGCGATAGCAAGGGGACAAAAAAGAATTCATTAAAGACGGTTCCAAACACAAAGAAAACAGAAGGTCCCAACAGATGCAGCGCGAACAATGCGAACGCGGAAAAATCGAATTCAACAAAAAAATTAGCCGTGGATTAGCTGGGCTATGCCAGGACATACGTAGCGTGAGCGAAGGTTCACCAATCCAACACGATTCAATCAAATCCAATCCAATCCAGTCCAGTCCAGCACAATCACTTCTCCTGGCGCATGCGCAGCACGACTCTCCAGGAGCCACGCGAAAAAGCTATCAATCTGGTCCGGCGCACCGTTAGACTTGGCTACTGCGCAACAGAGACGCACAACCGGGCAGGCACCGGCGCCAGTGCGTCTGCCCCGGCTATGACGTCACTCCTCTGGAATGCGCAGTCTGGCGAATGTGCAGACCAAATTCTCTACACACCCGTACTCCAATTGGATTGGAATTCCAATTCAATCCTATTTAATACAATCCAAATCCAATCCAATCCAATCCGATGCTCCTCGCGCTTGCGCAGCCCGGCCCTTCAGGGTCCACGCGAAACTTCTCAACCTCTGGCAGTGTAGCTTACGCTACATTATCAATGGCATTCATTATGTGGCGATCGAAAGAGAAAGAGAATGAAGCGGGAGGGGGGACTAAGAGAGCATGTAACGAAGCCGGGGCAGCATAAGACTACCCTCTTTTGACTACGGTCGCAGCGACGCAAGCAGATGCGCGGCTTTTTCTCTTTTAGGGGCAAAGACCCCTTATGGGCTTTCGCTGTCGGGGTCGTCTGATGAAGGGCCGTACCCAGAGGGCGGGTTGGGGGGTTCGAATCCCTCTCGAAATCTTTTCCAGGCAGCACATAAGCAATACTTACTGTTGCTTTCAGCAAAACTATCCCCTTCCCAAAATCCATGCCCCCTCCCCGAAAAAAATTTCTGGCTACGGCCCTGGTCTCATGTAGTCACAGTACTGAAACACCGGGACTGTCGTTTTCCAGCGCATCGCGCTAGAAATTTTATCTCCGTAACAAAAATCGCGTACTAAAAAACACACCGGGCGAATCGTTTTCCAATGGCTGGTGCTAGGACGCTTCGGGCTTCAAATACACGAGACGAGACTTATACAACAAAACTTTATACTCTAGCCCTCCCCTCCCACCCCCCCCCCCGCCCCCCACGGTTTCGTCTCCACGTGCAAAAACGCCAAGGTGCCAAAAGAACACTTACACACTGCTGCTTCCCCCTTCCCCTCCCCTTCAAGTTTCCCGTTAGTGGAGATGGCTCGGTATTTTAGTCCGCAATGAGTATGTGAACACTCTTTGCGTGCTTTCGCACGGTAATGCAACTACTCAGGCGCAGAGAAATAACCATAGTAACCATTGCTTGTGATATTCTCATGCACGTACACTTGATTGCAGACGCGGCTTATCAACGGTCGCTCACAGCAGTTGAGGAATTGTATCCGGGAAAAAACAGGGCGCTGCCGTTATCGGGCGTAAGAGAACCCCCCAGCGAAAGAGCACAGCATGTCCAGATATTTCTCGCAGTCCGTGCGGTCTCTTCCATTTGTTATCTCCGGTTATAAGTGATACACTTGTGGTAGGCTAATAAGGTCAGTTACAAAAGCCTAAATAAATAGATAGAAATTCTGGATTTTTGTAAACAAAAATTTTAAAACTAAGAGGCGGAAAAAATAAAAATGAAACAAAGAGTACAATGCCTTTGTCCTAAAAGAAATGGTTTGAACAATACGATTGTAGTAGCGTTTTAGATTAAAACTATTTAAAAACTTTGCAATATTGTGAGACATATATAGGTCGCTACTGTTAAATACCAAAGACGATTATACAAGCCTCAAACTGTATGCTCTCTAGTCCTAGTCCTTGTAGTGTGTGCAATTGTAGACGATGGGGGAATCGTAGAGTTATCTGTGTGATTACACACGTGAGAAATAGAGTGTCTTTGGTATAGGCGATCTATGTAGCACACCGGGTCCTTGTGTCGGCTATTAATAAATTTCCTTTAAAACTCCCAATTACAGTTTTTGTGATGCTGCGTTGCTTGATGGCGTGCAAAGTCAATTGCTGCTGTACTGGCACGTCAACGGTTGACCTCGTGCGCGAAAATTCCCGCTAAAGTTCAGTGAATATCCAATATGGCCGGTTGAGGTTTTTTTTTTTTTTTTCAAATCAGACTCGCAGCAGGAACCACACTGCGTCGTAAGCGCAATACGGCTTCGAGCTAGCATGGACTGTCACTGGACAGCATACCCACTTACATGTCATATACAAGCTGATCAAAATTAAATAGACAGGTTTTCTAAAATTAGGCGCTTAGATTTACGTGTAGGCCACCTATACAGTCAGTTTATGCTTCCACGGGGACACCTAATTAGTTGGTAAATACTACTGATGTCGGGGGCTTAATTAACTGAAATTTAATAAGTAACTTTTTTGTGGCTGCAGTATGCAGGCATGTTTGTATTTCAAAGTCAGCCGCAACCGTGTTTCTAAGCAGTTTCATTTGGCAAAATTCTTCTATCGCATCCGCACTTCGAGACATCGCATTGCGAAGTTTGATTGCCGTTCGCATGATTACGCATTCTAAACAACGAAGACCAGCACAAAGCTCCTCCCTTTTGTGACGTGACTGCTGTGTACGGCGTTTAGTTTGACAACGGGGTGGAGGCATAGGCAAAAGTTATAGCTCGCTCCCTTTCAGTCTTCGCTTACGTTATCGCAATGTGCAGTACTCGTAACCGCTATCGAAACACACAACAAAAGAAAGCAGTTTTACGCCGATCTTCACTGTCTTGCATACGTAATCATGCGAACGGCAATAAAACTTTTTTCTTTGATATCTCGGAGTACGGATGCGTTGGAAGAATTCTGCGAAAGGAAACTTCGTGGATACACGATTGCGTCCAACTTTTCTATACAAACATCCCATCTGACTGCAGCCACTAAAAAGTTAATTAATAAGTTTTAGTTAATTAAGCCACCTACTTCAATATTTACCATCTAATTCTGTGTCACCCTGGGCGCAAAACCTCACTGCAGAGGTGGTGTTCCCGCAAATCTCAGCACCTAATTTTTAAAAACCTGTCGACCTAATTTTGATCTCCCTGTATGCGCTTCTGTAAGCTCCTAAGCGGCACCGCGTGCAACGTTCTACATAATCAGGAGACCATCTGCAGGTGGTTGTGTTTATGTACACCTATCGCATGCGTGAAGGCACCCATTAAAGAGAACAGCTGAACGCGGACACTGCTTCCAGTTACTCAAGCCGCGATGACGACGCAGCGCGCTCTTGTCCGTCAGTGTAGGCTGAAGCTCGTCACAAACCTTTAACGGGCGACCTTTATAGGTAATGAAATGCACGGATGTGAAACATTTGAGTCCGCTTGCAGGATGCCAAGGTGCCGTACGCCACTGCTGCCTTTCGTAGCGTTTGAGTGTCCAGGCGTGCATACATAATAACGCGCGCCATATCTCTGGGATACTCGGAGACGAAACGCCGTTTAAATCGCAGTAAGCGGGATTGAGGATGGTAGGCAGGCTAAATAAAAGCGCCGCCAGTTTTGTTTAACAGAAGGTGTGTTCTGTTCCTTTGTTGAGTTTCCAGTGGTTATTTTTTGTTTAAATACTTGCGCCGAAATATTATGTGCAACTTCCTTGTAATGACAAAAGCACCGTTTGGAAAGCCACAGCGTTTCGCTTTGGAGCTATTCGGTTGATGACAATCTCCTGCCTATAGTCGAGAACAAGTTAAGAACAGCAAAAGCGTATGTATGGTATCACTCCGCCTGAGCGACGAATCCTGACGTCACCGGGCCCACGCGTTTTGAAAGGATATTGCCGTGAACGCGTGGTATCACCTGCCTTTTCTCACGTAGTTTATTTAGCGTCACTGCAGAAGTTCATAAACATAGTCCACAATGTGGTGCACAGAATCAGGGAAACGCCGCGCGCCGTGTTCAAATTATTTTAAGTAACGCACTACTTGCGCCTCGCGCAATAACATCCGGCTGCGGCGATGAGCCACAGCGGCAACTTCCATTGCTGTTCTTAAGTTGTAAAAGAGTATAGTAAATTTAGTGTTTCAGTACCGCACTGAGTGCAGGCCGAATTAAATCCTGTAGAGTCCTGACAACCTTGTTGATGCATATAATAAACGAAAATGTATCCCACCACATGTATTCGAGAATCAACATAAAATGAAGGTAGCAGGTGTTCCGAATTGAAGTCAAGTACTGACACAGGTAGTTTATAGATACCGGGGCTGCTGGGGCGTTTTTTGTGCTAAACGCAAAATAACACTCCCTCAAGATTCTCCCATACGTTACTTTGCGCCATGGATGCGTATATCACAAAGGAAATATTAAGCATACCCGAAAAATAACTTTATTTTGACACGTTGCCGGACCGAACCAGCGGGAAAATGTTCTGGACATTGTGTCGTGCGTCCCCAGCAAGTACAGTGCAATGACCTGCAGCGTTGAATGTCGGCACATTATTTCCGAAGTTCATCAAGTCTGCAAACTGTTTTTTTTCTGATGGGCACTCACGCCGAATCACATGACTGGACATCACTGACCAGTAATCTGGCAGTTACGGCCGTTTTCTGTAACCACACTGTTGCTGTAGAAATCCATATTTTGAGACGTTTACAACAACACGTTTCACTTACTGATTTATCACCACTAAACTAACGTAAGAATTGAATGGTCTCAGCAGCCATTTCTACTACTATCATTTTTTTTCTATATAGCAACATTAGATCAGGATACTCGTGTTCGCGACAAACTTGGCTCTGCCGCCAAGAATAATCTGCCAACGGACCGCAAGACAAAGTTCTGAGAAGCGTTTTCTTCGGCAGAATTTTGTTTTGAGGGGGCATTGCATTACCCGCATTACAAACACGTTGTAATGCGGGCACAGGGTTTGGAATAGGCTAAGGGGGCAATTGTTCTGGTGTCGCTTGTGGTGGACAAGTGCCTCTTTTTTACACTTTGCCAACGCCCATGCTTATTCAACTGTAAGAGAAAGGATTACATTCGAGTGTAATTCGCCATTTGGTGATGTGCCAAACATTTCCTCTTTATTTTGCTTGTGAACCCGCATAACCGACGCTGTAGCAAGGGCGCATGTCCACAAAAAAAAAGAGTTCGCCTTCTTGTTTGCACACCGGGTTGTTCCTGAAAAAGAGCGAGCAAAACGGTTAGCATGTCAGCAACCTGCGTGTCTTCATAGGGCGTACAAAAATTGGTACTCCTCGGTTAAATAAAAGACGCCAGTCACCTAGAAAGCTTAAACTAAAGAAAAGCAATTGTATTTTATGCAGAAATGCATTATGGTCGGGGGTTGTCGTGCGTCCCTTGGCCGGCGTCCGCAGCGCGTCTGATGATGATTGTGGCATGCTGCCCCTAGGGATTGGCTAACCAAACAATCCATCACGAGATAGCTTCGCGTTCAACCACCATCGTCATCTTCCCGTAGGGGAACCGCTGGAGAAGAAGAAGGAGAAGAAGACAAAGCTGCGAAGAGGAGGGCTGCGTGAGTTTTGGCTACCGTTATCCTCCTCGGCCGGCGCATCTTCCCGATCTGAACCCGGTCGAAGAGCGGCTCATCGCGCCTCGACTCCCCTTCATGAGCATCAGGCGGCTGACTCGAGGCAACGGGCAGTTTGGAATCAAGGGACAGGCGGTGAACGTGCCCATCCACGTATCGAAGGTTGTGCGGTGCCTTCCTCGCATGGTACCCGGGGACGTTGCGTTCGACGTTCACATCAAGCGGAGGCTGATGAGTCCGGCAACGTACAAGCACGGGTTGGAGAAGCGCGGCAACATCCTGGCTTGGCTCAAGCACCTGGATCACACCCCCCTGTATCGCGCCATCAACGTTCGGGTCGATTGGAGTCGGCTCGATCATTTCGATGACGGCGGCGAACGAGAGGAACCGCAGGAAGACGACGTCGATGATGCTGACGGTGAGTTCGAAACGATTCCCGACGACTTTGACGTGAACGATCCTCTGCAGTTGGCGGTTGCGCTCAACGCGGTCTCGAAGACGCTTCTCTATAACGAAGCGAAAAATGACGGGTGTGGGAAAAGAAAAAAATAAATGATTACGCTCACACTCTCGCCTCTCTCTTCGCCATTAATCGCATCACACTCATCGGTGCACCCAATGCATTTCTGCATCCTCACAATCCCCCTCGGGGAGGTGCGGGGGAATTTTTTTATTTGATTGCTCATTTTCAGTATTCGTTTTGCGTTATCAACTTATCATGTATCGTGGTGCTAAAATGGTTCCCCCTTTTGTTTATTGAACTCAAAACATGATAAGTATGCGATGACCCCACTAGAGCTAAATCACTTCTTTCGAACTCACCCGAAGCTTATGTTCACCACGTAGGCTAAACTTCTCTTTGGCGTGAATGCCCAACCCAACAGAGGCTTTAGTCCCAGAATCAAGTTATCGACGCCAGTCTCGAGCAAAATTAAGATATTCCTTCAAGTGCGTTATGCACCCTTCGGAACGTAAAACCGACATGGTGATTACTTAGTATTAGGTGACCACATTTTCCAGACTTGAATAACACATTAACCAGTGAGTAATCAGGAAAATTCATTTAGTCATTTTCGACATGATTTGGTTTTTGAGGGGGTTACTAACTCAGCTGAAAGTCCCGCTTACATTAAATATCAATCAATCAATCTCTTTATTTCACATCCCCGCACTTACAGATGTCGGGGCATGGACAAAAAGCCAATAAAACGGCTTGACGGGGGTACCCCTTCACACACACACACACACACACACACATATATATATATATATCTATGTATATATATATCAGTGTGTCAAACCAGAAACAACTGCGGTGTGACGCACCGAATCGGTTCAAGGGCCAGTTCCCATGCTTCAACCGGTTTGCGAACCCGTTCGCGGCTGAATTATTAGTTACATTTTAAAAAGTGCTTTGTAGCTTAAATTCATCATAAAACTCAAACACAATTTTTGTTCATTCAAAATGCTGGTTTCGCTAGTAAGCGTGGAGCAGTATTACCGACAACTTGAAAAGCTCAGGCCAGATATTAAGGAAAATGTACCAGCCACTTCTCCACACAGCCCTTATGTGGCGGTCTAGAGAGTATACACAAAGCCGCCGCCAAAATACAGGAACAGAGACCTACGACGTAAAGCACTTTCGGAGTGTAAGTTGAACCACATCCCACAACAATATAGCGTATTTGCAGTCAATGAAACAGCGCCCAATATTCTATTTAGCATCACAACGTCGGAAGTTAACAGATTCTCGCCGAAGTCCAGGTTACCCCGTTTCGCCTTGTATATATAACTCCATGATTTAAAAACAGTTCTTTTACGTATGTTGCTCTATATTTAAAATTCATATAATGCAAAAAAACGAGACAAGTTGAAATGGTGCAATTGGACAGACGCCGGCTTCATAACGCGAGAGATCCTCTTTCGAGTCTGACAACGGGGAGCGTTTGTTTCTCTTTCGCTTCACCCACGATCATCATCATAGTCACGGAAAGTTGGATTCCCTGCCCAGCGTTTTCGATGCCTCACACGCCATCCGTGAGACATTAAAACTTTAATAAAAGGCCTTCTAAGCCTTCTTTTTTTCTATTTCCAGCACTGCACTTTCGCATTGCATTAAAGCCGACCTTATTGGCGCTGCGTGTATAACGCTCGATAGGGACATACGAAGTCTTATAAAGGTATTTAATTAAATGCGCCTGGGCTTTCCTGCCCTGTGAGCAGACTCCATACATTGCCGCTAGAGAAATGTTTTCCCGGCAGAGCATTTCGCCTTATTTTGATTGATTGATTGATTGATTGATTGATTGATTGATTGATTGATTGATTGATTGATTGATTGATTGATTGATTGATTGATTGATGATTGATTGATTGATTATACGACGACGCAACACACGCCGACGCAACGCAGGCGATGAGGCGCGCCGTAGTGGAGGGCTCCGGATTAATTTTGACCACCTGGGGATCTTTATCGTGCGCCGAAATCTCGTACACACGGGCGTTTTTGCTTTTCGCTTCCTCCATCGAAAAGCGGCCGCCCGCGGCCGGGAATCGAACCCGCGACCTTGTGCTCAGCAGCGCAACGCCTTAGCCACTGAGCCACCGCGGCGGGTGTTTTTCCTTATAGATGCTTAGTGTATATCTACGCGTTAGCAATGTTTACATGCGTTTATTATAGACGGAATGCAATTTTTTTTGGTCTGTCTGTCTATCTGCCTGCCTGTCTGTCTGTCTTGTCTGTCTGTCGTCTGTCTGTCTGTCAGCGGTTTAACCGCCGGCTGGTAAAGCAGTTCAGAGGATGCTTGAACGCGGAGTTAAGCACCGCAGGTATATTTAGGCAATGTTTGTGCACTCATAACCTAGGAAAAACAGCGTTTCTTTCAATTAAGGCTGAGTGGCGGGTTGAGTTTTGCGATAGCAAGGGAACAAAAAAGAATTCATAAAGTACGGTTCCCATACACAAAGAAAGCCGGAAGGTCCCCAAACAGATGGAGCGCGAAACAAATGCGAACGCGGGGAAATCGAATTCCACAAAAAAAAATAAGCCGTGGTTTAGCTTCAGCAATGCAAGGATATACGTGCGTGAACGAAAGGTTCAGCAATCCAACTCAGATCCAATCCATACCAATCCAATACAGTACCAGTCCAGTACAATCACTTCTCCTGGCGCCAGGGGCAGCACGAGCTCTCCAGGAGCCACGCTGAACAGCTATAAATCAGCGCTCCGGCGCACACGTCAGACTTGGCTACTGCGCAAGCAGGATGCGCACAACCGAGGCCGGCACCAGGACGCCAGTGCGTCTGCCACTGCTATGACTGTCACATCCTATGGAATGCGCAGATCTGGCGAATGTGCAGACCAAATTCTCTACCCACCCGTACTCCAATTGGATTGGAATTGCAATTCAATCCAATTTAATCCAATCCAAATCAATCCAAATCCAATCCAATCAGATGCTCCCTCGCGCTTGCGCAGCCCGGCCCTCTTAGGGTGCAACGCGAAACTTCTCATACCCTTCTGCCAGGTGTAGCTTACGCTACATATCAATGGCATTCATTATGTGGAGATCGAAAGAGAAAAGAATGAAGCTGGAGGAGGGACTAAGAGAGCATGTAACGAAGCCGGGGTGCAGCATAAGACTACCCTCTTTTAACTACGGTCGCAGCGACGCAAGCAGATGCGCGGCTTTTTCTCCTTTTAGGGGCCAAAAGACCCCTTATGGGCTTTACCTGTCGGGTCGTCTGATGAAGGGCCGTACCCAGAGGGCGGGTTTGGGGGGTTCGAAACCCTCTCGAAATCTTTTCCAAGCAGCAACATAAGCAATGCTTACTGTTGCTTTTAGCAAAACTATCCCCTTCCCGAAATCCATACCCCCCCCCCCCCCTCCCCGAAAAAAAATTTCTGGCTACGGCCCCTGGTCTCATGTAGTCACGATACTGAAACACCGGACAGTCGTTTTCCAACGCATCGCGCGAGAACTATTTTATCTCCGTAACCAAAATCGCGTAGTAAAAAAAACAGACCGGGGAAATCGTTTTCCACCTTCTGGTGCTAGAAACGCTTCGTAGTATACAAATACACAAGACTTGTACACCGAAGCTGTATACTCTACCCCTCCCCCCACAATGGCTTCGTCTTTATGGCAAAACCGCCAAGGTGCAAGAGAGCACTTACACACAGCATGCTTCCCCACACCCGTCCGCAATTTTCGCGTTAGTGGAGATGGCTCGGTATTTTAGTCCGGAATGCGTGCGTGTACTCTATCAGCGTGCTTTCACACGGTAATGCAACTACTCAGGCGCAGAGAAATAACCATAGTAACCATTGCTTGTGATATGCTCATGCACGTACACTTGATTGTAAACGCGGCTTATCAACAGTCCCTCACAGCAGTTGGGCAATTGTATCCCGGAAAAGAAAAGGACGCTGCCATTATCGGTTGTAAGGGAACCGCCCCAGCGAAACAGCACTCCATGTGCAGATATTTCTCGCGGTCCATGCGGTCTCTTCAATTTGTTATCTCCAGTTATAACTGATACACTTGTAGTAGGCTAATAACGTCAGTTACAAAAGCCTAGGTAACTAAATAGAAATTCTTGATTTGTGTAAACAAAAATTTTCAAACTAAAAGGCGGAAAGAAATAAAAATGAAACAAGGAGTACAATGCATTTGTTCTGAAAAAATTGTGTGTACAATAGGATTATAATAGCGTTTTAGAGAAAAACTTTTTTAAGATTTTGCAATCTTGTGGGACATATATATGCTACTGTGAAATTCCAACGACAAGTATACTTCTTCAAACCGTGTCTTTTCTGTTAATTCTCTTGTAGTGTTTGCAAAGGCGAACGATGCAGAATTGTAGATGTAACTGTGTGAGTTGTCAAGTACGAAACGGAGTGTGTTTGGTTTAGGCGACCCGTGTAGTGTTTAAAATAGCACAGCGGATTTTTGTATCGGCTATTAATAAATTTTCTTTCAAACTCCTAATTACAGTTTTTGTGATGCTGGGTTGCTTGATGAGGTGCAAAGTCAGTTTCTGCTGTACTGGCCCGCCAACGGTTGACCTCGTGCGCGAAAATTCCCGCTGCAGTTCAGTGAATATCCAATATGGCCAGATGGGTTTTTTTTTTTCAAATCAGGCTCGCAGCAGGAACCACACTGCGGCGTAAGCGCAATACGGCTTCGAGCTAGCATGCACTGTCACTAGACAGCATACCCACTTACAAGTAATATACAGGGTGATCAAAATTAAATAGATAGGTTTTTTAAAAATTAGGCGCTTAGATTTACGTGTAGGGCACCTCTACAGTGAGTTTATGCTTTCACGGGGACACCTGAATGAATGAAACTTTATTAACGATACGGGGGGCTTGGTAGCCTAGTTGGGGAAGAGGGGAGAAGGGAAAGGGAGTGGGGCGGCCGTCAGAGTCGTCCGGTCAGGTCTGCCGCTCGCACGAACTCCCACAAAGAAAGGATCGTGCTCGCGGCGTCCAAGTGAGGGGGCGGAGTTGTCCATTCTTCCAATGATGTAACGCCGGCGCCCTTGTGCCTGTTCCTCAGCGGTGAAAGGCCGGGGCAGTCCCACAGTAGGTGCCTTAACGTTGAAGAGGCATCGGTACTGCACGTGCAGCACGTCGCAGTGGCTGCCTCGTCGCCCTCCTCGTTCTGATCAGTGATGTCCACTTGTGGGTCACCGCCACGAGCTCTTTTGGATGCAGCGTGTGCTCGCCACTTTGCCAGAACATCTTCCGTAAGGGCAGCCCCTGTCCTAGCCTTGTATATTAGCACTTCCGCACCGCGCGGAAGCCCTTTGGGAAGTGGGTGGGGATTGTGCGGCACCTTCGCCCTCAGTTCTCGTTTGGCTTGCACCTTCATCCGCTCGCGTTCCTCGTCCGGGTCAAAGAGCAGCGGAGCCTGAGGGACTGTGTCAAGGGGGGACGAGCGGAAACGTAACAGCTCGCTCGCCGCGTCATGGGCGGCGCCGTTTCCGATGCTGCCCGCATGTCCCGGGACCCAGTCCACCCGCACCATCACGCCGTAGAGCTCGTGAAGGGTTGCGCAAGCGACTTTCGCGTTGTGCGCCAAAGTGCCGGCTCTAGGTGTCGTCGTCAGATTTTTGAGGGCGTCCAAAGAGTCGGTAAAAATTGTGAAGGTTTGTCCTCGCACAGAAAGTGGGCTGGTCCTTTGCACATTCAGTCAACTTCTCTAGTGCATAAAGGATGGCCTGCAGTTCAAGTGACCTCACAGGTTGCTCTTGGCAGTATTGAAATGCCTGCGCATCCCGCTGCTGTCCTCGGACGGCAGCGACGGCTCCCCGGAAGGTGTCTGGGTCCCAGGCGGCGTCCGTGAAGATGGCGTTGTCCTGGAAGTCAGCCATCTCAGCAAGGGCGGTTCGTTGGGCCGTGTGATTTCCTTTCGTGCGTCGGCGCGTGACTGGCTTCGTGACACGAACCTGGACGTCGTCCCAGGGAGCGATCGCGTGGAGCACTTCTGTTTGTTCACCCCAGCTGTTCCCCGTCCAGCTCTAGGAGCGACTGGCCCGCTGGCGTGTAGAGACGGCGGCGATCGTGCCCTGCCTTGCGTTCGGGGACACCTAATAAGTCTGAAAATACTACTGATGTCGGGGGCTTAATTAACTGAAATTTAATAAGTAACTTTTTGTGGCTGCAGTATGCAGGCATGTTTGTATTGGAAAGTTAGACGCAATCGTGTTTCTAAGCAGTTTCATTTGGCAAAATTCTTCTATCGCATCCGTACTCCGAGACATCGCATTGCGAAGTTTGATTGCCGTTCGCATGATTACGCAATCTAAACAGCCAAGACGAGCACAAAGCTCCTCCCGTTTGTGACGTGCCTGCTGTGTACAGTGTTTAGTTTGACAACGGGGTGGAGGCATAGGCAAAAGTTATAGCTCGCACCCTTTCAGTCTTGGCTGGCGTTATCGCAATCTGCAGTACTCGGAACCGCTATCGAAACACACAAAAAAAGGGAGCAGCTTTACGCCGATCTTCACTGTCTTGCATACGTAATCATGCGAACGGCAATAAAACTTTTTTGTTCGATATCTCGGAGTACGGATGCGCTAGAAGAATTCTGCGAAAAGGAAACTGCCTGGATACGCGATTGCGTCCAACTTTTCAATACAAACATGCCTGCTTACTGCAGCCACTAAAAGTTAATTATTAAGTTTTAGTAATTAAGCCACCTACATCAATATTTACCACCTAATTCTGTGTCATTCTGGGCGCAAATCCTCACTGCCGAGGTGGTGTTCACGCAAACCTAAGCACCTAATTTTAAAAAAAACCTGTCGACCTAATTTTGATTTCCCTGTATGCGCTTCCGTAAGCTCCTAAGCGGCACCGCGTGCAACGTTCTACATAATCAGGAGCCCATCTGCAGGTGGTTGTGTTTATGTACATCTATCGCATGCGTCAAGGCACCCATTAAAGAGAACCGGTGAACGCGGACACTGCTTCCAGTTACTACAGCCGCGATGACGACGCAGCGCACTCTTGTCCGTCAATGTGGGCTGAAGCTGGTCACAAACCTTTAACGGGCGACCTTTGTAGGTAATCAAATGCCCGGATGTGAAACGTTTGAGTCCGCTTGCAGGATGCCAAGGTGCCGTACGCCACTGCTGCATTTCGTAGCGTTTGAGTGTCCAGGCGTGCATACATAATAACGCGCGCCATCTCTCCGGGATATTCGGAGACGAAACGCCGTTTAAATCGAAGTAAGCGGGATTGAGGATGCTAGGCAGGCTAAATAAAAGAGCCGCCAGTTTTGTTTAACAGAAGGTGTGTTCTGTTCCTTTGTTGAGTTTTCAGTGGTTATTGTTATTAAAATATTTGAGCCAAAATATTATGTGAAAGTCCCTTGTAATGACAAAAGCACCGTTTGGAAAGGCACAGCGTTTCGCTTTGGAGTTACTCGGTTGACGACAATCTTCTGCCTATACTCGAGAACAAGTTAAGAACAGCAATAGCTGATTTTTGGTATCACTCCGCCTAAACGACGAATCCTGACGTCACAAGGCGCGCGCGTTTGGAAAGGATATATCCGTGAACGCGTGGTATCACCTGCCTTTTCTCACATAGTTTATTTGTCGTCACTGCAGAAGTTTATAAACATAGTCCACAATGTGGGGCACAGAATCAGGGAAACGCCGCGCGCCGTGTTCAAATTATTCCAAGTAACGCACTACTTGCGCCTCGCGCAATAACATCCGCTGCGGCGATGAGCCACAGCGGATGTTCAACTTCAACTTCAACTTCAAAAAGTACGCAATGACGCCACTAGAGCCGAATCCGTTCTTTCAATTCACCCGAAGCTCATGTTCCCCACGTAGGGTAAACTTCTCTCAGGCATGCATGCCCAACGTAACACAGGCTCCAGTCCCATAACTATGTTCTCGACTCCAGTCTCGAGCAGAATTAACATCTTCCTTCAAGTGCGTTATGCACTTCCTTGGGAACGTAAAACCGACATGGTGATTACTTACTATTAGGTGAGCACATTTTCCGGACTTGAATAACACATTAACCAGTGCGTAATCAGGAAATTTCATTAAGTCATTTTCGACATGATTTGCTTTTTGAGGGGGTTACTAACTCAGCTGAAAGTCCCGCTTACATTAAATATCAATCAACCAATCAATCTCTTTATTTGACATCCACACACTTACAGATGTCGTGGGCATGGACAAAAGGCCAATAAAACGGCTTGACGGGGGTGCTCCTTCACATATAAATATAAATATATTTATATATATATATTTATCTTGAGCTACTACATCCTCCCCTTTGCTTTCCGAGGTCTTCTTGACTGCCAATTCTTATTTCTCTCTTACTTTTAACGAGCCCCTCATTTCCTATTCTGATTCGCAACATGCATAGCGAGGGCCTCTGTTCTGGCAGTCTTGGTGCCATAGGGAGCTTAAAGGAACAATGAAGTGATATGTAAACATTGCGGGATTACTTGCGCAAATTGTAGTCCGGAGTCCCCAGGCCATGTTTCGACCACCCTGGGCGCGTTTACGCGATTTTATTTAGTAGAAAAATTAATTCGAAAATGCTGTCCTCCTCTCTTTACGCTCGCCCATTTTCTGCGGCGTTTTCGTGTGACGTGGCGAGAAGCCGAGCTCGCAATTGGCTGCGCTACTGCACGGCTCCCTGGCCTTCAGACAGAGTCAGTCGGCCCAGCGTTTCGTCCGCCGGCCGCCGACGGGTCGTCGCAATTCGTTCGCTCAGTTGAAACGAAGCCAGGACATGTTTGTGAGTGGAAGAATCTGCCTTTCTTTACTTGGTTAGTTTATACACTGTATCTAGCTCCAAGTCAAGGTCGCTTCACACAAGCGCTGCACAAGCGCACATGCGACGCTTCGCTGACTGGTACGCCAGTAGGAAAATATAAGGCCTCTTGAAGGTGGGAGAAGAGTCAGCGAAGTCAATATAGGTACTAACGAAATAAAATCAACTGATATTTTTACAGTACAGCGTAAAACTAGGGTGCACGAAGCAATTTTTTGCGCTGGGCGAACAAGCACAGCGGTCAGCAGCACGACTACGCATCTGCGAACGCTTTTCCGTATACGAATTGCAATTGCTAGACGTGAGCTATTCTGGAAACTCGGGCGACGCTTACTGCACGAGCGCAATACAACAAATAGTCACCTGAACTGCTTGAAATGGTAACACTAAATAAAAGTGTGAACTGGTTGTACAATATATACCCTATATTAGCAATGTCAGCAGATCCCGCCCCGTGGCCGAGTGGTCTGGGGCGTCAGGTATTTCACCGCGAGTGTTTTGCAAGTTACGAGTTCGAATTCCCGCGGGTACGTGCTTTTTTTTGTAAGTTAACTTTTTCGTTTTTCGCCGATGTTTTCTATATTGCGTTCACCTTTTTTGGGGCCGCAACGTTCATGGCTCCACGAACTAGTTCAGAAAACGCGCGCAGGCTGGCACTGGCGCGCTAGCGAGTTCTCGTTGGCGTGCTGTTGCCATAAGCACCGACTGCTTGCAGGCAGTGGGCACAGGCCAGAATGAACAGACCTTTGGCCTGGTGCGAACATGCTTTTTTACGATACAGGCATGAGGGAGGCAAGCTCCAAATATGGGGGAAAAGCGCATGACATTTGGGCGTCTGCGGGTACGCGGAGGGCGTTCATGCACTGCGTAGGTCTCGGCTAGTGAATGCTACGATTCCAAGCCGTCCTGGGAGGCTTATCTTTATGTATTTTTACACCTGACAACATGGCAGAAGCGCGGTACGATGATTACTGAGTTATTGAGAATGCCCATCCAACAACAACACCGGTTGTATTTTACAGAACCGAAACCGAAACCGAAACTTGTTTGGTTGCTCACCTTGGGCATCGTCCAATCACGGTGCCCGCTCCTCCCAACGTCACAGCTTTAGTTGGTGCGGCCGCCGCAAACCGCGCATGGTAGTTTTTCTTCTTTCGCGCTTTGTAAAATAATTACCGATTTGTCAACCGGATAAACGATGAAAAGTGTGCTAATTTGGGCCAGTCTACGCAGTGCAAGCAAAAACGGGAGTTTGACAAATTCACTTCAGTGTCCCTTTAAAGGGGCCCTGAAAGGCATTTTGAGCACACTATATGAACTAGCGCAATCGCTAGATTGGGTCGCCAACGTCACCTGTGCATTGTATTACTCTTTTACGCGCAGCGGAAAGCTCACACTTTTGTTGCAAAGTTTGTCGCTTTTTTCTCACCCTTTCCTTCGTGTTTTTGGACGCCGCCATCTTCACATGTCTACATCATCGATTGCCAGATGTTCGTCATGAGCTAGACATCCTGCTATTGGGCGGCTTTTTCACGCACTTCCGGCAAAGAGATGAGTCGTCTGCTCAGCGTCGGCTCGCCGGCTGATCTGCCAGCGGAGTGCCGGAGTGCTTTGACATTTTACGACAAACGAAACAAGTGTAAACAAACGCTTAACCGTTTGTATTGAATGCAACACGGCCATAACACGACGTGAATTTTATCTTACGTGAGTACGTACCATAAAGAAAGTCCCGTGGCACTTCTTTGGTGCAATCGCAGAGAACGCCCTGAGCCGAATGCCCGGGTTTGACGCGTACATTTTATTCAACTTCAAAACAATCCAGAGATGCGTTTCGAACGAACGCAACGTCACAACATGCGTTGCAAGTCTGAACCGCGATTGACAGACGATGAGTTGCCTCCTCCTGCCCGTCGTAAATACGGCACTCACCTCACACCCGGTTTGCGGGGACGAGCAGCAAGTCACAACTCTGGCGCGCAAGCGAGAAGGCTTTTAGCCAGGCACACTGCACATACCCCATGCGAGGTTGAGTGGTACGTCGTTCGAGAAAGATAATCCAGACCATGGGAAGCACTATCCACCCGCAGAAGTACAATGTCGCATTTCATCGCGAAACGAACGCGTCCACAACACACAGGAGGCGATGCACACACACACACACACACACAGCTTCGGTCGCTGCATTGGCTTAGCTGCAAGCTTCGTTCGGACAATCAGCGATGCTACGACGATACAGAGCTGCGTGAGGACGACGTGCTAACCACTTCACGTATTTAAAAACACAGGGGCAAAGAACTAGGTTCATCGGAAGCAAAAAATCTTTCCTCCATTATAGTGCCTGAAATGTACTGGCTAGTGTGCCGAGGGCGGGCTCCAGGCGGGCGCCGGGAGCGATGTACGCGGCCGTCTGCCGCTTGGGGCGCTGCCGTGCGGGAGTGTGCGCGTTCATCCGGCCCGAGCAGATCGCGCGGTTACCTCCGAGCTGCGTAGCAGACGGCAGCGGCAGAACTTTCCATTCCCGCTTGCGACGAAAGCGAGCGAAAGCGACGGGAATTCTGTCGCGCAACCAAAAATTTGTCCCGACCATTCGACAAAAACGATCGTCGCGCGACAAAGCGACGGAATTCCTGCCGCTCTCACTCGCTTTCGTCGCAAGTGCGAACGGGCCTTTATGCGCAATCTCCGCCCCACATAAAAACAAGCTCTTGCTTGTCGCCTGAGCATACGGTTGATATCTGACTACGTTACACTCCTGCTTGCCAGTGTATTTAAACGATGTCACTAGGTTTGAAACGTACGCGCTCGGCGTGCAGCTTTGTAAACGCAAGCGGTTTCACATACGCACGCTATTTTGCTGCTAATAGAGTTTTAGTACAGCGTTTGTGGCCTTTGCATACACTCTAATGCTGGTAACCCTTAATGTAACTTCTAAACGGAAGTAACCTATAAAATAAAGGTTACAATGAATCGATTTTGATTTTTTCTTTATCGCAGTCCATTCTAAGGGTTACAAGCGTGAAGTTGAAAGCGGTTTATAGGTTACATTAATGATTTATAGGTTACATCAACAAAATCTGACATGTAACCTCTATGTTGTAACCTATAAAACGCCCTGTAACCTCTAAGAGATGCTCGTCGCGCCTTCTCTCCCGGCGGCCGTTGATTTCTCCGTTGCATGACGGGATATAGAGAAATGGCGGCGCCGGCAGGCCCGGTGGCCGCGTTTTCGCGCCACTCGAGCCTTTTAACCGCGGTGATACCCCTACGATGAAGCGAGGATTGCTGTTACAAGACTTATTTGTCGGCGTGAGTCGCGGAGGCTGCGGCGAGCCCATTTGTGACTGGCAGTGCTTCACGGCCCGTTCTTCTACGACCAGCAGCAAGTTCGCATGTTGGACCAATGCCCCGGCGCCAGTGAAAGCGAACTCGGTGAGTATATTCCCGTAACGGTTTCCGTATTTTCATTGGATGTATCTTTTCGCTGGGGGCTTTTCAATTTAAAATTGCAGCATTCGAGAGGGATTTTCTTTGCCTGACTGGTTGCTTCGCTGGACGTTTTCTGTTGTCCGCGACGGCAATTGAATGAAATCACGGGCTTGCGTTCGTTGCGTCAGACTAGAGCGGACGATCGCGAAAGCGCAAATAACGGCGCCCATGACCTGCTTTCTGCTCTGTTTGCACGCCTTCGTCATGTGTTGAGCGTTTTGTTTACGCTGTTCGCTGCATCGGGCGCACTTGACCAGTTATTGGTCCATGTAATTGTCAGGTAGCTCTGTTTGAATAATTTAATTTTTTCCCATTAAAATCTTATATTATCGCGCTATTCTCTGGGTATTATCATTTTGTTTCAGTCGTCGGGAAATGTTCATTTTTCTCGCTGCATATATTCGAAATGGTGTCCATTTTATTGGTCTTGTAGTAATATATCCGGATAAACACAAGGTATGTGCTGCAGAAAAGTAGTCCACTAAATGCTGCCCGAAATTTCTAAACTCACTTTTGTCCAGCACAAGCCTCTTTTTTGTGAAAGTTTGCCTTACGGCACAATAAAACGTTTTCGTATGTACAACACTCTTCATTTTTTTCATTCTTTCCCTTGAGTGGGTAAATTTGGTGTTAGTCATTTTAAGACAGCGGGCCATTTCCACCATGTTAAGTGGTTTATTATTCTCATTCGCACAAATCAGTCGTTTATTTATTCGCGTGGTATTGCAGGGCAAATGATTGTCTCGCGTGATCCTAGTGTAGTGCAGTAAAGCGACTTTACAAAAATGGTGGTATGTATGAGACAGCATGTAGGCTGCTTGATTGTTGTTTTTTGATGATACAGAAATTGTGACGAATTACACAGAGACAGGTGCAGGTGTAAAAATGGGTTCTGCACCCTCATCGGATCCTGGCTGTTCAAAAAGTGTGGTTGCATCTGGCTACCTATGCTATGACTTATCGGCACTACTGTTTTTTCTTGCAGGCAGTGTTCCTTGAGCTGACAACCAGGACTCCCCTGCATATGACACAAGTTGAAATGAAGTCTGATTTCAGCGGAAACAACGGTATGAAAATGCAGTAACTAAAACACATTCATTCCAATATTCTTTGTAAAGATGGCACCCAGGCCTGCACAGACAAAAGAATGATTCACTTGTAAAAATGCGAGGCCTTTCTTCAAGTGTTATGATGTTATATTTCGTATCTTATTTTGCCTCATGTTTAGTGACTCTTTCTATCAGTTCGCTACTACATGAACGTTATGAATTCACATAACGATTTCCTCAGCCTGGAGCTTTGTAATGTTTCAGCAACTCTAGCTATTCTATAAGATACGTGGTTTTGCAGAGCCAACAAGAACTCTTTTTCTAAAATAGCTCTGTAAGAAATCTCCAGTTGTTAGTGAGTGCTTGTGCTGTGTTCTTTTCTTCGTCTTGTCAAGTTTGAGGTGTTCTTTCATTATGAATGTATACCAACTGCCCAGCTCTAAAGCCTATTACATTTTAACCCAAATAACCCTTTGAGTCATTACAGGTACAGACCTCCCGGGAATGCCACTTGAAGATCGGTGCAAGTTCTATATCTATCCTCTCCTACAACACATCTGGACGAAGAAAAAACGTAAGTTGGCGATTCCTTTTTACTGATAGCCGAGGAAGAAACCACCGATAAGAACACTTTACTTAAATGAAAAACGTTTCGGCTTCCACGTGGGATCCTTGTTCAAAATGAAACTGCCAGTACAAGGGGGGGTGGGGGAAGGAAGTTGTTTAAGTACAGCCAAAAATGTGACGCAGTTGGCGTCAGCATCGTGAAAGCACGTTTCCTGGGTTTAGTGCGACGTTCGCTCTGTTGCGTGTACTAGCGATTCCACATGAAGGTGCGGGGAACGTTTTTGTTTTCTTTTTTGCAAATGTATGTCAGTTTATCTCGTAGCCCAAAGTTTCTGCCTGTTCTGGGTGAGCATGCAGAAACATTTCGCGAGATATACTGGAACACGGCACGATTAAAATTCGGGAAGGTTGGACAGTATGACTATAGTGGCTTCGCGTTGTTCGAAACAATGCGGCCAAATTACTCTGTGTAACGATTACTGAAATGATGTGAAATTATTAGGAAAGGCCGTAAATCACTCCTCTGGTGTGGCCTTTCATTTCATTCTCTGGTCTCCGTCTTCATTTCCGTGCAATATATTTTTCGTACTTCACATGCCTGTGGTTAGGTGTGAGGGGCTTATGGTTGCACTAGATTTTGTTCTTTTTCTGAAATTTTCTGTAGATGGCTCTTCAAGGTGGGGAAATCCAAGTGACGGCCCCTCACATATATACCTCCATCTGCGGCAGCAGGGAACAAGATGACCGCGGGAAATCTTCAGCGTGCCCTGATTTTGTGCCTGCTTGTGTACTACGTTAATTGCGAGGCTTATCTCTGAATTTTTCCAAGCGCCTTTTTTCATGCAGGAAATTATAGATCCCATTTAGAGTTTGTCCAAAAGGCAGATTGCAATCGGCCTAGGAACTTGTTAGTGCTGCATAAAGAACGATAACTTGGCGTGGGAATCAAAACTCAGTTGGAACTGTAAAGAGGAACCTATAATATTAGACTGAGTGAAACAGAGAATGTAGGGAACATAGCCATAAACACTGCTTTGTATGAAAAAGTGAATTTGTAATAAATGTTATTTCTACTTTCCCACATTCTGCGTTTTTTCTGTGGGGAACCATGACAAGAACGCTGTACTGGGAAAGCGCACCCCTGAGAACCATCTTATAAATGTAGCTCAAACTCGAATTCGTCTGAAATTGTTCAATGGCAGTATCCAAACAATTTGAAATGCTTTGCATACATCTGTGCAAATATTGAGGTAAAGAATTTGTATATTTGGCCATGTTTGTGAAGCTGTTCACGCAACATTTATTAAATAGGTTTAATAAGGATATATGTATAAACCGAATTTTACCTGGAAGTCTAAAGCAACATAGGAAACACCAATTCACACAGGAATCCGCACTCGTCTAATACTTATTAAGGAACGATTATAACGTTGGGGTGGTTCGCAGCTTTGCTTTTTAATAAATAGCCCACAGGTGGTTCATAATAATAAATGTGAATGTTCAAAACTACTGATGCCAAACTTCTGGAAATGTGCTCCTGTTAAATTCGCAAATATGTGTGCACATAATTCTCTTTTGATAATCATGGCGTAGGTTGTCAGACAAGAATTTGTGGCTTAAGGCTATGTTATCATAACTTTGGCGTCCTTTTGAAGTATGCTATCAAGTGCATGTTTCCACTGAAGCTTGGTTTCAGTAAAGCCTAATGTTGTTTAACTAAAGCTCAATTTACCAAAAGACCTATCATGCATGTTTGAAATTTATACTGGTTTCTTAAATGGCACAAAGCTGATGCAAACATCAAATTTAGTTATGCCTGTTTATAAGACTTAAGCGTTGCCAATACTCACGAAGATTTTTGGGTGACAACCTGGGTAACGATTATCGAACAAGTATTGCAATGCATATATACTAAGACAACATTTTCAAGCTTTTTGGCACTGCTGTTTTAGGAATTATAAAGGTAACTTCTCTTTTAGCCCCAGCCGTGTGGCCGGCAGTTTATTCAAGGGACGAAGAAAAGACACCCGACGCAAAAGTTTAGACGGCGCAATGGACAGCATGGTCGCACATATCTAACACTAACGCAATGTTTGTTTACCACGCGGGAAAGGCGCCTTCGGGGTGTCGCCACAGCGGCGCCGGCGAAAGCGCGCTTGGCGCGCAACATCACACCTTCCAATTTTTGTGGCCTTGGACGGCGTAGATGTAACTTATATAAAGGTATACATGCTTAAAGCTGCAAAGTAACCGATAACTGCGTAACCCTTACGTGTATACGTATATAAAGGTTACGAAGATATAGGTTACATTTGTACCTTATAAATTATAGGTTACAAAAATTCGAAAATGTATACCTCTATTAAGGGTTACCCAGCTTAGAGTGTACGCTAAACGCTAAATTTTTGCGTCCCGCTACGTGACACCGCGATGGGAGTTTTAGTAGAGCGTCTCATCAGTTTTGCGTAGCGACACACTAATGCATACGGCGCCATCTGTCAAATGTTTTCCGAAATGTCTCGCCGGCTGATCTGCTAGCGGAGTGCCGGAGTGTTTGGACATTTTACGACTATCCAAACAAGTGCAAACAAACGCTTTCCCGTCAGTGTTGAATGCAACACATGGGTGCAGCTTGTCAGAACACGGGTTCTCGCTGATCGAGTGCAGCGTTGGTTTGCTCTTCACCTTCACGTTCATCGCCGCTGATAAAGCGATCCGATCCGGCGCGTTTTGTGCACGGGTTCTGTGTCGGTTGAAAATGTCTTTTTTCACATGCCGCCGGTAGTAGGAATTACAACCACCGCAAAATAACACCCGGCACCAGCGGGGCCACATCTGAGACCGCGCTTTTTGGATAAACAGTGCGCGGTGCACCAAAGGGAACGAGCCCACGATTCTCCCCACGCGGCTGCGAGTTCGCCGCCGATACCAACTGCAGCCCTGCAGCTACGTACACCGCGAAACGGCAAGGCCAGGCCGCACACATGCGGCCAGGTCATTCGTTCGCTTTTCCAGCCTGTCTCCATGGTGTCTACAGAGATGAAAAAAGCCGAAAGAGCTGGCCCGTAGCAGACGGCAGTCTGTGGGAGCGCAATAGCGGAAGTACGTCACCGCTGAGGAGCGGAGCATCATGGGAGGGGAGGCCAACAGCGAAGAAACAGTTGAAAGGAGGAGGAAATACGGCGCGACGATAATTCGCGGTTTTTGATTTACGATTTCTCAGCTAATACTCATCGCTTTAACAAAATTCTTGCAGGAGGAGATTGCTAATACATTGCTTTATTTGGTTACATGTACATCCATGCATCGGCGGAAGGCATTTCAGGACCCCTTTAAGAGGGTTCTACGCTGGTCGACCACTCTCGACATGTCGTAGACGCTCGAGTCACGGCCCGGGGGTTAAAAATAAGGTCCCCTTCACCCCGAGTAGTCCGAGTGGCGCTGGCTACCACCCCCCAAGCGCAGGAAACAAAATCACCTGAACATAAATACCCCATAAAGTGGAGGCTAAAGTAGCCCCGCCGGTAGCGTAGTGGTTATCGCACCAGACCGGTATTCTGGAAGTCGTGGGTTCGTATCCCACCTGGCGGGCATTTTTTTCTCCACTTTCTTATTTTCAAAATTCTTTATCTTGAGCTACTACATCCTCCCCTTTGCTTTCTGAGGTCTTCTTGACTGCCAATTCTTATTTCTGTCTTATTTTCAACGAGCCCCTCATTTCCGATTCTGATTCGCTACATGCATAGCGAGGGCCTCTGTTCTGGCAGTCTTGGTGCCATAGGGAGCTTAAGATTGTTCAACGCTGGTCGACCACTCTCGACATGTCGTAGACGCTCGAGTCACGGCCCGGGGGTGAAAACGTAGGTCCCCTTCACCCCGAGTAGTTTGAGTGGCGCTGGCTACCACCCCCAAGCGCAGAAAACAAAACACCTGGACATAAATACCCCATAACGTGGAGGCTAAAGTAGCCCCGCCGGTAGCGTACTGGTTATCGCACCAGACCGGTATTCTGGAGGTCGTGGGTTCCTATCCAACCTGGCGGGAATTTTTTCTCCACCTTCTTATTTTCAAAATTCTTTAATTCTTTATCTTGAGCTACTACATCCTCCCCTTTGCTTTTCGAGGTCTTCTTGACTGCCAATTCTTATTTCTGTCTGATATATATATATATATTATATATATAGATAGATATATATATATATATATATATATATATATATATATAGATATATATATATATATATATATATATATATATATATATATATATATATATCAGTGTGTCAAACCAGGACCAAATGCCGGTTCGGTTACGGTTCGGGTTCCTGCAAATTCACTTCGTTCCAATTCATTTCCGGTTCGACTAAATGACGCATCGGATCGGTTCAAGAACCAGTTCCCATGCTTTAACCGGTTTGCGAACCCGTTCGGGGCTGAATTATTAGTTACATTTTAAAAATTGTTTTGTAGTTTAAATTCATCATAAAACTCAAACACAATTTTTTTTAATTCAAAATGCTGGTTTCGCTAGTTAGCGTGGAGCAATATTACTGACAACTTGAAAAGCTCAGTCCAGATATTAAGGAAAATGTACAAGCCACTTCTCCACCCAGCCCTTATGTGGCGGTCTAGAGAGTATACACAAAGCCGCCGCCGAAATACAGGAACAGGAAGCTACGACGTAAAGCCCTTTCGGAGAGTAAGTTGAAGCACATCCCACAACAATATAGCGTATTTGCAGTCAATGAAACCGCGCCCAATATTCTGTTTAGCATCACAACGTCGGAAGTTAACAGATTCTCGCCGAGGTCCAGGTTACCCCTTTTCGCCTTGTATATATAGCTCCATGATTTGCAAACAGTTCTTTTGCGTATGTTGCTCTATATTTAAAATTCATATAATGCAAGAAAAACGAAACAAGTCGAAATGGCGCAATTGGACAGACGCCGGCTTCATAACGCGAGATCCTCTTTCGGGTCTGACAACGGGGAGCGTTTGTTTCTCTTTCGCTTCACCCACGATCATCATCATCGTCACGGAAAGTTGGATTCCCTGCACAGCGTTTTCGACGCGACACACGCCATCCGTGAGACATTAAAACTTTAATAAAAGGCCTTCTAAGCCTTCTTTTTTTTCTATTTCCAGCATAAATCTTATTATCTACCACCTCGCCCGAGCGTGTGAGCGTCTTGAGCGGGCCCAGCACACCCACCGGGGTGGTATCTTGAAGCCTCTTGCGACTCTCTGCCTTGAATTTCCGCAGATGAAGTTGCCAGTCTGGTCGTGGTAGGTGTTGCAATGGGGCACTGGAAACCACTGGAGGTGTGTCAAGTCTCTCCCGGGCGGCGGTGTGAGCCGCGTGGTTGCCATGTGCCCCAGGCGTGTGTACCGGGGACCAGACGATGCGGATGGTGATGCCTTCCAGTTGAAGGTCTCGAATGGCATGTAGTATATTCGTGGCCGTATAATTAGGTGAAAATGTTTGGTTCAATTCTTTAAGGGCGACGTGAGAATCTGTAATGATGCGAAATTTCCGAGGTGAGAGTGAGTCACAATTGTCGCGGATGAATGGACAGCCCCCAGGACACCCATAAGTTCAGCTTCTTCAGCTAGGCCATATGTATTGGAGATCTTCCGGGAACCATTTAGCAAGGGGGGCGTCCGAAGATGTCCATGCAATCGCAGCCTCATTGCCGCGCACGGCGGCGTCCGTGAAGATGTCGACTTCGTTCTCCATCTTGTCGTTCTGGATAGTGCGAACGTATAACTCACGTGCTCTCACCTGCCGCCGAGGTATAGGGCGACGCCGAGGGATGCCAATCGCAGGGCGCTCCCAGGGCGGGAGGGACAATGGGTAACAAGTGGGGTCGAATTTACTGTTCATATAGTCCCATGATCCGATAGCCTTGCCTTGGGGGGACTGCTCAAGATGTTCCTTGAGACGTAGCTTGGTCTCTTCGATTGAGGGTATCAAGGTTGGGAAGGGGTACAATTTTGTGAAGAATCTCTACGGGGGTGAATTGAGGAAGACCCACTAATGGTACGGAGAAGGTGCCGATTTAATATGTGAAGATCCTTTACGTGAGCTGCGCGAAGATCATACACTGGAAAGCCGTAAGTGAGGCGCCCGTGTGCTATTGCACGGCCAAGCATTGTACATGCCTGCTGACGGGCACCACCAAACTTATTGGAGAGGCGGAGGATGGGCGTGCAAGGTGTTGCGCCAAGTGGCTTTCAGATGAAGGATCCATTTATGGGGGCTATTGCAACTGCTAATGGGAAGGCCGAGGAGACGAATGGTGCCGTTATGAGAATCCAGCTGGATCTGGATGGAAATGATTTGATCTGAATTTGTGCGATTTTTGCCGTCTACGCTGAGTAGCTCTGTTTTAGTGGGTGATAGCCGTAGTTGAAATTGGGAAAAGGAGCGTTCAAGGCTCAATACGGCAGCCTGCAGTTCCGTTTGCATGGGATCTTTACAGGGATAGTCTTTAGCTTCTGTCCAGACCACTACGTCGTCCGCATAAAAGGCAAACCAAGCAGCAGTGTCTTGTTCAAGTGTTCGTGCCACCCGATTCATGGCTAGGTTAAACAAAATTGGAGCTAAGATGGAGCCTTGTGGAACACCGCGATCTAAATAGAAAGTGGTCGGCTGGTGTATGGAAGCATTTAGTCGAATGGGTCGATGCTGAAGGAAATTTCGTACCCAATTTTGAGCGTTTCGACTGGGGAACGCACTAGCCAATTCTTGCAATATACCCGATGGACTAACATTATCGAAAGCTTTGTGAATGTCCAGCGCAATCACATAATCTGGCAAATCCTTGCGAGCAGTTCTGTTAATGACGCGACGTAGTAAACCATAGGTAGTCATGAGTGCTCAGATGGGGTCGGAAGCCTGTGAGAGCGGGGTGGAACCATCCTGAGCACTCAAGGTGGTGCATTAGTCTATTGTTTATCATTCTCTCGATCAGTTTCGGTTTACATAGGACCGGAGTTAATGCTACTGGGCGCAAGTTCTGGGGGGTATTTGGGTCCTTACGAGGCTTCGGTATTGGATGAATGATGGTAATTTTAAGATGGTCAGGGACCGTTCCTGAGGTCCAATGATCGTTCACAAGGTTAAGTAGAACGTCCAGGGCGTGCGGGGAAAGATTTCGTAGATCCTGCCATTTGACATGATCATGCCCTGGTGCTGATTTTGAACGGCCTTGTGAGATGGCTGTCTGAAGCTCTCCCATAGTGAAGAGAGAATCTAGCTCTGATTTACGCTAACACGGCCCTAACCCCTCATGTACTACATAAATGGACCCACGGAGCCAGCTCGCACATCCAACGCTGCCCGTATTGTGACGAGAAGTGTATCCCTAACCTGTACCATTTGATATGGCACTGTGAGCACTTCAAGACCGATCGCGAGCCACTATTGGACCTCGGTTCCTCACCCGGAGATGAAGAAGCGCACCTGCAACGTGTTCGAGAGGACCCCTCAGTACTTGAGAAAGTTATTGAATACGCACTAACCAGTGGTCTTTACAAGCTGGTGTAATAACCTGGACCGACACCTCTAAAATCGTCGGCACCTATCTCTTCACGGTTTCTGCGAACTATATATTCACGGACTTTACAATGCTATCCACCATTTAAGGTGATGAACCTTGAACATTGTTCTTTTTTTTTCGATATTCCCTCCCTTCCTTCATGTCCCTTTCCTTCTCCAACAGGGCATTCATGCCCCCTCTGATAATAAAGGCATTCCTCCTCCTATTTCCAGAACTGCACTTTCGCATTGCATTAAAGCTGACCTTATTGGCGCTGCGTGTATAACGCTCGATAGGGACTAACGAAGTCTTATAAAGGTATTTAATTAAATGCACCGGGGCTTTCCCTGTGAGCAGACTCCCTACATTGCCGATAGAGAAATGTTTTCCCGGTAGAGCATTTCGCCTTATTTTGATTGATTGATTGATTGATTGATTGATTATTGATTGATTGATTGATTGATTGATTGATTGATTGATTGATTGATTGATTGATTGATTGATTGATTGATTGATTGATTGATTGATTGATTGTACAATGCCGCAACCCACGCCGACGCAACGAAGGCGATGAGGCGTGCCGTAGTGGAGGGCTCAGAATTAATCTTGACCACCCGGGGATCTTTAACGTGAGCCGAAATCTCGTACACACGGGCATTTCTGCCCTTCGCCTCCATCAGAAAAGCGGCCGCCGCGGGCGGGAATCGAACCCGCGTCCTCGTGCTCAGCAGCACAACGCCTTAGGCACTGAGCGCCCGTTGGGCTTTTTGAGCCTTATTCAGCCCCCGAGTCTTACGCGAATGTCCGAAAATTCCCATCTGGGAGGTTCTGTTGTTCAGTATTCCTCTCCACTCTCACCGACAACGTTATTTACAACCGGACAGCGTCTTCTCCTTGTTTTATTTTTCTTCCTTTAGGATCCGCTCGAAACGAGGCATGCAGGCCGGAGTTTTTTGTTGACATATTGTTTTATTTGCTATCATCATCCCTCCCTCCAACGCCGTATAAACCTGTATTTTTTGTTTAGTTTAGTAACAGCCACTTTGACATAATTTTTAATTGAAAGAACGTTGTAATTTACATGTGCTTGTGTTTTACCTTATAGATGCTTAGTGTATATCTACGCGTGTAGCAATGTTTACATGCGTTTATTATAGACGAAATTTAAATTTTCTTTGGTCGTTCTGTCTGTCTGTCTGTCTGTCTGTCTGTCTGTCTGTCTGTCTGTCTGTCTGTCTGTCTGTCTGTCTGTCTGTCTGTCGTCTGTCTGTCTGTCTGTCTGTCTTGAGAGGATGCTTTAACGCGGAGTATAAGCACCGCTGGGATATTTGAGGCAATGTTTGAGCACTTATAACGTAGAAAAACAGCGTTCTTTCAATTAAGGCTGAGTGGCGGGGTTGAGTTTTGCGATAGCAAGGGAAAAAAAAAGAATTATTTAAAGATGGTTCCAAACACAAAGAAAGCAGAAGGACACAACAGATGGAGCGCGAACAATGCGAACGCGGGAAAATCGAATTCAACAAAAAATTAGCCGTGGCTTAGCTCGGCAATGCCAGGATATACGTAGCGTGAACGAAGGTACAGCAATCCAACACGATACAATCCAATCCAATCCAATCCAGTCCAGTCCAGTACAATCACTTCTCCTGGCGCATGCGCAGCACGGCTCTCCAGGAGCCACACGAAACAGCTATCAAGCGGCTCCAGCGCACCGTCAGACTTGGCTACTGCGCAACGGAGGCGCACAGCTGCAGGCACGCACCGGCGCCAGTGCGTCTGCCATGGCTATGACGTCACTCCTCTGGAATGCGCAGACTGGCGAATGGGCAGACCAAATTCTCTACACACCCGTACTCCAATTGCAATGCAATTCCAATTCAATCCAATTTAATACAATCCAATCCAAATCCAATCCAATCCAATCAGATGCTCCTCGCGCTTGCGCAGCCCGGCCTTTCAGGGTCCACGCAAAACTTCTCAACCTCTGGAAGTGTAGCTTACGCTACAATAGCAATGGCATTCATTATGTGGCGATCGAAAGAGAAAAAGAATGAAGCGGGAGGGGGGACTAACAGAGCATGTAACGAAGCCGGGGCAGCATAAAGCTACCCTCTTTTAACTACGGTCGCAGCGACGCAAGCAGAAGCGAGGCTTTTTCTCTTTTACGGGCAAAGACCCCTTATGGGCTTTCGCTTTCGGCGTCGTCTGATGAAGGGCCGTACCCAGAGGGCGGGATTGGGGGTTCGAATCCCTTCCGAAATCTTTTCCAGGCAGCACATAAGCAATACTTACTTGTGCTTTCAGCAAAACTACCCCCTTCCCAAAATACATACCAGCCCCGCGAAAAAATTTCTGGCTACAGCCCACAGCCCTGGTCTCATGTAGTCACGGTACTGAAACACAGGGACTGTCGTTTTCTAACGCACGCGCTAGAACATTTCATCTCCGTAACCAAAAACGCGAACTAAAAAACACACTGGGGAAATCGTTTTCCAATGTCTGGGCCTAGAACGCTTCGGGCTTCAAATACACAAGACTTTTACACCGAAACTGTATGCTCTGCTCTACCCCTACAACCCCCCCCCCCCCCCCACGGCTTCGTCTACACGGGCAAAAATGCCATGGAGCGTAGAGAACACTTACACACTGCTGCCCCCCCCAACCCCGGGAAGTTTCGCGTTGGTGGAGATGGCTCGGTATTTTAGTCAGGAATGCGTGTGTGAACTCTCTCAGCGGGCTTTCACACGGAAATGCAACTACTCAGGCGCCGAGAAATAACCATTGTAACAATTGCTTGTGATATGCTCATGCACGTACACTTGATTTCAAACGCGGCTTATCAACGGTCGCTCACAGCAGTTGGGCAATTGTATACCGGAACAGAAAAGGGCGCTGCCGCTATAGGGCGTAAGGGAACCGCCCCAGTGAAACAGCACTGCAAGTGCAGACATTTCTCGCAGTCCGTGCGGTCTCCTCCGTTTGTTTTCTCCAGTTATAAGTGATACACTTGTTCTCGGCTAATAACGTCAGCTACAAAATCCTAGGAAAATTAATGAGAATTCTTGATTTTTGTAAACAAAAATTTTTAAACTAAAAGACGGAAAGCAATAAAAATGAAACCAAAAGTGCAACTTGTTTGTCCTAAACAGGTGGTTTGTGCAATACGACTATAACAGCATTTTAAATGAAAACTTTTTTGAAGTTTTGCAATTTTGTGAGACATATATAGAGAGCTATGGCGAAATTTCGACGACCATATTTCTCTTCCCAACCATTTCCCTGTTTTATTTTCTCTAGTGTGTGCAAGAGCGAATGATAGAGAATTGCAGAGGTAACTGTGTGAGTTGTCAAGTGAGAAATGGAGTGTGTTTGGTTAAGGCGACCCGTATAGTATTTAGTACAGATCTATGTATCGCCTATTAATAAATTTTTTTCTAACTCCTAAGTGCAGTTTTAAATGCAGAACATTTCTTTAACTCACGATGTCACCCCTTCTAGTTGTCCATCGTCGTCTGCACCCCTCCCCCGACACTATATAAAAAAAATAATACTTACCGGCGCCTGGTTTCGATCCCACGACCGTGCGGGCGGAACGCAAGGTACATGGTGCTCTACTCACTGCGCTACAAAGCCGACACAGAATGGAGGGCCACGAACGCGCCTTATATCCTTGACTCATTCAAACTACGTCAAGAAGCTGCTGATACAACGCATTCACTACCTGTGGGCGGAACGCGAGGTACATGGTGCTCTTCCCACTGCGCCACAATAATCATACCCACCTAGTAATAAATGATGTCATACCCACCTGCTAATAAATGATGTCACGTGACAACAGAATTACGGTCTCCTCATTTATTTACATACAACAACCAACAGCAACCAAGTGCAACAACATTAACGTAACGCAAACTAACTTAACGTCGTGGCGCCCCCGGAAATGCTCTGCATTTGATCGTGCCCCTCGCGAGGGGGATGTTTAGTTTCCTGCCGCAGCAAGAACCAGGCGGCCTCCTGCGCAGTTTGTGGCGCATACCCACTTGGGGGATTGGCCAGGATCGTTTCACTTACTACATGCCGGATACGGCAGGGTCTGACTCGAATTTCTTTGTGTCCGCGTCAGCAGAAAGCTCTCAGGCTACTACTGGCTCCACAAAGAAACATTAAGCGCTCATTGGGCGTAAAAAGCACAATCATGAAAACTGATCGGCTTCGCATTAGGGGCATTTTTTTGTGGTGCTGGGTTGCTTGATGAGGTGCAAAATCAATCGCTGCTGTATACTGGCACGCCAACGGTTGACCTCGTGCGCGAAATTTCATGCTGCAGTTCACTGAATATCCAATATGGCCGGTTGGGGTTTTTTTTTTTTTCAAATCACACTCGCAGCAGGAACCACACTGCGGCGTATGCGCAATACGGCTTCGAACTAGCATGCAATGGCACTGAACAGTATAGCCACTTACAAGTAATATGCAGGGTGATAAAAATTAAGTCGACAGCTTTATTTAAAGTTAGGCCCTTAGATTTACGTGAAGGCCACCTCTACAGTGAGTTTATGCTCCCAGGAGGACGCCTAATTAGTTAGTAAATACTACTGATGTCGGGGTTTAACTTACATTTCATAAGTAACTTTTTAGTGGCTGCAGTATGCAGGTATGTTTGTATTGTAAAGTTAGACGCAATCGTGTTTCTAAGCAGTTTCATTTGGCGAAATTCTTCTATCGCATCCGTACTCCGAGACATCGCATTGCGAAGTTTGATTGCCGTTCGCATGATTACGCATTCTAAACAGCGAAGACCAGCACAAAGCTCCTCCCTTTTGTGACGTGCCTGCTGTGTACAGTGTTTAGATTGACAATGGGGTGGAGGCACAGGAAAAAGTTATAACTGGCACCCTTTCAGTCTTTGCTGGCGCTATCGCAACGCTATCGAAACACACAACAAAAGGGAGGAGCTTTACGCCCGTCTTCACTGTCTTGCATGCGTAATCATGCGAACGGGAATTAAACTTTGCAGTTCGATATCTCGGAGTACGGATGCGCTAGAAGAATTCTGCGAAATGAAACTGCGTGGATACGCGATTGTGTCCAACTTTTCAATACAATAATACCTGCTTACTTCAGCCTCTAAAAAGTTAATTATTAGGTTTTAGTTAATTAGGCCCCCTACGTCAATAATTACCACCTACTCCTGCATCGCCCTGGGCGCAAAACCTCACTGCAGAGGTGGTGTTCACGTAAATCTAATCACCTAATTTTGAAAAAACCTGCGACCTAATTTTGGTCTCCCTGTATGCGGTTCCGTAAGCTCCTCAGCGGCACCACGTGCACTGTTCCACATGATCAGGGGCCCATCTGCAGGTGGTTGTGTTTATGTGCACCCAACGCATGCTTCTAGGCACCCATTAAAGAGAACCGGTGAACGCGGAAGCTGCTTCCAGTTACTAAAGCCGCGATGACGACGCAGCGCGCTCTTGTCCGTCGGTGTAGGCTGAAGCTCATGACAAACCTTTAACGGCCGACCTTGGAGGTAATAAAATCACCGGATGTGAAGCGTTTGAGTCCGCTTGCACGATGCAAAGGTGGCGTAAGCCACTGCTGCATTTCGTAGCGTTTGAGTGTCCAGGAGTTAATATAATAAGGCGCGCCATCTCTCCGGGATACTCGGAGACGAAACGCTGTTCAAATCGAAGTGAGCGGGATTGAGGATGGTAGGCAGGCTGAATAAAAGCGCCCCCAGTTTTGTTTAACAGAAGATGCGTTCTGTTCCTTTGTTGAGTTTTCAGTGGGTACTTTTTTTTTACAATATTTGCGCCGAAATATCATGTGCAAGTCCCTTGTAGTGACAAAAGCACCGTTTGGAAAGGCACAGCGTTTCGCTTTGGAGCTATTCGGTTGACGACAATTTTCTGCCTATACTCGAGAACAAGTTAAGAACAGCAATAGCTGATGTATGGTATCACTCCACCTAAGCTTCGAATCCTGACGTCACCGCCCACGCGTTTAGAAAGGATATTGCCATGAACGCGTGGTATCACCTGCCTTTTCTCACGTAGTTTATTTGTCGTCACTGCAGAAGTTTGTAAACTTAGTCCACGATGCGGTGCACAGAATCAGGGAAACAGCGCGTGCCGTGTTCACATTATTCCAAGTAACGCAGTACTTGCGCCTGGCGCAATACCATCCGGCTGCTGCGATGAGCCACAGCGGCAACTTCCATTGCTGTTCTTAAGTTGTAACAGAGTATAGTCAGTTTATAGTTCCAGTACCACACTTAGTGCAGCCCGAATTAAAGCCTCTAGAGTCGTGACAACCTTGTTGATGCATATAAAAACGAAATGTATCCCGCCACATGTATTCGCGAATCAACATGAAATGAAGGGAGCACGTGTTCCGCATTGAAGTCATGTAATGACAGAGGTAGTACACAGATACCGTGGCTGCTTCGACGTTTTTCGTGCTAAACGCAAAATAACACCCTCTCAAGATTCTCCCATACGTAACTTTGCGCCATGGATACCTATATCATAAAGGAACTATTAGGCACACCCGAAAAACAACTTTATTTTGGCACGTTGCCGGACCGAACCACCCGGACAATGTTCTCGACATTCTATAGTGCGTCACCAGCAAGTACAGTGCAATGACCTGCAGCGTTGAATGTAGGCACATTATTTCCGAAGATTATCAAGTCTGCAAACTGATTTTTTTAACTCATGGACACTCACCCCTAATCACATGACTGGACATCACTGACTATGCCAGTATACTAGCAGTGACGGCCTTTTTCTGTAACCACACTGTTGCTGTAGAAATCCATATTCTGAGACATTTACAACAACATGGTTCACTTACTGGTTTATCACCACTGAACTAGCGTAAGCATTGAATGGTCTCAGGAAATTCTACTACTATAATTTCTTTCTATATAGCAACATGCGATCAGGGTACTCGTGTTTGCGACAAACTTGGCTCTGCCGCCAAGAATAATCTGCTAACGGACCAGAAGACAAAGTTCGCAGAAGCGTTTTCTCCGGCAGGATCTTGTTTTGAGGGGGGCATTGCATTACCCGCATTACAAACCCGTTGTAATGCGGGTACAGGGTTCGGAATAGGGTAAGGGGGCAATTGTTCTGGTGTCGCTTGTGGTGAGCAAGTGCCTCTTGTACCATTTGCCAACGCCTATGCTGAGTAGGGAGCCATGTACAGGTCAACTGTAAGAGAAAGGAATTCATTCGAGTGAGATTCGCCATTTGGTGATGTGCCAAACATTTCTCTTTATTTTGCAGGTTGCCCCTGCATAACCGACGCTGTAGCATGGGCGCATGTCCACGAAACAAAGATTCGCCTCCTCCTCAACACCGCCTCCGTTTGCACGCCGGGTTGGTCCTGAAAAAGAGCGAGCAAAACGGTTAGCATGTCAGCATCTTGTGTGTCTTCATAGGGCGTACAAAATGTGTACTCCTCGGTTAAATAAAACGCCGGTCACCTAGAAAAATGAAACTGAAGAAAAGCAATTGTATTTTTAATTTGATTGCTCATTTTCAGTATTCATTTTGCGTTTTCAACTTATCATGTATCGTGGTGCTAAAACGCTTCACGTTGTTTTTATTGAACTCAAAACATGATAAGTATGCGATGACCCCACTAGAGCTAAACCAGTAAGTGAACCGTGTTGTTGTAAATGTCTCAGAATATGGATTTCTACAGCAACAGTGTGGTTTCAGAAAAAGGCCGTCACTGCTATATTACTGGAATAGTCAGAGATTTCCCGTCATGTGAGTAGGGGTGAGTGTCCATGAGTTAAAAAACAGTTTGCTGACTTTATAATCTTCGGAAAGGATGTGCCTACATTTAACGCTGCAGGTCACTTCTTTCAAACTCACCCGAAGCTGATGTTCACAACGTAGGCTAAACTTCTCTTTGGCGTGCTTGCCCAACCCAAAAGGGGCTCTAGTCCCATAATTAAGTTATCGACGTCAGTCTCAAGCAAAATTAAGATATTCCTTCAAGTGCGTTATGCACTTCCTTCGGAACGCAAAACCGACACGGTGACTAGTTAGTATCAGGTGAGCACATCTTCTGGACTTGAATACTAACACATTAACCAGTGAGTAATCTGCAAAATTCATTTAGTCATTTTCGACATGATTTGTTTTTATGGGGTTACTAACTCAGCTGAAAGTCCCGCTTACATTTAATATCAATCAATCAATCAATCAATCTCTTTATTTGACATCCACACACTTACAGATGTCGGGAGCACGGACTAAAAGCCAATAAAACGGCTTGACGGTTGTGCCCCTTCATATATATATAATTATATATATTTATATACCAGTGTGTCAAACCAGAAACAAATGCCGGTTCGGTTACGGTTCAGGTTCATGCAAATTCACTTCGTTCCAATTCATTTCCGGTTCGACTAAATGACGCACCGAATCGGTTCAAGAACCAGTTCTCATGCTTTAGCCGGTTCGCGAACCGGGTTCGGGGGCCGAATGATTAGTTACATTTCAAAAAAATGATTTGTAGCTTAAATTCATCATAAAACTCAAACACAATTTTTGTTCATTCAAAATGCTCGTTTCGCTAGTAAGCGTGGAGCAATATTACAGACAACTTGAAAAGCTCAGGCCAGATATTAAGGAAAATGTACCAGCCATTTCTCCACCCAGCCCTTATGTGGCGGTCTAGAGAGTATACAAAAAGCCACCGCCGAAATACAGGAACAGGGAGCTACGACATAAAGCACTTTCGGAGTTTAAGTTAAACCACATCCCAGAACAATACAGCGTCTTTGCAGTCAATGGAACAGCGCCCAATATTTTCTGGAGCATCACAGCTTCGGAAGTTAACAGATGCTCGCCGAAGTCCAGGTTACCCCGTTTCGCCTTGTATATATAGCTCTATGGTTTGTAAACAGTTCTTTTATGTATGTTGCTCTATATTTAAAATTCATATAACGCAAAAAAACGAAAAAAGCCGAAATGGCAAAATTGGACCGACGCCGGCTTCATAACGCGAGAGACCCACGTTCGAGTCTGGAAACGGGGAGCGTTTCTTTCTCTTTTGCTTCACCCACGATCATCACCATCGTCACGGAAAGTTGGATTTCCTGCAGACCGTTTTCGACGCGACACGCGCCATCGGTGAGACATTAAAACTTTAATAAAAGGCCCTCTAATCATTCGCGTTCTTCCAATTCCGGCACTGAACTTTCGCATCGCATTGAAGCCCACCTTAATGGCATTGCGTGTATAACGCTCGATAGGGATATACGACGTCTTAAAAAGGTATTTAATTAAATGCGCCTGGGCTTTCGTGCCTTGTCAGCAGACTCCCTACATTGCCTCGACAGATTTGTCTTCAGGGCAGAGCATTTCACCGTATTTCGATTTATTTATTTATTTATTTATTTATATTTTTATTTATTTATTTATTTATTCATTGATTGATTGATTGATTGATTGATTGATTGATTGATTGATTGATTGATTTGATTGATTGATTGATTGATTGATTGATTGATTGATTGATGATTGATTGATGTACGACGACGCAACACACGCCGACGCAACGCAGGCGATGAGGCGTGCCGTAGTGGAGACTCCGGATTAATCTTCACCACCTTGGGATCTTTAACGTGCGCCGAAACCTCGTACACATCTGCATTTCTGCCTTTCCCCTCCATCAGAAAAGCGGCCGCCGTGGACGGGACTCGAACCCGCGTCCTCGTGCTCAGCAACACAAGGCCTTAGGCACTGAGCCACCGCGTTGTCTTTTTGAGCCTTATTGAGCATTTGAGCCTTACGCATATGTCCGACAATTCCCATGGGGAGATTCTGACGTTCAGCTTTTGTCCCCACTCTCCCCGACAACGTTACTTACAACCAGACAGCGCCTTCTCCTTGTTTTATTTTTCTTCTTTTTGGAGCCGCTCGAGACGAGGCATGAAGGCCGGGGTGTTTTTGTTGACATATTGTTTTATTTGCTATTATCATCGCTCCCTCGAACGCCGTTTAAACCTGTATTTTTTGTTTAGTTTAGCAATAGCCACTCTGACATAATTTTTAATTGAAAGAACATTGTAATTTGCATGTGCTTGTGTTTCACCTTATAGATGCTTAGTGTATATCTACGCGTGTAGCAATGTTTACATGCGTTTATTATAAACGGAATGCAATTTTTGTCTGGTCTGTCTGTCTGTCTGTCTGTCTGTCTGTCTGTCTGTCTGTCTGTCTGTCTGTCTGTCTGTCTGTCTGTCTTGAGAGGATGCTTTAACGCGGAGTATAAGCACCGCGGGGATATTTGAGGCAATGTTTGAGCACTTATAACGTAGAAAAACAGCGTTCTTTCAATTAAGGCTGAGTGGCGGGGTTGAGTTTTGCGATAGCAAGGGAACAAAAAAGAATGCATTAAAGACGGTTCCAAACACAAAGAAAGCAGAAGGTCCCAACAGATGGAGCGCGAACAATGCGAACCCGAGAAAATCGAATTCAACAAAAAATTAGCCGTTGCTTAGCTCGGCAATGCCAGGATATACGTAGCAGGAACGAAGGTTCAGCAATCCAACACGATACAATCCAATCATATCCAATCCAGTCCAGTCCAGTACAATCACTTCTCCTGGCGCATGCGCAGCACGGCTCTCCAGGAGCCACACGAAGCAGCTATCAAGCGGCTCCAACGCACCGTCAGACTTGGCTACTGCGTAACGGAGGCGCACAGCTGCAGGCACACACCGGCGCCAGTGCGTCTGCCCTGGCTATGACGTCACTCCTCTGGAATGCGAGAACTGGCAAATGTGCAGACCAAATTCTCTACACACCCGTACTCCAATTGGATTGGAATTCCAATTCAATCCAATTTAATCCAATCCAATCCAAATCCAATCCAATCCGATGCTCCTCGTGCTTGCGCAGCCTGGCCCTTCAGGGTCCACGCGAAACTTCTCAACCTCTGCCAGTGTAGCTTACGCTACAATATCAATGGCATTCATTATGTGGCGATCGAAAGAGAAAGAGAATGAAGCGGGAGGGGGGACTAAGAGAGCATGTAACGAAGCCGGGGCAGCATAAGACTACCCTCTTTTAACTACGGTCGCAGCGACGCAAGCAGATGCGCGGCCTTTTCTCTTTTAGGGGCAAAGACCCCTTATGGGCTTTCGCTGTCGGGGTCGTCTGATGAAGGGCCGTACCCAGAGGGCGGGTTGGGGGGTTCGAATCCATCTCGAAATCTTTTACAGGCAGCACATAAGCAATACTTACTGTTGCTTTCAGCAAAACTATCCCCTTCCCAAAATCCATGCCCCCCCCCGAAAAAAATTTCTGGCTACGGCCCTGGTCTCATGTAGTCACAGTACTGAAACACCGGGACTGTCGTTTTCCAGCTCATCGCGCTAGAACATTTTATCTCCGTAACCAAAATCGCGTACTAAAAAACACACCGGGGGAATCGTTTTCCAACGGCTGGTGCTACGACGCCTCGGGCTTAAATACACGAGACGAGACTTTTACACCAAACCTGTATACTCTACCCCCTCCCCTCCCCTCCCCCCACCCCCCCCCCCCCCAGCACGGTTTCGTCTCCATGGGCAAAAACGCCAAGGTGCCAAAAGAACACTTACACACTGCTGCTCCCCCCCCCCCCTCTCCTGGAAGTTTCCCGTTAGTGGAGATGGCTCGGTATTTTAGTTCGCAATGAGTATGTGAACACTCTTTGCGTGCTTTCACACGGTAATGCAACTACTCAGGCGCAGAGAAATAACCATAGTAACCATTGCTTGTGATATGCTCATGCACGTACACTTGATTGCAAACACGGCTTATCAACGGTCGCTTACAGCAGTTGGGCAATTGTATCCCGGAAAAGACAGGGCGCTGCCATTATTGGGCGTGAGGGAACCGCTCCAGAGAAACAACACGGCATGTGCAGATATTTCTCGCAGTCCGTGCGGTCTCTTCCATTTGTTATCTCCAGTTATAAGTGATACACTTGTACTAGGCTAATAACGTCAGTTACAAAAGCCTAGGAATATAAATAGAAATTCTTGATTTTTGTAATTAAAAATTTTGAAACTAACAAGCGGAAAGAAATGAAAATGAAACGAAGAGTAGAATGCGTTTGTCCTAAAAGGAAGGGTTTGGATAATACGATTATATGCGCGTTTTAGACTAAAACTATTTCAAAATTTTGCAATTTTGTGAGACATATATAGATCGCTACGGTGAAATACCGAAGATCATTGCGCATTTTTCAAACCGTTTTCTGTGTTGCTGCGGTTGTAGTTTTGCAATTTGAGGGGGAATTGTAGAGTTAACTGTGTGAGTAGTCAAGTGACAAATGGAGTGTCTTTGGTTTAGGCGATCCGTGTAGTATGTAGCACACCGGATCCTTCTGTCGGCTGTTAATAAATTTTCTTTCAAACTCCTAATTACAGTTTTTGTGATGCTGGGTTGCTTGATGAGGTGCAAAGTCAGTTGCTGCTGTACTGGCCCGCCAACGGTTGACCTCGTGCGCGAAAATTCCCGCTGCAGTTCAGTGAATATCCAATATGGCCAGATGGGTTTTTTTTTTTCTTCAAATCAGGCTCGCAGCAGGAACCACACTGCGGCGTAAGCGCAATACGGCTTCGAACTAGCATGGATTGTCACTGGACAGCGTACCCACTTACATGTAATTTACAGGCTGATCAAAATTAAATAGACAGGTTTTCTAATATTAGGCGCTTAGATTTACGTGTAGGCCACCTCTACAGTCAGTTTATGCTTCCAAGGGGACACCTAATTAGTTGGTAAATAGTACTGATGTCGGGGGCTTAATTAACTGAAATTTAATAAGTAACTTTTTAGTGGCTGCAGTATGCAGGCATGTTTGCATTTCAAAGTTAGCCGCAATCGTGTTTCTAAGCAGTTCCATTTGGCAAAATTCTTCTATCACATCCGTACTCCGAGACATCGCATTGCGAAGTTAACTTTTGATTGCCGTTCGCATGATTACGCATTCTAAACAGCGAAGACCAACGCAAAGCTCCTCTCTTTTGTGACGTGCCTGCTGTGTACAGTGTTTCGTTTGACAACGGGGTGGAGGCATAGGAAAAAGTTATAACTGGCACCCTTTCAGTCTTGTCTGGCGTTATCGTAATCTGCAGTAGTAGGAACCGCTATCGAAACGCACAACAAAAGGGAGGAGCTTTACGCCCGTCTTCACTGTCTTGCATGCAAAATCATGCGAACGGCAAGTAAACTTTGCAGTTCAATATCCCGGAGTACGGATACGCTAGAAGAATTCTGCGAAATGAAACTGCGTGGATACGCGTTTGCGTCCAACTTTTCAATACAAAAATGCCTGCTTACTGCAGCCTCTAAAAGTTAATTATTAGGTTTTAGTTAATTAAGCCACCTACGTCAATAATTACCACCTACTTCTGCGTCGCCAAGTGCGCAAAACCTCACTGCAGAGGTGGTGTTCACGTAAATCTACTCACCTAATTTTTAAAAAACCTGTCGACCTAATTTTGGTCTCCCTGTATGCGGTTCCGTAAGCTCCTCAGCGGCAGGGCGTGCACCGTTCTACATCATCAGGAGCCCCGTCTGTGCGGGTGGTTGTGTTTATGCACACCTATCGCATGCGTCTATACTCCGTTTCATGCATCAAGTGCAACGCTGTGAAAGCTAGCGCTCTTGTTTGCACTCTGTGCTTCCGCGACCAAAAGTAGTGGGTTGCTTGCGGTGAGCCAGAAACAATAAATGCTCCGCCGGCCACCTTAAAGCATAAATATTTATCATCAGCTTGACGAAAAACGCCCGTGTTGCCGGACAAACGATCGAAATATGCGAGTTTGTATTTTATGTGTGTCGCTTTCGCATCACGTTTTCGCTCTCCGCGCAACCTTGAACGCCGTTTTTGTTTACTCTTTCAGGCAGCGTTGAAAAAATGGCGTCCAGCTCTCGGGCTTCGACCACACCTCCTGTACGGATTTTTTCGAGGGTTTGCACATCAAAGTTGACAAAGAACGCCAAGCGAGTAACTGCAAATGTGTACGCCCGTACCAGGATGCGTTTCCCGGCGAAATGTCTGGAGGAAGTACTGAGTGTTGTGAGCGAGAACCCCGGAGTATCTCCCCGTACCGTGGCGATATTGAAGGCAGAGTGTCTGCGTGGGAATTTGGTGTCTCCAAAGAGAAGACCTCGCGACGTGACCATATCAAGCCCGCGAACTGTCAAGCATGACAGCTTCACAGTCCATGCCATCTGTCTGAAAGTGCAGAGCATGTACGCCAAGAGGGAGATCCCGACACTGCACAGTGTGCGAAAGGCTACGAAGATGACGACTTGCCGAACTTCACGAAAATCACCTTGTGGAGGTTAATGAAGGACATGGGCTTCACGTATGATAAGAGAATACAGAATCTTGGCATCATTGTCAGGCGCCGCAAGTACCTGCGGTCGATCAAGGAATTCCGAAGACAGGGCGGGGGGAATCGTTGATGAACTTCCCAGGAAGGTGTGACCTGTCAGTGGCGGCTTTCTCCACGAGAGTCAACTGGCAGAGCTGGAGCGAGGACACCTTTCTATCCAGCCTGCTCGCGCTGCTTCATACTGAGCCGATTCCCCAGAAGGCTTTGTTACCGCGACAAAGCAAACTGTGTTTCCTCGTCGTGTGGTTTTGTTTGTGGAGTTTAACGTCACCAAGTGACCTGTGCTATGAAAGACACTACATTGTAGTGCTGTCCTGTTCGGTCGTGAAGTGTATACAGCCGGAGCAGTCATATAACCTCTGCAAAAACTGGGTGGGAGAAAGGAAGGAAAGTAAGAAGTCGGAACCCACCAGGAAATCGACCAGAGGTGCTTTCCTATAAATAAAGTTTGTTTTTTAAACCGCGAAGGTCAGCCTCCTCTTGCAATATCTGTGTATGACACACAATCCGTATTGCCACTGTATACATTTATGTATGGCAACAAATCTCCAACTCATGAGCTAGTACTGTTTTTTGCCACAGCATTAACCTATGCCATATACATGTCCTTAACACAGAAAAACAGGCAATATCAAGGTTCCGTATGTAAAAACAATTGACCTATCCATGATTCACTTGCGAATAAGAGCCCCGCTTACAGAGCTCTCTTTTCAATGACAAAAGAAAATATGACTGTAGTTTCCGGGGGGAAACATTGTAGTGAAGAAATAAATAAATCACGCACAAGAATTCTCAAAATTGTTGCATATATGTATTCGGACTGGAAAGGGGAAGAGAACAAATTTAAAATATGTATTATGCGTTTCTGTGCCAGAAATCAGTATTCTAAGGTACAGAAATCTGTTTTCTGGCCTTTCCCATGAATACCAAATGATACGTTATTCGCACCAAGTGCTTCGGGCTACTCCACAGTGCAGTGCCAAAGTCGTTTCCAAATTGTTTCGGCAAAAACTGAACCCGTTGCTCTGCTGGCGGGCCCGGTATAATCAATATCATGCTGAGTGTTTTAAGAGAGGCACAGAAAGAAGTGGATCATCAGGGCAACGGCGAAAACGAAAGTTGAAAGTGAGAACCTGTTGGTAATTCACCCTGGTTGGAGCAGCTGTGCTAACTAATCAATGAATTAAAGTGTTTTTCTTACACAAAATTCTCGCTCGAATCAACGAGGTAAACTAACAATGCTGCAGAATCGGGACAAAATCGCCATTGCTGGTCAAACATCGCTGCGAGCTTGTTTCGGCCCGCACAAATGAGCACGGTATGCATCCAATGAACCCATTCGCGTGCAGTTCATTTCCGCATGCGCGTAGTGTTTAAGTTGCTGAGAACGAAATAAGATTTAGAATTGAACTCGCAGAAGATGTGATAAAAAATAAAAAGAAACATCTGAACGCGGTTTCGAACCCATGTACTTATTGAAAATTCAGCGTCTTTTCTCCAGAGCGAAGCGTTAGACCACACGGCTACAAAACCGCGCGGAGCGGTACACCTTCTTGCCTTGCGGACTACTTGTACAGCCTTCACAGCGTTGCACTTGATGTATGAAACGGAGTATAGGCACCCATTAAAGAGAACCGGTGAACGCGGAAGCTGCTTCCAGTTACTCAAGCCGCGATGACGACGCAGCGCGCTCTTGTCCGTCGGTGTAGGCTGAAGCTCATCACAAACCTTTAACGGCCGACCTTGGAGGTAATGAAATGCCCGGATGTGAAGCGTTTGAGTCCGCTTGCACGATGCAAAGGTGGCCCGTACGCCACTACTGCATTTCGTAGCGTTTGAGTGTCCAGGCGTGCATACATAGTAAGGCGCGCCATCTCTCCGGGATACTCGGAGACGAAACGCTGTTCAAATCGAAGTGAGCGGGATTGAGTATGGTAGGCAGGCTGAATAAAAGCGCCGCCAGTTTTGTTTAACAGAAGATGCGTTCTGTTCCTTTGTTGAGTTTTCAGTGGTTACTTTTTTTTACAATATTTGCGCCGAAATATCATGTGCAAGTCCCTTGTAATGACAAAAGCACCGTTTGGAAATGCAGTGTTTCGATTTGGAGCACAGGGTCCGTGGACGACAGACCCTGACGTCCAGGGGCGCGCGCGTTTGGAAAAGAGATTGCCATGAACGCGTAGTATCGCCTGCCTTTTCTCACGTAGTTTAATTGTCGTCGCTGCAGTTTATAAACATAGTCCACAATGTAGGGCACAAAATCAGGGAAACGGGGTGTGCCGTGTTCAAATTATTCCGAGTAGCGCACTACTTGCGCCTCACGGAATAACATCCGGCTGCGGCGATGAGCCACCGCGTCAACCTCCGTTCCTCTCCTTAAGTTGTAACCGAGTCTAGTCAACTTAGTGTTCCAGTACCGCACTGAGTGCAGGCGGACTTAAAGCCTGTAGAGTCGTGACAACCTTGTTGATGCATATAAAAAACGAAAATGTACCCCGCTAAATATATTCGGGAATCAACTTGAAATGAAGATAGCACGTGCTCTGAATTGAAATCAAGTAATGACAGAGGTAGTATATAGATACAGGGGCTGCTTCAGCGTTTTTAGTGCTAAACGCAAAATAACACGCCCTCAAGATTTTCCCGTACGTCACTTTGCGCCATGGATACGAAAATCGCAAAGGAAATATTAGGCATACCTAGAAAATAACTTTATTTTGGCACGTTGCCGGAGCGAAACAGCCGTAAAATGTCCTCGACATTGCGTCGTGCGTCCCTAGCAAGTACAGTGTATTGACCTGCAGCGTTGAATGTCGGCGCATTATTTCCGAAGTTTATCAAGTCTGCAAACTATTTTTTTTTACTGATGGACACCCACCCCTACTCACATGACTTTACATTTCTTCTGACTATTCCAGTAAAATAGCAGTTACGGCCTTTTTCTGTAATCCCCCTGTTGCTGTAAGAATCCATATTCTGAGACGTTTACAACAACACGGTTCACTTACTGGTTTATCACCACTGAACTAGCGTAAGGATTGAATGGTCTCAGGAAATTCTACTACTATCATTTCTTTCTATATAGCAACATTCGATCAGGGTACTCGTGTTTGCGATAAACTTGGCTCTGCCGCCCAGAATATTCTGCTAACGGCCCCACAAGACGAAGTTCTGAAAAGACTTTTCTTCGGTAGGATTTTGTTTTGATTGGGGCATTGCATTACCCGCACTACAGACCCGTTGTAATGCGGGGACAGGGTTCGGAATAGGGTAAGGGGCAATTGTTCTGGTGTCGCTTGTGGTGGGCAAGGGCCTCTTTTTCCAACGCCCATGCTGAGTAGGAAGCCATGTCCAGGCTATAGCTGTATGAAAAAGGAGTTCATTCGAGTGTGGTTCGCCAGTTGGTGACGTACCAAACGTTTCTCTTTATTTTGCAGGTTGCACCCACATAAGCGACGCTGTAGCATGGGCGCATGTCCAGAAAAAAAAGGGTTCGCCTCCTCAACACCGCCTCCGTTTGAACGCCGTGCTGGCCCTGAAAAACAGCGAGCAAAACGGTTAGCATGTCAGCAACCTGTGTGTCTTCATAGGGCGTACAAGAATGTGTACTTCTCGGTTAATACAAAGACACTGGTCACCTAAAAAGCCGAAACTAAAAAAAAAAAGCAATTGTATTTTTATTTGTTTGCTCATGTTTCGTATTCGTCTTGCGTTATCATCTATCGTGGTGCGGAAAATGCTTTTTTTTTTTCATTGAACCCAGAACATGAAAAGTACGCGATGACCCCACTAGAGCCAAATCGGTTGTTTCGAACTCACCCGACGCTCATGTTCACCACGTAGGCTAAACTTCTCTCTGACGTGCATGCCCAACGCAACAGAGGCTCCAGTCCCATAGTAAAGTTATGGACAGCAGTCTCAAGCAAAATTAAGATATTCCTTCAAGTGCGTTATGCACTCCCTCCGGAACGTGAAACCGACACGGTGACTACTTCGTATTACGTCCGAATATTTTTCGGACTTGTATAACCAGTGAGTAATCTGCTAAATTCATTTAGTCGTTTACGAGATGATTTGCTTTTTTATGGGGTTACTAACCGAGCTGGAAGTCCCGCTTACCTTTGCAAACAAACAATATTAACGAATAAAAAACAATAAACACCAGAGGAAGTTTATTTGCGGCGTTGTCGGATTACAACTTGTTTGGGCTTGCAGGTAGCAGGCAAATTTTGCAAGTGAGCTAAAATGCTTTAAGGGGGATTTTGTTTGGCGGTTTTAATCTCGTCATGCAGGAAAGGCACTGCAGCGATGTGAAATGCCGTTTCTAAAATCGGACTTGCCTCGAGGTTTGAAATGCCGTGGGGCCGAACTTGAACCTCACCTCAGTCCGCACATTCACTCAAACTTTGCGCCCCTCAACCTACCCGCTCTGCAAATCCCCAGCATCTGATCCGAACATCTGACCCTGATCACGTGGTACAAATAAGGTCCACTGGCGATTGACTTTCCCGTCACGAGGTGGAAATCTGTTGCGTACATCCATCGTCTGCATATATATATGAGCACCTGCAACCACAGGTGTACTTTTAAAAACCACACTGAGTGTGAATCCCCGAGCCTGAGCCTAGGTTTCCAAAATCCATCTCAGACTCAAGTAACGGCCTGCATGTTGAGCGATGTCGAAGAATTTCAATTTGTCTTCATTTTGGCGATTTGACATTAGGGGAGGTCGTAGTTTCATACGAGGTCCCCATTTACACGTCACTCGCTTCTACGCCTTCTACATTTAGTTTGCTAGACGTGGAGGAAATTTCCAAACGACTACTCTGCAGACTGCAGTCGCTCTCATCGCATGCTTCGAGGGTAGGCATTGCATCTAGCTTTCATTTGTATTTATTGAAACAGCCTGAAGTTCCGAAAAAAAAATGGCTCCGTGTTGAACTAGGAATACACACGCGCGCCACACCAAAAATAACGTGAGAAATTGTTCCGCGGTTACACTATTTCGGCAACGGCATTATTTTGTCTTCAAGGCGAACCATTAACGCGCGGTACATTGCAACACGCGCAAAGGTTCTCGAGCGGTGAGTTGTCGGAGCTATCCTCGTTCCAGGTTACCGCGACAGATGGCGGTAACGTGGCTTTCCAACTGCGTTTCTCTTCGGGCAGAATTTCTCGTAAAATCGTAATGCAGGAAGCGTGATACGAAGTGCAGAGGAACCGATCTTCTGTTCACTTTAGCGTAATCTTTTTTTTCTCCGGTAACCCAAGAGGGGCGGCATGTTCAATTTTAAGTTTATCAGGTTTAAGATATAACCGCTTACAACTGCCTCGTGAAAACATAACGAGTAAATATTTCGCCAATCGCTATGGTCCACACTTTCTAGAGGGTGCAAAATGACAAAAAAAAAACGTTTTCCAGTCTACACAGTCAAAGCAAGAAACTTCGCCAGCCAACTGCGTGCGACTGCCAGAACACGCTGTAAATTGTTTGAGTGCACTATATTCAGATTACTCAGGCCACGCGCGTTGTTCAATGCGCTCAACACAGCCTATCCTTCCATATTAACTATGTATTTGCTCCCGAGGCGCGTTCTAACAAAGATTTACTTTAGGTGTAAAAAAATGTTAAGGCATTGTGTAAAACCCGTAATGTAGCTTCAAGAAAGCCGATGACATCTACAGCCTGTTAGATTTTTAGTGCGGAGGCATTAAAGGCCAACGCTTCTTGGCTGGCCATCACGGTTGTTAGCGCGATCCGCCGGCAGGTGCAGCGTGGAATCTTGCGGAGATGTTTGAAACGCTTTTGCATGGCTAAAGCTTAAGGCGTTTCACGGGGATACCAGCCCTGTACCAGTTGATTTGGTTGTCGGTACTGCGCGTTGAAAACACATTTGGCGACGGGGAAATTTCGGTGCATGGCGGTCTATAAATTGCAAATTGAGCGAAACTGAGCTGGCGTCGGCGTAAGAATCCGAGAAGCGGCTCCTCCACCGACTGCGAAACGTTAAGTTAGCGCTACTTTTCGCAATAATAATAATAATAATAATAATAATAATAATAATAAAACTGTGGTTGATTCATTTGCCCCAGGAATCGGCCCAACACGAAAGTGAAATGCGCAGCAAAATCTGCAACGAAAGGACCATAATTTGTGGGTCGGCGGCTGTCTTGTGGGTGTGATTCGCAGCGACGTCATGCTGGCGGGTCGCTTCGGCAAAGGTGCGAACACTTTGGTTCTGCTCCGTGGCGTGTACGGCCGACGGTTGCGTTGCGACGCGCTGTGCCTGTGGAACGCGAGAGGCAGTGGGTTCGTAGCCTGGACCGTGAACGCGCGAACGCGTTCCGCTTCCCGCTGGCGTTTCTATTCGGACCAAATCAGTTACGTTCGCGGCATTCGCCCGTCGGCGTCGTCGCCAGCCATTTTGCCGCGCATAATGCAAGTTTTTTTTTTTTTTTTTTCCAAGGGGCCATCGCACTGAGTAAGGGCGCAGCTTACGCTGCCCGATCAAGGCGCCATGGAACTGTCGGCGGTCGTTAGCGTCATGGTGCACTACTTCGCTTCACCTCTCATAGACGGCAGCCCCATCCGCGTCAATGGAATTTTTCTGCGTTTCACCTGTGGTCATTGTGCTGGCGTCATTTCCGTGGCGGATATGACGTCAGTGAAATCTTGGTGTGTCCCGGCATAAAACACTTTCGTGTTAAAAAATCACCAGGCCACCTCCACTAACGTGACACCTGGGGAAGAGAGAAGCACGCATTGTATAAGTGCACTCATGGCTTGGCGTTTACTGCTAACGGACCTGAAACCGTGAAGGGGTAGAGGAACACAGCTTTGCTGTAAATGTTTCGTGTCTTTGAAGCACGAAGCGTTCTAGCGCGAGGGGTAAACGAGTGTCCCGGTGTTTTTTACTACGCGTGACGTTCTGTCGCGAGGCGTAAGTGGGTGTCCTGGTGTTTTAGTACCGTGACTACATGAGACGACGGTTACGACGACGACGACATAAGATGTCGACAGCCTGAGCTCCTAAGGGGCTTCGCCCAAAAAAATTCGAGCCCTTCGCCTACTGTAAAGATGAAAGACCAGCGAAAGTGTATTGGTGGGCAAGTATATTATATTGACTTATGTATGATGACTTGCAACATTGATTGAATAAAGACACATGCACATAACTTCCTTGCAATTATTTCTAAATCAATTCTCATATAATTTATTTGGGGATTGTATCTATAAGACAAGCGTTACAGCCGTTTTCTAATATGCTGAGCTTCATACCATTAAACAAGCGTTTCGCTGCATTCTCCGCCAGCAGCTAGCACAGTGGGTTATCTTCACAGATTCGAATACTGCGCTACAAACTCTTCGAAGTGCCAGCTGCTTCAGCATTCACGAACATATATCCCGCGATGTCTCTTACCTAAATCATCTAGTTTGTGTCGCCGGACACCGCGTGATACTGCAGTGGATCCCTGCCCACTGCGGCATCATAGGCAATGAAAAAGCAGATGAGGCTGCCAAGAGAGGATTACGACTGCGGAACGTGAGGAACATTTTCTTCACGAAGCACGATGCCTCTAGGCTAGCAAAGGAGCTTGTTTTCAGGGAAAGAAGCACCTTCTGGTCTCTCCCGGAAAACCAGCACCCATTCCTGCATCATGTCGACCCAACTTTGGCACTGAGGTTACCGGAGCGACTTCCACGTCGGCTAGAGACTTTGCTCCATCGATTACGTCTCAACGTAGCGCTCACAAATACCTACCGGCATCGCCTTGGCCTAACTTCGAACACGTACTGCGACTAATGCGGTTCACCGGAAACAGTCGCGCATATTTTACTGGAGTGCCCTACATACGGTCAATCCAGAAACGACATTGTACAGAAGATCGAGTGCCTCAACCACAGAATTCCCAAACTTTAAATGCACTTCTCGGACCATGGCCATCGCCCTCGTCTCAGAGTAAAGTGCTAACCGCATTATTTTCATAACTCAATGACATCGGTGTCGCTGAGATGATATAGGACCAGAACATCCTTGCACTATGCAACCGTCCATAGACTTTTCACGTGTCGCACTGACGGTATCCCAACACACACGCTACCTTTTATTTCCTTCGTTCTTCTCTCCTTTCCGCCTTACTTCCTGTTGAAACTTTATTCCCTCCCTGCCACCCCACAGAGTAGCATGTTCAGCCTGCCGGCAGACCTCTCTGCTTTCCTCTAATACAGAGCTCTCTCTCTCTCTCTCTCTCTCTCTCTCTCTCTCTCTCTCTCTCTCTCTCTCTCTCTCTCTCTCTCTCTCTCTCTCTCTCTCTCTCTCTCTCTCTCTCTCTCTCTCTCTCTCACCACACTCCCTCCGTATAGGCATACGTATTGAAAGCAGATGGAAATTCTGAAACGGATACAAGTTCACTTTGAAATAACCAATTCTGGCGAGTAAATTAAACTCTGTGTAATGATGGTGTCATCTTAGCGGCCAATTTCGGTTTTAATTTATGTCAAGATGCGTACATTCGATTGAAAGTTCTACACGGTATTTTTCAGAGGCTCAGGAGCGGGCGCGCGCAATTTTTGTGTCCACGCGACCGGATAGCCGCAGGCAATTTTAGCTGGAACCTATGCAGACGAACCTCGTTATAACGAACACTGATATAGCGAACTTTCGGCTATACCGAACTTTGGTTGGTCAAGCTTCATTTCAGCGCCATTTATTCTTTTTTATAACGAAGTCAAAACCGCCTGAGCCACGCGCGATATCAGCTGTAACGAAGAAATACTGCGTTCGCGCGAGGCTTTAAACTCGATGGCTAGTTTTAAAAAGCAAAATATAAAATAAAAAGATAACAGTTTGCAAAACTAGAAAAGTAGAAAAGGCCTTTAAGTGCGTGGGAAACTCCACCCGGCAGCTGCGGTGAATAGCCGCCATGCGAAGATCACGTCCTTCTTCAAATAAATTACAACGCACGCCTGTTTTGTCAAACGTTCTTTGTTACGTTGTGATTTCACGTTGCCATGTTCCGGCCCATTTAGTTTAAAAGGAGACAGCTAAGGATTGCCTCGTTTTTAGCGGGTTCGAAAACTAGACTAATGCGCTTTTGTATATAGTATTCTAGCGCGAGCCAGATTGCCGATTTTAAAGCAAAGCTTTACTACTTTCGTCCGGCGATTTCGTGGAGGACGCGCGAATGACCTTTTGACCAGCGACACACCCCTCGAAGCGCATCGCGTGATTCGCCGGGCCCGCGGTCACCACCGCCGCTGCGGCCGAGCCAGCCAACCACCCCCGCAGCCTCCCATGCATGCGGCGCTGGGTCGTTTCGGGCAACGTGACTCGCCTCGCGCCCGGCGTAGAGGAACGGTGCGTCCGCCATGAGTGAACGCCGCGTTCGCCCGGCCTCCTTCTGTGAGCGTATATTCTATATACTAGTATATTCATAATAAAATGTAAAGCAAAAGCAGCGTCATCCTGTTAGAGTGAAATCTTCCGACACTATGAACGCAGTGTGTTATAGTACCCGATGCATAATTAGCACGACTAATCGTACCCTGGTTTATTATACACGCCATACCATTTCTAAAGCTTCTTGTTTCTTGAAAACTGCTGCTTGCTGAAGCAGCAATCAGTTCCCCCACAACTCGGGTGTACGCTTTGACAATATGAGCCCCGGGCTAGGAAAAACTCATTCTCGCGTTTCAGATCCTTCCCAGTAAATTTCCTCTCCTTAAGCGCGAGACACGTGCACGACGGAGCCGTCGGATGCGATGCACGAGTGGTAGGAAATATATGGCTGCCACGGCGAATCGTACGCGTGAATTTGACCCGCATGGCCCGATGCGTGCGTGCGATGCGTCGTCGGCATCGCTTCGCCCATAGAGTTTCATACTAATATATATTATACTCGGTGACAACTTAAGAACGGCACCGGAAATTGCCGCTGTGCCTTATCACCGTAGCCGGATGTTTCTCCGCGCGGCGCAAGTAGGGCGTTACTGGGAATACTTTGAACATGTCGTGAGCCGTTTCCATGATTTTTTGGACTTAACATGCTTATAAAAGACTCCAGTGACGACAAACGAACTGCATAAGACAAGGCAGACGATATCACGCATTCATCACAAACCCCTTTCAAAACGCGCGCTCACTGACGTCACGGGTCCGGCGCTTTGGTGGAGTGATACACTACATGAGGTGGTGCCGTTCTTGAGTTGTAACCGAGTATTGGCGGTGAGCGCGAACACAGGCGGCGCTGCGAAGCGCGCCTCCGTGACGTCAGCTTAGGGATTCTCGCATTGTCGTCTGCTTTACTCAGGATCACTCTCCCTGCTGTTTCTTTGCGGTCGGTCAACGTCTGATGCTTGTCCGCACCAGATTGGCGTGTGGGTAACTTTTTATCATAATAATAGGCTTAAAATCGCATACACTAGCTCATGGTGTCAAAGTATAGTTTTGGATACCGCTACGGCAGAAACATTGCCGGCGCCTGTGCGGAGCGCGAAGAGTTGGAGCTAGGCGTTAGCTTCTCATGTAAGCATTCGAACAAAAGGAACAGTCAGCTGCTAATAACCGACAACAGCGAAAATGGAAGACCAAACAAATTCTAGGCCTTCGGGGCTGTCGGCTTTGGCAGAAGGCATCACGATTCCCGGTAATCATATGTAAGGTAAAACAGTTTTTGCAACCTTGCCGAACGCTCGAACGCGTTTTGTCACATCACTTTACGTTGTCAAGGCATGAAAGTTTGCCGACATGCACTATAGACTGCAAAAACTGTAGGTTGAGTTCCAAATAACCCAGTGTGTATATACGCGCGTGCTGATTCTATACCAGTCATCTAACCAGTATGGAGGTTTATTGAGCAAAACGAGTCACGTCTTCGTTAAATTTATAGTAACACATATATGTTTGTTAAGACTTGGAGGGATATTTCGGACATTTTGCACAGCCATATCTTCCCGATATTCGGATATGCGTTATAGGAAAACTGCACTCAAGAGGAGGAGGAGAGTAAGGGGAGGAGGGGAAAACTTTGTTTAACAATTAAATCGATCTGGTTAGTGGGCCGGGTCCTCAGACCAGGACAAGAGAGTAAAAGTAATTTTCTTCAAATCATAGAACGCCATCCCGAGTAAATAGGATTTGTTCTTTGCGCCTGGAAGGGTTGAAAAGCAATAAAGAGCTACTTGAATTCTTCTTCGGTTTCGAGTCTTGTAATATATGCAGGTATACTATTTATTACGTTAGTTAGCGAGTATATCATGCCTTCAACACCGTAATCATGTCATCATTTTTCGAGTTGAGAGTCAGTTCCTTATGATAACAATATAATTACGGCAGAAATTCGGAGCACAAAAGCCGCCTTCGAGTAGTGTGGACCACGTTGTTTAGGGCGCGATCGCGGTGGCGTAGCACAAACTTTCTTATTGTATTTTGCATGTGAATAAACAAAGCACGCTGCGGATATGCACCTTCTTGCACGCAGCCGTAATGAAAGCCAATTTGTGAAGAAGGGAATGTATGCCATACAAAATGAAGGAAATATCCACACGACCTTTGTGAGGCTCCCAAACATCCCGAAACCTCCTAATAAGAAGTTGGTGACGGCGCAGAAAAATTAATGCGTTGGGCAGAAAAAAAGCAAGAAACATTAATCCGATACAAGACAACAACGAAAGAAACAGAAGAAAGCCGTTTTAGTTCCTGCTGTGCGATGAGCGTGTAGAGGCCGCTGCTTGGTACGTAGTATTAGACTGTTGAGTCTTCATAGGAGCATCTAAAAATACTGCAGGGAAGCCTACGCATTTTGAATACTTATCGAGAAGCTCTGATCGCTGATCCTCGCGAATAAGCAAGAAAGGACGAGTTACACACGATCTTCTGACCGATACTCTGAAGAAAGTTGTTCTCTATCTCTTCGTGTGTTGCAAACTTGTGGGGGATACAGCTTAGAATTATTCAGATGCGTCAGAAGCTGGCAAAATAATTCTGAGTCGCTAGAAATACGCTTTTTAACGCACTACAGCAACGAAGCGGGCGATTTCTAGCCCAGGCACTGTTGCCCCTCACAAGCGGAGTGTAGCAGACGACAGCGGCGCGAATCCCTAAGCCGACGTCAGAGCCAGGGGGCGCCACTCAAAGATCTCACCGCCAATAGAGGGAAATCTGGAGCTGCATTCGCGGGCCGCCGTGGGCGGCGCCATAGCCGCTAGCGACGTTCCTCGCCTCCTTGGCTTGGTTAGCTACATGGCTTCTTTTTCATCTTGAAGCCAAAATCAATAAAAAGTGGTAACATTGTTTTTTTTTTTTTGTTCATCTTGCATGAAGCTTCTAAATAATCCCTGACAAATACATCTTTCTGGAGCTTTAATTTTACAATAATAAAACAAATTCGATTAATCTTCTGCAGTAATATTGTTGCATTTTTGCAGCCAGAGGCAACTTTCCAGCCTGTTCGTGAGCCATGCCAAGGACAAGTTGAACGTGCCTGCCGGGTACATGACGGCACGCTCGCTGAAGCGCGGCTCCCCTAGACAGTGACGCCAGATTCCCCTCTAGTGTATATTGGTATGTAACACTATGGCTTCGCCCACTGTATTCGCTCCATGGTTGCCTCCCTGTTAAAGGGACACTGAAGTGAATTTGTCAAGCTCCCGTTTTTGCTTGCACTGCGTAGACTGGCTCAAATTAGCACACTTTTCATCGTTTATCCGGTTGACAAATCGGTAATTATTTTACAAAGCGCGAAAGAAGAAAAACTACCATGCGCGGTTTGCGGCGGCCGCACCAACTAAGGCTGTGACGTTGGGAGGAGGGGCGCCGTGATTGGACGATGCCCAAGGTTAGCAATCACACAAGTTTCGGTCTTCGGTTCTGTAAAACATAACCAATGGCGTTGTTGGATGGGCATTCTCAATATCTCAGTAATCATCGTACCGCGCTTCTGCCATGTTGTCGGCTGTAAAATGCACAAGATAAGCCTCCCAGGACAGCTTGTAGTCGTAGCATTCACTAGCCGAGACCTACGCAGTGCATGAACGCCCTCCGCGTACCCGCAGACGCCCAAATGTCATGCGCTTTTCCCCCATATTTGGAGCTTGCCTCCCTCATGCCTGTATCGTAAAAAGCGTGTTCGCACCAGGCCAAGGGTCTGTTCATTCTGGCCTGTGCCCACTGCCTGCAAGCAGTCGGTGCTTATGGCAACAGCACGCCAACGAGAACTCGCTAGCGCGCCAGTGCCAGCCTGCGCGCGTTTTGTGAACTAGTTCGTGTAGCCATGAACGTTGCGGCCCAAAAAAAGGTGAACTCAATATAGAAAACATCGGCGGAAAACAAAAAAGTTAACTTACAAAAAAAAAGCACGTAACCGCAGGGATTCGAACTCGTGACTTGCAAAACATTTGCGGTGTCATACCTAGCGCCCCAGACCACTGAGCCACGGAGCGGGACGCGAAGGCCTTGCTAATATAGGGTATATATTGTACAACCGGTTTACACTTTTATTTAGTTTTGGCATTTCAAGCAGCTTAGGTGACTATTTGTTGTACTGCGATCGTGCAGTAAGCGTCGCCCGAGTTTCCACAGTAGCTCACGTCTAGCAATTGCATTTCGTAGACGGAAAAGCGTTCGCAGATGCGTAGTCGTGCTGCTGACCGCTGTGCTTGTTCGCCCAGCGCAAAAAAGTGCTTCCCGCGCCCTAGTTTTACGCTGTACGGTAAAAATATCAGTTGATTTTATTTCCTTAGTACCTATATTGACTTCGCTGACTCTTCTCCCGCCTTCAAGAGGCCTTATATTTTCCTACTGGCGTACCAGTCAGCGAAGCGTCGCATGTGCGCTTGTGCAGCGCTTGTGTGAAGCGACCTTGACTTGGAGCTAGATACAGTGTACAAACAAACCAAGTAAAGAAAGGCACATTCTTCCATTCACAAACGTGTCCTGGCTTCGTTTCAACTAAGCGAACGAATTGCGACCAAGCAATTTTTTTTTAACCTCCTTGATTGCGACGACCCGCCGGCGGCCGGCGGACGAAACGCTGGGCCGACTGACTGTCGGCCGGGGAGCCGTGCAGTAGCGCAGCCGTGGCGCAGCCAATTGCCAGCTCATCCCCTCCTGACGTCACACGAAAACGCCACAGAAAATGGGCGAGCGTAGAGGACAGCATTTTCGAATTAGTTTTTCTACTAAATAAAATCGCGTAAACGCGCCTAGAGTGGTCGAAACATGGCCTGGGGACTCCGGACTACAATTTACGCTAGTAATCCCGCAATGTTTACATATCACTTCAGAGTCCCTTTAAGACGTCCTACAGCCGATGTAGATACGTGCAAGAGAAATCTGAGCAGGAAAAGAAAACATTTATCAACTTGAAATAAAAATGCATAGTGCTATTACGTTATGCATTGCATTTTACGTGTTCAGTAAAGCGTTGTGGGTACGTTTATCACCGACGACTCCGCTCGTCCATGCTGTTGGTACCGCGTTGGCAATATGTATACCAGTGTATGTATCGTCGCTGGTCATGCATGGCACGTGCTTCTTTTCTGCTCCTTTGAGGTGTTCTCTAGAGCTTTTTGTCGCTGCCAACTTCGCTCAGCCCTTCCTCATCTTCTGAAAAACGAAAAATAGAGAAGGCAGAAAAAAAATGCGCTGCATGGACTTGTGGCGGGAGCTGCTTCTTTCTTCACCAGAGCGCTCGACGGAGACGCGCGAGCACGACCAGCGCTGCGCCCTCGAAATTCTCGGCCCTACAACAGCTGCCACTAGCGCCTCCTCGGGGCTTTGAAAGAATCTTGCGCAGTGACGTCATTATGACAACACCTTCGAACTCTCATTGGCTGCGGCCGCACGACGGTCGCAGCTATCGCCCGATTGCATCTAGTTCGCCAGTCGCATGTCGTGAAGCGGTGGACACATGTCCGTCCGAGCCATCCGGTTTCCGACGCGGCGCGTCAAAATATTGAGCAGGTTGGATGGGTGCGGGTGCGGCCTACGCGGAGGGTCATCCGGCAGCCAAACCGGTTCTCGTGGCGGAGACGCATGCGGGGACGCGTGCTTTTCCGCTCACGTGTTCGACCCTTAAAGGAGCCATGAAGTCAAAACACAGGTTTGGGTTATTCGAAAGATTTCGTGTTTTATAGTGCCCCCAGCGCTTGTCCGAATGCAAACGATGCTTTATTCACTGAGAAATTGATTAATGTAAGCTAAAATTGTGATTTTCCCGCTAAATCGTGCGTTTTCATTGTCTGCAATGACATCACAGGGCCTTGTTGACCGTTAGTGAACCTAGATGGCACCACCACACCTCGGCAAGCCGTTTTCTGCCTTTGGTTTGTTTGTGAACGTATTCGTACCTGGCTTGTCTTGTTCATGGAGACAATCGTTTCGTGAAACATGGTGCTCGCCCGACAAATACGGCACGTAAGACATCGTCGCTTGCGTCAATCGGGCAGTGTCGTCTGAAACAACCCCGCAGCCCCGCAGTCCTGTGCAGCTAAAGCAAGCATAGTGCGCGCAGTACCAACAGCAGTACGCATCGGTACTTCTATGTTTCCGTGCTTTCATAACTTCCACTGTTTTTCCCACCATTCTTAGGGCTTTAAAAAGAATAATTTAAGCGCAAATAGCTCGTTCGGCAAGCTTATAAGCTCTGCCTAATTTGCGTTTGCTTTTACCGCCCTCCGCCAATCGCAGAGCTGTCTGGTATGACATCATAGGTTCTGTTGCGGGGAATGAACTAGTAGGTCGCATGGCCATTCCCTTTTTTCCTAAATATGTAGCTTATTAGAGCGAAGTGTATACGTTAAAAGTGGCGTCAGTATGATTCTAACGAGGCAATCATTTGAATGAACCAAACTTGTGTTTTCTTTCATGGCTCCTTTAAGCCTCCTCCGACGCGGTACGACGCCAAAACCGGTCCTGTACGACCGTGCTAATGATCAGTCGCGCGCCAATCGCGTGCTCTATTGTCATGCATGCGTCTCGCGCTTTGCTCATTCAGCAACATCAATCATCGTCGTCACCTCCCTAACGGTGTTCACTGCAGGACGAAAATTATCACCTCCACGGTCTTAACATGCATGGGTCTTCCCTTAAAACCCATTGCACGCCACAACGTAACGTCTCTGAAGCCAATGTCAGCCCTCTCGCACCACTCGCACGTCGCCATTGGGGAATGCTGTGTGCGTGAGCATAAAAGAAGCGCGATGAAACGGACTGGCTATAGGTGCGTTCCAATCTACCGTTTAGACAGCTTCGTTGCCGTCTTCGCGGACAGTACGCCATGTTAAGCCCCGTTCCAATTCGAACGAAGCAGTCTAAATTGACTGCTTCGAGGAGACAGCAACGAAGTCAGCAACGATGCAGGCTACCTTCCTGTCTAAACTCAACTAAAAAGCGACGCCAGCGCCACCTTTTTGCGTTTTTACGTTGAACCAAAAGCACTTGTTCCTTTATTTAAATATTTAGTAAAATTTACTAGTGATGAAGGTGACTTTGCCTAGTTTTTAAATCACGTAACATTTGTAATAACAACGGTAATATTAGTTACGAAACTTGCGGCTTGCTCAACTCAACCTGTCTGCTACGACGCTGTCGTCTGCGCTCATGTCTGCGCCGGTGTTGCGTTTGCGACCGCGGCGCCGTTCCAATTTCATTCCTTTAGACGTCTAGTTAGACAGCTTCGTAGACTGTCTACCAAGCTGTCTGCGAATTGGAACGCAGCATAGGTCGTCTGCGTATGCGCACAACAGCCCAAACAGGATGCGTCTGATCCCATGCATGGTTACTCGTAATGAAAAGTTGCATACACTCCACGCCTAATGAACCCATTGGTCAGTTTCCAAAAGCATTTCTTCGTCAAAGCGCGTACCATGGGTCGTGCTCACAAAGCTAAATAACGTACGGAATCGGTTTCTTTTAGGAATAACCGTTTATCATCTGAGTATACCCAAAAGATGCAACAGCGTTTCTCCAGATACTGTTAGCATTTCCGGTAATAATCTGTTTTGTGAAATACTCCAAAAGAAATGCGACCTCATTCTAAAATCAGGGAATGTGAATCAAGAAGTTAGCGCCCGTTGAATTCAGTTCTTGCTGCCTTGTTCCTAAGCAACCTGCCTTAGCCTCCAAAAGCAAAGCACTGCCCTGGGAATTTTCCTTTCTGATGTTCAATTTCTCAGCCTTGTACATCTCTAACGACGTTTTAGCTTCCATTTTTTCTCTCCATTCTTCAGTTTCAACAGAGTCCTTCAATGCTCTGGTTTCAATGTGCCTTGCCTCTTTTTTGGTTCCCTTGGCTGTTTTGGATTCTCCACTGTTCTTTCCGTATTTCATCGTTAGCCTTCTGGTCTTCCTTAACTACTGCGCGTCCACGCTGTGTCCAGCGGCAACGATGATGATGATGATTGCTATTGGTTTCCCCTTTGAAGCGGGGTGATGACATGTCATCTTACCAAAAAGGACTAATATACCCATGTTTTACACTCTTGGTTTAATACTAGCGCTGCTTAGGGCAGGCACAAAAAGCTTATTAGGCGCAAAATACTTGTTTTCCCGTTACAGGTGGTAACTGTCTTAGGCAATAGTTCCCCTATCTGATTTTCGCCCACCAGCATTCTAATCTTCTTTTCGTCCCCTCGACAGCCTTGAAGTTAACTTCCTCTGTGATACCCTTAAATCCTAACTTCCTCTGTGATACCCTTAAATACTACGTCAGTGGTAGCGTCATTAAAAACCATTATTCCTGATTTTTCTGCACTGAAATTTAACCCGAGGTCAGTGGCTTCCTCGCCGCTAATATTTATTAGCCGCTGCATATCGGTTTGGTTATCTGCTAAAAGAACAACGATGATGAGGCACAGCGGCAACTTCCGTTGCCGCTGTGCCTCATCACCGCAGCCGGATGTTACTCCGCGTGGTTCAATTAGTGCGTGACTGGGAATATTTTGTACGTGGCACGAAGACGTTTCCATGTTTTTTTTTTGGCTTAATATGCTTATAAACTAGTGTAGTGCAGCGACGACAAGCAAACTACGTGAGAAAAGGCAGGCGATATCGCGCATTCACAGCAATTTCCTTTCATAACGCGCGCGCCCATTGACATCCGGGTCCGTCGCATAGGCGGAGTGATACCGTACATGAGCTGCCGCCGTTCTTAACTTGTTCCCGAGTATATAAATATTACCTATACTAAATAGCGCCCATAGTTTCGAGTAACCTGCACTCACACCCATTTGAAGAACAAAAAAAAAAATAACGATAAACTCTGTGTTCTGCCCCCCCCCCCCCCCCCCCCTTCTCCTCCCCATCTCGTGGTGCTCGTATGGCAGGAAAACGGGTATACCTTAGACGTTGTTATCAAAACGTGGACAAGGCATGTGCGAAAAGGCTAAATATGTTGTCGACGAAATATCTGAACCTGACCGGGAAGAACCTAGCGGTAAAGACTATCCAAAATGTGCCAAATTAGGCACAAACCTGAAAGGGTTAAATGAAATTACGAAGAATGTAAGTTGACCTCTCCCCGTCTTCCAGTGCATGAGATGTGATAATGAACCTCCCGAGCAGTAATCCAAGCGCTGCCAACGAATAAAATCGGCATTCATAAATAATTAGGAAGGCTTTTCAAAATGGCGAGAAGTCGTGTAGCCCGCGGTAAAAAAAAAAAAAAAGAGAAGTTCTTAGGCATAGCGATAATCGTTGAGATGGAGACCTCTGCCATCTTCAGGCGAAGGTATTTGATGACGATAAGCATTGGGTAAGTTGGAAGGCCGCGGGGTGACTCTAGATGCATTGCGGTAGCGCTGAAGGGAAAAACCGGGCCAAGGATAACATACAGCCACAGCCACCCTGATGAGCGCAAGAAGAATTATCCTCGAACTGCGCACTGTTTCGTCCAATATTGAACCTCCCACCCCAGCCAATACGCAATTACTGTACCCACAAACACTTAATTAGCCTCCATTACACAACGGCCTCTTTAGTTTCGTAGGAATTTCTCGATTATACGGGCAGTGTAATCGAGGTCGACAATTACGCGACATTAGTCTATATTGAAGACCGAAGACCCAAAATTTCGCAACGTACTACCCCGCCCCCTTCACTCATTCGGCGTCTGGCCTTTTTTCTCCAATAAAAACGCTACAACACAAACATTTTTTTTAAACAGCGAAGCTATTTAGCAAACCGTAATTTTTCGCGTCCGCAGTCAAAAAATACCAATAAATGACCGAGCGCGCGCACGCGAGCGACGGCCTCGCGGCGACCTCCCAGCAGTTAACAAAACCAAGAAAATGCCTAGCGCTGGTGCGTGGGCGTGCCTCGCAACAACCGCCAGCGTCCCCTGCGCAGGTTTGTCAAACCAAGCATACCCACTTTAGGGAGATTGGCCAAGATTGGGGGCGACCGCCAGGAAGTAAAAAGACCAAGAAAACGCCGAAAATGCGACCGCTCGGGCGCATGTTCGTCAAGCCAAGCATAACCCATGTAGGGAGATTGGCCAAAAAGAAAACTCCAGCGTTCACTGCAATCGTCGCAACGCTGGCTCGGAACGAGATAGACTCCAGCATCCGCAGTAATAGTGGCAACATTTTCTCGAAGCGAGAAAGACACGCCGCTCCAAGGTGGTGTCCAATGATTATCACTTCCAGAAAAATGAAAAAAAGCTCACAAGAAGCAACACTTACAGAGTAAAGTTCGTTGCGGCAGCGAATAAGGAGAAATTCGGCTGCAGTCGTGGAGTTAAACATTCGCGATGGTCGCGTGAAGGTTGCGTAGAGCTTCGCTACATTCAAGTCTTACGCGTTAATGTGAGCTTACTTCATATTTTCTTCCTTTTATTATTACTACTAGCATTTAACCCTCCCCACGCATTCACCAACCATCTGAAGTAGCAAGCCCAACATTACGCAGGGCTGACCTCTCGAGTCTCATTAAAGAATTCCCTCTCTCGCTTCTCTTTCTCAGCGCTGCCGTGAACAACTCAGGTGTAATGCACGTGTCACTTTTACCAGTCCTTCATCTTCGTGAAGAAGAAATGGGGATTGCACACCACAACACGAGAAGGTTTCTATCTGTGAAGTTGCATTGAGCAGCAAGGCACCAAAAGCTGCGCGGAGGTTCACCACTGCCTCGACAGATGGCGGTAGTGAACCGAACGCCTCAGGAGTACGGCGTTTGCGAGCAATGGATGGAAGCCGTTAAGAAACGTTGGCAAATATCTCATTCATGTTGATTTCACCCATCTTGTGGCCGCTGAAACGCGGGATTACTTCGCCGTTTTCTAACGTTGCTCGCAATTAAATTTTCAGTCTCCTGCAGGATGCCTGTACCTGCTAGGGACATCGTTCGAGACTCTCGACTGCACACCGTATCACCTATCGTCTCACTTAGAAAGTCAGAGCCGTCGATCCCGATTGAACGTAAAGCCGTATACATCACAAAACCATGTGAGTACTGATTTACTTCGTACTTTTTGGCTCGACAAACATCCACGCGCTGTTCCGAACGCTGTACTGCCTTACTGATCTACATAATAACCCACTACAGTGTTTACAAGAAACACAAGGAGAGTTTTTCCGGCTTCACAGCCTGAATACACGTCACTTTTAATTCAACTTGTTTATTATTTATACGTTTACTTATTTGCAGGTTACTGCTACCCTGAGTGCCAGAGCTTTGAGCAGGTGTGCGCGGTGCAAAAGGCAAAAAAGAAGAAATAAATAATATGCAAGCACGAGAATACACTTCTAGGAAAACAGCGCTCTGAGGGGGAAAAAAAATGGAGTAGCGTGCTTAAGTAACGGCTGAAATATTCCTCGAAGTAAGAAAATATATACAGCACTAAACGTGCCACTTAATTCCTAAGGCTGGCTTTCGTTCTTGGCGCGCCACTACGAGCGGTCTGGTCCCAAGAAAACCCCTTTCAGCAATTGTTTCAAAATATATATGAAAAACCGTGATTGATTCCTCTGTCATAGGAATCGGTAAAACACGGAAGTGAAATGTGCAGCGAAATCTGCAGCTGAGCATCATTTGTGGGTCGGCGGCTATCTTGTGGGTGTGCTTGGTGAGCGACGTCCTGCGGGTCGCTTCGCAAGGGTACTGCGTCATTTCCGTGACGGATATGACGTCATAAATCTTGGTGTATATCGGCACAAAACACGTCGTGTTAAAATGGAAAACAGAAAACACCCTAAAGTAAATAGTACTAAAGGTTGCTTCCCCGCACGAAGCCCCTGTGTGAAGGGGTGACCCTACAGGCCGCTGGCTTCGTTGAAATGGCGCGGTCGTCCCGGATATGACGTCATTGAAATCTTTGTGTATCCGGAAAAAACACTTTCGTGTTAAGCAGAATGACCACATTCGTTCGTCCGATATGGTATCTTCAGATTACTTTGCAGGTTACTTCCTAAAAATTCGTGAAGTGATGTAAACGATTAGCAGGCATAAGGTACCGCTAACCTCGTACGGGTCATTTTTTTTTAACGCGATTACCGCTTTTTTTTTTTACTTTGACGCGTTACGCAGTGCAATTTGCAACATCACCGGCCTGCTTACCTCGCGGGCTTGCCTTTGCGTGTTCTCCGCAGACGACAAATAAAATATTCCTGTTCAAGATTTTTTTGGTCGTATGTTCGTGCATTGTACCCACAACAGTCATACAAATGTGTTCACTGTTCACGGTAAAAATACAATTCACTAAAGCTATTTTTGTGCAACATGTGTAGAGAGGCACAGGCCCGTATAACAGCTTCACATATGTCTTAAGTGTATGATCAGAGGCATATAAGCGCGCTTTTTTTTTTTTCTTGGAAAGCTACCGCGTACGTTAAATGGAGCTAAATAACAGCCGCACGCGAAACTGTAACATTCCTTTTAAATGTCAATGAAATCTCTCCGTCGGCAATTCCCCAAACTTCGCTCCCGTGCTCTTACAGAGTCAATGTTCCTTTCTTGCTAATTTGCAGGCGGACAAGCTGCAATCCCAAAACAATGCTTCCCCAAGATTTGGCAATTTCAGGCGGCTGGGTATCCTAAAGCGTGCCTTCAACATATTAACGTCTTTTTTCCAAAGTTAAGTTGCCCTCTATGACAGCCCAACGTGAAAGAGCTAAAAATGCACTCGTGCGACTGCGACGAGGAAACGCTTTCTAACTAAGGGTCACTTTCTTGGACTGCGGCAAAATCCCGCTGACGGGCGTATGGGGGACAAAGCATTTTGTCTTTTCTAAATGATTCGCACTGGCCGTGGTACTCTAACCCTCGGGTCCCAGATCTTTCCCCTGTTGCTGGTTCTTGTTACTCTCTGGTTTTTTTTTTAATTTACCCTTTCCTATTGTTAACTCATCATTTCTTCTTTCGTTTTACAGTAAAGCTGTCTATGGCTAGAGCCAGCAGATCGTCTCCGGAAAAACGATGTAACAAAGCACGTTGCGTGCGGCCCACTCGAATCTCGAGATCGTAAAACTGTACGCCACACCTTCACCCATGGAAAAACTCATCAAAATAAAGGTTCACCGGACTTCTATTTTAATATATGACGGCTTGTATTCCCCTAGAGAAGTGCTTCCTGGCAATGCAAATAGGTTTACAGGTGAATCCCACATTAAGGGGATCGTTGTAAGCTTGGTCTTTGTAAGATGGCTTTCCCACATTCAGTGTTGCGCAGTGAAGCACATCCATCTTCGATGGGAGCATCATTATGGAAAGTAGCTCTAACTCTTGTTTTATACAAACTATTCCGAAACACGTTGCAGGAAAATTAGCGACTACGTCGACCCTAATGTTAAGACGAGTTTTATTTCTTTTCAAAATTACACAGTTCGCAGTGAAGTTGAAAATATTGGGGAATTATCGCCTGGCTTCTACGAAAAGAAACGGGCAGTCCCACGTTTGTCCGCCGGAATAAAACTCTAGTCCTTCCTATACTTTCATCCGGGTAATTAACCAATAATTAACCAGGCAGTATGATCGGTCGGAAATGACAAACAAGCGTGTTTTGCTTCGTGCGACCCTTGGACTACGATCCGGCCAAAGCGTATTGTCGCTCACCTCGAGGATCGGCACCACAGATTATCCTTTTGTAGCGTAAGCTACACTGGCCGGGGTTGAGCAGTTTCGCGTGGACCCTGAAGGGCCGTGCTGCGCAAGCGCGGGGAAACATGTGATTGGATTGGATTAGATTAAATTTTTCCCAGAGTAGAAGGGCACTGATTTTTTTTTTTTTTTTTTGTAGTGCCACTATATGTACACCTCCCATCAGAAGTAGCAAGTTCCAGCCGTAAGTGGGGCTAACCTATTCAGCATCCACTGAATTTTTATCCTTCTCTCTCTCTCTAGCGAACGTTCACGTTGCGAATATTGAGTCGGGTGTTCTTCGGGAATGGCTTGTGAACCCGAAGGCAGGAGGAAGGTGGCGTAAAATGGAGACGCCAACGCTTTTTGCACCCCGCGTCGCACCTACAATCCTTGTACGTGCCAAATGTATCCCCCCCTCACAATTCTGCAAGACATTCATACGCAATATGAGCGGACTGACTGGTTTGAAGACTGATTAATGTCACAAATTCACAAATCAACGCCGTGTAAATGTCGTTTAATTCTGACAAAATTTTGAAGAATAAAGAACGATGTACTGGGTTGGTATCTAATTATCTCATCAGATTAGGGTTGAGAATTCTTTGAGTCATTCCCGCAAATTTTTCGTTTTTTTTTTTTTCTCCCCCACGAGACGGGCGCGCTCTAAAGCGTCTCGTTGACCGTCCGTCGTGCCATCTTCATCGCGATTTTCGCAAGGTTAACTGCCGCGCACATACAAGTCCTCAAAGCGGCATTTCATAGAATGTCGGCGGTTACAATTTGTGCACGTGGCGCGCAAAGAAACAGAACGTGGATATTTACCACGAAATGGGCGAAATATTTAGATCTTTACGACTGAGACGGCAGTGTGACGTCACTAGTGTGATTCGATCGGACAGCAGCCGTTAGAGGTCGTACTACGTGTTTTTGTTTCTCTTGTTCTGAGGGGTACAGATGAAGTAAGGCTGGTTGGTGAAATAAATGACAACCGCGTCAGAAGTAGGGACTCGGAAACTTTGCTTGTGTGTGCCTGTAAGATTACTGGGAACAACTCATCCACTTAAAATGGTATTTTGCGTCACCAGAGGGATTGGGTGATTCGAATATAAAAAAAAAAAATAACGGTAACGTATTAAACTCCAAACGTCTACTGTGCCCAATTCATGCTGTCATTGCAAATAATGCTGTCAGTATCAATTACCTCATTTGGGCACAATCCGTCTCGAACAAATTGCATTTAAGGAACACCACAAAACAGCACTGAAGAATATCTCAATAATTGTTACGTTTCCAAATTTGGTCTAAAAAAAACTGTCCCTTGTTTCCTTATTCCCTCGCATAGCCAGGTTTCGATCACGCCCCGCACAGAATAATAAACAGCTCCGCCGAAACACAATGTCGGAAATACATGGAACAGGCCGCCTAACGTGATTTCGGACATATATGAAACAGGTGAAGCGCAATTGTGGACATATATGTAACGCTTATACCTAACATGATTCTGGGCATGACAGCCCGATATTCGCAACCTATTTTCGATGTGCAATGGTGCATATCTGCTTAACATATATCTACAGACTCCGCGTAATGCATGCGAATTTAGCAAAACCTTATGTGTCACGCGTCATTCTCCTTTAAATCGCAGCCAAATAATCTGGTAGACCAATGTCCTTAATTAACATTGTACAACTTTTGTACAACTTTTCACGCTTAAAAAGTGACTTGCATTAATCGCGAGTCGATTCCCCAAATGCAGAGTTTATTTCAAGTGCCTACACGCAAGCTATATTTGACGAGAATGTCTTCAAGTTGGACTAATGTGGGCGACGTTGACAAGAACGCGTGGGTGGAAACGTCCGCACTATATATCCATCAGTCTCTACAATGTTCGCCGCATAATGTGACATATGAAAGGGAGAGCAGCAGTGTGCCGACATACTTCAGAAACAATTATGGACGAGTAATATTGTGTTGCGCACGGTGAAATGCATAGAAAAACCTCGATACTTACTATGCCACTAATGAAAGCGTTTGTTCTCTGGAAGAATTAGTTACAAATGCTGAATGCTCACGGCACGCAAACACGAAGTCCCGATTTTTCACGAGTGTATTATGGACAAAATTATGTGAGAACGCGCTAAAACAGCTAAGTCTGCTTGGATGACACACGCTACAGCTCCGCACTTTTCGTTTTTGTCCTGTCAGACTTTAGTTAGAGCGGAATGTGCTCGCAGATCGACATCGCACGCCGCTACGCCCTCAAAATGAGTAAACTTACACGCAATAACTGAATATCCAACAGTGCTTACCTGCTTTACCAGCCGTTGTCGGCCAAGTTGTTGAACATTACTTGCCGCAAGTAAGGGGCTCTGCGAACAGCCACCGCCTCAATTCCACCCACCACGTTCCGAAGAAACGCACGCTTCCAACGGCGCCAGCGTCGCCGCTACACCAGAGACATAACCGCTCACCCGCACGCCGAAGCACTCCCACCACCGGCCGAAAGCCGTCTGCGACGTTCCTCGCGGCCGCGACTCTGAGCAGGCGAGAGCGACAGCGGTCACCCACCGCGCATGCGTCGTGAGCCGGCGGCGCGCGCATGCGCACTGGGAACATCGTCTGCTCCGCGCGCAGCGGCGTTTTTTTTTTGAGGCGGCCTCCCGAGCCTCCGCTCCCGGGGGGAGGGGGAGGCGGCCAGGAAAGAGGTATTTCTCGCACCGCGGGAAAGAAGGGGTCTCGCGCAGTGATATGCCATTGGCGGGGGGGACGGTATCCACGGCGACGCCGCGCGCTGAGGCTCGCCAAAGAGGGCGGCGCCACCGATCCCCGATGAGCCGGCTCGCCTCCCCAAGCCCGGCCCTATCATCGCCGGCACAGTGGAGCGCGCGCCAGCGGGCCGCCTGCATCGCCGCCGAGCGCGCCATGAGCTGATTGGCCCCGCCCGGTGCGTGTGGTGGCCGACGGCGGATCCCCTCGAGTGCAGCAGTAGCAGACGACGAGGTCGCGATGGCGCTGGGGCCCGCGCCCGCTCCGGCCGCCGTGTTTCCCCCCGGCGCGGCCGTGGGCGGCCCCGCGATGCTGATGCTTCCGACGCTGAACTTCTCGGTGAGCCAGGTGGCGGCCGTGTGCGAGACGCTGGAGGAGAGCGGCGACGTGGAGCGGCTGGGCCGTTTCCTGTGGTCGCTGCCCGTGGCGCACCCAAACTGCGCCGAGCTGAACAAGAGCGAGGCGGTGCTGCGCGCCCGGGCGCTGGTAGCCTTCCACGCGGGCAACTTCCGCGAGCTGTATCGGATCCTGGAGGGCCATCGGTTCGCCAGAGGCTCGCACGCCAAGCTGCAGGCTATGTGGCTCGAGGCGCACTACCAAGAAGCCGAGAAGCTGCGCGGCAGGCCTCTGGGACCCGTGGACAAGTACCGGGTGCGCAAGAAGTTTCCCCTGCCCCGCACCATCTGGGACGGAGAGCAGAAGACGCACTGCTTCAAGGAGCGGACGCGGTCGCTGCTCCGCGAGTGGTACCTCCAGGACCCCTACCCGAACCCCACCAAGAAGCGGGAGCTCGCGCAGGCCACGGGGCTCACGCCCACCCAGGTGGGGAACTGGTTCAAGAACCGGCGCCAGAGAGACCGCGCCGCAGCCGCCAAGAACCGGTGAGTCGGTTCCCTTCGTACTAGGGGCCCCGCGCGGAGCATTTGTATGCGCGGCCCGACTCGTTTCTCCAAGCAATAATCGCAAATTATGTCGGTGTCGCCTCCTCGCTGCAAAATGGAACGCACGTAAATTAGTTTCCGTGTGGCGACTAGCTTACGCAAGCCTCTTCTTTTTTTTTTTTTCGAAGCCGGGCGACAGTTAGAATGTTAACACGTGGCCTTTTGACCACCGTTACCGCGGCGCACACAAATGCCGAGGAACGAGCAATTGCCGGATAACGGTGATGACATTGCTCAAGAATTATTGAGGATGACAAAAAAGAAAATGTCGCCACGAAAAAAAATATGTATAAGGGTGACAAAACATTGTCGCCAGTAAAAGAAATGGTTTTGATGGACTTTTTTGAGCGTCGCGGTCTATTGTTGCTTATTAAGTGAAATGTAAAAATACAAAACTCCTTCGCTCTCTCTCGGCTATTTGCAATTAGTTATAGAGACCTGGTTTAATTAGGAGCCTGAACATTCAACAAAAATTAAACACACACGAAGCCTTAGCACAGCATTATAACCATCACCAGTAAAGTACAACTTGTATTGCGGCAAAAATGTGAAACAGAGTATTTCCCGCCGCTCCAGTTGAAGAAACACAACCGTACCGAAGATATGGTGAATGGTGGAGCTAAATTAGGGTTGCATGCGACATTATCAAATACGTTGCGTTTCTTTTCTCTTTCTTTTCATGGTTCTGAAGTTATGGCATGTTGTATCGCGCGGCTACTACATGCTGAACGTTGTTGTACTCCGACTTGACGCAGTGTTCAAGTTGCTCAGCGACTCTTGCTGGGTATACCCCATTTTGAAACGTAAGCAACAGCCTCCTAAACCTTCAACGGAAGAAGCTCTTTCGTTTGTTAAAGGATCACGTTATCAACAAACCTAGTGTATAATCAGAAACGCGGGAAAAAAAATGAGCTTCCTTCGACTTTTAGCACTGAGCTTCCTTTGCCACTGAGCACGCGGGAAAAAAATGAGCTTCCATATTCAACTTTTAGCACTGAAATGGAACTCAAGCCGTTTGTGTTATAAACGTGGAGCGTGATGCATGCGTTTCTTCTTTGACGTGTCGTGAATGACGGGCAGGACCAATGCAAGCATGAGTGCCGTTAGATTCGTTAATAGACCGACACCAAAGAAATTGAGTCCGGCAAGCGAGAAACTATTTTGCTTTTCATTTTGTGACAGCTATCAGCATCAATGCCCGTACATCCTTTCTCCTTGGCTTATGTATCACACTGCCCGCGGATACTACTACGTCTGTGGGCGCATGCGCAGTACTGTTTCGTAAATTGAGGAGACCCAAAGTGGGATCCTTCTTCGGAATTTCCGTATTGCATTAGCAAGAGAGGGGCTTCACACCGCTGAAGTATACGGGACCTGAAGCGAAGTACAACTTCACTCGGTTTGAAAGCATAGCCTTTTGTACTCATCATCAGCTCCGTTCCAGCCACAAAATACGTTTTTCAACAAAATAAAAACGCAAAATATATTCAAAATATTCAAATTTCGCGCTACAGTGGCGTATTATGGGTCCGCTCTGTATTAACTGCACGTCGGAATTCAAAAGATACAATACAATGGAAACCGAGGCCCCCTACAATCGGCCAGCCATGTTTCTCGACACTGGAACTGGTAGGCAAACGCTATCGCGCAAATTTCAGTGACGTCATGTTTCTTGGCGATGGAATTTCAGGCAGCCGCGATCGCGCAAATTTCAATTACGTCATGTTTCTTGGCGCTGGATTTGGTAGGAAGTCGCGATCGCACAGATTTCTGTGACGTCATGTTTCTTGGCGCTGGCTTTACTAGGCAGCCGTGATCGTGCAAATTTCAGTGACGCCATAGGTAAACCACCGGGAGGTGTCTGGAGAGTCGCCGCTGCTTCACATGTTTTCTTTAACGTCTCGGTTAATTGTTGCAAGTTGGCGGTAAAATTTATGTCGTCGTTACTGGGACAAGGCAGTCTTTTTAATAATCCAAACTTCGAATTCGTCTCCGTGGCCCCTTTAAAGAATGCGAATGCCTTCGATAGGCCACCACCGTCAATTGTCGGTGCGAAAGGGGAATCGATGGAAGCGCCGAAACTGCAACAGGTGTTAGCCACCCCATGTGTCCCGAGAAAGGTTTTTAAAGCGAAGCTTTCCATGTCCTACTCATGGCGCATGTCGCGTCGTAAACGCACTGCACGAAAGCCAACTTTCACTGACGACGATGATGATCGCGGAATAATTGGAAGGAAAAAGCGCTTTCCGCGGTCGGTGTAGAATCTGGGTCTCTCGCGTTGTGAAGCTGTCGTCTAGCCGACGTCTATTCCAACACGGTCGAAGCAGTTTGGATTCGGAGAGGTGTGCATGGACGCGCATAAGTACAAAAATTGTGTACCCCTCCGTCACACGACGACGGGACTTAAACGCGAAGCTTTCTTCGTGCGAAATTAATTGGCAAAGGGTTGAAGTCAAAGCCGATGCGATCCAAACTCCAAACTTTGGGCGATTCAAAGTTTAGCAAGTCAAAGTCGAAGCCATATGCGGGTCCAGGAACAAACTCAGACGACAGCCAAGGAGTCCTTCGCGGGAAAGCTTCGCGATCAACCATCGTCCTCGATAGACGGAGGGGCGTACGATTTTTCTCCCTCTCTCTCGAACGCGGTTTTTGTTGGAAGGTTATCGCGGTCGTGCAGTCGTTGTCACCTTCCCCCAGTCTAATACCCCTGTCAAACGGCAAATCTAATAACTTTTAGAGGGAATCACATTAGCTGTGAGTGCCATTAGTTCGGTGCTACACGGGAATACTAAATGACATCCAAGCGAATGATATTCGGTGATTGAATGTCTTCGGGGAGGGCATTTGCAGTAGTTTTTGAGCCTAATAATGGAAAAAACATCAGAAATTTCAGATTTGCTGATGACATTGCCTTGCTAAGTAACTCGGGGGACGAATTGCACAGCATGCTTACCGCACTGGACAGAGTAGAACTGTGGGCCTGGAAATTAATATGCAGAAAACTAAAGTAATGATAAATTACCTCGGGACAGCACAGTGGCTTGAAATAGGTCGCGAGGAAGTGGAAGTGGTAAGCGAATATATCCACTTAGGCCAAGTTGTGACCCCGGATTCCAACCATGAGGCAGAGATAATTAGAAGGATAAGAATGGGGTTGAGTGCATACGGCAGGCATTCTCAGATAATGAATGGGCAGCCTACCATTGTCCCTGAAGAAGAAAGTGTATGACAGCTGCATCTTACCGGTACTCACCTACGGGCAGAAACTTGGAGGCTCACTAAGAGGGTTCAACTTAAATGGAGGACGTCTCAGCGAGCAATGGAACGGAAGATGATAGGAGTAACATTAAAGGACAACAAGAGAGCGGAGTGGGTCAGGGAACAAACGCGTGTTGATGACAAATTACTAGAAATTACAAGAAGAAATGGGTGTGCGCAGGGCACATAATTCGAGGGCAAGGTATAACCGTTGGTCATTAAGGGTAACAGAGTGGATCCCTAGAGAAGACAAGCGTTGCAGGGGGCGGCAGAGTGTTAGGTGGGCAGATGAGATCAAGAAGTTTGCGGGGATAAATTGGTCGCAGTTAACGCAGGACCGGGGTAATTGGAGAATAATTTGGGACGCCTTTGCCCTGCAGTGGGCATAGATAGGCTTGTGATGATGATGATGAATAGCCTCAGCGGCAGTGGTTTTTCACTAAATAAGCTTGTTTCATGACAAAGCGTGTGGCGATGTGTCCAAAGCCTACCGCTATTATTCCTTGCATGTTGTTTTATACAGACGAATAAAGAACACCTTTGCAAAGCTCCGCCATGTTTTATGCTAGATGCGGATTTGTTACCTGTCTCGGCTTGTGATGTTAATTCACCTAAAAGAAATCTAAACTTAATAAATCTAAAAAGAAAACTTGTTTCGTTTTATGAAGTTAAAGGTTTCAAAACAGCATAGACTGTTTACATTGTTATCCCGCACTTCTGAGACTTTCCCAATCGTCACTACCAGGGGTGTTGTTTCGGCGTCAGAACACCCCCCGAGATTTTTTTAACGCTGTACCGCCCCACTTCCCCCTTTCGAGCCTTTTTTTTTTTTTTACCCCTGCTATCACACTCCGCACACATATATACTTAAATGTGAAACGAAAATAAGAAATGAGATTGTCGGTAAGTTGACAGACCTGGTTCTAATTCTGCAAACCAGATGGCGTCGCTAAGCTGAAGATATATCGTCGCGTCTCCGTTTGCATGCACCGGACTAAGAGCGCGGATATAGCGCGGTAAATTCCTGCAAGACGCTATCATTTACGTAATAAAGCAATGAGACGCAAACAGGTTCAGCAACAACACCTCCGGGTCATATCAGAAAACGCTTCCGTGCCTCCGCTCAGCATTTTGATATCCATAAGTCTCAAAGCCCACAATTTTGTTCGAATTTCGTTAGAATTCTGTTGAGAATTTTGATATATACGGCGCCGCTTCATTTCTGCTTCTCAGTCTACTTTCTGTCTCGTGCTTATTTTGTGCGGGTAAGCGCCCATACCTCGACGCTTTAAAAATGCGCTCGAAGAAGCGACCCAGGTTTACCTGTGCGGGTTTTCCTGAAAAAAATTAATATTTTATTACTAACAATTAATTATTACGTTATAACTGTTTTCTAATAATTAGGCATAATCCCCCGTTTCGAAAAATATTTTTCACTGTGCCACTGCTCACTGCTGTCATTACCAAACGAATCTTCGCCTTATGGACACGCACGGCCAAAGTGAACGTCATTTACGTCTAGTGAAATTCGCTTTGAATGAGATTAGATTTGGCGCGTGACTGGGTGCATTCAGTTACCGCTTAACAGCATGGGTGGTGCGCCCAAAAGACAGAGTGACTTATACAGAACACTAAGAAAACGACCGATCTATTCTGTCCAGTACTTGCAGCATATTGTACACTTCTCGTATACAGCAAAATTATTCGCGAATTCAGACTCAGACACTCAAAGGCAAAGACACTCAGATGTGTCTTTATTTATCTGTTTTATATTTTAAGTGTAGATCACTTTAGGGGCTCCCATTGTCGTCGTAGCTTGCTGTAACGGTCGATGTCAAACGATTATGATGCTTAGCGCGCCGACGCAACGCAGGCGATGAGGCGCGCCGTAGTGGAGTGCTCCGGATTAATTTTGACCCCTGGGGATATTTATCGTGGGCCGAAATCTCGAACACCCATTTTTTTTTTTTATCTCAAGAGCTTGTATGGAGCAGAGGAAGTTTTCTTTCAAATAAAACGAAGCCGCCGCTGCTACGCCACTCAAGCCACATTCTAAAACCGAATGGCCTGTCTGCTAGCATAAAACTGTACTCCGTACTCCGTCCTAAGTTCATTGAGGTAATTAATAAAGACTCTAGCCTTTCTAGGGCTACGTGATCCCGAAAACTTTGGCATGTCTGTCTGCATGTCCCTAGATTCACCCGCCCAGCCAAAAATATAAAAGAACGTTGGACCGAGTAGTTCGCACAGGCAAAAACTTTCTTAAAGCACCAAATCTGTAACCACACTGTACACGCATGTCAACCTTGCCGAGCAAAAAAGAAAATGATAGGCATACCTGAGGTAAAACAGCCATACATAAGTGATACTTGTACTGTTCTTTTAATTAAAATTGCATGTGTGCTCGATTGTTGCTGCAGCAAATTGAGAAATACGCGTTGAAAACAATATTTCGACCCGAGGTATAGAAAAAGAGCTTGCGGAATCGCTAGCAGGAACAGAATTTTCACCAAGTGTCAAGGAAGGCAGGTGGGGTGTGACCTTCTGACTTGAACTTCAGTGGAAATCATGCATTTAGATGTGATAGGATTAATTACTAATTGGTTCATTTTACGCTGAGTTTTGGTTCATTAATTACTAATTGGTTCTAAGACATTGCAGAGAGCGAGACTAAGTTTAGATGTTAAAGAGAATATGAACTTGTCCGATGTTGTGATAGTGGCGTCATCCGCATATAAGACACAGTGGGCTGACTGCAGGGTGTCGGTAAGGTCATTTCTATAAATCAAGAAGAGTAGGGGGCCAAAAATTGACCCCTGGAGCACCCCTTTGCTACAAATTCTTGTTTCACCAAACGTACCTGCTGAATATGCTACGTATTCCCTATCAAGCAAGAGTTTTTCAAGAATGTTAGTGACGGACCAGTTATGCCGTACGCTTCGAACTTACTGCATAAAAATGTTGTGCAAAATGGACCTTTTTCTAGTAGCGTATAGCCCTCTTGCGGCGACCACCCGAACCACACTTGGGGGATTGTAGAAGAACACGCCCTCTTTTTTTCCGCCTGCCCTGCGCAGTTGAGGAGGCCGTCTCGCGCTCTACGCATGGTTTTGGTGGCAGAGAAAATTTTCGTTGGCAGCCGTAGCGCCTACCTGTCGGCTGCTTTCAGGGCTCAGAAAACGGAGCAGCAGTTAGCTTGGTCGGCGTTCGCAACTGTCGAATCCAATATGGCGTCGTTTCGTTTACATCCCCCCCTTCCCCCCCAATAATGGCGGATCGGTCGCTGGGAGCGAGTAGCGCATGCGCACAGCGCTACTGGAAAAACGTCCATTGTATCGAAGGCTTTCGTAAAATCTAAAAAAAAAAAAAACGGAGCCAACGAGCTGAGAATTACCTGTTGATCGTTTGTTATAGTCTATTAAAGAAATCAGGGCCAAGTTAGTAGAGCTTCCAGGTCGAAAGCCGGACTGGCAAGGCTTCAATAAGCCAAATTTGTTTAAATAGGTGTTCAATCTGTTGGCATATATTTCTTCAATTATTTTGATGAGCGAAGGAAGAACAGCAATCGGCCTGTAATAAGTGGTACTTTCTTTGACACCGTTTTTTGAATACGGGAATAATCATGGATTGGTCCAGCTGTTTGCGAATGACCCGGATTCGATGACGAGGTTTATTATATGACATATCGGAACGGAAAGGAATCTATAGCAGCTGCTTTCAAGTGGCGCATAGAAATGCGATCTAAACGTGGGCTGGTGTCTTGAGGATGCGAAATTGTCAAATGCACTTCTTCCGGGGTGGCAGGAAGGAGATGCAATGATTGCATTTTTTTTTTTTTGACGTCGTTGACTTACGAAAAGACGGAGGTTAACGCAAACGGGAAGTGTTCAATGTTGATGGTTCAGGAAAAATGATGACAGAAGGCGTTGGCAGTGTCAACGGGCTGGTGATACACGGTGTAATCGAACTTGATTTTAGAAATGGGAGAGTGTTGTTTAGATCTCTTCAATAAATCATTGAAAAGTGTCCACTGTTTCTTCGAATCATGTTTAGATTGTGAAAAGGAGTTTTAGTAGAACCGTTTCTAAGCCTGTCTTAATAGGGCGTTGAAAAGTTCTTATAACGCAAGCCATGGCTTGCGTTATAAGGTTGTTATTAAAGGGTCTACTTTTAATTTTTTTGTACAGATTATCTGTCTTGCGTATGCTTTTGAAGAGGCCCTTAGTCAGGGAAACTTGTATTTTTTTTACACATCGTGCGGTTGTAGTGCAAATTTTAACTGCGTGGAAGAAAGATGAGCAGAAAGAATTAAAAGCTTCGACTGGATCACGCACATAACTGATAACCGGCTAATCAGTACCACTGATGGTTTCTATTAATTTTTCTTCGTTGAACCCTGAAGTGAAGTAACGTGCCTTAGAAAAACACGGTTGAGTGTCAAAAGTAACTGAGATTGGAAACTGGCCGAAAATATCAATTTGTATTACCCCAGTTATTGGAATAAGTGGCAAGTTCGACAAAACATGGTCTATAAGGGCTTCGGTTCCACGGTTCGCGTGACCAGTGGGTAAGCTAATGAATGGTTCGTACGCAAAGCCTGTAAAACAGCCCGTGTAGGTGGCGTATGCATTAATAGAATAAACGTCCAGTGAGTTAATATTCATATCACCCATAATTGTCACCTTGTTATTTTCCATGAACAATTTATCGAGTGTGGCACCAAGGGCATTAATGAAATCAGAAAGCGGAGATGAGGGGGACCGATAGCTACAACAAAATTGACGTCGTCGACAGCAAGTTTCAACTTAAACCAATTCACATTTACTAACATCAATCGATAGGTGGTATCTTCGTGTGTGCAGTCGATATTTGGACAAATGAAAATGGCATGCTCGCTGAAGCCCCGCTCGTTTAGACAGAGTAACGCCAGATTGGTGTCAAGTGCAAGTATGAAACTCTGTCGCGAGCCCATGCTTCCTGGATTTGGAGAGAGAGAGAGAGAGAGAGAGAGAGAGAGAGAGAGAGAGAGAGAGAGAGAGAGAGAGAGAGAGAGAGAGAGAGAGAGCAACTTTTATTATGAGCGTTGATCAGAACATCATGTGGAAGAATGAAAGGGGCTAGACAGCAATGTCTCCCACTACACTTGTGGGTGGGAGAAGGGAATAGTAGCCGTGGTGATCCCGTTCCTGCCAGTTCTCCCGGATGGCCCGGGAGACTCCCGAATTTTGATGGTTTTGTACGAGTTTATTGCCGAAACAAGAATCTCCGGAATACGCATCCCGTGTTTGTCCAAACCTTTCCCCTGCTCTGGACACATCGCTCCGGAGCTACCTGACAATCCATGATGCAATCGTGCACCAATGGACATCGTAATCTGTGAAGAGCTTAAAAAGCATAGTTGGCCACGCGCGCACGTTCAACTCGTAAGTACCATAGTCAGCACCACAGAAACGCTGAATGCGAGAGGCAGCTCAGCATGCTCAAGAAAAATTGCGCCCAGTTCCCAGCATACGTGTCTGACACAACCCTCAATCACGTTGTTTTGTGAAGGGTCGCCGAAGCGAACATTGTTACTCTCGACAGTATTCCGAGGACTTCCTAAAAAGGGCGTCGTCAGCCACGTCGAAGATTTATCAATCGGCCCGTGGTGTCGCTTGTTTGTAGTTTGAACGAAACAGTTCAGTTCCTGCTCTGTTGTGACTAAATTAAAAATTCGTGTAAATTATTCCATTCTGCTGCTACAAATTTTTCTACGTGCCCGGTCAGATCTCCCTACTGCCATCCCGGCGAACGCGGCAGGTATAGCTCCTGACGCGAGAATTTATCGAAGCGTTGTTAATCCAGAAAGCGGGCGATGAGTGCATCAGTAAACCATATATTGCTCTTTCAGTAAGAGGGACTGAATTCCGGGTAAGCGGACCAGGACGCCATGTGTGGCGTCATGCGTGAATAACACGCGCCTTTAAACCTTTTCAGTCGTGTCGAACCAACTGGCACACAGCACGCTTTCACTTGTCCGGTTGAGTATCATCAGCCTCATCGTTACAACGCGTGCCAAGGACAAAGAGTTTCGTACTAATATATAATAGAGGGTAATCTGGCGCTTCAGCCAAGGAGGTTAAAAAAAAAAGAAAGGGCCCATCTCCCCGCGAGGGGGACTCGAGTAAATGCGTCGCATAGGGGGTGGGTGTATTGCGTTAACGTTTAGTGTTTGGGGAGTTGGTGGTAGTGAATGCGTTGTATCAGCAGCTTCTTGACGTAGTTTGAATGAGTCAAGGATATAAGGCGCGTTCGTAGCCTTTCATTCTGTGTCGGTTTTGTGGCGCAGTGGGAAGAGCACCATGTACCTCGCGTTCCACCCACAGGTAGTGAATGCGTTGTATCAGCAGCTTCTTGACGTAGTTTGAATGAGTCAAGGCGCGTTCGTAGCCTTCCATTCTGTGTCGGCTTTGTGGCGCAGTGGGTAGAGCACCATGTACCTTGCGTTCCGCCCGCAGGGTCGTGGGATCGAAACCAGGCGCCGGTAAGTATTATTTTTTATATAGTTTAGGGGGAGGGGTGCGGACGTGTTGAGAGCGAGGAGGGTAGCGTGATGCGGGAGAGGAGGAGTGGGGGAGAGGGCGCACCTGGAACGGCTGTTGCGGACGCCGAGGCACGCCGACAACGCCGGGTGACATCGTGAGTTAAAGAAATGCTCTGCATTTAAAATTGCGAGGCTTCAGCCGGTCTCCAGCGGGCGTGGCGTTGTGTATACAAGGGAGCGTTCCACTTGTCCTTGCCGTGCAGCCCGTGACCAGGCATAAAAATTTCTGTGGATACAAAAAAAAGCGATATTATTCTGAAAGATTATTTGAAGTTATTTTATGAATAGAAAAGTGGAGCTCCGGGAGATTTATTTGTCAGCGATTATTTAGAAGCCTTATAAAAAAGAACGAGAAAAACAATGTTGATCTTTTTGGTCGACGTTTAGTTGGCTTCAAGAGCAAAAAGAAGCCTTTTGGCAAGCCAAGCCAAGTGAGAGAGATGCATGTATGGCGGCATCCACAACGGAACGCGATTTCAACGGCAGATCTACGTCTATTCGCTGCCCTTTGTGAGCTCTTCCCATATTGTGCCCGATATGTCCAATCCGCCGTTCATTACGACCGACGCGAGTGTAAGTCCTCCCAAAGCACACGTCCGGGCACCACCAGCGGTGCTCCTGCAGGCCGATTTGTATTCGGAGTCTCTCATGTATAGATTGTTCATCCAAGTCACGCTAAGCCCCCCCCTCTTCCTAACACGCGGACGCACATCAACGTTATCCCACCCACCCTCTCCGTCCTTTTGTGTACTCTATTCGGTCCATATGCGAATCCCTCTATCGACTTCGTCTTTCCTATTCGTTTTTGCTCTTTGTCTTGCCTTCTTTTGTGCTCTTGCAATACCCGCACGCGGGTGTTCTTCAGCGGGGAATCCGTGGCGCGTTGCTTCCAACGGATTTTCGATTCGCTTTCCTCCCCTAAACGAGAGAGATATGCTTCGATGCACGTCGCGTGGCGAAATTTCCGCCGCGCTTGGCGCTCGCAACGAACTGGCGTGAAATATGAGCGTTTTTAAAGCGAAGCTGTCGTGCGCTATGTAGGCTCTGACCAAAATCTCGCGCGTGTATCAGGTCACGTGGGTCAAAAAATCGCACGTGCTAGCTCCTGACTTGGTGTAAAATGTTCTAATGTGAGTACATTGAAAAAAAAAAAAATCCCAGCTGAAAATCCCAGGGTACTTGACTATGGTATTAAACATGCGTGAAAATGTTTAAATGTTGTACAATGCGCATACCTTGTTTATGTTACGCGATAATATGTCTGTATACCTTTTTTTTGTTTACTGTGGATTTATGTACGACTGTTGTACATCCGTGCATGCACAAAAAGTTGTATCTCGTTCCCACTCGTGCTATAGCATCACAGGGGCTGCACTATGTTCAAATAAATAGATAAAATGAATTGGCCGATTTGACAACACTGTTATTACGTTGAGTTCCATTTACTTCTCGTAGTTAATGGGTAAGTCTTAAACGTAACAAAATACCGTTACAGAAAATGGCTGTAACTGTTCCTTGTTTGTCGAAACTGTCCCGAAAAAATTATACGAGAATTCGTTTAGAACGAATTCTAAGGCGCTACAGTTCCCGATTTTATAGCCTGGCGGGCAGAGTTATACGATTAATAAGTTCCGAAAAATGCGCGAGTCAAAATAACTTTATTTCATTTATTGAGAAGCAGCGGAAGGTTCCTTTTTTTTCCTTCGTGCAGAAGTCTCCTTGTATCTTTGCAATTTTCACTTTCTTCGAAAAAGTTGGACAAAAGCCAAAGCTTCGACTTGGATCGATGGTCGACATCTGACAAAATTATGGCCTTTGTTCTATTAAATTATGTCGTCAGCCACGCAGAGCAACGTGCCTTAGAAAAACACGGTTGAGTGTCAAAAGTAACTGAGATTGGAAACTGGCCGAAAATATCAATTTGTATTACCCCAGTTATTGGAATAAGTGGCAAGTTCGACAAAACATGGTCTATAGGGCTTCGGTTCCAGGTTCGTACGTGAGCTAAGGTTCAGCAATCCGTCAACAGCCAGTGTCGGTCGCAATGTAGTGATTCTCGCATGCCGGGTTCCAGGACAGCGAAACGGTATGGCGTCTAAGGCAATAACTCGCGAGGGAGGGACAATGCACGCGGCGCCAGTCATTCCGGCTAACGTCACTTTTTCAACCGCGATGGAGACCAATTTTACCGTACCCAATGGATGATTTAATGAAATCAAAAGCGAGATGAGGGGGACCGTAAACAACAAAATTGACGTCGTGACCACAAGCTTTCAAGTCACTAAACCTAACTCGGCATTGTACTTAAGCTACAATATCGATGTGGTAAATGTCCTTGCGAGACTGAGTTCCTGTAATTCGGATATCAAACGATTTGGAGCCCGAAAAAGGTCGCTACTGATGTTATGTTTTAGAGAAGGTGAGTCAATAATAAAATACTGGTCGCAAGCTCGCAGTCTTTTTACAGAGTAACGCCAGATTGTTTATGCAAGTATGAAACTCTGTCTGAGGCATGGCGTTGGAGAGAGAGAGAGAGAAAGAGATGAGAGAGGCGAGATGAGGGAGGAGAAAGAGAGAAGAGAAAAAGGCATTTCTTATGAGCGTTGATCAGAACATCATGTGGAAGAATGAAAGGGGCTAGACAGCAATGTCACATTTTATGGGTGGGAGAAGGGAATAGTAGCCGTGGTGATCCCGTTCCTGCCAGTTCTCCCGGATGGCCCGGGAGACTCCCGAATTTTGATGGTTTTGTACGAGTTTATTGCCGAAACAAGAATCTCCGGAATACGCATCCCGTGTTTGTCCAAACCTTTCCCCGCTCTGGACACATCGCTCCGGAGCTACCTGACAATCCATGATGCAATCGTGCACCAATGACATCGTAATCTGTGAAGAGCTTAAAAAGCATAGTTGGCCAGCGCGCAACTTCAACTCGTAAGTACCATAGTCAGCACCACAGAAACGCTGAATGCGAGAGGCAGCTCAGCATGCTCAAGAAAAATTGCGCCCAGTTCCCAGCATACGTGTCTGACACAACCCTCAATCACGTTGTTTTGTGAAGGGTCGCCGAAGCGAACATTGTTACTCTCGACAGTATTCCGAGGACTTCCTAAAAAGGGCGTCGTCAGCCACGTCGAAGATTTATCAATCGGCCCGTGGTGTCGCTTGTTTGTAGTTTGAACGAAACAGTTCAGTTCCTGCTCTGTTGTGACTAAATTAAAAATTCGTGTAAATTATTCCATTCTGCTGCTACAAATTTTTCTACGTGCCCGGTCAGATCTCCCTACTGCCATCCCGGCGAACGCGGCAGGTATAGCTCCTGACGCGAGAATTTATCGAAGCGTTGTTAATCCAGAAAGCGGGCGATGAGTGCATCAGTAAACCATATATTGCTCTTTCAGTAAGAGGGACTGAATTCCGGGTAAGCGGACCAGGACGCCATGTGTGGCGTCATGCGTGAATAACACGCGCCTTTAAACCTTTTCAGTCGTGTCGAACCAACTGGCACACAGCACGCTTTCACTAGTCCGGTTGAGTATCATCAGCCTCATCGTTACAACGCGTGCCAAGGACAAAGAGTTTCGTACTAATATATAATAGAGGGTAATCTGGCGCTTCAGCCAAGGAGGTTAAAAAAAAAAAAAGGGCCCATCTCCCCGCGAGGGGGACTCGAGTAAATGCGTCGCATAGGGGGTGGGTGTATTGCGTTAACGTTTAGTGTTTGGGGAGTTGGTGGTAGTGAATGCGTTGTATCAGCAGCTTCTTGACGTAGTTTGAATGAGTCAAGGATATAAGGCGCGTTCGTAGCCTTTCATTCTGTGTCGGTTTTGTGGCGCAGTGGGAAGAGCACCATGTACCTCGCGTTCCACCCACAGGTAGTGAATGCGTTGTATCAGCAGCTTCTTGACGTAGTTTGAATGAGTCAAGGCGCGTTCGTAGCCTTCCATTCTGTGTCGGCTTTGTGGCGCAGTGGGTAGAGCACCATGTACCTTGCGTTCCGCCCGCAGGGTCGTGGGATCGAAACCAGGCGCCGGTAAGTATTATTTTTTATATAGTGTAGGGGGAGGGGTGCGGACCTGTTGTTGAGAGCGAGGAGGGTAGCGTGATGCGGGAGAGGAGGAGTGGGGGAGAGGGCGCACCTGGAACGGCTGTTGCGGACGCCGAGGCACGCCGACAACGCCGGGTGACATCGTGAGTTAAAGAAATGCTCTGCATTTAAAATTGCGAGGCTTCAGCCGGTCTCCAGCGGGCGTGGCGTTGTGTATACAAGGGAGCGTTCCACTTGTCCTTGCCGTGCAGCCCGTGACCAGGCATAAAAATTTCTGTGGATACAAAAAAAAAAAGCGATATTATTCTGAAAGATTATTTGAAGTTATTTTATGAATAGAAAAGTGGAGCTCCGGGAGATTTATTTGTCAGCGATTATTTAGAAGCCTTATAAAAAAGAACGAGAAAAACAATGTTGATCTTTTTGGTCGACGTTTAGTTGGCTTCAAGAGCAAAAAGAAGCCTTTTGGCAAGCCAAGCCAAGTGGGAGAGATGCATGTATGGCGGCATCCACAACGGAACGCGATTTCAACGGCAGATCTACGTCTATTCGCTGCCCTTTGTGAGCTCTTCCCAAATCGTGCCCGATATGTCCAATCCGCCGTTCATTACGACCGACGCGAGTGTAAGTCCTCCCAAAGCACACGTCCGGGCACCACCAGCGGTGCTCCTGCAGGCCGATTTGTATTCGGAGTCTCTCATGTATAGATTGTTCATCCAAGTCACGCTAAGCCCCCCCTTCCTAACACGCGGTCGCACATCAACGTTATCCCACCCTCCCTTTCCGTCCTTTTGTGTACTCTATTCGGTCCATATGCGAATCCCTCTATCGACTTCGTCTTTTCTATTCGTTTTTGCTCTTAGTCTTGCCTTCTTTTGTGCTCTTGCAATACCCGCACGCGGGTGTTCTTCAACGGGGAATCCGCGGCGCGTTGCTTCCAACGGATTTTCGATTCGCTTTCCTCCGCCTTCTCCGCTAAACGAGAGAGATATGCTTCGATGCACGTCGCGTGGCGAAATTTCCGCCGCGCTTGGCGCTCGCAACGAACTGGCGTGAAATATGAGCGTTTTTAAAGCGAAGCTGTCGTGCGCTATGTAGGCTCTGACCGAAATCTCGCGCGTATATCAGGTCACGTGGGTCAAAAAATCGCACGTGCTAGCTCCTGACTTGGTGTAAAATGCTCTAATGTGAGTACATTGAAAAAAAAAAATCCCAGCTGAAAATCCCAGGGTACTTATACTATGGTATTAAACATGCGTGAAAATGTTGTTTAAATGTTGTACAAATGCGCATACCTTGTTTATGTTACTCGATAATATGTATGTGTACTTTTTTGTTTACTGTGGATTTATGTACGACTGTTGTACATCCGTGCATGCACAAAAAGTTGTATCTCGTTCCCACTCGTGCTATAGCATCACAGGGGCTGCACTATGTTCAAATAAATAGATAAAATGAATTGGCCGATTTGACAACACTGTTATTACGTTGAGTTCCATTTACTTCTCGTAGTTAATGGGTAAGTCTTAAACGTAACAAAATACCTTTACAGAAGATGGCTGTAACTGTTCCTTGTTTGTCGAAACTGTCCCGAAACAAATTATACGAGAATTCGTTTAGGACGAATTCTAAGGCAGCTACAGTTGCCGACCGATTAACAAAAAAAAAAAAAAATAGCACGAAGTCGCGGGTTCGATTCCCGGCCGCGGCGGCCGCTTTTCTGATGGAGGCGAAAAGCAAAAACGCCCGTGTGTACGAGATTTCGGCGCACGTTAAAGATCCCCAGGTGGTCAAAATTAATCCGGAGCCCTCCACTACGGCGCGCCTCATCGCCTGCGTTGCGTCGGCGCGTTAAACCCCAGAATCAATCAATCAATTAACAAAAAATAGTACGAATAAAAGAGCATTGCGTAAAATGCGCGAGTCGCTAAAACGAACTTTATTTCATTTAAATACGATTGAAGAAGCCGCGAATAATTGCCTTAAATTCCTCCTTCGTGCGAGAACGTCCACTTGTATCTCTGCAAGCGTCACGTTTTCTTCGTAAACGTTGGTCAACAACGCCAAAGCGTTGGCTATGTCTTTCGTCGATGGTTGCGACATCGCCTTTGGCCTTTGCGACTACAAAATTATGTCCTCCGGGATCAAAGTTTGTTACCCCGGCGGAAGTCATGCCACGCCCTATCCAATCCGAAGCTAACCAGGTGGATTATGATTCAAAATCCATGGCGTCGTCCTGGAGTTGCACCGAGGCTCTGTCGCGGAAAAGCTTCTCCGAAAAAAAAATCGAACTCTTGGCTTTATTTCGTCTGAAAAAATTAGCAGTGGCTTAGCTCGGATATGCCAGGATATACGTAGCGTGAGCTAAGTTTCAGCAATCCAGTCCAATCCAATCCAGTCCAGTCCAGTCCGGTCCGGTCCAGTCGAGTCCAGTCACTGCTCTTCGCGCATGCGCAGCACGGCTCTCCAGGAGCCACGCGAAGCGGCTATAAAGCGGCTCCGGCGCCGCGTCAGACTTGGCTACTGCACAGCGGAGGCGCACAGCTGGGCACGCACCGGCGCCAGTGCGTCTGCCGCGGCTATGACGTCACTCCTCTGGAGTGCGCAGACCGGTGAATGTGCAGACCCGATTCTCTACACACCCGTACTCCAATTAGATTGGATTTCCATTCCAATCCAATACAATTCAATTTAATCCAATCCAGTCCAATACAATCCAATGCTCCTCGCATTTGTGCACCACAGCCCTTCAAGGTCCACGCGAAACTGGTCAACCTCGGCCAGTGTAGCTTACGCTGCAATATCTGTTGTTCCTATACATTGCTCCTATGGGAGAACTGGAGGTTCCTCGCTAAATTCCGAAATATCCAGGAAGTACGAATTTTTGGAGTCCGGAAAAACGGTCGGCTACTGTATGTGTATGTCTTTTTCGATCGACAGAGTGAGTCACCATACATAAAACACTGGTAGCCGCCAACATCTTCGTTAGTCTTCCCTCTTCACAGTAGTGGAAGAGCTATAAATTTTTTTAATGCGATAGCGTTAGGGGCTCATTGAGGGACAAAGGGCGCTGTCACGCATAAACGTGGCACACAAATTATCATTGGCTGCGCCGTGTTTTGGAGCGCGTGGCTTAGAAATAGAGCACAGAAAGATAAAGCGCACAGCAACGCCACGGCAACGCCACGGCGACGCACATTTCAACACTGGCCGAGCTTACCTCTCCGGCAGCATTTTCTGTTTCTCGTCGCCGATTGTCCCAGAAGATAATGATCACTCAATTTACCCTCAGTTATATCACCGAAAATGAATGGCAGAACATGCCATTGTCCCTGAAGAAGAAAGTGTATGACAGCTGCATCTTACCGGTACTTACCTACGGGGCAGAAACTTGGAGGCTCACTAAGAGGGTTCAACTTAAATTGAGAACGACTCAGCGGGCAATGGAGCGTAAGATGATAGGTGTAATATTAAGGAACAAGAAGAGAGAGGAGTGGGTCAGGGAACAAACGCGTGTTAAGGACATATTAGTAGAAATTAAGAAGAAATTGGTGTGGGCAGGGCATGTGATGCGAAGGCAAGATAACCGTTGGTCATTAAGGGTAACAGAGTGGATCCCTAGAGAAGGCAAGCGTTGCGGGGGGCGGCAAAGTGTTAGGTGGGCAGATGAGATCAAGAAGACTGCGGGGATAAATTGGTCACAGTTGGCACAGCACCGGGATAATTGGAGATTAATGGGAGAGGGCTTTACCCTGCCGTGGGTGTAAATATGATGATGATGATGACATCACCGAACCGTTAGATTTAAGTAAAGGTGAATCAGCAATGTGGTCCGAATGTATCAGGTTCGTGGCCACCGGACGCGCGTAAGAATAAACTTCAATCACGGCGAAACGCGAACGAGGAGAGCGGAAAACCCGTTCCAGTATGATACCCGGTACACCTGCGCATATCCCGTTTTTTCTTGCTCTGCGCACGCGCAGTAGCGCCGGTCATCTACCGGGTATACACCGCACCGAAACCGGTTCTCCGCTGTGCTATAACTCTCTAATGAGACGCCAATACTTTCGCGTTCTGTGCGTTAGGTACTAAAAATACTTAGATGCGCACACTTTTTCTGTTATCGCACATAGTGCATTCGTTCCCCCCCCCCTTTCTTTTCTTTTTTTTTTTTTTTTGCTTTGGGGACGAAATACATGTTAAACTTACCACAGAAAAGAACAAAAAAGAAAACTGTAGCCCATGCATGCCAATCTCTATTCCCCTCCGTCGCGCCTTTCAGGGCGAAGCCCCTTAGGGGCTGGGGCTGGCTGTAAGCGTCTCCTGTCGTCGTCGTAATCGTCGTCTCATGTAGTCACGATACTAAAACACCGGGACATTCATTTATGCCTCGCGCTAGAGAGCTTCGGGCTTCAAAGACACGAGACTTCCACAGCAAAGCTGTATACATCTACCCCCACTGGTTTCATCTCCGTGGGCAAAAAGGGCAAGGCGCAAGAATACACTTATACACTGCATGCTTCGCCCCCCTCCCCCAGGTTTCACGTTAGTGGAGATGGCCGGTTTTTTTTTTCCGCTACGTTAAAGGAGCCACGAAGACAAAATACGAGTTTGCTTTATTAGAAAGAGCTGCTTTGTGGCGGTAACAATGATTCTAGTTTTATCGCAAACTTCAGACTAATAATGGAGATGTTAAAGAAAACGTGAAGTATTTGCGACTCCCTGTTTCTGGCAATTTTTCCATGACGTCACAGAATCCTACTTGTGCGATTGGCCCCCGCCGAACTAACCCATCGCTATAAGACAGATGACTGGACGATTGCTGTGGTGCCTCCAGTTCGGTTTGATCGCATCCCTTGAATGCTAACGGGCATCTTTAACACACTTTTACTTAGTGTTTTTAGTGCTGGCCAATATTAGGTTACTCTTGCCCACAACGCGTCACTGAAGCGCGAAATTCCGAAGTCAACTTCGTCTTGCGTTTTTTTTTTTTTTTACAGCGAAGCTGTTTAGCAAATCGTAATTTTTCGTGTCCGCAGTCAAAAAATACCAAGAAATTGCCGGGTGCGTGCATGTGAGCGCGGGCCTCGCTGCGACCGCACGGCAGTTAACAAAAGCATGAAAATGCCTCATTCTCGTGTGTGCGTGTCTCACGGCGACCACCCAGCGTCCCCTGCGCATGTTTGTCGAGCCAAGCATTCCCACTTACGGAGATTGGCCAAGATTGGCAAAAAAGCTGCAGCGTTCGCCGTAACCGTGGCAACACTTGCTCGGAATGACAAAGACACGTCATAGCTTCCGCCGCTCCAAGGTGATGTCCAGTGATTATCACTTAAAAAAAAAAGAAAGCTCACACTTGTAGCAACAACGATTAGCTAAAGGTCGTTACGGCAGCGAACAAGAAGCAAATGGGTTTAAACCTTCTTGATGGTCGTGAAGGAGGCGTACAGCTTCGCTACTTTAAAGTCTTACGCGTTTGTGTGAGCTTCCTTCATTTGTTTAGTTGAAAAACGCATTTCGCTGCTGCTATGCCGCTCAGTGAGGAACTAAAGAAAAGTTCTTTCAAATTAAACAGCACTGTATTTTTTATTAACGGCCCCTTCGATAGGGAAAGAGAAACACAGAAGAGAGTTGTCTGACACGCATTTCGAGTCGAAAAGGCAGGCATTAAAATGAAGCTATCACGAAAGACCACATGCACGCATCTATGGGGAACGAAATGTGCATGCTCGCAAAATACTTAAAATGACGCAAAAAAGAAAAACGGAGCCCTACCAGGCGCCTTTTCGAGAGGTCTGTTGCTGTGCGTTTGAGTCGTGCGTAAATATATCTTCGAATACACGCGAATTTCTCGGTATCGGGCGCACATTGTAATGCACGATCCGCTGGCACAAGCCGAGAGGCGCATAAAATATTCGCCGGGTATTTTCGCGTGTACGGTTGAATGCAGTAGGAGAGCCGCTAAAAGCTGTATAGAGGGCGCGTGCCCGTATACTGAAATGTTCGTCGCCTTTATGGCTACACGCGCGATATCAACTACTAGCATGTATATACGGATCGCGCTCACGCACCTTTTCAAGGAAAAGTGACAGATGGAGGGAAAAAAAGAAAAAGGAAAAACTACCGTGTTTTGAATAGCGCGCGCTCGCGTTCAAACACTTGGTGCGCGCCGGTGTCACCTGGGGCTCATTAAATATACGCCGCTCCGGGCTCATTTTAGCCGCAAGATAGAATGTTGGAGATACGGTATAGACGTGTGAAGCGGGCCGTTTCAACGAGTCCAAGCGTAAAACCGCTCTAACTCCCTTTTCACCCGCTTTTTTTTTTCTTATTGTACGTTTCGACATCTGCTTCGTAGTTTCCCCTGTCGCCTTTTCATACGACGGCGTTTCCGCCTTAATACGCCATTAATTTCACGTTTTGTTATTGTTTATTTTTTTGTTGTTGTTATCTGGGACGGTGACGTGCCCGCGGGGAAAGGACGTTGTACATCTCTGAACTAGACACTTCATAGCGCCTGTGATAATTGTTTATTAAATTAGATGCGACACCCTTATGTGTCACATCTGCGAAAGCTACAGTTATCGCCAGCACGGAGCGGCACTGCGTGATTTGCTCGTCGCCGCAGATACGCCTTCTGTTTCTGCGTTGCTTTGTGGCTTTCTTTTTAAAGGGACCCTGCAACAGCTTTTTCAACTTTTATAGAAATCTTAAATTCTTGCAGAACGTAGTCACCCAACACACCCAGTACTTAGATTAGGGTGTAGCAAAGTACTTCAGACAAAAATTACTGCTCTGTGCCCATCGGATAACTTGTAAACTCGCTCAAAAGATTTTTCTGTCTCTGGTGGTCTTGTCGTTCTTCGACGGCCCGAATTACGTCACTAAGGCCATCTAGCGGCTGTTGTCCGGTTTTCCTTCAGTTGTAGCAATGAACGCTTTTCGATAGCAACTTAAAAAATAGCCGCAAAAGTAAAGCAGAAATGGCCGGCGTGCGTGCGACGAGGAAATCACGCAGTGCCGCTTCGTGCTGGCGATAGCTATAGCTTTCGCAGTGGTTCCAGACGCGAAGGAAAGAGTGAAAGCGCTTATCGAAAGTGTTGCAGGGCCCCTTTAAAGTGGCTGTCATCGAACGCGTTCATTGCTGCAACTGAAGAAAAGCTGGCTAATAGCCGCTACACCGCTCTAATGACGTCATTTCACCGCTCAAAGATCTCCAAGACCGGGAAAGAAGACAAATTTTTTGAGCCAGTTTCTAAGTTATCTGACGGGCATAGAGAAGCAATTTTGGGCTAAGGTACTTCTTGACCCCTTATTCTAAGTACTGGATGTGTTGGTTGAGTACGTTGTGAAAGCATTTAAGATTTCGAAACACGTTGAAAAAAGTGTTGCAGGGTCCCTTGAATGTTAAGACAATGTGAAGGCGGCAGGGATGCAGTGACGTATACATGCCGCCGCACAAATGGATGAATGTTTTCTTGGGACAGGGCATTCCGTGACGAAGTAATTATTCAGGCCGTGCTCAAACATCTCAAAGTCGAGGCGCGTTGTGCGATTATCCCGGGACTCCAAAGTGTCGCCGACAGCCGGCCCTCGGGAGTGTGAGTAAAGTGCGTGCAATTAAGTTGTCATCCGCCCGGCTCGCGCAGTCAGACGAGAATGGATGTAAATGCGGGAGACGGAGATAGCCGCAAAGTGCGCATGCGCATGCTTTGACGCAACGCATGTGATGTGACACCAAGGACGTGCACTCTTGTCCCGTGGGCAACGTCTGCGTATACACACGAAGCAATCTTGGTACCGCCCGCGTGCTTCGGTCGTACACGTCTTCCCTGCGTCATGATGGGCTTCATTCCTTGAACCGCCACAGCCGCACAGTCATGGACAAGTGGAACGCGAACACAAAAATATGAACCAGAACGCGTAAAATCGAAGATTATGGTTCGTGAAGACCGATTATTGGCGCGGTACTGGTATACGCCCATTTTGCAACTTTGTTTCTGTAATGAACGCACGCGACAATCTGAATTGCATGCAAAGAAATCGCGCTATTTGTGTGTTCCGATTCATATTTTGGCCAGACGTCTACATGGTATTCACCAAGGTAATCGCTAACAGAATTTCTGCCACCTTCGGTTTCAGTCAACCTAAAGATCAAGCAGGCTTTTGTAAAGGCTATTAAACAATGGACCACGTTCACACGATCGATCAGGTGATAGAGAAATGCGTGGAGTATACTCACCCCGTATATATAGCCTTCATAGATTATGAGAAAGCATTTCACTCGGTCGGCAGTCATGCAGATAATGCGGAATCAGGCTGTAGACGAGCATTACGTAAGAATACTGGAGGATATCTACAATAGGTCCTCAGATATATCATCGTCCTCCATAAGGAGAGCAGTAACATACCGATAAGTAAGGGCGTCAGACAGGGAGACACAGTCTCTTCAGTGTTATTCGCAGCATGCTTACAATTACAGCATATTCACAGCATGTTAAGAACATAGGATTGGGAACAGCTGAGCGTAAGGGTTAATGAGTTAATAGAGAATGCCTCAGTAACCTCAGATTTGCTGATGGCGTTGCCTTGCTAAGTAACTCGGGGGACGAATTGCAAAACATGCTTACCGCACTGGACAAGCACAGTAGAATCGTGTGCCTGAAAATTAGTATGCAGAAAACTAAAGTAATGCTCAACAGCCTCGGGGCAGCACATCGGTTTGATATAGGTGGAGAGGCAGTGGAAGTGGTAAGCGAATATATCTACTTACGCCAAGTAGTGACCCCGCATCCCAACCACGAGGCAGATATAATTAGAAGGATAAGAATATATGATAAAGTGCATTCGGCAGGCATTCTCACATAATGAATGGTAGGCTATCATTGTCCCTGAAGAGGAAGGTGTATAATAGGTGCATCTTACCAATACTCACCTACGGGGAGTATTGGAGGCTCACTCAGAGGGTTCAACTTAAATTGAGGTCGACTCAGCGAGCTATAGTGTAGCGTTAAGGGACAACAAGAGAGCGGAGTGTGTCAGGGAACAAACGCGCGTTAAGGGTATATGACTAGAAATTAGGAAGAAGAAATGGGCGTGCGTAGGGCACGTAATGCGAAGGCAAGAGAACCGTTGGTTGTTAACGGTAACAGAGTGAATCCCTACAGAGAAGGCAAGCGTGGCGGTATGTTACATGGGCAGATAGGATTAAGAAGTCTGCGAGAATAAATTGATCGCTGTTAGCACAGGACCGGGATTTTTGGACATCTTTGGGAGAGGCCCCTGCCCAGCAGTGGGCGTAAAAAGGCTGCTGATGATTTAATTTCGATCACAGGCACAGTATATCTCGATCGGGCACAGATTTTTATTCGTGACGCACCGGGACATGTCGCAAAAGACGTATACGTTTAGTTAGGTAATTCGTTTAATTAATTGGTGCCCTTGAAGGCGGTGGCTTCTCTCGGTATATGGAATTCGAGGCGAACGCCCTAACGAAATCATTCATTTTCTGCCTGATCTGGACAAGCTAGTTGACACCATGTAGAAAGTATAAACAGAAGTAACCGCGCACTGTTCGGGCACACTTGAAATACTAAGCGAAGTCGCTCGAGAAATGTCAAAACGCATGAGGTGACTGGTCGCACTCGTGCAAAACACAGCCAGCCGAGACCGGTGTTTTTCCTTCGCCGCCGTAGCAGGAAAAAGTGTCCTGCCCACCGCAAATACCGCTGGGCCCGTCACTGTCCCTGCATGTTCGCGCCGCCGCGTATTGGCGCCATCTAGGCGGTGTGAATAGAATTAACCTCTGATTTCTCTGGCTGACTTGTCGTACTGGACCGACACAGTGGAAAAGGGACAAAATAAGCGAAGAGAACCAAAATGGCGCCGTTAGGTGATGCATAGGTGAACTGCTTGAGCTTCCAAGGACTTGCGCATACACATTCTCAGACAGTGCCAGTTAACTGCCTTCACGGTTGCCTAATTGTATACAATGTATACTTACGCTGACGGCGCCCGGCGACGGTGCAATACGCAAGTGATTCGCTACCGCTTACTATCCGGCGCATGCATAAAACACGAGCCGATAAATCGCGCGCCCTTGAGCCCTTCTCTCTAGCCATTGTTTGGAGCTCGTTCCGTGGGCGTAATCTGGATTACGCGCTCACGCGCTAAGAGCGAGAGTTGTTTGAGCGCAAACAGAACCTCGTTTACACACTGCAAGCCTCGCACAATCTCGCGAGACGAGACTGCCGGCTTGTTAGCGCTCGCAACCTTCGCCCCGTGCGGATATTCGCTGCTTGAACGGTGAACTATTGTTGCCTGTATGGCTGCAGCCGTAGTTCGATCAATCGTATACATGCGCGCGGCTCTGCGGATCGCACGGACGTGTGCAACTGAGTGAACGCACCAATGACGTCTCGTTCATTTCTTTACTCACGAAGCGCGTCTCGTCTACGCATCAAGGACGTGAGACTATATGGGTGTGCCTTGACATACATTGCGTCAACGCGAGGATGTGCGGCGCGCGTACGCAGAACAAATTACTTTAGCCAATCCGTCTCTGCAATAGTTGCGAATATGTGGTCCCGTTGTCTGAATAGAGATAATAAGGACGGTATTGATTGGACGAGCGCAGCAATGCGGAATTGGGTTGACTCCCGCAGAGCCTTTGGAGTAATCAGGTGCGTTTCATTGTGCCTTATACAAGCGATAGAATGGGTTCACGTTGTACACGAAACAGAGAAGGACCGTGAGATTTTAAATGAGAATTTCGTGTTTACAAGATGACCTTTTCGCTAACGGAAATTTCGTCGGTGTTCGCAGAAACACCGAAGACACGAGTTGTTTCGAGTAATACAATAATAGGGGTACAAGAAAGAGCCCGCGCTTTGAAGGAAACGCGGCGGACCCCATCGACCGGCGAATTGAGCGCGAAATTCAAATCTTGCGCGTTTCCGAACTGTGTCTGTCTGCTCTCTTAATTTAAGCACGGAAAATACTCAACTTAGCCCATCAGGATAGGCTTGCGCTTGTAGCCGGAATTTCAGGTTGCTCCGTGGCTTTAGTGTTTTACTTCGACAGTTGTACTTAACTTCGTACAAATTTATAGTGGCCTATGAGAAAAGGTTGTTTTTTGTGTAGCAATTTCAATCCAAATTTTGCAAGATTTTTTACGCGCCCGCGAAGCTACAACTTGGCTATGAGGCCTCCTGATTAATTTCTTACCGGTTCAACGTGCAAGGAAACCCCGAGCACGCGGGCCTCCTCGCCTTTCCTCTCCATGTGAAAATCAGTCACCACAGCCGGGATTTTAAATCCACCTCATTGGGCGCAGCAGCATGACGCCTAAGCCGCTGACCCACCGCAGCGCGTGGGGGCAACAATTTGAATTCTGAAAGCTTCAAAACACGTTAAGGATACATTCATCGCCATGCGAGAGTACCGATTAGTTTGCTGACAATAAAAAAAAGAGATAAAACGTGTATTTTTTGAACATGATACTACATATAAGTAAGAACGGGGTGCAGAAAATTAGGCGTGTCAAAAATTTAAGTTAGATTTCCCATTATATTCTTCTAACTACCGTAATTTCGAGTATGTTGCACGCTTCTTTATTTGCGTAAACCTTTTCAGAAGCGTGTGAGTAGAAGTATACTCGGCAACAAAACGGTGGTTAAGGCCCGCACGACTTCAACAAAACCGAGAACATAGCTGTACGTCGAAAGAGGTTGTAAATTTCATCTGCTATCAAATTCGGGTAAAAGCCGTTTCATTGTAATTTATATCGGCTCATTTTACCGAAAATTTTAAGAGACACCAAATGAGTTGCAAACTTTGCCAACGTATACCTACCCGCAATGATGTATGTGTGTATGTGTGTATGTATGTATGTTTGTATGCATGTATGTATGTATGTTTGTATGCATGTATGTGTATTTGTATGTATGTATGTAGTGTATGTATGTATGTATGTATGTATGTATGTATGTGTGTATGTATGTATGTATGTATGTATGTATGTATGTATGTATGTAGTGATCGGATCTAAACCTGTAACGTTACTCTGATACAGGCAAGTCCCTTGCCGATACGTAAGTAAACGTCATAGTTATTGTTTTTCCCGTGCGTTTGAATTTTTACTGATACTATTTTTAATTTTACTTCTTACGTTTACTTTACTATATCTACTCATGCATTCTAAAGATATATATATAGATAAGAGATTAATATTAGATATATATATGAGATAGAAGAGTAGAGATATATATATATATATATTATATATAATATATATATATATATATATATATATATATTAATAATATAGCTATATATATATAAACGAGCGCTCTCTCTGCCTAGCCGTGCGCGTCTCAGCTCTGACGGCGTCTCTCCTTGACGGTGGATCGCCAATCGCATTTGCAACACCGTCGCGCGCCGCTGTTCTCTCCATCGAACCGGCTCTCGTTTCTGTTCGAGGACACCGTATAAGCCGGCGACGATACGAACAAGGTGTCGAGGTGGCGGCGAGGCACACACGGCGGGTATAAGTGCGCTCCAATCTATCCACACCTCGCACGAACGTACGCGGGCCAGAGCCATATAGCCCGGGCGCGTTCTATATATACGGCCTTTAGAGGACGGAGTCTGCAGCTCCTCTAATGGCCAAACTCGATTGTCGCCCAGCTGACAACGTTTCCGCCGCTTTCATCGTGAGCCGGCCCTGTGATGCGACGCAATATCGAGACGCATCGGGTGGAACGATGCTCGGGCTGGATGCGGAAATGGAGAAAAGAAAAACACGGCCAACAGGGAGACACGGGGTGCTGGTTTCACATTGCTTTTGCCTTTGTACGGAGAGAGAAAGGGAGAGAGAAAGAAAGGTACGCTAGACAGTCTATCTATCTATCTATCTATCTATCTATCTATCTATCTATCTATCTATCTATCTATCTATCTATCTATCTATCTATCTATCTATCTATCTATCTATCTATCTATCTATCTATCTATCTATCTATCTATCTATCTGTGTCTGTCTGTCTGTCGTTCTTCCCGTCCGTCCGTACGGCTCTCTCTCTCTCTCCCTCTCTCTCCTTTTTTCTTGTGTGTCTGTCCGTCTGCGTGCCTGGTACCCTCCCTCTCTCCCTCCCTCCCTCCCTCCCTCTTCCTTCTTTCCTTCTTCCTTTCTTTTTTTCTTCTTTCTTTCGTTCGTTCTTTCTTCTTTTGTTTCTGTCTCTGTCTTTCTCTCTCTCTCTCTCTCTGTTTCCTCTGCGTGTCATTTGCTCACTTGGCAGAGCTTAAAAACTCAATTACGCGTGTCCCCCACTTCCCCTCGTCGCACGCCCTCCCCTGCCGAGTGCAGCTCTGATGCCACCTGAAAGCTTCTCCGCTCTTCCAAAGGGTGTATACACGAGCGCCATGAACCGAGATCTCCGCCCTCATAGTCCCGGGCGTACATATACACTTACACGCCCGGACGGTGTCGCGGAAAAGGTTTGCGGGCCGCTTTTTAACGTCAAACTCAATTTCTGACGGGAGCGCTGCAGCCGCCGCGCGCGGCTCAAAAAGCCCGCCCCCGCCGAGTCGTATATAGCTCGAGACGCGCTCGTTTGAACGAGTCTCGCCGTGTACGACTACACTTTAGTGCCGCGGCGGATACATAGCTCTTTGGGGAGAGCGACTCCGCTGCGCGAATAAGTGCGGCGTCGCTTTGACGTTAAGTGGGTCGCCCTGGGCGCGGGCCTTAAGTGGCGCGCGGCCGGAGCAACGATTCGCGCCTTTTATTTCGCCCGCTATCGTGGACGACGATGCGTGCGTGCGTGCGTGTGCTGCTCATCTTGGTCGTCTGCAGACGTTCCAGACTTCGTTTACCGTTCATTTCGCTCTGTAGGAGTTCTTCGTTGCATTATTGCTACTCGCTGTAGAGGTCTTCCGCTTAAACTGAATACGCTCAAAGTATAGGTATACGTACATATACGTGAAGAAAGGAATGGATTCGCCAGTGAAGGATAGCAGCGGCTGGAAGTCAATTGGAGGGGACATACATGATGATGATGGTGGTGGTGACAACGACGACGGCGGCGGCGTTGTATATGCCCTTGCTTTAAAGGAAAATCCAGTCGCACGTGTACAAACACCGGACTCTCACGCCAGTCTGGTGTCACCTTTCTTTGTTCGGATGCGGTTTAATGGTCGTAAATGGTGAAGGCTAACCACGGTTGAAGCCGTTCTAGTTGCGTTAGGCCTGGACCGTAGGGTGGCCGCCCGCTGCCATTGGGTTGCTCGACCCTGCCTACGCAGTGGGCAGCAGCGCATCTTAATTCTACGCAAGCTGACGCCGATGCGCGACTATGTCGATATTACGCGCCCCTGTGGTTGGGCCTTGAAGGCCCCCAAGCGCGCCGGTGGCTGCGGCTCCTCGCCCTAATCGTCGCCGTTCAAGTTTTCGGGAAAACAGTTACCATCGCCTACGAAAGTAGCCATAGCCTCGCCGTGGGTGCCGTAGCTTCGTCTGTGACTTCAGCCATCGCCTCCTGTATTTTTTCAATGCCAAACGCGTCGCCCGCTTCAGGAGTGGGACACCTGTTTTGCCCACATGCCGTAAGATGGGGTCCCGAGCTTAACCGCGGGGATCACCCGAACGTAACTGAATTCGAGAGCGGCTTGTGCCTGGTTGCCAAGGCAACCGATGTTCAACATTGCAGAAGTAGCAAGTAGCAGCGCTCTGGCCAGCGATAGAAAACTCAGCGCCAGAGCGGAGTACGTTTTGCAACGTTGCCGCTTTACACCACGCGTCACCTTGAGATTAACCGGTCACGTGACTAAAGCACTGCGAAGGATATAGAAATTGGGGGAGAGTGGCAGGAGTGGAAGGAAAGGGCTTGGTTCGCCGCTTGGGGCTGATGCGTTTGACTTTAGAAAATACAGGCCGTCGACGACATGGCGTTCGTAATGCCGCGGGCGCTCATACGTGTCACGCGCACATGCATACGTATCGCGACGAAAACGCCGCGTCGGACATAAACACGCTTTAATCAGCGTTGTCCCGTCCAAACACTCACTTTCGTTTAGGACGGCATTAAGCAAGTTTGGGATCCCGACTCTCGCAATTGATTCCAGCGAACCAGATTTTTTTCCCCTCCTGCCGCTACATCTTCTTAATTTGCTTGCCCTTTTCGCGAGGACGGACTCGAATGCAATGCGTACAGCATTGAGGCCGCGAGTGCGCCTCACTGGTTCCGACGTGCACATTACATTTACTCTTAGATATGCCCGACTGCCGCCAGATATCGCTGCTTGATATCGCTGGGGACGAGCTGGCCTTCAATTCAACTTTCTTCTCGCTACCCCCCCCCCCTCCATTTTGTTCCCCCTGTATGCGTTTCTGTTACGCAGTTTGAAGCTAGAAAGGGGAGGGGGGAGGGTAATGCTACCTTCTACCTTCCCTTTGCTTTTTCTTCTTGCCTTTCCTTTATCTCGCCATCGGGCGGCTCAGGGGACCCGTCTTGGCGCGCGAAAGCGAACGCCTCGGCCGAAGGTGCGCACGACGAGGGGCTTGCCTCTGTTGACACTGAATCCATTTTTCTTCTTCAGTTATAATCTCACTCGACGTTCGACCTGCGCTATCTTCCTTTTTTTTTTTTTACTTTCCCCCCCACACTGGCTTGCGTAAAAGGTACCGGCGGGGGTAAGGCGGGCAGGGGACCAGACGGTGTGCGAGAGAGCGAAGGGAATAAGCCCGCAAAGCCTCCAAAGGCTTCGGCGACTTTCTCTTCGCCGAGCGTCTAAGCTTCGGCTGACGCAAGGATGTGCGCTCGTTCGTCCTTCGATCGCTATTGTCTCTTCTCGGAACTCGCACTCCGTCTCTTTCTTTCTTTCTTTCTTTCTTTCTTTCTTTCTTTCTTTCTTTCCTTTCGTCTTCTCTGTCCCGTCTCGCCTCGTATCGTCGCAATCACTTGTTCCTATTTTACGCGTTTAAAAAGCCCGCCTTGGGCGTGCGTGTGTGTGCATTAGCACCCGTCGCGGCGTCTCTTCAAGGTGCTGCACGCAGAGCTTGTTGCCCCAGCAGCGGTGAGCCGCGCGGGAGAAAAACGTGTGTCCGCGTGCATCCTTCTCGCCGGTCTGTCCAGCGATGTGTGCGCAGCTTTCTTTCTTTCTTTCTTTCTTTCTTTCTTTCTTTCTTTTTTTTGAACACGTGATCTTGAGCCCACAGACACACTTGTGCGTATGCATGTACGTTCATACCCGACGATACTCGAGAAGGGGTGTGTACATACGCATATACACGCGACGGCTTTTAATGAAGACGGCAACTGCGGTGACGTGTCTTCGTCTTCGCGATCCGCGCGTTTGTCTATATGCGCAGCTCCTGGCGAGTCGTTTCGAGAAAGACGATAATGAAGACATGTGTTGCGCGCTCCCGAAGCTCGGCCCCCTAAAATAAAGGTGGCGCAGAGTGTTGTTACTTCGTATGGAGTCGAAAACGGAGGGGACGTGCTGCGCTTCGCACGTAAGCTGCAGCCATCTTTGCAGCCTGGTAACGACTCCAGCTCTTCGAACATCGGTTTCAACGCATCACCCGCGAATGATTAGGTTAAAAAGGGAAATTGTACCGTGGAGGCGGCGTTAAAATCAGCATTCGTTCGTTAATTCAGGAAATACGCAAGATCAGGTTTGGTAAAAGTGAGGGTATACCGCACAAATTGTGAGGCTTGCGGGGCTTCTGTTTTGTTGCAAGCACTTTTCGGCCTTCAGCGCGCTTGAATAAAAATATTGTTCACGTCACGTAGCAGGTTTAACAGCGGAGATGTGCTAGCGCTGGCCTTGACGACAGTCTCTGCTGGTATCGCGTCACGCTCTTTGTCCTCCGCTCGAAAGCCAGTTCCTCGTATAGTAAAAAAAAGTCATAAAAGAATGAAATAAAGTCCCAGGACATTCATATTTTGATATAAACCAGCTTATTTTGCCCCTGAAAGCAATGTCTCTCTAGCAACGCATTCCTGTTCAGAGGTGAAGCCGACTTTAAGGAAATCAGGGTAAGCTTGGGCTTTGTAGGCTGGATTTTCTACATTGCGTGTTATACAGCGAAGTATAACCATTTATGGATGGGATATGATTACGGAAGACTGCTCTAAGTATTGTTTTATAAAAAAAACACGAAGGAAACTCACACTAACGCGTAAGACTTGAAGGTAGCGAAGCTGTACGCAACTTTCACGACCATGACGAAGGTTTAAGTCCACGATTGAATTGAATGAATTGAATTGTTATTTCGGCAAGCAAAAGGAGGTTGGCCTGTGGCTATGGCAAAAGGCAACATTTAAAGTCGCCGACTAGCCGATTGCAGCCGATTTGCTTCCTCTTCGCAGCCGCAATGTCTTTTACTTCCATCATTGTTTGTATAAAAGTTAGTTTGATTTTTACTTCCATCATTGTTTCTATAAAAGTTAGCTTCTCTCATTTTTTTTTGAAAGTGATAATCACTGGAGATCGCCTTGGAGAGGCGTATGCTATGACGTGTCTTTTTTTTTTTTTTTTTCGAGCAAGTGTTGCCACTATTATGGCTAACGCTGAAGTTTATTTTTTTTTAACAATCTTGGCCGAATCTCTTTAAGTGGATACGCTTGGCTTGACATACGTGCGCAGGGGACACTGGGGTTGTCGCGAGGCACGCACGCACCAGCGCTAAGCACTTTCTTGGTTTTGTTAACTACCGCGGGCCGTCGTCGCCAGGCCCGCGCTCACGTGCGCGCAGCATCCGGCAATTTCTTGGTATTTGCAACAACGGACACGAAAAATACGATGTGCTCAAAAGGTTCGCTGGTTAAAGTATCCGAAACAAATTATTTAGCATTTAGCCGCTAAGACGAGTCCACAATTGCGCCAAGTTTGACTTGTCGTAATTAGTTAGTTCGCAGCGAAGTTGTAAACGTTGTAGAATTACTGTCTGTTGTCAGGACATGGCCATCTACGGAAGTGAGATTGTTAGCAACAAAAAAAAAGGCCCCGCAAACTGTTTGTTTTACCGGAACCACTGTCCGGGAAACAAATTATATCACGACCAGCCGCTTACCACGACTCTAACATTAAGCAGAAGAAAGAAGCCAAAGCTAAACGTATATTCTTCAAAAAGACAACACACAGCTCCGCTGTTTCGGCAGATTGCACACTGGGTGGAATCGGGTTTAGTTTTGTGCGTTTATTTCATTCGCTTACAGTTACACGCAGACTTCAATTGTGGACAGTGTGCGAAGCGTCAACGAGTAAGGCCCAAATATTCATGGCAGTGAGTAAAGTCAAATCGTGTATCAACAGTGCCGCTCTTTCCGAAGTATACCAATACGGGAATGCCTCGTTAAAAGCTATACGGCTTACGCGCATATTTAAAGTTTGAAAATCAAGGCCCACATCGTTTGTTAGTAAGAGACGTAAACGAAGAAATCCCTGCAATGGGCCCTGAGGCAGTGGTTAGCTCAGACCAGGAGATGCAGATCTCCCTTGTCACAGAGCCGACAACGTTGCTGCCGAGCTTCAACCGGCAGCCAACCGGCAACCGCGCAAAGCTCTCTCTCTCTCTCTCCGCTCTCTCTCTCTCTCTCTCTCTCTCTCTCTCTCTCTCTCTCTTCTCTCCTCATCTCTCTCTCTATCTCTCTCTCTCTCTCTCCTCTCTCTCTCTCACCATCCCACAAAGGCCGCCATCCCCTCCCCCTCTACACGCACACACGTTTACTCTTTAATGCCCACAAAGGTTGTCTGACCTGCAAACGAGAAATTGGGATACAGGAACGACTTGTTGCGGGGATTAATCGGACGAAGATGGGGAAGCGGTAGTCTGCTCGTCGCAGTAGGCGTTTCGAGGGGGAGGAGTTCCCAGAAGTTTTAGGCGCAAGAGAGTTGCGACGGAGGTCGCGCCACCGACACGTTCTTTTTTAGCTCTGTTGGCTGTACGACAACGCTGGCTGCTGAGTGAGAGGAAAACAGTTCGTCGCACCCCCTTCTCCTTCCCCCATTCATTTATTTAGACCGGGACCGTGATTACTCGAAAAGGGAGATATGGATTTCATGGCACCGGTAATTTGTACACAATGATGATGATGATGATTGGTTCGCCCCCGGCGGGAGATTAAACAACTTTAGAGGCTACACCGGGCACAGCGGACCGGACGCGGCGCAACAGATGGCCGAGCGGAACAGCCCGACCACCGCTGCCGCGGGTCGTTCTCATTTCGTATTCAGCGCGGTCGCGCACGCACGCTATGTTGTCGCTGATCTCGGTGTAATTATTTCCTCTAGAAGCTGAGGGACGATAAGAGGCTGTGGGGGAAAAGGGGGAGGGGCATAAACGCGGGGTGTGAAACGCTTCGGATCGAATATCCCGCAACGCGTGTGGATCTCTCTCTTTTTTTTTTCTTGCGCCCATCATCGGCTTGTCTCGCCGGATTATCACTGAGAGACATTCAGTGGCCGCGGTTCTCGCAGCTGTGATGTGGAGAGGAGTTCTTTGCGCGCTGACATGTCACCGTCTGACGAAAGGGATTCGGGTAGTGTCCAAGGGATGATTTGGGGTCACAAAGTGGTGGTCTGTTCAATTTAAAATAGCCGCGATATCACGAAAAAAAATAAGTAAAGAAAAAAAGACGAGGATTTCTGAAATGCCGAGAATTGTCTCTCCGACGACGCTTCTCACCATTTTGAGCTGTTTGCTATGGACCGCAGCCTATTTATTTATTTATTTATTTATTTATTTATTTATTTATTTATTTATTTATTTATTTATTTAATGCTGCCAGCATGAGTGCCACGGCTTCGACAGGAGTGGGAATACAGGTTTACATGCACAAGAACGCAATACTTTACACGATGCATGTTAAAAACAACGCAGAAAAAAAAAATCTCGAAACACATTGACAATATTTGTCAAAGAAAATTAAAGCAAAAGAAAACACAACGCAAAAGCGCATACCTACACAGAATTGCACGCCCACGACACTTTTTTAACGCGCCACTGCAGAAAATTGGACTATTAATACATGGGTGAAGAAAAACATTATAGTATTTACGGCATTATAACGACTGAATGGGTTAACATTGCCAATTATGTACATTTGTACTGATGAAGGGCGTAGTTAGATGGTTGGTTCTTTTTCACGGCTTTTGTTATTATTTTTTTCGTACAGATTTGTGTTTCAAGATCTTTTATCTTTGTCGTCATCTTTCGAGAGTGCTGTGTAGTAGAGGCGCTTTTGATTTCGCTAGTTCAGTCCTATCATTCTGTTATTTTTTCTGTTTTTTTTTTTAGTTTCATTCGACCAATAATCTCTCTATAGCATAAGGATAAAGCGTGCTAACTTCCCACTCACGCCTTTTTGTGCAGATACAGGGCATTACGCGGTTGGTGCTTCGGGCTACTCGGCAAAGCACGCTCAAACAGTAAAAAAAAATCTCTACTAAAAAGAGAACTGGACGTTCAGCTTACAGCGCTGCCCCAGTGCTTCTGTCTCTGACTTTTTTGTAGGCGCGGGTTCACGCGACATTTTCATTTTTGTTTTCACGCGGCAAGGATCAGATACGCCCACCGATTAAGCGCGGTCCGAGCGCAAATTGACATCTCTTATCGGGCGTGCCAATCTAATGCGCGCTTGCTACAAGCAGACTGCGCACCGCGCCGCCTCCGAGCCCTATCATCTACTAATGACGGCGACAGGCCGTCATTAGGGCTTCTTCGACAAGTAATACTTCTGGACGACACCACATTGAAGGCGATGGCCCCCACGATACTCCTTGGCTCCCTCTCGCCATCTCCTATAGCGTCGCCGCCATTTTTGAGCACTTTACTCATCCGTTATGAAGAAAACTGACAAGATGATAGCGACGAAAAACGGCGAAAAGAAGAAAATCGTTGGCCACGCCATCTCTATTAGCTCGAGGTCCAGTTCGCGTTGCCATCAATTCATTTACCCAGCGAGCTGTACGCTCCGTCAGGCTCGCGCAGTTTTATTATTATTTGCTCAGCGTTAACTTTTGTTACAAGGTGGGGGATTATCGGCCGTGTTTGCCTTTCATTAAAATGTCGCCTGTCGGGATCCATTACGTAACAAATGGGCCACGCGAAATTTGCGATCCGCCCCAAGCGCGCTGTATATCCTTGCGTGTATTATATGACTTTTTGTTGTTCCGCGACAAGGTATGGTAGCAGGATGCGTTCCACTTAGCTGACTTCCTCTCGCAGCTGCCTATATAAATGTGAGCGATTAGTAGGAAAAGTACGTTGATGGATTTTGTAAGAAAAAGAAAGAAAAAAAAATAGAAATACGAATCTACTAACAAAGCTGTTCCTCTTATAAGGGGAACAGCTTTGTAGAAGGTTGAAAAGTTGTGGCGGACAGGGTAACCGGTTGACGTGTGCAATAGACAAGTACAGTATCTGCGTCACTGCGCATGCGTGAGGCTGGTTTTGTTGCGCGCAGTGACTATCCAACGCGCCGGCTTGTTTGCAATACATGTTTCTGTTAAAAACGCTTCTGTTGTATTGTGTTTGTTGCTGTGTGTATTGTAGTTGTTGTACTCGAAAGTATAGCATTGCACTAGGCTAATTTTTTAACGTGGTGTCCAAACGGACACTGGACCGGCCCGGTTAGATGGCACGCACCCAGACCCAGCCTCGGTAAGAGATGTATTGTTTAAAGCGATAGCTTTTTTAGTGGCACCGATGGCGTCCTCTCAAAAACTAATGCATTTCACCGTCGACCGGTTGGTACACCGAAAAGCTCTCCATAAGATCTCTGGACACACAAGCCACGTGCCTGAAACCGGAATTTCATTGTGTGAGCAGCGGTTACTTGAAAATCGACAAAAAGGAACGGTTCTCCATAGATAAGACAATACGCGCATCGACGACGAAGAAAGAGTACAATTGTATATCTGTATAGCATAAAAAACCGCGTATTATATGCATTTAGGTTTTTCGTAATGCGTTTACTTCGTGCGCGAAAAATCCTCGCGTGGCTTCGTTAACTCTTCGTTTATGATATGGGTCTTCGAAGGTTTGACGATCGATGGGACGCACTTTCAGTGAAGGTTGGACCAGTAGCGGTCCCAGAGATTGGTTTTGGAGGGGGCGAATTTCGGGGGGGGGGGGGGGGTATTATTTTTTGGGGGGGGTGTAGATGGGGGGGGGGGCGTATAAAGCACCGCTCCCCTCCTTGCACCAGTTTTTCGGAGGAGATGATAACCATGCCGTCGTGCGCGCGTATGCGGAGTAACCCGCTTGCACACGATCACTACTTAGCGGCACAGTGGTTTTTTGGCCCCCTTAGGTGGTACAACGGCTGGCGGGAGCCCGCATTTCTGACGGTCGTAACACGTTTGCGACCTCGCCGCACAAGTAGGATGCTTAAAAAAAAAACAAAAAGTAAAACGCTGAACACCTCTTGGGGGGGGGGGGGGCAGGGGGGATCGCCCCCCCTAAAGGGGTCGGGCGGAGTCGGGCGTCACGTCGCTCCATGCGAGTCTCAACATCTCAATCGCCGCTCCGAGACCCCATGCATTTCGGTGGCAGTCGTAGGCGCACCAAGTTCGATATATCCTATGGTAACTTCGTTATAAATGCATCTTCGTAACATATTTGGTTTTGTTCGATACATAGCATAATTCGCTCTATCCAGGTTCGTTATACTCGGGTTTGACGGTATAGAAGAACACGCCCCCTTTTTTCTCGCCTGCCCTGCGCAGTTGAGGAAGCCGTCTCAGGCGCAACGCATGGTTTCGGTGGCAGAGAAATTTTTCGTTGGCAGCCGTAGCGCCTACCTGTCGGCCGCTTTCAGGGCTCAGGAAACGGAGCAGCACTTAGCTGGCTCGGCGTTCGCAACTGGCGAATCCAATATGGCGTCGTTTCGTTTACATTATGCCCCCCAATAATGGCGGATCGGTGACTGGGAGCGAGAGTAGCGCATGCGCAGAGCGCTACTGCAAAAAGGTTCATTCCTTTAGCGGTTTAGAGCAACACCAAGTGCATCTATATCCAAATGCAAGGTTGGCGAGCACACGGACCGGCAACGCAAACTGACACGCGTGGGCTCCTCCGCCATTGTGACGACATATAATTGCGCGCTCATTTCATATAGCTGCGATTTCGCCGTGCGATTGAGAATCATTAGTACGCCACATGGGGCCCGGTGGTATCGCCTCTCCTTTTTCTTCCGGCTGTCCGCACTTCTGGCATATCGCTGTCGCGCGTCTTATGCCCGCTCGAGGAGGGCACGCAACAGCGGTGCTTTCCGGGAAACACAATGGCGTGTGCGCGATATACGTGCTACAAATTCACGCGGGGATCCTACGCGAAGGACGAAGGATGAAACCGTTTTTTTTTTCTTTTGATTCCACGGGGGTGCATGCAGAAGGGAAAGAAAGGGGCATGGAAATTATGCCTTTCGCGCTACACATGCACATTATAGTGTTTGTGTTGGAACCGAAGTAGTCTACTTGTGGTTTCTGATCGTATGTACATATATACATGTGCGCCCCCGCATCGTTTGAGCATCATGTGAGCAGTATATATATATATATATTAATATATATATATATATAATATATAATATATATATTTATACGACTAGGTGAAGGATGAAGTATAACAACATATTTTAAAGTCATCGAGTGCTCTGTCTCTACTAACCTTTATATATATCTTATTATTCATTGTTATGTAATAAGTGGTGAAATCAAATGCAAACACGAAAGTATGAACCAGACTTCGCGAAATTCAAAATACTGTTTGTGGAGATCCATTACTGGCGTGTATTGGTATGTTCGGAAGCCATATTCCCAACTAATTGCACTTCCCAACTTACTGTATCACTGTAATTAGGCCACGGTCAGTCTGACCTGCTGAAACATCGCGCTATCTGTATGTTCAGGTTCATAATTCGTGATGCGTTTCATTTGTCGATGACTCTATACGTACACACATACACACCATACACCATGTGAGTTCGGTTTGAAAGTCCCGGGACCGTCGTCTCCTCTTCGCATTTATGAAGTCCGTATCCTGCGTTGGCCACGCGTGGTTTACTTCTCGGGTACCTGGGTGACGCACTCAGGCGTGTGCGCGCGCTGCTTAAACGGGCGAAGAAAACCGGCCTAATGAGCGAGCATCACTGATGGTGCGATTCCGGGGCATACACTATAACACGCACGCACGCCAGGGGAACCACTCGAATGCACTCGTTGTCACACAAGCGTTCCCGTATGCGGCTTGCACCCCCCGCCCCCTCCGTCTCACTTTCCAGGGCTGGCGTCATTGTTTGCGAGTCATGGCCTCGGAGGCGCAACTAACCGTCCCCTCTCTCTCCCTCTCCCTCTTCCAGGCTATCTTTCTATCCGTCACACTGCCCTCTAACGCACTTGAGCCTCCCCTGCCTTGATTACGGCGCTTGAGAAGCTGCAGGTATAATGTATCATTAGCCGCGCCAGTTTGGATGCGTGCTCTATGAGGCCCGAGCCGAGGGCATAATGACGACTGCGCCACACGGGCCGAGATTCTCCCAGAGATGTGCACTCGTGGTTCCCATGACACACACACGGGGGCGCATCTCTTGCCGTCACGCACCTCACGCTCGGCAGACAAGATCAGTTTCTTTCGGGAGGTGAGCGCTTCTGCTATGCTCGAAGCACCGAGACGGATGTTGGCTGACTCAGACACACACGCACACCAAAGCACACACACGCACAGTAGGGAAATCCATGCCAAGAACGCCATTGAGGATATAGGAAAAGAGGTCCGTCTCTCTTTTGTCGTTAAAATGAGAATTTCAGAATGGTAGTAAAGAAAAAAACTGGAGAAGAGTTTGCGCACGCCGAGTGCGACTCGAACCTGCAACCTTCGGTGAACGCGTCCAATCTGACTGATTTCCTCTCCATTTTCTGGCGCATGTACTTATGCGCATCTAATATTTCTTGCGTTCAATTCTTCAATACGCTCTGATGAAGGCAAGTACACTTGCCGAAACGTAAGCGATAAACTTCGTTGTTATTCCGTTCCCCGTGCGTCCCACTTGTTAGTCATCGCATTCTTCACGCCCTCTTTGCGAGTTTTCTCTGTTATCGGCGTCACCAATGGTTTGTTGAGCAGCCACAACTGGAGACGCTGGAGGTGTGGATTTACAGCCAATAAGAGTCGGTTCGAATTAATTTTCGCTTGCTAAATCCCGACCCCGCAATTAGAATCAGTTGAAGAATAAATGCTCCGGAGTGAGGCGCGTTTGCGGCTATAATCGCAAACGCCATTTTATTTTTGTGTTACGTCACTTCCGCCGGAGACATCCGCTCATCGCGGCCTGGGTAGCGAACCCGCAACCTTGTGAAGGGGCATCACAACGATCGCTCTATAAACACATGGCAAAAGCCGCTGCCAGTCGAATGGTCTCCGGGGGGTCACCAAGAGAGAGAAATATAGAGAGATTAGGAGAGATGAAAGAAAGAAAGAAAGAAAACCTTTAATAAAAGCTGAAGAGGTCAGCCCCAGTAACCAAGGAAGTAGTCTCGTTTCCAGGCTGTCGCCCACGAAGGGCCGTTAGGCCTCGTTAAGGAACATTATCACCTGCCTTGCGAACCGCTTCCTCTTGCGTGCGTGTGTGGCAGTAAAAGCTACGGGGGCTTGTTCTGTGTCATTCTGCTCTCCGCCCAGCATTCCTTGCGCCGAAAATGAAACCATGATAACGTTAACCAAGATGGAGGTGAACCAAAAGGTAGAGGAAAGGGTTTAACCGAGCTCGGCGGCCACCCGAGCGTATACCATTCCTCCGTGCACCGTTCGTGTGTGGCCGCAAACATATTAGGCGGCAAAGGGGAGTCTTGACGTCCGCGTCGACTGTATACGGTCGCTAATTTCGGGTTTCCCTCAGTGCAGCCAGATGGCGCCTAAGAAGAGTGCACCAGTTATTCCCGTGCGTGGCGGAGGGTTGGAATTCGTCCGGGATTCTCGTTCGAACCATTTAGTCGAGCGTGACTCTGGGTCGTCTTTGTAACGGCTGTGGCCGTCTGCAGCCTGGAAGGACACCCGCCGGCTCGGCAAATAAACGCATACCGCGATTGGTGGCCTGCAGAGTCAGCGTATGAGATAACGAGTGTTTATCTTTGCCCTAATTGTGTTGAAAACGTTGGCTCCGAAAAAGAAATCCCAGATGACCACCCCGGGCAATGCAACGTATACGGCGACAGTTGTTGACTTATGGTCATGCGGCCATGATGATTCTTCACGGATTGTATATGTAGGATGGTTTCCAGGGCAATACCTCGAGCAGAGAACTACGCACAATTGGTTATCTGCTGTTGGCGAGCTGAAGTGAGGGGCGAAGAAAAAAATGAAAGCCCCTTTCTTAATTAAGGAAAATAATTAATTATATTTTCCCTTAATTAAGAAAAACAACTGAACACGTTGTTTTTTCTTTTGAGACGTTTGATGTGTCTTTATGGAAACCCTTCATCATCATCACGCCCTCCCATTCTGTAAAGTTGACACTCTTGCAACGAGTGTTTACGTACAGTCGCCATCAGTAAAGCAAAGAAAGCTTCGCTTTAAAAAACATGGCGCCTATACTTTTAGCGTCTAATGTGCGAGAACATGAAGCACCCGCTCCAACTTCACGCATACGAAACGTAAGCGTTCGCTCGGCCCCCAGCTCGAGTGGAACTGCAAGGATTGCAACATCGTCGTGCCATGACCAAATTGTACCAGGAGTTAAGTTGCAATGGGAATACTTTCTTACAATGTGAATACTCCTTGCGGTACCTTTGAGGCGGTGCGATGCAGAACATTAATAGAACGCGCCGATATGCCTCGCCCCACCTCTAAACCGCCTTAAAATAGGCAGACACACCCTTATTTACGAACAGAGTGCGTACATTTGAGCTACGCCGAACATACAGTTAAAAAATGTTTGTCCTGGCTCGGACCCTGGGCGTTCGCTCCAAGAACAACGATCATACACCTGGGCAGCAGCGGAGCTCTTTTAGAAGTTGCTCGAAAGAATAGGAGGAGTGTTTCAAGCGAAGCCGTAGATGACACTGTATGCGTACCGGAAGTGCCGGGCTTGTACCCATCTGGGACCGGAAAGTTGCTGCCCATGGCGTCGGCGTAAAGTTTGCTTTCGCCGTAAAGCTCGAGCGTTTTGCCTCAGAGAGAGCTAGAAAGTCGCATTTGCGGCAAAGTGTTTTTGCAGGTGCTCTTGGGCTTTCGCGGCTCAGAGCATCAAGCACGTTACTGCTGAAATGTTGCCTCGTCGACGGAAGCGCGCAGCCGACCGATTGACAGTTGTTGGTTCGCATCCAGCTCCTTGGCCGAGTTCTGGTTCCGAATATGCCGATGATTATGACACCTATTGCCGCTTTGTTTCTTCAACGATTGGTAGAAGGTAAGCCAGGAATGTCGTATTAATTAATAGTTACCGCAGTTAAGAAAATGAGCGCTGTCACAAAACGTCCGGACGGATGCGACGAAATCGTTTGGCGTGGGTATGATCGCGGACGCCTGTGTGTCATCCTTGTTTCGATGCCTGAGTTTGAGGAAAAGGAAATATGAAACGCCTGCAGAGCTAGTTACTCCTTCGTACTGTGGCCTTAGTCGTTTCTTATGAGCGTTGTTTCCAACGTGACGCGCCGTTTCGTACTTGCTAGCGTCGGTCAGGCGCCATCTTAGGACGTTTTGGAGGGTAGCCAAGTGAAAATGCAGGAATAGCAAGCACCCCCCGCCCCCCTCTCACCAGCTGTACTTCTCTTATCATTTTCCCACTAACCTCCATAGCAGCTGCGAGTGAATCCACGTGCCGCGAATTTGCGGAGTGCCGCAGGGTCTCAACTTTTGACCACCGCTTTTCTTTCTCTTCTTAAAGTTCTGAGCCCTAAGTCCCTTGTCGGTGTAAACATTTCAGCCCCGAATCACACTCATGTTGCTCCGAGTGTCCGTCCCGCCGCAGTATGCGTGCAAAAGAGATAACTTAGCACTATTTCAGCGACTTTTTGAACACAAGTGTACAAGAGAAATTTGTTGATGCCTTTCGTATGTCGCTGTAAACAGTTCTAAATGAAGCTTCACCTTGAAGCGTAAAACAAACTGCGGCATCGGCTCAATTTCATGGCCAATAAAGCCATGGACTCACTTCTTCAAACGCGCTTTGCTACAAGAAACGCCTCTAGCTAAGACGCCGCCGATCCCTTGGTACTTAAGAATAAGGGCGAACGAAAAGACAAAAAGAAGAACGTCGCCTTGACCGAAACACCCAAGTGCGCTGTATTATGAACTCGTTGTTTGCCCTTGTCATCTTCATTAGCTGGCCACGTCTCCTTCTTTTCTTCACTGCGTTTTTCTCTGTCCCTTTAATTTCCCTCGGCGTCTTTTACACATCCCGCGGGCACTCTTCCGAGTTCCGCAGCGCCTAATTCCCGCGCCCTCTTCCTTTTATTTTTCTTCTCCTCGAAGGCCCTTCTTCGTACGCGCGCATACATAGCCTCGGGTCGCCTTCGGAAGGGAGGTTCGTGAGCCCGCCCCGCAAAATGCCGGGATCGAGTGACCGCGGAGAGGTGATTTAACGTCACCCCCGGCACACGAACGCACGCGCGCGAACACCACGGCTCTCGGTCGAGCCGAGACGCTAATTGTGGCTTCCTCACACACCGGGTTACGCCCCCGTAGAGGTATCCGCAATTTGCGCGCTCTCCCCCCGCCTTCTTCGTCTCTGTCCCGAGCTTTTAATTGTCGACTCCCCGCCCCTACATTCGCCCGCGGTCAAAGAAACGCAGCAGGCGAAGCAAAATGACGTTCCTGAAGGAAAAAAAAAAAAGAAAGGAGACGGCGAGAGGTCCGAACGTCGAACGACAACGAGGTGGAGGATACGCGTGGATATAATACCGCAAATTTCGCCCGCGGCTGGGCTCGTTGCCTGGACGTTAAGTAAGCGGACAAAAGCCAGCAGTCGACCGTTTAGGACGGGTGAATTTTCTTCGTTTTTTATTTTTTTTCTCTTGATCTTTTGGTTGCTGCATTAGCGCGCATATTTGGTGACAATTTGCGGGCGAGCGTGCAAGGAAGGGAAAAGGATGAGGGGACAAGTTGGCCTGTGTGGCCAAGCTTGTTATTATATACAACCACGGGTGCGGTGGCTTGGCTGCGGCTAAACTACGGGTATGTGGTTTGTCGCATGTGTTGTGACGACCACGACGACGCCGCGGCGACCGTCAGACGTCGTCTCTTTATTCTTTTTCTTCGTCTTTTTTTTTTTTTTTTTCCTTTTGAGCACCGCTTGTCTCTGTCGTCTCGTTCCTCCGAAATGGACGGTCATTTGCGACTGTGTGCGCATTATGCCAGTCGTTGTCTGGCTTGTTCCCCCTCACCCTTGTTCGCGAATTCCTGGCTATGTTTGCCTACTTGGTCACACAGTAGACGTTCTTGCCGTGTCGCCGCGCCTCCAGACTGCCCAGCCGCACAAACGCCTATGTAGAATGCGGTAGGTCATAGAAACAGATGAAGATTTTTTTGAGCCAGAAAGAAAGTGGTGAAAAAATGCCCGCCGAAAAATTCTTCAACTGTTTCTATGACCTACCGCATTCCCCCCTTTGCTTACCGAGGTTTTCTTGACTGCTAACCTTTATTCTGTCTTAATTCACAGAGCCCCTCATTTCGCATTTTCTGATTCGCTGCATGCATAGCGAGGACCTCTGCTCTGGCTGTCTTGGTGCCAAAGGTAGCTTAAGAGGGTTCAACGCTGGTCGACCACTCTCGACATGTCGTAGACACTCGAGTCACGGCCCGGGGGTTAAAAAGAAGGTCCCCTTCACCCCGAGCAGTCCGAGTGGCGCTGGCTACCACCCCTAAGTGCAGGAAACGCAAAATACCTTAACATAAATACCCAAGAAAGTGGTAAGAAAACAGCCTCGCCGGTAGCGTAGTGGTCATCGCACCAGACCGGTATTCTGGAGGTCGTGGTTCGGATCCCATCCGGCGGGCATTTTTGACCACTTTCTCTCTGACTCAAAAAATTCTTCATCTGTTTCTATGACCTAGACCTATCGCATTCCCCCCTTTGCTTTCCGAGGTTTTCTTGACTGCCAACCCTTATTCTGTCTATATATATATATATATATATATATATAATATATATATATATATATATATATATATATATATATATATATTATATATATATATTATTATATATATATATATAATAGATAGATAATAATATATAGATAGATAGATAGAAGATAGATGAGATAAAAGAGAAGAAAGAAAGAACGAGAGAAGAAGAAACTTCTCGAGGAGCCAGAAGAAATCGTTGACAAAATGGTTGACTCACGATTAAAAACAAAAACAGTGGTTTACTGACGTCTCGTCTGCAGGACCAGTAAGTTGACGAAGAATGGCATATATAAGAATGGTATATATGAAATGTCAAACCCGTTCATAACGAACCCGGATAGAGCGAGTTATGCTATATATCGAACACAAACAAATCAGTTACGGAAATACATGCGAAACATATTCCTTATAACGAAGTTCACATCTGATATATCGAACTCGGCGTGCCTAGAATGGCCGCCGAAATGCATGGTCTCGGAGTGGTGATTTAGATGTGGATTGGCCGCGAGCACGGAGGAAGAGCCGCGACTGAGACGTTGCGCCTCGCACGGAGCGACGTGACGCCCGACACTTTCCGTAACTGTTTCCGACGCGCGGGACTCAGGACGGAATTCGCCCAGTCAGCGAGTCCGGACCAAGACGGCAGCATCGGTGAACTGTGGGAAGAGCTCGCCAACGTTCCCGATGCTGTGCCGAAAGAACTGTCCTTCGAGGATTTCCTGAGTGCCGACGACGATGTTTCCGTCACTGTCAGCCCCTCGGACGCGGACACCGTCGCCGATGCCATGGCAGCTGGTGCTGCTGAATAGCACCGAAGAGGCGTAGTATGTCGCGAGTAAAAGCCGTCCGACGCTTAATGAAGCGCTTTCGGCAGCGAATGTGCTCCGCCAATACTTCTTCGATATTGAAGGACGCGGACTCTAACTGGTGCAAACAATGTTTCGTGTAGAGAATGATGTGCTAGTTGACGCCGCCAAAACGAAAGCGAAAACAAAAATCACCGCTTTTTTTTTTTTTTGCGAAGTAGGCAGTTAAGGCGGAAAGTAGCTTTATAACTTGCTATAAATGAATTGTTTTGGGTATGGTAATGGTTACTTTACTGTGTTCGTTTCTGCATGCGGGAATGGCAGAGGTGGGGAGGAGGGATGGGCTCCCACGGATTGCGAACTCGTAAAAATAAACTCCTTATAGGCGGGTTCGGCTATATCGAACTATTGGATATATCGAACGAATCGCGGCGCATATTACAGTTCGCTATAATCGGGTTTGACTGTATAGTGGAACCTCGTTATAACGAAATAGTATCGGGACAGCAATTTAGTTCGTTATGTCCGATATTCGTTGTAAGAGTAGATCTAAAAATTTGTTCAAGCCAGTCGGTAATGCGGTCCCGCAAAAATCCTTGATACAAAAACGCATTATTTTAATCTCCGAGTCTACTATAAACGAGGTAACCTTTACCTTTCTCCTTGTGAAATTTCAGGCATAATGAACCAGGACACGAAACGGGAAATTACAACAGAACAAAGTTAATTTGACAAAACAGGCCTGCGTTCCTATTTTCCCGAGGAAGGATGTGATCTCAGTCTGGTGGCTACTCAGCGCACTGAGCAGGATGAAGTTTTCCACAGTGTCCACGACCAAAGGGGCATTTTGTACTTCTGCAGCTTCGGATGCTAGGAGTTCTTCCAAGTAGCTTGTCAGCCTACTAGTCACATATTTCTTCGTTGTATCCGATAGTGCGCGCGACTCTCACAGTTTCACTTTCGTTATAAAAGAATTAGTGTCATTGAAGTGAAGCCTGACGAACCAAAGTTTGTATTTCGTTCGCTATATCCGATAATTCGCTATATCAGTGCTCGTTATAACGAGATTCAACTGTATAACATCACTAGAAAGTGGGACACACATCGCATCAAACGGACAGAGGACATGCTTCCATCATACCCTTACGACTCTCAGCACCTGGCCGCTATGTAAGAAAACCTTATTTCTGTTGTTTTAATGTGCTGTCCGATCTTTTAGTCATTCTGTGTGTTTGCGTGCGTGTGCTGTGCGCAACGTGTGTGTATTGTTGGGCGTGTGTATGCGGAATATGTGCGTAGCTTCACATTAAAGTATACGAAATGTTTGCCTCAAAAAGATTACAAAAACTGTGCGGTTGATTCCTCTGTCATAGAAATGGGTGAAACACGAAAGTGAAATGTGCAGAGAAATTTGCAGCTGAGCATAATTTGCGGGTCGGCGGCTGTCTTGAGGGTGTGCTTGGCGAGCGACGTCCCGCTGGTGGGTAGCTTTGGAAAAGGTGGCGTCATTTCCGTGACGGATATGACGTCAGTGAAATCTTGGTGTATCCCGGCATAAAACATTTTGTGCTAAAATATAAAACCCGAAACCACCACAACCAAAGTGATGATGATGATTTGCTATTGGTTTCCCCTTTGAAGCGGGGTGATGACATGTCATCTTACCAAAAAGGACTAATATACCATGTTTTACACTCTTGGTTTCAATACTAGCGCTGCTTAGGGCAGGCACAAACTTATTAGGCCAAATACTTTTTTTCCTGTTACAGGTGGTAACTGTCCTAGGCAATATTCCCCTCTCTGCTTTTCGTCCACCAGCATTCTAATCTTCTTTTCGTCCCCTCGACAGCCTTGAAGTTAACTTCCTCTGTGATACCCTTAAATCCTAGGGCTTCTGAAAGCCCAATATTCCCTTCATGTAGATTTGGATGGATACCCTCACATTCTAACACGATGTGCCGCATAGTTTCTGTTTCTTTTCCGCAGACCACGCATACCCCATCATTTTGTGAATACTTCCCCACAAAGCTCTTAGTTCGCAGGAAACCTGCTCTAGCCTCAAAAAGTATAACGTACAAAAGGTTGCTTCCCCGCAAGGAGACCCTGTGTGCAGGGGTGCACCCTTTACAGGCCGCTTGCCTCGTTGTACTGGCGGCACTTCCGTGATTCCGGGACGGATATGACGTAAGTGAAATCTTCCTGAATTCCGGAATAAAACACTGCAGTGTTTAAAAGGCCCTGTATCGATGACAACTCTGAGACAAGGAATGAACTTCGCTCACGAAGCAAGGAAACGCAGACGCCATGGCGACGGGTCTCCCCACTCTGTCGTATTCCGCTGTCGCCTGTCGTCTTCCGCTAAGGACGACGACGTTGGGCACGAAGACCATGATTTTGGCAATAATGAAGACCTCTTTTTGCAACGTATACGTTTGAATGTACAGACAAAGTTTTGCTCTTAGTGGTCACATCAGGCCATAAAGCGATAGCCCCACAGGCGACCGTGCACGTATGTTGTTGCGTCGACCTGGTATACAGCCGCGGAAACTCAAGTCTTCACCAGCCTGACGTGACTTTCAGTTACCTAGTGCATTGTGGTGACGCCAGTGAAAATAGGCAGCTTGCTGGGGATAATACAGTTGAGATCATAATCAAATGACGCCGCAGGAATTCACGCCGCGCATTAATAAAAATCATGTTGAAACTGTTGTACAAACATTTAGAAGTAAGTGTACAGGGAAAGTTTTGTACACTGCGAAAGTTGCTCTCACCGCAGGATTTCAAGAGATCCAAGCAGTTAAGAAATGAGTGGCGTGGCACGGACGTTAAATAGAGCGATCACTGTGTTTTTAAAAATGAATTTAATCCGCGAGGATTTATTTCAGCCGCTTGTCGTCTGCATAGACTTTGCACAGGTCGAGACAACGAGTATTTACATAAGCAGCCTTTCAGCTATTCGTCGTGTATCTGGGCTTTACACTCTTGCGAAAACCAATATCTGCGTAAGCACACGCAGGTGAACGTCTTGTCCGCATGCTACGTTTCAACTTGTCGGGAAATCAGCTTTGACGTTTGTATTTCACAGTTTCGGCAATAGAAAAAGATGGAAATAAGAACAAAATTTTTCGCACGCAATTTTCGGAGTAGTGACTGGAAACGCACCCATAGAGAGGAGCCTTTCTAGTCATTTCTTATGAAAACAGCTTAGCTTACGACGGACAACACCTGGGCTCGTGCAATTGGCATGTTCGCGGCCAGGCCACGCCCACTGCCACACGTAACCCGCCGTTTTTCACTGGCTTAAAGTGGGTCTTTTCGCACGCTCTCGAAATGCCCGGGGAGCACGTACGAAACAACTCCACAGCGCTGCCTACTTTAGTGGGCAGTGTTATTCCCGTGGTGCGTTGCGGACGCGACACAGGGAGAAAGGAGAGAGGGGTGGAAATTGCAACCAACGTTGCCGAAGCGGCGCTCGCGTGGTCCTTGTACAAACACGAGCGCCTAACACCCGGCACGACACTCAATAACAGCGAACACGACAGATACAACTCGAACTAGGCACACACGTACGCAACGCCACTTCCTATATTTCCCGCGCGGGGATCGGGAATCAAGCAAACAACAATGGCCGCGCAGAAACGAAACCAAACGACCCGTTTCCGGTCGGAGCCCCGGCGTCGCGTGCAGACGACTTCCTGGCTCCCGGAGCGACAAACACGCCACCTCGCGGTCGCGCCCGCAAGAGTGGTTTCCATCTTGTTTGTTCCCCTTCGTTTTGCGCGTTTTTATTTATTCTTGTTCCTACATTTGCGCCGCGTTTGAGCCCGATTGTGTCCGTTTGGGCTCGGAGAGTACAATACGCGTCCCGCAGCAGCCGTATATGTTCGACCCAAATTGTGTAAGAGGGATATGAAAGAAAAAAAGTGGTAAAGCGCTATTTGACCGCAGCACAGGCAAATAAAGGACGCACAATATGGTCGCTGGTGCTTCTCCTTCGAAAGAAATGATTTGTATGTCGCTCCGAAGTTGAAGAAGCGCTCGTATGTTTCCTTATTTACTTACTGAGACGACGGGTGCGTCAGTGGGGGTAAAGACAGCATCTGGTACAGCTTTCCATAAAAGATAAAAAAGAAAGGAAGTAATAACTAATTCGAAAAAAAATGGCGCAACCTTAGAAGCTGATGTGCACTGAACAGCAAAGCGTAGGAGAAATGAATGGGGCGGAATCACCTTGTTTCGTCTGGTGCACTCTCATGCTGAGGGAATACGGTTTATGTTCGTTCAGACGCAGCCTTCTTCCGTGCTTGCATACGACACGGGCTGCCTGACATGATGCCAGAACGGCGAAAGCGTTCTAAAAATGTTTCAAACGTCACTTTACGCAGGGGTGCCGGGTATGAAACTAGGGAGGAAATTTCGCTAGTTACATGAAAGGTAGTGAAACTAACGAAAAAGGAAAACCTGAGAGAACAGAAAAAAAAAGCGCGTTTTTTTTTCTCAAATTTTTGTTTTCCTGGCCACCTGATTCTCGCTTCTATTAGCCGATGCGCTCTAGCGGAGGGACCGTTTCCGTGCGCCGAGTGGAAGGGGAGAGCCTAAGTGGCGTTCTTGAGGAGGGAGCCAGGGAAACGCGAGATGAAAGGTGAGTTAACGATCTGCGTACACTAATGCCAGGTTTACCGCGCTCTCGCGAGACGCCTAGGGAGAAGAGTGGCGGTGCGAAGGGGGAGGGGGTGAGGTAATGCAACAAGGGCGCAGTGATGGTGACGACCGCGCACTGGGAGTTCTGCTCGTTCAATGAAAACGTAATGGCAGACGGCGGGTATCTTTGGGGGACGAGAAATGGCGGCTGCAAGGGGCAGGGAGGGGGCGAGCGAGCAGTCGGCGTGTCCTAGCTTGTGCGCCGTGCTTCGGACGATTAGGAAAAAAGACAGCGCGGCGGTGGCGGCGACGGCACACACACATACACGCTTCGCATGTCAAAAGCTCATTAGCGGGGCCTGCGCTAATACAAGGATTGAGAGTCGGCGTTGAAACGGAGCCCTGCTCTGCAAACCATTGTCGTGGGGAAGACCTGTCGCTGCGCGGTCACTACTCTGGCCAAGAATAAACACCCGTTGCGCGCGCGCGCGGATGAATCCCGAGGAAGGAGAGGGTAGGGCAAACTACGCCGGCATCTTGCTTGCGCCGTCCTCTCTCGCTGGCGGGTTGCGTGGTTCTTTGTGTGATGGCGCGTAATGTGGTTTTAGACGCACCGTTTGGCCCCGGCGTGTCTAAGAAGACGGGCGCAGTTGACGTGTCGTTGACACGGGAGAGAATTCGGGGCAGCTCTCTTTACCTTCCTAGGCGGTGGAGTTGGGACGCGTTGTTGTGTGCTGCGTATACGACGTTTTATATAAGTGACGACTGGGAGGTCCCGGAGATGGTGGCACGCATCGTTGGCTCTCCGTTTGTTCAGGGCGTCTCGTGTTGCCAAAATTTGGGAAGATTTCTGTCGCGTTTGTGAATATATTTCTTTCCCCCTCCCCAATACATTCTCACACTATAGCGAACAAAAAAAACATTGACTATGTGTTTGCCATTTAGTATTGACGCGGGAGTCAATGAGTTTCCGATGTCAAGGTTTAATAAAATGCGCGGTTACCTAACCCTCTCGTTTCACTGGCACTTTGCGGAGCATTGATCCCTGCAGTATACGTTTGTGGGAAACGATTTTGGGAAATTCGGGAAAGAAAACGGCCGCTGCACCTCTGAGCCCGATGATTTCGGCAGAATTTTCGCCGCCTCAATTGCGCGCGCTAAATTTGGTTGTCTTACCCATATGATAATAGTACATGGACCGCGATGTAATTATTAACATAAGTACACCTTTACAATCAAAATCGACCAGTAAATAAGATTGATTCCTTAAATTTTCAGTTTCGCAACTCAAGCATCTACACATGCCTGAACAGTCTCAACGCATGGACTAAAATATTCCACGCCGGAACGAGTGGTATTCCTATAATCCTTGTAACCACGTGCACCTGGCCACACCAACTGCGCTATCAGAAACGCGCCTTTTTTACCCTAAAAGCGGCACTTAAAATTTTATATCCAGGACACATGGCTCGTGCGGATCTAATCCTGCACGCTAAACATTGCATCGCTCAAGGGATGAGCGAGAGTGAAAGGGAGGAGCGAGAGGGGTGGAAGAGGAGAGGGGAGAGGATTGTCGCACTCTAAAATCACAACAGTAATACCGCAAAAACCTAACAAAAATTCCTGCAGCACAACTTTGTTGTGACAACAGTAGTCCTGTTTCACGACAAAGGCATATTTGTTGTTATCACACAGATGCCTTCAGTCATAACGACAAAGTCAATTTCCTCAACGACAAACATCCCTGTAGTCACAACAGAACTGCCATGTACGCTGCTCTTCACAAAGAGAAATAACATTCTTACCACGGGAAACTACTGATGGAACATGAAGATCACGACAAGGCAGGAATTCGGCATGACGGAACACCAAAATCAGGACAGGAATACGACACACGACAGAACGCCAGAATCCCGACACGACAAGAATACGACAAGACGACAGTACGACACGCGAAAATACGACAAAAAAACACAAATTTTTCTTGTCGTCTTTTTCGGCTGGGGTATGAAGGGGGCGACAGAAACCTAATATCTTTCGACGTCATTCACAGGGAATCAAGCACATATGCCGCCAATTATTTGTCATTCTTGTTAAAGCGATAGCATTATGCATGGTGTGCATAATTTTCCGCGGCCAATCATCATAATCAGATATGAACATACATCAACCGTTTTCATTTTAGGTCTGTTACCTTTTGGCGATGGTTTATATTTTTTATTTGTGCCGTTTTCCATGCAGGATTCGTGATATATAACGCCCAGCTATATACGGAATAAGTTTTCGTTCACAGACCGGGCTCATATGGCGTGCTTTATGTCCTCCTAATATAGCAATGCCTTCGTGGCTTTCCTGCCAGCCGGATTCCCCTTATTGCCTCCACCCGTATGGGGAAATTTCGTTTTTTTAACGCAAAAGCATTACATGTCTTAAGACGCGAAAAACCCGCTGTTCTCCTGGCTCAAAAACAAGTAGGCGTGCTGCGCGCTGTCACCTAACTCAGAACAATAAAACCATTGCAAAACTGGGAATCCAGCCAGGGACGCGCGGCATACAGTATTTGCACGACTCTACAAGTTTTAACGCGCAGATAAGTCTACTTATGGAAATCAGAAGAAACAAAAATCAAATGCCAATTCTACCGCGCAGATATAAAAGACATGACACCACGTACCTGGCAGAAAATACTTTATTTGACGCACGCAACTGTGGCAGCAGGAACCCCTTGGGCTGCACCCATCTCATTCAGCTCCTGCTGGCAGCAAAACTAAAGCGGGCAACATTGAAAGCTGATTTCGCTTTTGAGGCCGACTGTAACGTGATCGTAAATTTTAAGACTACTTTCAGGGGGAAAAAATTGCACCCCTTCGTCCGAACGCCAACGATGGTTGAACGCGAAGCTTTCTTGTGAGGGATTCCTCTGTTGATACGAAAACCTAAAGCAGGCTTCACCTGCGAAAGAGTGCATTTGAGGCAGAGTACGCTTTACAGGTGGAAGTTGGCTTTCCTGCACTGTGTTTTGAGGTGGACTACAGACGCCATCAGGGATACATAAAAGCTTCGCTTTAAAAAGGTGTCCGTTAGAATCGTGCAAATACGGTAGTAGGCAAGTGACATACTCTGCGCCAACGTCGCACTAAACACTGTTTTGAGGTACTTTAAATCCGAACGAATCGGCGCAAGAGTAGAAATAAACCCCAAATAAGTGTCATTGCGGTTCTCGTGGCTCAATATCGTTTGCTTCGAAAGGGCGATAGAAGGCTATATAAAACACCAAACAATCGCGTGCCCCTCGCGGCTCTAAAATGCGCCAGGGGGAGCAACAACGCTTTCGCATTCCAAGCACGCAGTGCTCCGAGGAATTTATACGCTGCACTCCCCTACTTCCATTTAGAGTGGTCGCCCCTGCATTAACGAGAGCAAACGCTAGTTTTGGAATCATTCTGATCATAGCTGTTTAATATTTTAGTGGCGCTGACATTATACACGGTTAAAACGCTCAGACTTGAAGTCAAAATCATGCCTGACGTCGCTGACGCGTTAGCTACAACTTGTAACGAGTGCTTGTGAGGTGACGCACTCGTTTTGATGACCACGGTGACGCAAGCGCGGGAACATGACCATGAAGCGATTGCCCTCATCCGGCCTTGCCGATAAAGAAGAAGTAGCAATCCACACGAGCGGATGACGTGGGCCAATAAGAGACGGCCACAACCGAAGAGCTGGGGAGGCCAGGCTGGAACGGGGGAGAACGTCGGGAGTGGACGGAGCAGTTTGGAGGAGCGCGACGTCCAGGTTGAAGACTCGAAGCTCGTCGGGTTTTCGGGACCCGAGCTTGAGAAGGGTCTACCAGGCGCCTTGGCATCCTGGGGCCGAGGCGCGACTGACTCGTGGAGGCGCGCAATTGCGTTTGCGTGCTCCGTTCTTCGACAACCCGCTGCCATGCTGCCCGTCGGTGACCGGTAGTGCACGGTTGCTTCCTACCTGCATGCTGCTACGGGGCGCCCAATCTCGAGCCGAGCCGACCATTGTCAACGAGGACAACGGTGCCTGTTCCTAGTCAACGTCCCGGCGCGTGCGACGCCGTCTTCGTAGCCCCGCAACGCCACACCTCGCGTCGTTACCGGCACCCACGACGCAATGCGGACAGCGCCTCATCGCCCTGAACAGTTGGTGGGGACTTTCCTGTGTGTTTTCTTTAGGTTTAATATGTCTTAAGGTTATGTATGGGTCGGTTAACTTTGAGTTGTAATTTATTGCCGTGTTTTTAAGAATATTGTTTTTGTGCCGTTGTCAAGCGCCCTGGTTTAATTATTGGCACTGTGGCAGGTCCCAGTCGACCACAAGAAGTAACCTGAAAAGAACCTGCGAGGGAGTTTCCTCTCACCACAATGCTATATTTCCCATTTCCCTTCGTCTTCGGGAAACAAGGTGTGTGTGTGTGTGTGTGTGTGCATGTGTGTGTGTGTGTGTGTGTGTGTGTGGTGTGTGTGTGTGTGCGTGCGTGCGTGGCTGTGTGGTGTGTGTGCTGTGTGTGTGTGTGTGTGTGTGTGTGTGTGGTGTGTGGTGTGTGGTTGTGTCGCGAAGCCCCCGTTCAGTTTGCTTTTTCTATTTTGTAGCATCTTTCGTCAGTCACCAAGCCCTGTTTTATTTTTCTAAGAAAGGCATGCGGCCTGCGCGCTCACCGACCGGAAGACGCGGATGTTAAAGGGAAGCATCGGCCCAGCTTGGGCTTCGGCGCGGCCGCGACGTAGACCCCCCGTGGCATGTGCGCTGGTCGCTTTCGGTCTCCGGGTCCTCGGTGTAGTTCAGACGACCTTTCTGTCTTTTACACTGCTTACTTTAGTGTTTTGTCTGAACTATTTGCTGTACGTCAATAATTCTCCAAGCGCGCGTTTTCGGGTTCAAACCCTGTGTCTGTGTGTGAATGGTTCTTTTCACTTTGGCGGAAACATGGCGAATTGGTGTTAGCAAGCGTCTCCCCGATTGGCTGCAGAAAGTGGGGCCAGAATGCGCTTGTTTCGAACGATGCCGCACGAAGCGAATATAAACCCTCTCGGCCGGGTTCGCGGAGAGGGCAGCGGGCGGCCTGCACCAGGACTCACTTCAGAAACTCGGCCGCCCGTCGTCGTTCTCTTTCGCCGGGACACCGCGATCCAGTCAGGAATGTCCCGTTAAGTATTCTTGTCTTGAGTGTCTTTCTCTTTTATGTAAAAAGTGTATCGCTTCAAGTTAGTATGTGCTAAATGTCATAAATGTTACCAGTAAGTTAAATCAGTTAACCTTAACGCTTCTTCAACGCCTTGACTGCTTCACTGCGATCATCATGCTACCTTAGCGGTAGGTATTGGACAAATTTCGTCGCTGCAATATATATATATATATATATATAGAACAGAGACGTACGGGACGAGGGATTCCGTAAGGACACATATCAAAGTTGCAGTCCTAATTGCCAGTGCTGTTTGGCGTTTTTTTTTTTTTAAAAACAGTGTTTTATAGTGCCGAATGAGGTGTGATTGGCCTTTTTTTTATGCGGAATAAATAATTGAAAATTCAAGTCGAGAAAAAAATGCGCCGTTTTTTGGAAAAAACGGCGCATTTTTTCTCGACTTGAATTTTCAATTATTTATGCCTGGCATAAAAAAAAGGCAATCACACCTCATTCGGCACTATAAAACACTGTTTAAAAAAAAAAAAGAAAAAACGCAACAGCACTGGCAATTAGGACCTGCAACTTTTGATATATATATATATATATATATATATTATATATATATATACTATACATATATATGTATAGTAGGCGGAATTTCGAGGCGTCTGTCTTTGCGCAAGGCTCTGTCTTTCCAACTCTCGTAAGGACCGGCTTTCAGCCAAAGCAAATAATATGGCTTCCGGGCATTAGCATACTGTACGGTCCAAACCAAGGTTTCCGGGCAGGAGCGCACCCGAAGTGGGAACAAAAACGGAATAAATACTTCCAGAAAACTGCGAATTAACTGTCGCTAAATATTGCAGTGAGTACAAATGCCTGCGCGGAAACCTCTCGCCAAGTCCCGTGAAAAAGTCCGCAAGTGGTGCCTATGCGTCGCATAATTTAGAATCGTCGGGCATCTGAAACTCGCCGCAGAAAAAGGAGTTGGGCAGTTTCTCTGTAGCTCAGAACGAGTCGCGTGGCTCGAAAGGGAGAGGAGAAGATGGGTTAAATAAGTTTGGAGGCACACCCCAGAGATAAGAAGGCCTCGTGAAGGCCTCGTGCGTTGAGTGTAACGGCGGCATGAAGCGATGACTCAAGAAAAACTCTTTTCTTAGTCGCCACCATAAGATGAACGCTACGTCACCGGCCGATATGGGAACTGGCGAGTCAGGGGTTTGGCGAGAAATGCACACGTACCAACGAGGCTTTTTCTGACTCTGGGTGGCGTTTCGCCCGGTATTGAAGGAGGAGAAAGAGGGAACGAACGGGATCTCGGCTCTCGAGAGGTGGTGCTTCACGAACGGACGGTCACTCCGCCGTTTGCGCGGAGCGCTTCGTCGAGCATCGTCGTTATATCTCCACTACCGGCGCCTTTTGTGTTAGGGCAGGAGGAGTGTTCGAAGTTTTTTGAGTCTCGGCAACGGAGGAGTGCGTGGGTGACGAAGACAAGAGCGGCGAACTGCAGGCCCCTGCGGTGTTCCTGGAAGCGGTCGAGAAAATAGGCGAGGCGAATCAAGTAAAAATCGCCACACGAATTAATTCGATGTCGCTCAGAGATTCGGTCAACAGTCTCAAGTGAGCGCGGTGCGTGTCTGTGTCTATACGGGCTGTCTGCTATTGCGTGGGACGATGAAGTCGAAGTCTTGAGACCGGTGATGGCGACGTCGTGTAGTAAATGAGTTGCGAGAGAAGTTGGGCCTCATCCAAAACTTTGTTAGGCGCTGAAGTGTGCTGTCTTTCTTCGATACTCGGAGCCCGCCTATCCTTTCAGAGCTGCATTGGGCTGCTCGCGAAATGACTTGCCTGCTTGTCTGTGCTGGCTCTGCAACAAGTGGCGTTCGCGAGGGCTTTGAAAAACCTTGCTTACAGCGTCGCTAGATTTTGCGCGGGAATTCACGCATGTTATCAGCTCGAAAACATGAGCCGCAATAAATTTAAAGCAAGAAAAAAAACTCGCCCGTATCTGCTTGCTTCGATGAAATTTCGCCGAGAGGATAGCCTTCTGTCGATTCTGCCACGCCAGTACCAGTCTTCTCTGCCCCGCCCGCCTCTGACACTCTTCCCCTCCCGTCTCATTTTCCTAAAAAAAAAACACAGCAGAAATTTGCTAAACTCAATTCAATTTTCCCGCGTTTTCACTGGAACCATTCGTTAGCGTTTGAATTCTCGGAATGCCGCCAGGAAGGTTAGTGTCGCGCGAGCGCTTTTGGTATTTCTGGGTCAAAACATGATTTTCAAGGCCTATTCCTTTATTTCCTACGGCAGATATTGAGCAACCATGTAATTTTAGTTAAAAGAACACTGCAAATATTTCTTATATATTGATCTATTGCGTCAAATATGCTCAATGTTATCTCTTTCTTCAACAATGTTTATCCTTGTGTTTTGCTCTTTGTTGAATGCTTAAATTTTTCAGGGTATTTTTTTCTTAATGAATGTATAATGATGTTCTTATATTCTTGTGTATATTCATTTTCCCGTGTGTTGCTAATGACCTCAAGTGCCTTTTCTTTGTGTAGCCCCCCTTACCCCATGCTCCACCTGGAGCCTGTAAGGTTTTTTCTAAATTAAAAAAATAAAAAGTATGAAAATTGCCACCATACGTTGGTTCGGGAAGGTTATGCCTATATAAACGCCTCGAACTCGTGACCGGTGGTTGAATCGGGTGACAGACAGAGGGACAGACGACAGAAAGGCAGAAAAGACATGTAGACAGACCAAAAATTTCGCGTTTTAAGTAGCCCAAGAAAGACTATCGTTTTCTTTACGCGAAGCTGTTAGCCTCTAGTTGGTCGGAAAATTTTGTGTCGTAAACAAAAAACCCATGCAAGACCCTGTAGTTCTCGTCTAAGACCCTGATCGCATGCGTCAGGCTAATAAACTTAAAGCATAAAGCTCAGTATTCGTTTAGAAAAACCACAGAACAAGCATCGAAAAACCGCATTATGGATGATAAGGCGCTTAATCGGACCCCCCCAATCCATAGGTTCCCGTAAAGATTATGCTTCCAGATTATCTTTGAAGGCTAGGCAGGACTAGTGTCACTAAATAGAGCAGTTCTTGCCCAAGACATCGAGCGCATGCGGAAGGCTAGGCAGGGCCCAGCATTTGCCGCCGGAGAGGCCGAACAGGAAGCGACGAGCCCTCCGAGGTGATGACAAATATTCCGTACCATCCCCCACCATCCCCCATCAGCATTTCTGGGGGTTTAAAACAGCTTCGCTGGACATCCGCTTTCGCAGCGCGAGATGGCGACAATTTTTTTTAAAGTGCAACTCCCTGTGCAACTGTCCTTCGTGAAGGCATACCTTCAATGTGGTGTTTCCCACCATGGCAACTGCTGCTACAACAGACTGTTATTTGCGACTGTGCTTCTAAAAGCCAAGGTGAATTGCTCTTTCTGCAGATCATGGAACAAATATATATATTTTATATATATATATATATATATATATATATATATATATATATATATATATTATATATATATATATATTGTAAGCGCTGGTTAGCGCCCGACACCAACCAGAGGAATATGCGTCCGGACAATCCCCCGCTAGTTTTACACAAACGCCAATTCCAAGTACTTGCAGAAGGGTATGCGCCAGTGGACTCGTCTCCACTTCACATGCGATCATGCTTCATCATCATCATCTGTGGGCTATCATCATCAACGCCCGTCTTGGCTGTTCTCTGGGGCTCGCTCCCTGTCACGTAGGACAAGGCTCGCTTAATAAAGACGTTCCCCAAGACTCCTGGTGCGCACCAAATATATTATAATATATATATATATATATATATATATATATATATATATATATATATATATATATACTGTGTCCTTGTATATATCTTGTGTCCTTGTTCTACTTCGTGCCACGTGTCGTCACGTAGCCGGCACCCTTGTCTCTTTAAGGCTGTACAATCGAAAGGAGACAATTTTTCTCTCTCCTTTTCCTTTTTCATTTCCCCCCGAGTCCAGCGCATCTGATGCACGCGCTCATCGCCGCCGTGCGTGCCTGGACGGACCGACACGCGGCGCGCAGCTGACGCGCTCGCGTTGCTTCTTTCAACGCGATTCAGGGTCGCCGCCGACGCGTTCGTGCAAAGGGCGCTCGAAGCGCTCGACACCCGCTCACCGGTCGCCGCCGCATGCATGGCTGCGGAGGCAAAAGGCCGCTACCGCGGCATCACCTCCTTGGTTGCGAGTAAGGCCTACTTGTAGAGTCCCGTGGTCAGTTATGGCCGGATTTGACTGTTGTGAAGTGGCTGAGTTGTAAAAGTCGTCGTCCAGAGGCTTAAATGTTGCCGTTTTGATGCGTTCACTCGTCCGGGATAGAGCTATAGCGTGGAGGGTATTTATGGCCTTCTTGTATAGGTGGTGATGCTGACCACGATGGGCTGATCATCACACGCTCGTCAATGCGGCTGAATACACCCTCGTACACAACGAATCAGAAGAGGAATACCAAGAGAGCGGAAGAAAGATAGGCGTGGCCTCGCGTGACTCGATGCCGCGGAAAACATCGCAGGCTTAGTTAGACTACTTCGCCTTGCTTTTTTCGATAGGCTTTCTCACTTCCTTCTTTGTATCGTGTGTATGTAATGAATAAAGGTGTTGTCGCGAGAGTCGTGCGTTGATCGGGCGTTATTTCTTTGCGCGATTCTGCCGCCACGAATGCCGGTGGTTAGAGAGCCACGACCTTCTTTTTCCAAAGCCGATTGTCGTTAGAACGCCTTCGAGGCAGATCACTTGATTTTAAGGCCTTGTCAGAGCAGTCCGACTGGTGGTGTCCTATTTAACAGAGGAGCTATTTAAATCTAAGCTTGGTCCGGTGGCGTTAGCAAAAAAAAATGCCAAGAAAAAAAAAGCTGTGCCGCCTGTAAAGGTTGCTTCACCGCAGTTAGGGTTTTACAACAGTGAAGGCGGCTTTCCCGCCTGCTCGAGTGTGCGCACCAGGCGCATATGCGTATGCGCACCCTTTACGGTACCGTTTTAAAGGTGATAGTCCTTTTTGGGCTAGTAAAAGGCAAAAAAAAAAGTGGCACAGCTTGAACTAGTGGTGCAAGGACGGAGAAACAGCGGAGCTGGTGGTCGACCTAGCTTTTCCCCCTGGGGTCCGCTTTCACTGTGGGGGGACGAGACCGGAACGGCCTTGTAAAATCCGGATAAACTTGGCCTAACCCCTCAACACTTCGCCCGGCCCAGCAAGGACATCGCAAAACCTAACAAGACTTAGCAAAGTCTAGCGAAACCTAGCAAAACGTAGCGAAAGCGGAAGGACATCTAGGTCTACCCCCAGCTCCGTTGTTTCTCCAGCCTTGCACCACTAAAGCTGTGCCATTCTTTTTGTTTGCAAGGCCGGTTTATCGATTAACTATTTAGCTTAATCGATTGGTTTTTGGGCTCAATTTGTGCGCGGGCGTATATATTTTAACCTTAAATTCGACGCGGATGGTCACGGGTGAAATTATGTTCGAAGCAAAATCGGACATTTATGGGCACGCAAACACAGGGCTAAGAACGCAGCCACGATCGCGCTGAAATCTTAAATTTCGCGGTCTACCCAACACCTGAGATATGTGGTGCGATGTAGAGAAGGACCGGGGACTCCCACGTGTCACCATGTGCACATTTTCTCATTTACTTCATTTTATTTGGTATTATCCTAAACGCAACCGCAAACCAACTTCAACGCGTTGCACTACTACCACCAGAATTCAGCATCTCTTCTCCGTGAATGCGGTGGGAGGGGGCGGGGAGGCCTTCTCACGAGCCGTCACGTGCTCTTTACATGCGCTGCACGCCGTGAGGTAGTTTGGTGGAGGGCGGTCCACCATGACAACTGATTTTCGAACTCGTGGGGCATTGTTTCTATTCGCACAAATAACTAAAATTTGCCATACCTTCACAAGAAGTAGACAGAAGAGCGAAAACTCTCTGACATCGAAACTGCGTTCAAAAGTGAGTCACAACCCTTCGCTGAAAGTGCTCCAAACGATAGTCCAAATCTTTGGAGACCCAAATCGCAAACTAAGACAGACCCACGCTTACGAAGTTTGGCGGAGTACTAACTGCATCTACCCAACGATCTAAATGCATACCTATACGTGGTTTATGAGATAAAGGTACGCTATTGTACTCCTTATTCATGATGAATCCGTGTAAGAAGCGTTCCTTTTTCGCGATTTTCAAGCAAACCGTTTTTGACACAATGGAGACCCGTTATTTCACGCACGCGTCCGTGTGTCCCAGAGATCTCATCAGAAGGAACTTTTCGGTCGACCAGAAAGAGAGTGAATAAACTTTCTTTATGGGGAAAAATAAATTAAATGGAGTCTTCGGGGTCGCTTCCCTAGTACAGGACGCCTTGAGCTCGGGCCGCGTCCACAGCCCTCTCGACCAGCTGACGCTGATCCTCGAGGTTGGAGCTCCCAAAGCTCATGGGTGGATATGGATTGGGGCGGGAAGCGGGGCTTGGTCGCATCCTCCTACAATGAGGGTAGAGTGTCCCGGGGGCCTCGCAGAACCTATCTATGGGGAAATGCGTTAGTTTTTTGACACGACGCTATCGGTCCCAAAGCTATGGCTTCAATAAATGGCTGCCCGTTGTAACGCTTAGGTTCGTGTTCAACCCTGCACCGTCGCTGCGCGACCGTATGTCCAAGTAAAGTATTATCACGGGGACGCTGCCGGTCAGTCCCCATGGCGCCATGGCTGACCATCAATGTCGCTGACGACGAGGAGGAAGACGGGGAGGGGGCGCAGCCTGCACGAGCTATGTAATGGCTGATATGTAAATAACGTAAATACCTAGATCGCTTCACCCCCATCTCATCGTTCGCCTCATCTCTGTCCTATCACCACGTAACAGTATAAAGCACAATTTCAACAGGCACTCTCGGAGCACAGCGAGATGGACGCAGTTCCTTATTTTAAAAAAAATGGCCGCGTATATACTCGAACTGGCGCCCCTGTCAAGTAAAGGCCACCCTTTTCTTCCCGCTCACCTCTCATGCTGTTCCTCTCCCGGCTCATTCCTACCCAAGATAACATGCTATAGGTTTGCTCAAGTCAATTTAAATTAACTGCGTTCTACTCTCCCAAGTCGGGTGTCTCGATTGCCAGCGCTGCCATACGGAGGGAGACGAGCGTGAATTGAGGCACCGTACTACATACACTTTATAAAACCACGATGCCCTACTGCACGAGCGTTCCAAGCGGAACGTGGTTCCCATTTAGTGGAACCTTCCGTTGCTATTGACGTTTGATTTTTTAAATGCCGCCAGGAGGTAGCACTGGCAACAGCAGGCGACGGTTTTCTGCCGTTGATGTAGTATTTCATTTGCTATCGCAAAAACCAAGCATTCATGGATTCCTTTAATAAAGGAACACTGCAAATATCACTTGGGTATTCATTTCAGTCTATTTGTGTAATGTCTTGTTCTTGCTGAACAGTGTTGGCAAGTATGAACACTGACACCGGACTTATATACGTTTAGATTTGGCTGTGGGTATATAAGAACATTGCGCAGATTTCATTTCACTTTGCCCTGGTGGCTGATTCGAGTCAGGACAGACAGACAGACAGAAGACAGACAGACAGACAGACAGACAGACAGACATACAGACAGACAGACTACAGACAGACAGACAGACAGACAGACCAAAATTTACTGCGTTTAAGTAGGTCAAGAAAGGACTATCGTCTTTAAAACCTTGGACCCCAAACAGCGCAGCACACGTAACTCATCCTGGCCCAGGCAAAGACGTGTGCGTGTCAGCAGAGCAAAAAATTTGCTTCAACTCACCCGTCGCCATTGTATGAGGCGCTTCGAGACACGCGAGAAGTGCCCCGACAAGCGGCTCGTTCTCGACACCTTACATGCATTATCGTTGCTGTAGCGTGAAGAGACATACAGCCAACTCGAACATGCTTGTAGAAGAATTGCGAGTGGGGTATACAGAAGCCCGGGTGAACGGCATGGGCTGCAGTGGTTATAGGGTCAGTGGCGTCATAGATGCGCGTGCGTGGGAGCGTTCACGTTCAGCAGGCCCACGATTTTCTGTGCGAAGCACGTATAGGACGTCGCTTGGTCCGTACTGGAGTCCGTGTAAACAATGTTCTGCGCATCGCGAGGAGCATTGGATTGGATGGGATTTAATGGGATTTGTATTGCATTGGATTGGATTGAAATCGATTGGATTGGAATGGGATATGCTTGCACACGCGTTTGTCACTCATTACATGCGCGAGTGGGCAATGCCACGCGTGATTTACGGTACGAATGATCCCCAGTGCTTCACCCACTCGTCAGGATTCACTGTCGTGGAGATGCGTGACTTTTTTGTTGGCTTCTTTGCGTGCGTGTGGACGTTTACCGTTTTTTTTTTTTTCTCGCTTGGAGGTGTGTGCTACGTGTGGCCCTTATACTAGGCGGTCGTATACGTCTGTCGTGGACTCACCAGAGAAATCGTTTAACGTGTCAACGCTCCTATGTGGCACGTGCCTTGGCTACGTGCTCGGGATTAGCTTCAGAACTAAGCTTCCAGACAACTGATTTTACCAAAATGGCAGCTGCGCTGCGGTGGGGACGTACCCCTCACTCTTCGCCCATGGCCAACCACGGGCGGATAGCTATTAATGTTTCAGTGCGCAAGCACTATAGAATGGCCGACCACTTCGCGATGCGCTTCGGCCTTGTCGCTTTCGAATGGCTTTGATCTGTCGCCTACGCGTTGCGCCGCTGCTCGTTATTGGAGAGTTGGCGACGATGTTGAATTTCGCACCCTGTCTGTCCGCTCTTGTTGCTGCGTTCGTCCGCTCTCTTACTCATATGCGCTGTACAGGCGTGGGCGGCCACTGTAGAGCTTCGGCTTCTGCTGTGGAACACCTCGCACAATGGAACGCTTCCCTGGCGTGCCGGTTACGAGCCGTTTTATGGCTTGCGACGGGGACGTCTAGCTGACGGCAGCTTTTGTTCTGAATGGGCATTTAATGTTTCCTCATTACAAAATGGCGAGGGCAGGTTTGAGAGAGAGAGAGAGAGAGAGAGAGAGAGAGAGAGAGAGAGAGAGAGAGAGAGAGAGAGAGAAGAAACTTTTATTGAGCTTGTACGGATTAGAGGAACGGGATGGCCCCCCGCGTTGGTCTGGCGGCGACGATAGAGGCTTCAGCCACGAGGGAAGCTTGTACTCCCGGGTCAGAGCTACCAGAGCCCCGTACCCTTGGTAATGTGATTGAGGATTTAGAAAAAGTGTGAGTTGGGCGAATTGGTGAATATTCGTCATTGATGATCAGCGAAAAAAAAATGATCAGGAATGATTAATCACCGCCCTTTTGTCTCTCTCTCTCTCTCTCTATTTCTCTCTCTCTCTCATCACACCCACACACACACACACTTTCTCGCTCGCTCGTCCTTTTAGCGCTCATCGTTCATGATGATTAAAGGGACCCTGCAACACTCCTTGCGCAGTTCAAGAAAACCTGCACGACGTTTAGATTACACTGCCAGAATACCTGAGCCAAATATTACACGTGCGCGTGAAGCCGTAAGCTCTCAAATCGCTGTGAAAGACGCGGAAAAACCCAACCGCGCTCTGTCAATTCTCCTCAATATACACCTCTAGCATGGCCTAAACGACGTCATTTGGGCCATGGCTGTCCTATTGGCTGTCGCTGGTCAACTTCGCCGCTTACTTCTCGCATTTCCTGTGACGATCCGCCGTCGTCCGTGCTGTGCACCAACCTCTTCTATGCCTGAACCTGTACGCATAGTTATGGTTTTCTTTTGTGTTTTGAGTGCGCGCAAAGTTTGAGTGTCGAACTCAATACTGACCTTTCAACGAGACCACTCGACAACAAACGTTTATTGCTTCAAAAACGCCCTACCAGCCTGAGCGCTTGCTTGCGAGGAGGCAGCCATGCCTGCATTTTTGTGCCACCAGACCGGATATAGTCCCCTGCACGTTGCGGAGAAAAGGAGAAAACTCTCCGGCCTGTGATATATCGAAGGCCGCCAAAGAGAACGCCGCAAGCCGAGCCCCTCTACGGGAGAGAGCGCACAGCTTTTGTCGCGTTGTCAATCTAGGTGGCGTTGGTTGTCCGCGGTCGAGTTGAGAGGGAACAGTTATGCAAACGATTTCTCATCTTGCTAGTTCGGGGATAATGAACGGATTTTCATAATTCTTGCGGTAGGAGATTTCTAGGGACAATAGACCTTGCTTACCCCAAAATACATCCTACAGTCGATGGTGAGTGTTGCAGTGTCCCTTTAATGATTCGCTGTCTCTCCGAGTGGTTTCTCGCGTCAACCATAGCTAAGAGAAACCAAAAGGCGATGCTGTGTGCGCAAACATTCAACCGCGGGCGGCGGTCATCGCGTCCGAGGAAACGCGCGTCGCCAATGGAAAGGACCGCGGCGTCGGAAAAAAAAAAATAGCATTGCTTAGCTCGGCTATGCCATGATATACTCAGCGTGAGCTAAGGTTCACAATCCATTACAATCCAGTCCAGTCCAGTCCAGTCCAGTCCAGTCCAGTCCAGTCCAATCCAATCCAATCCAATCTGGTCCAGGCCAGTCCAGTCACTGCTTCTCGCGCATGCGCAGCACGGATCTCTCCAGGAGCCACGCGAAACGGCTATCACGCGGCTCCGGCGCACCGTCAGACTTGGCTTACGGCGCAACGGAGGCGCACAGCTGGGCACGCACCGGCGCCAGTGCGTCTGCCACGGTTATGACCTCACTCATGTGGAATGCGCAGACCGGCGAATGTGCGACCAATTCTCTACACACCCATACTCCAACTGGATTGGATTTCCAATCCAATCCAATTCAATCCAGTCCAATCCAATCCAATGCAATCCAATCCAAGTCGATCCAATTCAATTCAATCCAATCCAATACAATCCTATCTGAAGCTTCTCGCGCTTGCGGAGCATGGCCTTCAGGGTCCCGCGGAAACTGCTCAACATCGGCCAGTGTGGCTTACGCTACAAAAAGGCGCGCGCATTTCCAGTCGCTTGCAAACTGCGCGGGTACGTGCGTTCGGCATTCCGAGCGAAATAAAAATATAAAAACGAGAGGATGAAAGAAAAGAGCGAGAAACCAGGGGAAGGGCGTGTCGGACGATTTAATAGCGGCCGAGACTTACAGCGGTACGCGTATACATATACGTCGCGACCGCTGAGAGGGATCCATCACCCCAAGTCTCCTTCGAGGTCGTCTCTGCAGGCCGCTCGTATCGAATCGAGTCGATTATTAGGCAAAACGAACGAGCGGCCTCGCACCTATCCGTTCTCGCCTCCATCTCCCCTTCTTGCTCAACGTAACAGGTTGCACAATGGCGGCTGTGCCGGCTGGTTGGTCCGTGTGGGCGAGCCAGACACCTGCCTTGCGCGTCTTGGGCGGTACAGATACGTGTCGAATATGCATGGGCGGCTGTATACGTATAGTTTTATCGCTTCTATGGACCCTTGTCGGTAATTGCGTGGCGTGGTGGAGCTACCCCGCTGCGAAGAACGGGCACGAAGAGATACGTTACCGCTGTTACGGGCGGGCCACCTGGGAACGCTAGCGAGCCTTAGCCTAAGCCTTAGCCTAAGCCTTAACCTAAAGCCGCAGGGGTCTCATCAAACGCGAAAAGTGGCGGTATCCATCGTCGTCAGCGTCAACACGAATGGTACGGAAATGGGCGCTGTTATAAAAAAGAAAGGAAATGGACCTTTTTCCAGTTGCGTAGCCCTCTAGCGGTGGCCACCCGAACCACACTTGGGGATTATGGAAGAACACACCCTATTTTTTTTTTTCTTTTTGTAGTGTCCTAGGCGCCAAGCGTACTTATCTCAACCACATGGTTCTCCCGCATTTTCCCATCACTCTTCCAACACCACTGACACACCTGCAAAATCCCATTCACTACGTAACATTTTGTGCACTCACGGCCAGACAACCCAAAACTTCTCCGCAACCCATCACCCGAGCAGTGGGAGTCAGCGCTGACCGGCTCGGTTCCGGAGCAACAAGCTGTGGTCGACGGGGTCCGTGAATGGGTGCGGGATCGGGGCATCCTAGACTTGGGAGGCTGACCCCTTGCCATCTGGCTCCTTTCCCTTTTTAGCCCAATTAACGCTTATTACTACTACGCACAACCGCAACTTAAGGAGAAGAAGAAGATAAAAACAGGATGGCTCCTCTGAATCACAGTGCACGGTGCAACGAAAGAGGACAAAAGGCAAATAGCTCTTGCTGAACTTCACCTTGTATCCGTAGCTGCGTCCGGTTGTAAAACAAGAAAGAGAGGTTTTGGACGCATTTGCGCGGTGAGAGCTTTATTTCTTTTCCGTTATGAGTAATAAAGAAAGATGAATTATGTCACGGCGGATACATTTGCGAAAACGAACCCCGCACTAACGGAAACTTCAATTGACGGTCATCAATTGAAAAATGTAGCAGCGTGAATCGTTATATCACGAAACAAAAAGTGATGAAACGAGACCTGATGGGGCCGAATCCCCAAAGTTTTTTGGTACAGCTCAGGGACATGCTGTCTGAAGTCGTACAGCGTTTCCTTCCTAAGAATGAAGCACGAAAATTGTCGGCGCATCTGCTCAGTGCTTCGCTGAAAATGTCTCCCAAAGGTGATCCTCCTCCTGTATTCCTCTCCCTAACGTCTCTAAATAAGCTACGATTAAGAGTACCGTCACTTCGTGCAACCGGAAGCGTCTGGGGGCCATTTTGTTTCTGGCTGGCAGTGTTGCCATTTCTCCCAACGAAACCGCCGCCGGTTGTGACGGGCAGAGTGTGACAGGCAGCTCTAGCGTCGCGCAGAGAGAGAGAGAGAGATAGAGAGAGAGATAGAGAGAGAGAGAGAGAGAGAGAGAGAGAGCCGCCCAGAAACAAAATGGTTGCGCCCATCTGTAAACAAATATCACGTGGTGCCGACCGACCAACGAAAATCATGGCGGCACATAACAATGATAGAAAAGAGGGCCGATATTCTAAATGCCTTTATGTAGTGACGCTACTCTCCCATTACTCACCCTCTTCCCCTTCCACCCTCGCTCTTCCCATTGGCGAGTGCATGTGCATACGTTCGCCGAATTTCATTCCAATTTCCCGCGTTCACACTGCTCGCGCGACATCTTTTGGGAACTTTCATTTCCACTTGTTCCTAGAACAACACGTACACGTCTTTTGTTTGAGTATTTGTGCTCATCTCGCTCTTTCCTCTATTCGAATCCGTTTTACCCTCTTTTTTATGTCTTTGTAGTGAAAGCCGCTTCCAAGCGTGTTTTTAAGTTAGAGAACGCTGCTGTTCTCAGTTATGCGCTTTCTTGCTTCTTGAAGTATGCTTTATGCTTTCGTTGGGCGGAACAATGTTGGAATATGGGAGGCATGTCACCAGTGCGAGTACTTCGGAAGGAGCCTATATGTACTTCGTGTCCAAGAATCTCCCCACCCGTTCTTTCAAGTCAGACAGACAGACAGACAGACAGACAGACAGACAGAAGACAGACAGACAGACAGACAGACAGCAGACAGACAGACAGACAGACAGACAGGCCAAAATTTTTGCGTGTTGTTAACCCAAGAAAAAATGGCAGCATCTCCACTTCCTGGATGATGGTGGGGGTGCGGGTTTCCGGGACTCGAATCATCAATTGCCCCGTTACATCCGATTTCGCCCGAACTTCGTTTAGCCCTATTGCACCTTGATTTTTCCCAATGTTTGCCTCACCCCTCTTTCGATTTCGTTATTTTTCGCTTTATGCGCAGGGATGAGGGGCGGAATTGGGAAAGTCTGTATGCCCGTTTCCAGGGAGAGAGGACGCCGTTTCCCCGGGAACAATAAAGGTGTAGCCAATGGGAAGACGTCTGAAACTACTCTGTCTGTTTCAGACACTCGACCCTCCGGTGGGTCATTTTTTCGATTGCACATGCCAGGGCACGACCGACGGGCATTTGGGTCCTATTTACTCCGCACCTAAACTATCTCTCTAACAAGCCTGGCACATCCGGGTACCGGAAATGCAAAAGCCAACGTAAGACCGCGGTAAAGGCGGCTCATGCACACGTATAGCTGGTACACGTTCAAAGCCCCCGCCGATAAGTCTTCCGCATATACCGCACCCGTGCACATACACACACACACACGTTTTCTGACACGTTCTATTTCCCCGGTAGTGCGTACGCGCTCACCGCAGGCGCGCCCTTGAGGAGAGCGTCCGACAGACGGGTGTGTCCTTGCGAGGCGGTCGTCGTGTGGGCAACAACTCTATTACAGCGCGGACAGGATGTGTGAGGCAATTTGTTTTCCCATTTATGGGCAGCCCATCTATACGTACCCACACGGCAGCGCTATCCCATGTCGCTTCTCGTTTTCGCCGGCGTGGTTTCGCCGACTGAGCGGCCGCCACCACCTCTCAGGGCGCCCCCTGTCGAGCGTGCGAGTATATATCATGTCACACCGTGGGAGGGCGCCGGGGTATCATCGTGTTCTCACCGGGGAGACCGGAATCGGAATCGTGGGGAAATGAAGAGGGCGTTTGCGTCGCTCGATTGTTCGTTGGCGAGTGCGCGGTATGCTGTGTGTGCCCAGTATATAGTGGAGAATGTTTGAGCCACGTAAGATTTTCCCGGTGCCTTTTCCAATGCCCAATACGGGAGAAGACCGGAAAAGGGAATGTTCGGGACTGCATTCAGGAAGCCTCGTCGTAAGACTAAAGAGAAGTATGAGTAAGATGAAACTAATGTTACATATATACTCATATTTCAGTCTAGGCATACAGTCTACTTACTAGAATACAAGAAGAGGAAGGGTAATTAGGTAGGGCAAGTCGCAAACCGCGAGTGGAAAATCAGGCCTAGAATTAGTACGGGCTGGAGGGAATTCGGTAAAAACCCCGGGAAAGTAATTAACGGTAGGTTACATCCACAACTAAAAAAAGGAAAGTATGCAACCAGGCTACTCCCGGTGATGACTTCTGGCTCATAACTCGGAGACTTACCGAGAACCTTGAAAGAAAACTTGGGTCGGCCTGGCCGACCATGAAATGAGCAGCGATAGGAGGTACGCTCTGATGTGGGAAGCGGTCGTATGGAATAAGTCGCAAACTAAGGGGGAAGAAGACATCCATGCTTAAATCAAGAGGAAGAAGTGTGGTTCGGCTGGACATGTGACTCGGCGAACTGACAACCAAAGTCACCATCCTGCGCGTGCGGAGCGCCCGAGGAAGATGTTTCCCATGTGACTGTCCATTATATTCCCCGCAAAGACGCGAACTCTTCAACAAACTGCCATTAGATAACCGTCTGTGTTGTGTTTAGCATCTTTAATAGGACCATGGCCTGATGCGGGTCTTAAAAATATCGTTGTTCGCGCCTTGAATGTGTTTTTTATCTCGACAGGAATAGGCAAAAGGGGGGCGGTTTTCTCAGTGGCCTAAAGGCTTTTGCGCTTTGAACCCCGAAGTCCGCGGGTTTGATGCCGGGCGGCCCTTTTTGGTGGGGGAAAGGAAGCCGGGCGAGATTCGGCCCCAAATTAAAAAATCCCCGGTTCAAAACCCGGAGCCCTACTACGGGCGCTCATCCCTGGTTGGTCGGCCGTTAAACCCCAACCATCAAACAATAATCGACAAGAATGCTCAAAGTTTACGGCCCTATTAGAACCGTGAATCCATGGGAACTTCGGAGGACATTTATAGACACTATTAGAACTCCCGGAAATTGTCGTGAACGTTTATTTGTATAGCCGGGCTTGGGCTTTATTGGTGAAATAGTGCCGGGCAAATTGCTCCAAACCTTCCATCAATAAACCAGTTATACCCCAAGGTGGACACCCGGGGTGGATTGGCCAACGCACAAGAAGGCCCGAAGGCCGAAGATCGACAGATGGTGAGACACGAATCTGCTTAAAGGGTTTATTCCGTGGCCTAAGAAGGCAGTTGAAAGTCAGTGGGAAAAGGCCTTCGCCTGCAAATGGAACGAAAATAGATGATGATCCCGATTACGAAGAACATTGACGATACGATGATTTTAGTGGGGCACAGACGCAGGCGTGGGTCCGTCATTGTGGGTTTATACGGTGAAGTCAAATTTGTTACTATTGCGTTATCCTCAAGTATTTAACTTTTGTTATTGGGAACCACAAGAGGGCGAAGATTGAGAACGATGAAGAGAGCACTCCTATCTTGCATCTCCCCCAACAAGTTTTACCTGGTCTTCGTGTCGTCTAACGAGGCCAGGTATGCTGATTTCATGACTGTGCGTCAACAGTTGGACTTCCCCTCCTATCGGCCCCAAGGTCGGAAAACAAGAAAAAAAAAAAGAACCAAATTATTGGAGTAACAATTAAAACAATTTGGGTTTACGGGGGATTACTTCGATTGGAATTGGTTGTGTGTACGTTAGCAGTGCGATTCCGGTCGCGTGGCAGGTTTGTGTTGATGAACTGAATTAATTTTTACTCCCCAGCACCTTCATGCCTCGCCACCACCGCCCTACCTTCCTTGCTGCTTTTTACACCTTTACCTTCGCTTAGGCTTCAAAATAATGACGAAAACGGAGCAGGTTTTTATACAGTGATGCTGTATGCCGATACCCACCAATGGTTAAACCGCGTCAGTCGTCCGTTCAGAAAATACGCCTCACGCCAAACCTAACTTTCTGAAATGTTCTGGAGGTCTCTGCCAAATGTATACGTATAGTCGAAAACCTTGTATTGCAATTGATCGCTAAGAGAATTCATTACACCAAGTTTCGTTCACTTGTCTCGTTAGTATACTCTGACCGCAGACGATAATTTTAAATTATCGTTCGGTCAGTACCTAGGCTTCTAAGGTAGGATATTGTTTCGGTAAACCTCTGTAACTCGTGTTTTATCAGAAATATCCCGGAACAAGCTACATTGTTTTGGACAGAACCTGGACCTCGATAGATGAGAGGTGAGGCCAGATGTTTAATAGACGCTCTCTGGTGAAGCAAAGCGGTTGCCGCGCTCGTCAATCACACTCCGTCTACGTCCTCCGCTTCTATCTCCTCGGTTATGGTTTGATGATGATCCGTGATGGGTTAGCGCTTCGCTGGCGTTAAGGGCTGCATTACAACGGAAATAATCGGCAATGGTGGCAATTATGTCTCACCGCGTGACTACATAATGATCGGATGTTTTATCTCAACAAGTATCGTGGACAACTGTACTCGACAATGTCTATCGTCCATAGGACGCATAATGCACGTTGAATAATCACGACCTATCACACGACGTTATTGAAACACACTTGCTTCGTCACAACACAAAACCTTTTTTTTTCCCTTCCACCAACGAAGAAATCGTTTCGTATGTCGTCGCAACGAAGGCGTTACAACGATCTAGCAGGTGTGTTACATACTCCTCTCGCCAACACCGAAATGGACCGCCAGAAATCCGGTCCGACTATGCCTCGTTTCGGCAACCATCCCTCCTGCGGTGGCGGACATCTTCATTAACTTTGGCGCGAGTTTTAGTGTTCTCTTGCGCGAGACGAAACGAGGACTTGCGCCTGCGCCGCCGCCGCTGAACGCGGAGGCAGCCGAGAATTCATGGGTTCATGTCGGTATCATGGCGCGTGAAAAATGAGTCCCCCGCTTTTTTTTCTCGCTTTTTTTTTTAACCCCGTCGCTGCAGGCGTGCGAGATATTCGCACCCGTGGAGCGCCGATGGAGTTGTTTCAAAGAGCCCTGCTTCACCGCTGCCTTCCCTTCTGGAACGGATACATTTTAGCGATGCAGGCGGTCTTGCTACGGTGCCTGTATTGCTTCGACGTTGCGCAACATGCGCTTCGTCTTCCAGAGACGCAGCGCTGCCGCAACACCGTTGCTGTGTCTCGATAATGGGGTCGAACGCAACTCGCTGAATTCATACGCGCGACTTTGTGGGCCGTATCCGAACAAGCTCGCAGAACCTGATTTTCCTCTAACGCTGGCTATCACCCTGCGTATAAATTTGAAGACAATACGGCTGGCTCTACCACGGCTCTTCTGATTCAGCCCGAATTCTAATACGCTGTCATCGCCTTTCAAGTGACGTGTGACGACCATCACTGAAGCGCCCGTCGTATATACACCAAAGAGGGCGTCCACTTATCGATGCACGAAGCAGTAGTACGAACGCAGCGCGGCCGTGGTGAACGTATACGGCAATGAAGAGCTCCCAGTGGGCTCTTTCCACTCCCATCGACAATGCATATGAGTTCGGACTGACGGATATGGGGTCTGGTGTGTCAGGCATGCCGGTTAGCGAGTAAGCATGGGGGAGGGGAGGGGGGAGATGAAGGGGTCTACTTTTTTTTTTCGTTTTTACTAAGAGCACCGTGCGGCTTCCCTTCACCCTCCTGTTTGAAAACGCGCTGTCGTCGTAACTCCGCGGGTACGCGTCGCTAACGGGATTTAGCGGCTTCTCGTCATCGACACAGCGGCGGTGGCGCTGGTGGTGTTTACTCGAAAATTAAGCCCACCGGGCGACCTATACGGTCTACTGCCGCTCACCGCCGAACAGTGCCGTGAAGCGCGTGTAGCAAGCAGCAGGCGAATTCTAGCCCGACCCTGTCGCGTATACTACCTTCTTTTTTTCTGTCGTCTGCTGCGCTCTCCTGAGCGGTATAGCAGGATACGCGCTGTGCTGACAGCCGCTATAAAGCGCCAAGCGGCCTATATATATTCACGCACTTATTTTCTCTCCCCGCTAGCGCTGTCCCGGTGTTTAATTCGATTAGAGGAGTTTGCGCGCCGAACCTTTGCTCGGGGAAGAGTGCCGGTTTCGTTCGGTACTCGGCTCTGTGTCGTGTATGCAACCCTGTCGGTTCCCGCTATCTCGTTGTGGAGTGTAGGTCTGAGCTGGGGAACGGCCGCGTTTACCGGGCTTTGTGCGAGAGAGGGCGAATGAAAAAAAAAAGATAAAGATGCGCGCACTTTCCCGTTTTTAGCCGACATGAAGCTTCTTGGCGGGCTGACGGCCGCATCGTTGCGTCAGATGACGATACGAGTGAGTGAAGGGAGTTCTAGCTGAGCGGACTCAGTGTGTGCGAAGCACTTACAACATCTAAGGCTTCCCGGTAAGAGCGGTGCAAGTGTGTTCAGGGTGGTGCTGTGAAGCCTTTCCGTGATGCTAAAATCTCAGAGTACCTCAGAAAATGTGTGTGCAATAAAGAAAATTAGCATTCGCTTATCTCGGCTATGCCAGGATATACGTAGCGTGATCTAAGGTTCACCTGGTTATTCTTAGGTTCCCTGGTTGTCTAGGATTAGCTGATTATCATGCTTACTGCTGCTAAAACGATTTCCAATCCAATCCAATGCAATTTAATTTAATCCAATACATTCAAGCCATTCTTCTCCGCTTGCGCAGCACTGCCCTTCAAGGTCCACGCGAAACTGCTCTACCTCGGCCAGTGTAGCTTACGATACAAAATTTACCGTCCTTTACAAAGGCAAGTTGAGAGGAGAGCGAAAGCGGAGAGAAGAGCGAAAGTGCGCCCAACCGTCGTGAAACCGTCAAAGACCCAATCGCAAACGAAGATCGAACCAGTACGGCGATTTTTCGCGCACAGAGTAAATGCATCTATACGAACGATCTAAATGTATCCCGATAGGGGGTTTACAAGGTAAATGTATACTATTGTACTCCTTCTTACGACTTTTCAAGCAACTACTTTACTTTGTTGACTGTGGTTAGGAGTGGCCTTCACGAAGCCTACTCCTTCCTCATCGGGATGGCCAGTAGTGCCCAGTGCGACGCCTGCGAGGTTGAAGAGACAATCGAACATGTGCTTTGTGGTTGCCCCCAGTATTCAGGAAAGACGTGTTTTGGCCGGCGACTAATCCGATTGGACAATCAACCGTTCAAACTAGAGACTATTCTAGACATCGACCCTACAATCAACTTCGCAGACGGCAACAAAAGCCCTTCTGCGTTTTATGAAGGACACAGGGTTAATGAAAATCTATAGTGCCCACAAAGGGACTAAAGTGTGTGCGCGGCCCCGTTCCTACCCCCTCTTTTTCGCCTGCCCTCTCTTTCATTCCCTGCACACCCCTTCCTCAGTGTCGAGTAGCAATCCGGGCTCTAAGCCTCGATAACCTCTCGGCCTTTCCGTGTGCTCTTCTTTTCTCCTCCATTTTGATACAATGGAAGCCCGGATGTTTCACGCATGCGCCGTGCGTCCAGAGATCTGAACGAACCTTTTCGGTCGAGCCAACCCGTCTACTGGGAAAACGCATTACTCTTTTAACAGTACGCCATCGATCTAACGAAGACAGCTTTTGCTTCAATAAACCTTCCCGAGGAATAGCGGGATCTGTGCCAAAGTAGGCACGTTGACTAATGCGGATAAAGTAAATCAATTAGTTTGGGAATAAAATTGACTACATCAGACTCCATACGCGGATCGGACCCGGATCTCCCGAGTATAGGAGCCGAGTGCGTTGCCATCGCCACGTTCCCAGCGGCGGGACAAGCGTTGGCCTACAATGCGTGAGGCGCTGACGTCATGTGTCACGTGACAGGTGGACGTGATGGCACGTGAGTAGAAAAGGCGCACGACAGCATCGGAGAACTTGATTACGTGGGCGATGGGGCGCGAAGTGTCGTTAATCTGCACGTTGAAGCAGCTCGGCCCAAAAGGCGAAACAACAAAAGCAGTGAGAGAGACGCAAACACGATTTAGCAGTAAAGAAGTGTTAGATAAGTATCGCCATGGGAAAGCCGTAATGCTTCCTCAGGACACGTGGTTTGTCAAATGTTATTTGTGCTCAGCCGTTATGTCTACATAGAGAGTAATATAGCCAACGTGGTGTGCTTCTGAGCATAGTTAAGGGGCGCGGGTTTGGTCGCCGGCGCGGCGGCGTTTTTCCGATTGAGGCAAAGAATGAAAATGCCCGAACGTGCGAGATTACAGGCGCACGTCAGTGGGCCGGGCGTCGGCTAAGTTGGTTCTTAACATTCCTCTACGATCCATAAGAGATCCATGGGAGAGGCCTTTGCCCTGCAGTTACCGTAGATAGGCTGCTGCTGCTGCTGATGATGATGATCATGACGATGACGATGATGATGATTCTCTACGGCCGGACTCGTTTTGTATAGCCTTGGCGCGTGAATTGCCGACTTGTATTTGAACTTCAAGCAGGCAGTGACGCCTGGCATAGCGTGCAGAAATTGTTTTTTCCCGTGTGGTGCTAAAAATTAATCGGCGCTAAAACAGGGACGAGAGGAACACGTAACTCACAACACGGTGTGGTGTGGTGTGCCGCAATGGAGCTTTGCCGTTTTGCCAAACACGTTTTGCCTTAGTATACGCTCAACCGCGTTTGACGTGGTAAAGAAGGAAAGGGGGGACGCGTGGGCACCGTGGCTTTCGAAACCAATTGAAGCGGCTGCCTCATCTTTTCGTTCGTCAATCCCATTACGCGGCTCCCGCGTTGTATGTACAACCTGTTATCCTCCCCTCAATCCAATTGGGCAGCACGGGTTTCCCTTATAATGCAGACCCTTACTGCCGGGGATTAGGCTTGCAAATCGCCGACCTATTCGCAACCGCCTATCATGTTCCTGGATTAACCGCCTGTTTGTCCGGGTGCGGGTGCCTGCTTGGGCTTGTTCTTTGGCGTGTTCCACAGAGCGGCTTATAAGGAAACAGCCATTTCCGGTTAATCCAATATGCTGGCTCTCAACAATTTGCGGCAACATCTGATATGGGGCCCTATTCTCGACTGCATAAATTCGCGGTGAATTCGCCATGTTTTTTTTTTCTTGCGTAAGCAAAACGTAAGCATTCAGTGACGTGATGCACGTATAGCTACGATGACATGCAGTGTAATTTGATGCTTACCTTATAAAGATCACAACCAAGCTATGAAATATTGCGCATAAAAGATATGAAGCCATTTGGCATGTATTATAAAAGATAGGAGGCCAGCTGAGGTTGGCAAATTGGCGTCAACACCACATGGCGATCAAGTAACGTTCATTCAAAAGTGAGCGAAAGGCGGGTTTCGAGCTGAAGAACATCACACAATCTTTTTTACCGATTATATTTATTTCTTTCAATCGCCTTCAGCAACATATTTGAGCTCTATAAAGCCACGCGACAATTTCACTTGCACGGAAGGAAATCATGCTGCGTGTGTGTTATGGTTTATATTTTCGTGTTCGCGTTTCATGTGGATACGAATTCGTATACATCCCAGAATATAAGAAAAAAATTGCACCAAGTCGGAGCTTTTTTGTCGCACCGCTTGAGTTTGCAGGTATTTTTTGGTGTTATATATTAAACGAATGGGACAGAAATAAGTTGTCTGGTTTCGTCCGTTACTTAGTGCCTAAAAAATCCCGGGACATCTCCACTAGCGTGAAGCCTGGGCAGGGGCAAAGCATGCAGTGCATAAGTGTATTCTTGGTGCCTTGGCGTTTTTGGCAACGGAAATGAAACCGCTGGGCGGTAGATGTGTAGAGCTTTGTTGTAAAATTTTCTTGCCTTTGAAGCACGAAGCGCGAGGCGTAAACGAGTGTCCCGGTGTTTTTTTTAGTACGCATTACGCTCTAGCACCAGGCTTAAGTGAGTGCCCCGGTGTTTTAGTACTACCGTGACTACATGAGACAACGATTACGACGACGACGATGACAGGAGACGCCAGCAGCACCAGCCCCTAAAAGGCTTCGCCCCTAAAAAAAAGGTTTCACCAGTTAAAGCAGCCCTGAACCAATCCGTCTCACTGGAAGAGAAAGACTGAATAAAACACAATTTAGAGAAGAAAAGGCGCTGCGCAACTATGCTTCACACCATAAAAACACACTTAAACGGTGCAATGAAACGGATGCTAGCTGCAACGCGTATATGATGAATTTCTTTCGGCGCACACAAATGTCTAGTGCGTAGTAAAATCGCTGGCATTTAAACGCCGACACGAAGTCATGAACCGTAAGAGCTTCGTGTGTAGGCGTGTATAGCAGACATATTTCATCATCACTTTCCCAAACGTCTGGGACGGCTAGGTGCCTCCTTAGAAGCCCTCGTATAACCTTTTTCGTAGAGGACGACAGTTCTGTTGCAGCTGCTTTTACCTGAAGTAAGGCCTAACTACGCACGAGAGCTTTTTAAAGATTACGCAACGGTTTCACGTCATCGGTCATCGCCAGCCGCTGCCTGAATAGCTATTCCTGACAGCTGGATCTACTCGGCAACAAGTTAGGAACGGCAATAGCTCATGTGCGGTATCACTCAGCCTAAGCGACGGACTCGGATGTCAACAGGCCGCGCGCATTTTGAAAGCAGGTTGCTGTGAATGCGTAATACTCGTCTGCCTTTTCTCGCGTAGCTTGTTGCCGTCGCCGCAGTAGTTTATGAGCAGATTAACTCCAAAACATCACGGAAACTGGCTCCTGCTATGTTCAAAAATATTTCCAGTAACGCACTACTTGCGCCGCGCAGAGTAACATCCGGTTGCTGTGATGAGGCAAAGCGGCAACTTCCGTTGCCGTTCTTAAGTTGTACCCCGGTATATAACGTTCTTACATACGTGACACTGCACACGAAAGAAAGTTCCATTCTCAAAACTACCCACGCAAAAAAAAAAAAGAAAACAACTTCGGAGATATAACCGAATAACGCATTAAGTAGTTATTCCTACACACGTACAATGACTCACACCCTTGAGGGCGTAAATCACTGTCTGTAACAAAAAGCCTTACACCCTCGCAGAAAAAAACAAAGAAAAACAAACGTTTGGTGTGCTTTGCCGCTTATAACACTCTTGCACCCTAGCAAAACCACAGCGATACAACATTTCAAAGGGTGTTTTACAATTCATTGCACCATTTCAAAGGGTGTTCTTTTTAAATTTATTGATAGGGTGTAATAATGAGGTTCTTAGAGACAAAACTGGTGTAAAAAAACTTTTCGGTTGTTTTGTCGCTTATAACACCCTGAAACCTTAGCGAAAATGGCAGCATCTCCACTGCGTGGATGATGGCGAGGGTGCGGAGTACGGGGACTCGAAATGACATCCAAGTTGCGCCCCGAGTGACATCCGATTTGCGCCCCGACCGTCATTCGATTTGAGCCGTGAGTTGCACCTTGATTATTCCCTAAATGAAACTGCAACTCACGGCTCAAATCGAATTTCGCTTGATTTTCGCTTGATGGTGGTGTGCGCACGGATGACGCGGACGGAATTGGGAGGTCCTAATGGTACTCCGCACCGTTACAGGCGAGGGAGTAAGCCGTTTGACTCTCGGGTACTACTCACGGTCGTAGCCCAATGGTAAGACTACCTAACCCTAACTCTGTCTGGGTCTCTAGACACAGGCTCGAATCCTGCCGGTGCCTGTGTGATTTTTTGCGATTGTAAATGCTATGCGCACGGACGCGGACGGACATTGTGCGGCCCTAAGGTACTCCGCGCCTAAAACACAATAATGCAGCCTTTCGAAGGGTGTTTTAACATTAATTACACCTCTTCAAAGGGTAAACTGTTTTATTCTTTGAATAGGGTGTAAGGATCTTAGTGACAAGACAACAGGGCTGTAATCAATTCGCATTGCAAAGTGATGCAGAACGATCTCTGACGGGTTTCACTGCCTGCGCAGGCGAGTTTATATCCGTCGTGTCGCTTTTCCATTCCTCTTGCCTGTACGCGATTACATGCCGTTCATCGCCGCTCGCTCTGGCAGAGACAGCCCCGGGGCAAATGCAACCGTGGAACGGCGCAAGGTGAAAGTCGGGGGTGCGGTGTGTGTGCATGCCGGGTTGGCAGACAATGCCCGCCAGGGTCATTTCCCCGGTGTATTCCGCGAAGGCCACTCGCTCGAATGTGTGTCTTCACGCCTGACTGAGAAGACCAACTGCTCGCAATATATCAAGCGGTGCGCCCGTGGAAGACGCCCGCGTAGTCCAGTCTCCCCCCTAACGCATGCATGCGAGCCGCTCGGATCGCTGTGGGAAGCGGCACCTCGGGCGGTTTGTTCTCTGCTCCCGATGATTTGTCTTGTCTCTTTTTGTCGCACCCCTCGTGTGTTTGTCGACTCGACACGGCATATAGTCGACGGTGGTGCTACTGACCGGCCTCCCGTGAACTTGAAATTAAGCGCTCAGCACCACGCTTTCTCTTTCTTCGCCCCGGCGGAAACCCTTACGAGCTCTCTCGTTGTCTGGGAGTGTTTGCGTTTGCTTCGGCGATTTTGCTTTGGGAGTAGTGCGTTTGCTTTGCGAGTTTGTGTCGGCCTCGCTTTATGGGAAAGGAGCGGCCATGGAGAACGTTCCTGAAAGTCTGGAGGCCATTATCGGAAATACAGCGGCGGCGATTGGTTCCCAGAATAAGGGATATATGGTTCGATGGAGTGAGTGAGTGAGTGAGTGAGTGAGTGAGTGAGTGAGTGGAGTGAGTGAGTGAAGTGATTGAGGTGAGTGAGTGAGTGAGTGAGTAGAGTGAGTGCAGTGAGTGAGGAGTGAGTGATGAGTGAGTGAGTACTGAGTGAGTGATGAGTGAGTTTACGTCCTAGTAGTTGCCAGTCTCTGAAGGAGTTTGCGTGCTGCGAATAATTTGCAAACAATCGTTTATCAAAGCATTTCTGTTGTAACAACGCGCGCACGACTAACCACATCACTTCCGTGATGGCGACGTCACTGAGATCTTGGTGTACCCGGGTATAAAACACTTTCGTGTTAAAATGCCGTCAGGAGGGCTAGTGTCGCGGCGTGACCACTTTTTGGGATGCTTTGATTTTTCACGGTGTATTTCTTCATTTTATGAAACTGCCGTGTATTTTTAATTAAAAGAACACCGCGAATATCACCTTTGTATCGATGTTCTGCCTCAAATATGCCTAATGGTTTATTTTTGCTCAACAATGTTCACAAGTAGGAACACTGTCACCAGATTTAGAAGTTTAGAAATGTTCTGAGTAAAAATGCGTCTCGTTTACCAAATCTTTTGGCTTTCTTTGCCTGGGCGGCTTAATCGAGGGAGAGACAGACATGCAAACAGGTCAAAATTTCCGCGTGTAAATAACCCGAGAAAGACTATCGTCTTTAAAACACTCAATAATACACATTCTAAAACGGCAACGGCACAGGGAACCACTTTTCCAGTAGCGAGCGAGACCGCGGCGACAATGGTTTACTCATGGTGAGGGTGACGAAATTTTAACTCCAACTAAACCTGAAGTAGTTCATCGCGAATGTGGACGTAAGTAAACTCTTGGTGAGGAAATGCGTGTAAGTGAGCTGACAGCCTACGAAATCCCTTTATATACCAATGCCATTCCGGTGCTCTATTACTTCTTTTTAATTGAGATGACGGCGCGTAGGCTTCGGCACCATCAGCAACTTACATCGCCACGCATTTCGGAACCACCTGGCAGGTAATGCTTTCTCAGTAATGTAAAGCGAGTAATACAACCGTCGAAATCTCCCGCAGTGGCTGGCGATTACAAGTGAAAACCCGGGGTGTACTTTCTGCTTCGGCGACTGTTCTTCTCACACGGGTGCGTGGTTGTCGAAATCCATCCGTAGCTCTCCCCTATAGTGCTCAGCTCATATCCCAGGTGTGGCTTCGGCGCGTTGGACGTCGATTTAAATATAACAACAACAAAAAAAAAAGCCTCAGCTAGACCTGAACGAAAAAAAAAAAAATGGCAACTCCACTCCGTGGATGATGGCGAGGTTGCGGAGTACGGGGACTCGAAATGGCATCCAAGTTGCACCCCGAGTGACATCGGATTTGTACCCCGACCGTCATTCGATTTGAGCCATGAGTTGCTCCTTGATTATTCCCTAAATGAGACTGCAACTCACGCCGTCACGGCACAAATAGAATCTCGCTTGATGGTGGTGCGCGTACGGATGGACGCGGAGAGACATTGGGAGGTCCTAATGTACTCCGCACCGTTGCAGGCGAGGGAGTAAGCCGTTTGACTCTCGGGTACTAACTCACGGTCGTAGCCCAATGAGCAAGACGGCTGACACTAACTCTGTCTGGTCTATACCAGACACAGGCTCGAATCCTGCTGGTGCCTGTGGGATTTTTTGCGATTGTAACTGCTATGCGCTCGGACGCGGACGGACATCGTGCGGTCCTAAGGTTCTCGGCACCTAAAAATGCCGATCAAAATCCCTTACTCAAAACCAAAAACCCTAATCACGCGTGTGGCTTAGGCCCAAAACTGGCATTCTCGCGTATACCAGTTGTCAGCAATCGCACTCCGGATATATAAGCCCGGCAAACGACGAGGAAAACGGCCGCCAACTTCAATGAACGCGCCGAATAATGCCCGCATGGCGGAGCGATACGCATGGGGACCCGGTGCGCCGACTGCGCGGTTAGTGTGCGCTCGGGCCACCTCAACGTGATGTCAATCTGCTCCGGAGAGGATTTCCGCCGGAAGTCCGAGTGACCCGCCCCTGTCGCCCCCTCCCTCCTTCCAGTTAGGCTTTCCTCGTTACATCTGTCTCTAGGCTGGTACTCTCTCTCTCTCTCTCTCTCTCTCTCTCTCTCTCCATTTTACACGTTTATCGCAATTCTTTGCACAGCAGAAGCGGTAATGGATGGATTGTGGAAAGGGCCGAAAAGAAAAAAAGAGAATAAGTTACAGAAAGATGAAAGGAGGAAGTTGAAGCCAGAGAAAATACTAGTCACGCGCAAAGGAGGCGGAACAAGTCTAGCACGGGATGCGGATGCGTGCTGCTCCAAGGACCAATATGCAGCCGACGAAACGAGCTTGTTGATAAATCCTCCGAGAGAAAAAGGATGAAGAGCAGGGAGGAGGAGGAGGAGGAGGAGGAGGAGGAGGAGAAGGAGCAGCATCACGCGAGCATTACCCTCATCCCAGTGACCGGCTGGCTCTTATCTTGCCTCGCACGGAGCGCGCGTTTTGCAAATGAACTCACGCACGGGCCACTCCGTCGATGCTACGGGAAGCGCCTCTCCTCTGAGATGGCAGTGATTGACCGGAGGTGCCCAGTTCACGCAACGCGTGAGGCACGTGGACGGCGGATAGAGAGTCGTTCGTTGGGAAAAAATGGAGGCGCATCTGCTTGTTTCGTGGCAAACGTGGAAAGAAGATAGAGTTTCTGCTACCCCTGTCAAGTAACACCCATTGATGAATGCGATGGATGTTTACGTAATTGAATTCTACTTTACGGTGTTCGTAGCGGTCGCGAGCCATCGGTTGCGACCTTTTGTGTTTGTTGGGCTGAGAACAGCACTGGCCGAGATCCTCTGTACCAGTGTTGGCTTTTATATCGCGCCTCATCGACACCATTTCTAATGTGTTTTTTATTCGATGCTTGTAAAGATAGCTCCCGCGTGTATTCCTAATAACAAAATTAAAGCCGTTCCACTCAATGTGAAAGCTGTCGGAAGTGCAGAGCAGTGATTCGCCATAATGGGGTGTAGCGCCGTTATCCGCTCACTGTTACCACGCCATGCTTTTCAAATTTCCCGCCTTCAGAGTGCTCGCACAGCCCCCTTCCTGAAACTGTGCCATCTATTCTTTTTGTGCTTGCTTTAATTTCGTATGCTGGAGCTGTTTTGCGTCATTTCGAACGGTTAATTCTTGTCTTGCGGGGCTGGAGCCTTTCTGCGTCATTTCGAACGCCCTTTTTTTTTCTTGCGCCGCTGGAGCTTTCTGCGTCAGTTCGAACGCGCCATTGTTTTCTTGCGCGGCCACCTTTTCGCCTACTATCGTAAAAAACGCTTGCGGCGCTTGCGCTCGGCCCCGCAGCCCACCCCCTCGCCGCCTTCTCTTCCATCTCTTCCATCGGGTTTGTATATCACGTGTACACCACGCAGTTATCAAGCCGCTATAACGCCGCTGAGTCGCCAACGCACGCCGCTGACGACGTAGTTTGAATGCGTTAAAGATATAAGGCGCGTCTAACATGATATCACCGTCGCGTCTGTGGCTTGGTCGGTAGCGCGTCGCGCTGCGGCCGCAAAGTCCTCGGATCGAAACCTGGCGCCGGATGCTGTTTTTTCTTTAAAGAGCACTGCGGACGCCGCCGCCGACGCCGGCGGTGGATGGTTTGGGGTCGCTTATAAGAGCATTCGCTCTTAAAAACCAATCCAACGAGCGTTCCTAACTAAATGAACGCGGGCGCTGCGGGTTAATTACGTATATTTTGCCGCAAATGCACCTACAGTTTTTTTTTTTTTTTCACTGAACAACGGGGAGATGTATGTCCTCTCTCCGACTTGAATGTTCGTCTTCGGTTCAGGACGCTTTTTCCTCGCTGTGGGCCCAGTCGAGGCACTACCACCAGGTTCTTCGCGTCAGCGTCCGCAGCACTGTCCTCACGTGGCCGCTTGGCCGCGAGCTCATTGAATGCACCATCCTTCCCACGAGTGGCGGCGTCCTCGGCGTCCATGGAGGCGTCGCTTGGGTAGCCGTCTTCAATACTTGGCAGCGGGGTATCTTGACAAGCGCCAGCGGTTCACGAGTTTCGAACGCTTATGCGACTATATAAACTGCTAGGATTTCGAAGCCTCTGGGTACGCCGCGAAAGACAGCGTTACCACGGGACGCCCTGTTGCTCTACTTGGGTCCAGCGAGCGAGCTACGACGACAAGGAGAAAGCTTAAAGTACTCTCCACTTTAAAAAGCTCTGGTATTCTTGGTTATGCACTTTATATTGCCTCAGATATGTCTCAGGCTTCGTATGCGCCAAGTAACGGGGACTTGTTTCAGCCGTGGAAGTAGTCGTAACAGTTTTAATTGTGTGGAACGGTATTTCTTGTCTGTGTATACTTCGACTGTTTTTGGGCTGATCGGCTGAATCGAGTTACAGACAAACAAAATGTTTTGAGTTTAGGTCACCCACGAAAGACTAACGTCTTTAGAGAAAGCGACGAAGGTGGGGGTAGGTGGCACTAGATCTGCGCAGCTGTGGCGTCTTTGTCCAAATTAAACCTATTAAGCATGTGCGGTACAGATGTGGAGAGACCGTCCTGCCATACTCCGTATGGTACAATGAATTATTGAAGCGAAAGCTTTCTTAGTGGGACCCATGGCGTTATGTGAAAAAACTAACGGATTTCTCCAAAACGGGTTGGCCGACCGAAAACTCTGATAAAATCTCTGGCCACACAGCGTGCGTGAAATATCCGGGCTTCCATTGTGTCAAAAAGGTTACTACTTGAAAATCCCCAAAAAGGAACTGCTCTAGATTTGACAATACTCGCATCGATCATCGAAGGTATTCCTTTAGGTCATAAACCAGTATCGGCGCAGAGTTAGATTATTTAGATAATTACTTAGTGCGAAAAAAATCGTCGCATGGGTCCTTTCTTCGTTTGCGATTTGGGACTTTGAAGGTTTGCCGACAGACTGGACGCGCTTTCAGCGAAGTGCTTTTGACGCACTTCTGACTGAAGTTTTGATGTGAGAAACCTTTCGCCCCTCTCTCAACTTTCATTTTAAGGGATGGTAAAGTTTTATTTTTCATCGAGGACTGAATTCCGGCAAATGGGGGTGGTGATAAAACGCTATCGCTATGAGAAGAGTAGAGCGTGCGTCCAAACATTGCTGTCTGTCCAGCTTCCGCAACCGAAATGTCGTTGTCCAGAAAAAGGACAACTTTTTTTTCGGCCGCGTTCCTCCTGACTGAGCGATGGCATCGGGCGCTGATGCGGCGATATGTCCGAACCGGCTGCGCACAAAGCAAATTAGGCGCGAGCACGCCCTGCGAACGTTCGTCACCGCTTATGGCCTCACAGGCAGGTGCATCCATTCGTAGGGACCCGGAAACCCCGCGATCGGTTGGCCTCCGAAGACTTTATCTACGCGCGGAATCGGCGTAATCGGTTGTTGCCAACGGTTGGCCCAGGGAGGAAAAATAAACAAGCCAGAGAGCGACAAAGCAGAGCTCACCCCGGACTGAGGAAAAGCGCCCATAGACGAGCCACGTCACGCAAATCAGCAGCTGAACTTTCCGCCGATGCCGCAATGTTGGGTCGGAATCCGAACGCTGCAGTATTCGGGCTGTTTATTCTCCCTCCCTCGTTTAGGTGCAGAGCACTTTAGGGGCTCGCCTTGTAGTCGCTACTCTCTCGCTGGACGGCGTTCCGTCGTAGCGGCTATCGTCGCTGGCGTATCCCAGAGGCTCCGAAAGCCAAGCGGTTTATATAGTCATAAGCGTTCGAAACTCGTGAACCGCTGGCGCTTGTCACACATCTCCCCGTTGTGTAGCGCAAAGGAAACTGCAGGTTGGTTTGAGGCAAAATATACGTAACTAACCAGCAGCGCCGGCGTTCTTTAGTTAGGAAAGCTCGTTAGGTTGGTCTTTACGATTAAGCGAAAAAAAAAAAAAAAGTGGCAGTGCAACGCCGCACGTGCGGGAGGAAAAGCAAGCTCAAAAAGAACAGAACTCCCGCTGGTGCGGTTTCAAGAAGGGGGCGCGCGAGCACTGCAAAGGCGGAAAATTTGAATTGCGTTGGGTGGTAGCAGCGAGCGGATAACGGCCCATTATGGCGAATCACTGGTTTGCACTTCCGACAGCTTTCACATTGAGTGGAACGGCTTTAATTTCTTTTGGCGAGTTCGGCGAACGCGAAGTCGGAGAATCCTAAAAGGACCACGATGACGAAATACAAGTTTGATTGATCAAAAATACTGCTTTGTTCCAGTAGAACAGTCACGTCAGTCTTACCGCAAAATTTAAGACATAATGTAGATACGTGTTAAGAAAAACAGATGCAGCAGTGGGGACTTACTCTCCGCATTCTCGCCGGGCCTTCATGACGTCACAGATTGTTGTTTATACGATTGGTCGTCGCCGACCAAACCCATCGTCAAGAAACCGGCCTCTAGTGAAGTTTGACCGCATCCGTTGAATGCTAAGGAACAGTCGACACACTGATAGCTGTGTTTTTGCGCTTCCTGCATTTCGTCGCTGCTGACGTCAAGCAGCTTAAAATATGAAAGTTTTCAGAGGTTCTGCGTTTGCTTAGTTAAAAATGTTTATCGGGGCTGGAATGGAGCTTCGGGCGTTGCAAAAGGCTAGTTCTTTCACTTAAACGAGGTTGTATTTTTGTTGTCATGGTCCCTTTAACCCACACGTCTGACCTCCTTCATTATCACCAATTGTGCACATGTGGCAAACAAAGCGTTGTCGACTGCTTTTAGGGGTGAAGCCCCGTAAGGGCTCGGGCTGTCGGCGTCTCATGTCGTCGTCGTAACCGTAATCTAATATAGTCACGGTACGAAAACACCGGGATACTCGTTTATGCCTCGTGCTAGAACTTAACCTGTACTAAAAAAGAGAAAATAAAACTCCCAAGCATTTCCCCGAGGGTGAACATGGTTAAGTGCGAATGCACGGGGCGATGCTATGAGGGGGAGTAAAGTTAAAATCCGTTGGCATTCGCCCGTCAGCGCGCGCGAGCCGACCCACGGAGGTCTGGCAGTTTATCGCTGCATATATAGGGGGGTACGCCGCGCCGAGCGCGCCGAGCCAGGTGGCTGAGAGAGGAGGCGAGCGCAAGGGGAGAGGGACAGCGGCGCACGGCAGCTGCAGCCGAGCGAGGGGGAGAGGAGAGAGTGTGACGTCACGGTGGAAAGAGAGGCGCGCGGCAGCTGCTGGGGAGAGGAGGCGCGCTGTGACGTCATACCATGACGTCACGGCGCGAGGAGCGGTGCGGGGAGCGGCGCGCACCTGCGCAGCCACGGCGAGGAGGCGGAGCGAGCGCGGTCACGTGGTGAAGTGACGTCACCGCGCCGTTGCTACCGACGCTCCTCTCCGCTCCACGCCGTTGCTAGGGAGAGGAGGACTGCGGACGCCGCCGCCGCCGGCGGTGGAAGGTTTGGGGTCGCTTATAAAGTGCATTCGCACTTAAAACACCGGGCCCTCGTTTACCCCTGGCGGTAGCACGCCTTGTAACGCGTACTTTTTATAAAAAACACCAGGACACTCGTTGACGCCACGCGCTAGAACGCTTCGTGCTTCAAAGACACGAGACTTTGACAGCAAAGCATGTACACCTCTACCCCCAACGGTTGCATTTCCGTTGGCAAAAACGCCAAGGCGCCAAGAATACACTTATACACTGCATGCTTCACCCCTCTCCAGGTTTCACATTGTTAGTGGAGATGGCCCAGGATTTCCGAACGGCCCAGGCATGTAACATGTTCTTGGCATCAAAACTGGCCCATATTATGCCAATTCTTCACTATGCTCAGAGTAATATACAGCGGTTCCAACGGGGTTTCGCAACATTTGTGTGGTCGTCTACCATTTAGCCAATGAGGCGTGCGAACCTTTTTTTCCTTTGCGAGCCCGATCGCCTGAAATGAGTGTATACGATAACTGCAGTGACCCCCCGGAAGCCGTTATGTAACTACCGATGCAACAGCGAGAAATGAAGAGCGAACCGCCTTTCCACGGAGGAATTAAAGACGCTAACCAGGCACAGCCGTAGCAGGCCTGTTTAATAGTGGAATACAATGTTTACACTCGGCTTCTAAATTTTTTCTTCGCTCATGCATACGTCATGGCGTTTTCATGGCCACCATCAGGGTAAGCACTCCTCACAAGCGTCAAGCTCAAAATGACAATGAAAAATCATAATGCGGCTGTTCGTGAGAGACACCGCGGGACGATGTCATACAGCCGCAGTGAGGAGTGATGTTGACATCCGCCTCCTCACAAAATACAATGGCGCGTCGTCCGCTCTCCACTGATGTGAAAAAAAGGTGTTTGGTTTCCCGCATCACATCTTGGCGAGCTTTCGAACCCAAACATGATTTCGCTATTCTCCACTTATGCTAATACAATCACTACGCGACCGTGCCTAGTCAGCCAGTGTGTCTCAGACAAGGAATGAGGGCCTAAACGAGCAGGCTGACTGCTGTGTATGGCGTGTAGCAGTTTCGGGCGTAACGACAGTATGACCACAAATAAGTACGTATACATATTTTTGCTTCCAAAATTGAGGTTTATAATGTCACAAATGCGAGATGTTCATTCGGAGGAACCGACACTTAACAATGCACTCTGTACTCTTTAATCTGTCGCAGGTTGCTGCAGCAGCAGATGCAGCAGCAGCAGCAACTGGCCCAGCAGGGCTACGGCAGTTCGAGCAGTTCCAGCTCCACAGGCTCGAACAGGAACCACCACCACGGCCACCACGGTGGCAAGAACGGCACTTCGGGCTCCGGAGGCTCGCACCACCAGGGTGGTTCGAGCGGCGGAGGCAGTGGCGGCGGCACCACGGGGAGCGGCGCCAACCACCACCACCACCGGTCCTCGTCATCCTCGGCGGCCACCGCCCTGGCCGGCGGCGACTCGCGGCGCGCCAAGTCGCCCACGGACGACAACAGCTGCGGCAGCTACGGCGACAGCTCGGCGGCCCCGAGTTCGCCGACGCCGCTGTCGACGACCTCGGAGTCGAGCCGGAGTCCTAGCCCGCGGCAGCCTCAATGACATGAGGCCCCGCCCGCCCTCGTGGCGGGCGGTGGGCTTGCACTGAACCCCAACTGCCTCGGTCCCGCGGCGCCTGGCGTGCCGCTGCCTCCGGGACTGCCGCTGGCCACGGCCACCGTGCCCCTGGCCGACGCGCTGCCGTCGTTCGAACAGTACCTCCAGTACCTCTTCATGTCCCTGCCACCTCCTCCGCCGGCATTCTACGCGGCCGCGGCCCAACAGCAGGCGCAGCAGTTCCACCAGGAACAGCAGCAGCTGCTGAAGAAGCAGGTCGAGGCGGCCGACGACGCGGAGGAACGGGTGGACGTGGTCTCGTCCACGCCCGAGCCGGCTTCCGACGAAGAGAAGTGAGCGCGGTTCGTGTGCCGCTGGAAGTGGATGCCAGTGTCTCTCGCCACGGACAAGCCGCTACCCTTCTGCGTGTTTCTCGAGCGAACAAGTCGCCGTGGTCTCGGGAGAGCCCGCCATCCGTCCCGGAGCGACACGCACGTCTTGCACTCTGGGCGGCTCGAGTGAGAAGATATATATGCGCGGTGACGCTGTGAACGTTGCTTGGTGCCTGTCGCGTGGACAGCTGGCCGTATCGAGATCGTGAGGTGGGAGCTACTTGCTTTCGAGAGTGCAGCACGCGTGGCCATCGTGGATGCGAACCATGGCCTTCGAGGTGTTTGCGTCAGTTCCCTACAGCGAGCGAGAAATCAAGCGCCACTGCTCGACTGAACTCTTGAATGAGTGCGGGCAGCCAGTGCTATTCAAGTGCGTTCGACGGATGTTTATCCGTCGATTATCAGGGATGTTAATCCGTCGGACGTCATTTTCCCCACCGAAGCTAACCGACTAGATGAACTACTCTGCCAAAGCGTTATCACCGGTTTATAATAGAGCTTTCAAGGACGCGGGGAACGACAGCGTTACCAGCTATGCCAGGCATTCACGCAGCCAAGCTGCGCAAATCCCCGGCACTGAGCGCTCGAAGGAAATATTTTGCATTCTGAACACTTTGTGCACGCGTAAGATTTCCCCGCTCTCACAGGAAGTCGAAAGGGTCGCTGTATTTTCTTCTTGAAGGGGCAATTGGTGCGGCATTACATCCCAATCGTAGTTCTGTGCCCGCGCAGTTCCCTGAAATCCGGTCGAACAGCGATTTATCGCACCCCCAAGAAGGTTGGTTAGGAGATGTATGAAGACAGTTTAATGAAAACGGCTTGTCTGATAAAAAGTTAAAAGTTGTATTTCCCGGTAAAATCTTCAGCACGTACACAGAGCGCCCAGTAACTCGCAAAATAGCGTTGGAGATCGCGGAGAAGAATGCGAAGAAACAGGACTTCTTTTTTCCCTCTCTCTGAAGGTGCTCCCCAGCGTAATGAACACTACACGCGTGATGATGACTCTGTTGTGAAACCTGTGTAATACTTTGGACGATCCCGGATGACGACGGCACACGTAGAACTTTTGTGCGGACTCACCGACCCCATTCCCTTGGTGTATGCGCGTGTGTAAGCGACCCTTCACTGAACAATGCACTTTGATGTGGCACGCAGTGTTGGCGAGCTTGTGGTTTCAAGAGCGCGCGGCGCGCATGCGCGGAAGCGTGTCTGATTGTTCGAGCAGGCACCTGCGCTGTTTTTTTTCTCTTTGAGTGCTTTGCAAACTTGTATCATGATTTGAGAAGCTCGCACGTGTGTTGGGTGAGGCGTTGTTGTAGGGTGTTTATTTTTTCTTCTCAAACTATAGTGCAAGAGTGCACGTTTTTATTTTCGGTGCTATTTTCTGTTTCTTTTCCTATTGGCACATGATGCAATTACGTCTCGAAGTTGGCATGTTTTCTCCGTATCAGTTTTCCCGCGAAATTTTTTTTTCTTTTTCAGTTTTGGGTACTTCAGAACCGACATTACTGCCCCCCCCCCCCCCCCCCCCTCCCGCTTTATGCGGTGTTTTTCGTCCAGATGATCACAGAGGTCGAAGACAAAAAAAATACGATTATTTTATATTATTTCGTCCTGCTGACTCGGGGACGGAATCAAGAACTTATCTGAAGCATCATAGGCAGGCAGGAAACATCCTTCGTGCACATGGAATCTGATTTGGTGGTGCACAGACCGTACCTGCGGCTGTCAGTAACGTTCGCCCACAAGTTTTAGGAAGTGTTACATAAGGGCTTCATTTGAGCAAAAGCTTTGAATGCAGCTTAATAAAACGAAAAAAAAAACATCAGGGTCTGCAAGTTAAACGCGCCAGTTTAGAAAATCATTCCGATGCCGCTTTCAGGAGCCTTAGGCCGTATACGAAAAACATGAGCCTGCGTCTACCGGCTCACTTGTGCCACTTTGTGTGGCTTTTAAAGAAAAAATTCATTAACGGAGCGATCAGCGCAAAAAAATGGGACGTGACCCAACTGACAATGACGTATCGTAACGAGACTGGTGAGAGATACAGCTAAGGACGCTCGTTAAGATAACGTTTTAGTACCACGTGACCCCCCTCATCCTGGACTTACCAGCGACGCGATATGCAGGTCTTTGACTGCGACCCCCAAGAACGAAAGATAGAAAATAGAAAAATAGAAGCTCCCCCCAACAGATTACCGCTTACCAATGGCCTCGTACTTGATAGTAAGTTCTGAATGCGGTACTTTCAGTTTCACAGAGAAATTGAAAAAAACATCGAAGCGTGTCGACTATTTCGTGGGATATCGTAGAGCAAGAAATCACTATCCCGTTAAAGAATGCGAGTAAGCTTGAACAAACGCAAACTACCAAGTGCGTACGAAGCCAAAAAATAAGCCCGATATTTGCCCAATAGCCGGTATAGTTCGGAGAGAAGGAAGCAAATGAGTCCTGCCTTTCCTGCCTCTCCATGGTAGGCGGTCAAAGTTCTGGCATAAACGGCGAAGCGCCATAGAGTAAAACAGGCGCGGGCGCTTAGCAACGATGGCGCGGCGTGGTCGGGCTTACAGCGCAGTGCTATTTTTAGGCAGGGCCTTGCAATCAAATATCGCGAAAGGCCTGACAAACCTACGTTGTAATATATATTGCGTTCAAATTCAAATTCTTATACTTGTGGTGTTTTACGCGTCAAAGCTGAGCCTGGGCTATGAAAGGAACCGTAGCGAAGAGGTGCGGATTAATTTCCACCACCCGGGGATTTTTAACGTGTCCTGAAACCTCGACACGCGGGCGTTTCTGCCTTTCGCCTCCATTTTAAATGCGGCCGCAGCGGTCGGTAGTCAGCCCGCGTCCATAAGATCAGTAGCGCAACGCCTTAGACACTAAGCCACCGCGGCGGGTATGCATATTTTGTCCTAAAATCTGGCACCTTTCCACCTTCGCATCCCGGATACATGACCCCGACATCGACGTTAGACACAACGTACAGCAAGGGAAGTTTTGCACGGAGATAAGGGAAGGCACCTCTGATAACGCCTTATGAGTGAGAAAACGTATCATCCAGTAGCCCTGGTCGTCAGTTTCTGAGCGAAGCATGCATTGCCACTTTCCCTTTGCGAACTATGGAGAGAAAACACAACGAAAACGGCCTCTCTTCGTTTCTTTTTAATTTTGATTCTCGCAAAACCATTTCGTGGTGGGAAACGATAATGTGCAATAACTCAAATAGCGCGCGGATATGTGTCGCAGCGCATGTGTACAGGTGGGTGGACGAACGTGTAACCGAGCAATCATTTTTCGAGGAAAACATCGCATTCGTTGCGACCCTCCTCGCGCACTTTTTTTTAATGTTTGGATTTATTTATCTGCTGATCTTATATTTTCTTTCTCACGTTGTTTTCTCTGTGTACATTTTCCTCCTGCAATCTATCGACATGTATAAGCGTTGTACATTTTTAATTCGCCAGCTCGGAATTCCTACCTGTTTCACTTGTGTGGGGCGAATGAGTGCAGTATCGAGTTATCTTTACGCCAGCACCGCTGGCGAATGATGTGGAGTGTACATACAGAAAATATCGACTGACAGACCCGCTGGATGCATTGGTAGAAGAAATGGGAACGAATTTTTCCCGTGTAAATATTTCTACCGTGTCGTATGTGCATGGACTTGTGCGTGGGAAGATTGCATTTTTTTTTTGCTCGGGGATATTTTTCCAGAGGCGGCAAAGCCGCCCACGAAAAAAAGCAGGATAAAAAAAGGAGGGTACAACGGGACTTAATGTGCCACCATCCTTTCCGCGCCTTAAGAAACCGATCTTCTTTCGTAAGTTTCGAGCACAGCTCTGCATCAAAATAACCCTAAAGAGTGCTGACATGAAATGTTTGTGTTAACTATTTTTTGGATGCTATGGGTGTCTAGCGGCCCAGTAATCATAAAATGGCACATTAAATGGCCTATCAAAGCGTAAATTATTATTTACAGCCGCGTTTATTCCCGGACAGTTATGGTTTCGGCGAAACGAACTCTGAGGCGGCCGCCATGACAATGGGGTGCTCGTGACGTAACTGCTCTCGTCACACGCGCACGGGCAGCATGACGTCAGTGCTAAAACTGTGACGTCACGCTCAAGGCGGAGCAGCGCGCGCCAACAGCAGCCAGCGTCTTGGTTACGTCGACGGGAGCCCTGACGTGGAAGCGCGGGGCGAAGCGCTCAACTCGTCATGCTGATGCCGATGTCGAAAGGGCATCCGTTGTGAGCTTTCTCGTGCGTGCGAAGATTAAAATTGATTTGGAATATGTTGCACTGAACGGTTGCGGTTGAAACTTCCTGGGAGATATCTCCACATACAAGGGAAGCTATTTACAGAGTTATTTCAGTTTCAAATTTCGTGTCAGTATGTCTTTAAGGAGTGACTGATTGAGATGGAATTCGCAGTCGCAATTTTTCGGGCTCGACAGATACTGTTTGCTGATTAAAGGCTGCTTCAGTGAGCTTTTCTACGTATCTCTCTCTATCGCCGGCTCTCTCTGCACTTTTTTAGGATAGATGATAAGGGCAGTTCATTTTGGGAGGCAATGTCGAATGGAGCCCTGAATTAAGGTTACAAATAGACACCCTTTAATTGTTTTGTTATTTTTTGGTTCACCTAACTGGCCGCCCTTCTTCTTCAACACAAGGCGCCAAGGTTTGTGTGTGCATTACCATTGGAATGGTTCATGCCGAGAGCATTGACGTTGCTATAAAATTTCGAAACACAGTATACTAAAACCCTACAAACCTGTAACTGATTCGCAGGTGAGGCGCATTATAGACCTGCAGTGTCTTTTTGCGCACAGTAGAAAAACAGAGACGGTGCTCGTAATACGCGAAGAGTTCTTGCATTTCATTTCTGATTCTATCGCAAAAATGCGGCCTTCAGTGTTATAGGGCCGCAAACTTTTTCAGTGTAATTTTTGGACGTTCTTCTCTTAAGGTTCGTTTCACGCGTTGCCGTCGTGAGCGCTTGTTGTGTTGTCGACCTCTAAACATTCACTTCAACATATGGATGTGGACCGGTTAGAAATCTTGTTGGTCATCGTTTCTCGGTGCAGTCAGTATAGTATTTAAGGGTTTCCTGGAAAGAAGAAAAAAACGACGATCCACCCCCAAGAAAGTATATTTTAAACGTTTTCTAATTTAGCATGTACGACTACTCGCTAGAAAATTCCGCGCGTTGATGCGCTGCGCGGGAGATATCGCCCAAAAAACAGAACTTTTCTTTCACCATGAAAACTCACAGACAATTTGCGCACAAATGTACCAATTTGAAGAAACAGAGACTGACTAAAGGCTTAAAATATTGAAAGTCAGTTTCTACCCTCGGGAACGTATATATTACGATTCTAAAATACAAAGCTTATGTGAAAGACGCATTCCCACTGAAACTGAATTCGCGCAGAAGTTGTTTTTCGGAGGATTTTTAAGCCAAGGAGAATTAGAAATAAATATTGCAGTGCTTCAGGAAAAAAAAGTTAACATTTCCAATCTCATGTGTTTTTTTCCTACGCCGCATGTATGCAGTTGCGTGCACGTGCGCAAAAGGTGTCTTCGACCTAGTCCGCACATGTTTCTAATTTCGTGATGTGAACTCCTTCTCAGAAACCAGAATCTAGCATCTGTTTCCTGTGTCTTTGCCAATCGAGAACCTGTACCTCTACTCCCAAACACCGGTCATTATACAAAAAGTGTGATCTCGACGAACGCATTTTTGGGCATACTCGTTACTTTCGTGTATTTGTAGAGAGACGAGGCAGTTATGTTCCCCATTTCTTCTTCTTCTTGCGTTTCTCGAAGAAAACATCTCCTGTGTGCGTCTGTGTTGGTGTGAAATGATGGTTGCTCGCCGTTCAAAAACGGGAAATGAAGGGAAAATGAAACGCGATGGACAGAACAGAAGAACAGATGTTATATAATAATTATTATTTAAATAAAAAGTGTTTCCTTTAGGTGCACAGTTTTGTCATTTCTCTGGATCACGTGACACCACATCCGGGCAGTCGAGCAGACGAAAAAACTACAGCAAGGCTTCTTGGACAACGCTCCCTACTGAGTGTTTTTTCTTCTAATCGTGCTTGAATGATACGGCACCTCCAAGGGGACAGTGCGCATTTTTAAAGACGGTAGTCATGTTGGGCTACCACAACGCTAAAATTTCGGTCTGTCCTGCCGTCTCTGTGGTAACGTTGGGAACAAAATAGCGGATGAAATGGCCAAGAAAGCAGAAAAACATGGTAAAAAATCGACTGTCCTATTCCGATACAACTTATTAAAAAACAACTAGATATCAGCTTAAGAAAACGTTAGAACATTCAATTTAAAAAAAAACGAGGGGATACAAGGTACACAATCGCGTGGGTAAACAATTGTCACAGTATTCCGACCCACTTTCCTACAAACTACCACACCTCGCAGGTTATTACAGATTATGACGGATTTTTACTTTTCGTTCAGACATTTGCCGTTCACAAATAACACCAAATTTAATGTAACCTCTCAATAAGCATCTTCAACTAATGCTTGAAGGACTGCCCTATAAAAAAAGAACATAATGAAGAGCATTTTGTACTCTATAGAGGTCATCTCTCAACAAGGAAACCCGAACTAACAAAGAATACGGAAAAATTAAAAATTCTAGTCGAAATGGCAATACTACTAATTAACGGTAACATGCAACAATATAGACCCCTGGAATATTTTAAGAAACAATTGCACAAAACACAAATTTACGCGCATTTTTCATCGGCAAAAAATGAGCGGTAATAAGCCAAAGAATAATTCTGAGACAACGATATCGTGTAAGTATATTGTGTGTTTATTTTGCGTATACCTTTGTGTTTTTACATAGCTGTAGAATGTGAAATCAAAACATTCAAATTCGATGCCCGTTATACCTCGGTTGCACGGGAAAGATTTCTGACTGCATTAGACCGTTTAATCATGTGCGTGTCACTCAAATATACCGTCCGGCCCAAGCAGAAGTCAACGAGTGCTTGAACACGAAGCACTTATAGGCAAGACCGTTCCAATGTTTAAGTACGACTGCTGTCATCGCGCGTACACATCAACATTATTCAGCTCAAAGAAAACCTCAGGCAGTTTTAGGGAAAAAAAAAAAGACCCCAGGCCATCTCCACTAAGGTGAACCCTGCGAAGATGCGAAGCATGTAGTGTATAACTGTATTCTTGGTGCCTTGGTGTTTTTGCCCACGGAGATTAACCCGTGGAGGGTAGAGGGTATACAGATTTGCTTAAAGTCCCGTTGTCTTTGAAGCACGAAGCGTTCTTGCGCGAGGCATTCGAAAACGAGTGTCCGGGCGTTTTAGTACCGTGACCACACGATAATACGGCGACATGAGACGACAACGTCGTGAGTTGCCGACAGCCCGAGCCCCTAAGGAGCTTCGCCCCCTAAAAGGTAAGTTCGTAACGACGAGTACCAGCCTTCTTTTAATTAATAGTACACGTGGGATCAGGTTTCTCGAATGCAATGAAAAACAAAATGGGGTGTTAAAAGCGGTGTCGACGAAAGCCGAGATAGAGCAAACACCAAAACAAAAGCGCCCGAGATGCGCCAAGCCTAAATAAATAAAAAGCTCTTACCAATGGCGCGAGAGCATCACAAACACGCAAAAATTGCATTCAATTGAGCAGCGGCTCATTAGATTCGTCGTAAACAAAGTGGCAGGAGAGGAAAAGAGCTTGTGGGCTGGAGAGATTAAGAGGAAAGCATGGTTAAGTTGAAGGCGCAGCAAGGGCGATAGTTTCTCCACAATATTTGCAGCGGGACAAGCAGATACGCAGCCGTTAATTGAAGCGAAAGCTTTATAGTGGTACCGGTAGCGTCGTGTCAAAAACTAATGCATTTCCCGTTAGACTGGTTGGTCGACCGAAAAGCTATGATATTATCTCTGCATGGCACACGGCGCATGCGTAAAATATTCGGGCTTTCGTCGTGTCAAAACGATTACTCGAAAATCGCGAAAAAGGAATGCTTCTTGATAAGACAATACACGCATCGATCGTGAATAAGCAGTACAATAGTGTGACTTTCTCTATTAAACCACGTATGGTACACATTTAGATCGTTCGTAGATGCGTCTAGTTGTTGCGGAAAAATCGTCGCATGGGTTCGTTGTTCGCTTGCGATTTGGGTCTTTGAAGATTTAAGATCGATTGGACGCACTTTCAGCGAAGGGTGATTGCAATTTTAGCGACGTTTTGACGCAGTTTTGATAAAACTTCTCTCAACTTTCTTTAACAATGGTTGGGAACGTTCTTTTTTTAAAGGAATGCTGGTACCAAACTATGGCCTATTCGTTTTTATGCTTTAAACAATACCTCTTCCCCCCCTATTAATAAAAATCGAGCAAAAACTGGTCAGCAGTCAGAACAGAAATAGTCGCAATGCATCTCTTTTAACGAGTTTCGGTTTCAGTCCTCGGCAGCACATATGGCAGTTCCGGGCAATGCCGAAGGAATTACGTCACACTGTTCTGGCAGCAAAACTGGAAGTTGTGAAGTCAATAAAAAACACGTCACTGGCATGATAATCCGCACTTTCTTGTAGTCGCACTCGAGGTGCCGGATGATATCCATGTCGACTCATCAAAGCGCCAGTGACGACTGCGGGCGCCTTTGAGAAAGTGTTACACTTACAGCGGCCTCTGTCCAGCTAGGAGAGCCCAATTGGGCAGGTATGTTGGTGATTGCATGCCGCTAAGCGGCATAAAGTGTTTACACGTATACGATGCCTGCCGGCTTCCGCAATGTAAGAAAGCAAGGAAGCCCCAGCTCACTGCACTTCAGGACGGTGTCGATCTTGGCTTAGTCCAGGACACGTCTGCAGGATGAGGGTAATGGTCGTGCACGACACTGTAGGTGAGCCCGCAGTGATAAGCGACCATAATGTGATCAATAGAAGGCGGGAGGGGGGGGGAGTAGGTATCCGTTTCGCACGGTGTAACGGCTACCCCTGTAGGAGGCTTCCGCAGCGTCATCTATTCCTGGCAAGAGGTTGGAACCACACGGTAGAACTACGGTCCCGCCTGCGGCGGTTAAGTGCCCGGTTGCCGGATAGGAGAAACTATCTCGAACTATTGACATGGCTGCCACCGAAGAATTATAATGTAGAATGACACACACACACACACACACACACAACACACACACACACACACACACACACACACACACACACACACACAACACACACACACACACACACACACACACACACACACACACACACACACACACCAACACACACACACACACACACACACACACACACACACACACACACACACACACACGCACGCAGACACTCACTCACTCACTCACTCACTCACTCACTCACTCACTCACTCACTCACTCACTCACTCACTCACTCACTCACTCACTCACTCACTCACTCACTCACAAAAGGAGTGCGGGACGGGGGGCGGCAGGTCGGCGCGAAGTTTAGAGCCATGGCGCTGTCAGCCAGCGCAGAGGCACCAGTAAAGGTGTGGTGTATTATCATCATCAACACCAACACGACCACTTTTATTTCCGGCCACTACAAGACGACGACCTCTCCCATCATTGGGTGTAACCAGAGTGCCCCCAGGGGTTATATCGTGGGTACACCAAAGTTGCGGGAAATGCAGTATTATCCACGTTACCTGGGTGTAATAGCCGCAGCTTGAAAGAATTTGGGTAGATGGTAACAAACACGAGAAAAAGGATTTTGGCTCATGGTTTTTGGAGGATGTGATCTGCTTGTAATGAGCAGCATTTCCACTCTTCTAGGAAGAAAAAGGGTAAACTCGCGTCGTTTTGCTGTGCACGCACCCCTCCACCCTTCCCTACTGCGTTATGCACTCTTAGAAAAAGGGGTATGGTAATTTCTCCCTAAAAGGAGCAACGTTTCACTAGAGTGGTAGTATTATCGACAATCTTCGATAGCGTAACGGTGAAGGGTTTCTTTACGAGGGGGCTTCGTTACGAGGTAACTGAAAGAGAGAGATCTGGTATATATCTATTTCGTCCATGGTATTCATGGTATTCATTTGATTGGACACTATGGATACGGTAGGTACCATGGCACCTATTTCGTCGAAATACACGCAAATACATGTCAAGCTTCAACTTAACTCCGTCATGCTTCGTTCAACCGGCGGAAACACCCAGGACGTTCTTAGAATGAGACGTGAACATGCACGCGCTGCAAGCCGGGATTAACTACGATTGGCAGTTTGGAATGGCTTAAAATGGTTCGCAAAAATGGATATCTATCTTGTGAGGTACAAGCGCAACCATCAGCAGGATACTGCCGCCTCATTCGTCATATATTCTGTGCCCTTCCGTACGAACGATCGTATATCCAGTGAAAGTTGGAATTACATATAATTACCTGTAATATTACATTTTAGCCATTCAATTAACACATTTAAATGCTCAATGGCTTTTTGCGCTGTCCCGCATTATGAGCATCGAAACCCCGTAACAGCTTTATGTGTCCATATGGCAGGACGCAGTTCCCGCAGCCTTACCACACGTTTGCGCCTCAGTATATGTAAAATAAATTCGTTTTTTTTTTGCAAATTCTCGACACCCAAGTAAACTTGTATCTCACAACAGCGTACTATTTTTCAATATGGGCAACATTGCTTACCATATTATTCTATTAATTGTTATCTAATTGTTTGATCACATTGTTTACTTCATTACGGCAGTACTCGAGCGGAGGCAGCGCCGCATGGCTATCGCACAATAGCAGCTAACACTACGCTTCGACTGCTCCCACCTACAGCACCCCACACCGATATACCGTGCGTTTTCTTGCTTGCGCCACCCTCTTTCCCCGCATGACCTTGATTAAAAGGGTTCCTAGGAAAACCAAATAAGCCTTCAGAGTACCGGCACAGAGACACGCAAATGAGCGACGGCGGCCATCTTGGTGTTTATCAGTGTTGCCAGATTTCCGCGTCTACGGCCCCACTGCTAATTTTGACCGGGTCGTTTCTAAACAACACTGCTAAAGACGCAGCCAAGCGGGATCTTCGGACACACTACTGTAGCTGCAATACTGTTACACGTGTTACCTTTGATTCGAATTCGGAATGACGTCAGTCGCGTGCAGCCGCAGAGCATGGAGGACAAGCTACGTATATACCAGAGTTGACCGACTAAAACGAATAAACAACGAAATGGCGCCGCCCATGAACCGTCGCAGTGTAAACAAATGGCAGGTAATGCGAACTGACCAGTGATCATGGCGGTGGACAAAAGATACAGCGACCCTAAGGATTCCCACTCGGTCAAAACATCGTTCCCCAGCAACGGTACGTGCCATCAGAAAATGAACATTGCGTTGTCTCACGCGAGCTTCATAAAACCGCGAAGTACACCCGTGGCTCAAATCTTCAAGGGGAATATATACTTTAAGTGCTAAAAGCTGTAGATCGATGGTTTCAGTTCACCTTTCCAGCTCTCACTCTTCAGAGATCATCGTAACTTGCCAGCTGTTCGACGCAAGAAATAGGACGAACGGAGGGAAAAGCCCCGATTAAGATTTCGTATGTGTTCCGTAAGAAAGCAGTACCCACGGATTTTTTAAACAAAAATAACAAATTAATATTGGTGACGTCGTCTCACACAAAATGGCTCTGAGACCCAGACCTGGCGTGTTCTCGTAGTTGGCTGCCTTTGAGTGAAGCTTTTCGTCGTCTCTCTACGCACCACGTGCGGGCATAAGGGACGCAGCGACACGCATACGCGTACAACACACTCGGTAGAATATGGTGAACCTAACCTCGGCGCTCCTTCACCGCGCGGGAGAGTATCGTACAAGAGAGTCTCCGTAATGGAGAGGCTGCGGATTAACGCGGCCCACCTGCTGAGCCCCCTTTGTTGCGCGCCGACAAGCCTAACGAGAATTCTATGTTCCCAGACGACAAGGCCGCGAGCCAGGCAGATTTCGTTTCCATCTTTTCTTTTTTTTCCTTTCCTCGGCTGCTAACAATAATGGGCGAGGCAGAACACACCTTTTATTTCGTCTCTCTCTGGAAGAGCCCACAATGGAGTGTATGCCCCCATAAAGGGGGCGGGGCATTCCGGCTTCGGCGAAAGAAAGATGCGCGTTAAGAGCATAAGACGTGTACAAACGTCTGCGCGCGCGGTCTCTTTCGTAAAAAGCTTCCTAGAAGAAGAAGCTTATACGGGTGGCAGGCGACTATCTGGGCATGCGCGGACGTCTCGCGGGCCAGACGAAGGCTGGATGATTGACAGCAGAGAAATGCCCCGGGCCGTAGAGAGAGGAGAGAGCACGGAGAGTCCTGCCGTCTCCTTTATATTCCTGTCTGGCATTCTTCGGCGCTGAGCCTTCCTTTCTCGGAAGCCTCACTCATCTGAGGTGGCGATATCAGGTTACACCATCGTCGGTGTGCGCCGGGAATACGCGAGCGTGTCAACCGCGCCGGGCCGGGCATGGTTCTCTTTCATGCCTGTCGTCTGCGGCAGGAATTCGTCGAATGAGGTCACCGTTTGAAAGCAAAGCGCTCGAAAGCGAACTCAGAGAGGTGAAAGAAATAGCGCCGACCTATGGCGAAGAAAGATGGCGTCCGCATGAAGTGCATTGTTAGAAGTCTTGTTTCGACTAGCGGTCTGCCTTATTGTTGCAAAGTGAGCACTTGATTCCGTACTAATAAGGCAAGAGATGCATGGAAGACAAATAATGCCTTTACAAAAACAGTCAGCTTTCGGGTTTTACGGTAATCAAGACAGTTCGTAAACACAAAGCAGACAAGCCTTAGGGAGAGTGCTGACAGCATCGCATCGGCCGTCATGGGAGTTGAATTCTGCCGCAATTTTTCGCCAAACAAATTTAAATATGCGCCAAAGCGTAGAGCAGCTGGGTGACAGCATTTTCACTGTTTGTACACTTCTACCCTAGGGAGTCGGCACAGCAGAAGGAATAAGGAGACTTACAGAGTAAACTTCAATGCGAAAGGTATAAAGAGGTAGTTTATACGGTAATGCATACAAGGTATATCTGCATTTGTATGAGCATTATCTTAGATGTACTATGTGATATATACAGGGTAAAGACATATTGGAAATGCGGCAATTTCGTGCGCCGACCAGGGTTGCCAGGGCCAAAGCGTTTACTGCGACTTCCCCGACGGCCCGTCTACTATAAGTGCTGCTGCTCTGCTGGACCAACGCGGAAATTAAGTATTCTATAACGTGGGCCACCGCTATAACGTGGGCCACCGCAACCAGGAAGCATCCGATAAGGTCGCGCATTCTTAACGCATCGCCTTTTGTGGCACCCCAGCTGAGCTAACAGACGTCGTTAGACAGCGCAGGTGCACGATCCTTTATCACCGAATAAATTGCCGTTTTTTTTTCTTGCCGTTGTGTTGTCTGACTTGCTTATTCGAGAGCATTCATCCCTACTTGCGCCTGTTGAACTGCGTTAATAGGAGGTGAAAATAGGCAGCAAGCCCTTGCAGGACTTTAAAGTTGCAAGTAAAAAATGATGGTGGTGTCGTTTACCAAACGCAATAATTGTAACCGCGGATCCAGACGTGTACAACAGGTTGTTTTATAGATTTAAGCTACCATCTTTTCATGCGTACATACAAGGTATCCGTGCATAAAGGACGCGCCCAGCGCGCGTACACACGTTTACGTGGGCAAGCATGCAACGCTTGAAGAAAGGGCAATAGCCCCGCACATTGTAACTAAAAGACGGTTTGGCTTCGACAAGCACGGAATATTGTACGAAAGCTGCATATATTCCCGCTGACCAATACACCAGAGCGGCCATGTGCTACGCTGTGGGTATGTATACCCCTTTTACCTGCGAGTATGCCGGTCCACAGATTTCTTGTGGTTGGCTCTCCCACTGCTTATGCTCTAACAATATATATATTGAGTAGACAATAGACTGATTGATTGGTAGAACTTCTGACTAACTGGAAGGCTTGTGCTGCCTGACAAGCCATTTTATAAAGCGTTATACAACCCAGCTGCTGCGTACTACAGTCTGCGAGTTTGATGATAGTTGCGGAGGGCGGCTATATTTAAGTGTGAAAGTAAAAGCGGCATTTTTAACATTTCACCCCTGTGGTTTGCTTCTTCTCTCCGGCCTATGACAACGGGCTTTGGCCAACCGCCCTTCCTAGGCGTATGTTTAAGTTTGCCGGTTGGAAGCCTGTGGTCAGGCTTCAGGTCGTATACCCCCGTACCTCTCCAGTGCATGCAGCTCGTGCCTCCGGACGTTCGATTGCACCATTAGCGGTAAGGCTGTTTGTAATGCTTTGTCTTATAACAGGCTCGTACACAACGTGTTTCGAAGGCATTGGGCTGAAATGCTATTTGAGGCAAGGGAGCCCCACTACCGGCCGTTGAGGTTCTCAAAAGCCTTTGAAAGGTGAATGCTCGTACCCTCGGCCGCAGTTTCTACATACCGGATTTACAAAAATGATTGTCTACGAAGTAAAACTTGGTTTTTCAAAAAGCTCTTAATAATTTTCACTTTTTTGGTTTTCTTTTACTCATTCCACGATTACAATGTAACTTTGTAGTCTCGACACCGGCGCTACAACAATAACAACAACAACAACAACAACAAAACAGCACACAGAAGCCATGTTGCTGATGCCATTATGTGCTTGTTTCGATGCGTGTTTGTAGTTAGATTAAATTTTAGCACTCACAATGGCGTTTCGCTTTTTGCCCAGATTAGCTTCAAAATCTAATTTTCGTGTCAAGTTACAAGAACGAAACTGCGCAGCAGCGGAGACGCAAAAATTGGTGGGTGAACGCGGGAGCTATCACCTGCCTTTGAGAATTGTGTTCATCGGCGGGACTCCTCCCGTTTGAATGGAATTTGCAATTTCGAAGGCCGGCGGCTCAAATTTTCTTTCAAACCCACGGATAGGAGGGGTATTGCACACTCGAATTCGAGGGAGATGTGGTAGTAGGGCACCGGTTCTGCCAGAAATAATAGAACCGACGACACACGATGTGCAGGGGGATAAAGATGCCTGTTTATTTTACGATGACAAGAAAATTGGGGCTGCAGAAGATATACGTTTCTTTTAATTGCAAAGAGATCGAATGAACATAGACACCGACAGTTTGTGTGATCACTTACGATTCGGAAAACGTAAGCAACACCAATGTGCCCAGTCATTGTGCGGGATTTGAAATTAAAAAGCAAGCAGCAAGCAGCACACCAGAAAACCGTAAGCCACCAGAAAAAACCGAGTGGTTGCTTTAAAAAAAACATTTCTTTTCACACTCGTGATAGTTGTAGTTTCACAACTTTTGTTTCCCTTTACGTGTACATGAGCAGCAATCCAATCTAGCGCCCACACACACACACACACACACACACACACACACACACACACACACACACACGTACACCCACACACACACCACACACCACACGCACACCCGCACACACACGCACACCGCGCGACGCACACACACACACACGCGCGCCACACACACACCACACAGCACACACACCCACACACACACACACACACACACACACACACACACACACACACACGCACACCCACACACACACACACGCACACCTGCACACACACACAAGAAAAGGCTATAAGTTCTCAGCGCATGTATGAGACAGGGAACTGCGTCATCCGCGCTTTCTGTCTCATACGTATACGCATGTGTCTCAGGCACAGGGATTAATTCACTCCACACATGTCGGCATTGAGAATGAACGTATGCGTACAGCTCACTGGCGTGACTACCGGCTTTAAATTCAATAACCGCGCGAGCTTGAATTTGTGAGTCAGCTCAGCGCCTCCCACCACTCGGTTGCACGCACAAAGGGACACAAAAACTAAGGGACTCCGTCCTATAACACGCGTTAGAAAAAAAGTGGGGTAGAGGGGCCTCTTGTATACCTGCGCCCCTCCGAATGAGTTTCAATTTCTGCGTTGTTTCTTCCATGCTCCATTCACGGCTGCAGAAACGCGAGTAAGGGAATACCGCTGTCACGCCCCTCTCCCTGTTACCGCAGCAGTTGTGTACGGAAGCTTCCCCGCTGCAACTAAAACGGTTCAATGGCGCCTCTGCGCACGCTGCGTGCCCCTCTGTGAGGGATCGGTGTTTCGTGACCCGCTGGCTCTGCATTGTTTTGCTTCGTTCGGCTGCCGGGCCTGCCGGTAGAGAAAGCCGCCTGGGGTTGAAACACAAAAGGAAAAAGGACAGAGCAGGCATCTAAAGAAACACGTAGTACGAATGCAGCACAATGTTTGGCACATTAGAAGAAATGCGGCGGGTGTTCGAGGGAAAAGGGGGCGCAGAACACCGCTAATTGAAAGGGGATATCTAAGGAGAAACACACGGCAGTCATTGGGTGATAGCGTGCTAGGAGAAGAAGAGGAACGGGCGAACTAATCGTGGGACATGTCAGCACAGAGGGATAATAGTTTTTTTTTCATCGTAGAATTCGTAAAAGAGAGATTTGATGCATGGCATGTTCAGAAATTCTGTTTTTTCCTGATTTTAGAGGAGGTTCCCCGAAAGCGGTGAGCTATTGCGCATTGTTCCCGCTCGGATTGTATTGCTCGTATTACGGGATACATATTTAGGACGTATGCATGCAATATTCTAATTGGAGAATCCCTGCAATCTTGTTTCCAAAGAGCCGCCACTCTCGCTAAAGGAATATGCTGCGTGCGTGTTTACACGTGTACGCGCGTTACTGCGAGTCAAAGAGCTAAGGCGGAGACACAATCTTGAGTTAAAAAATCAAACCGCGAGAAGTAGCGTGTTCCAAGAAAACCTAAGTATACAGAAATGGTGGACAATCAGTCAAGATGAAACTACCTATAACGAGAGCCAGAGCTGTCGTTGTCCTCCATTTTGCTCTGACTCATCATTCCATTATGCTCAAGTAAACCCTTTACAAATAAATGTTTTTCGCCTTATGAAATATTCTGAAGTGGGTGAACATGGGTAAACACATAAGCTTGGTAGGGGCAAATTTAACAATCAAACAACCAATCCTCGTGATTGGCACTGTTTGGCACCAGGCTATCTGATCGCACGGAACCTCAGTTGAACCGCCGCTTTCGAACAGCAGTGACAGCTATCCGTTTAGACGGGTAATCAAATGTTGTGTATGGCGCGGTGATGTTTCTGCAAGGGTCTTCTTGTAATCGATTAAGCATACAATCGATTAAACCACTAGAAGCAGACGAAGCCACTAGCACTCCGGCCTTCGCGCGTCATGAGGACCCCCTGAATCCTGAAAAAGGCAGCTAAGGAATCCTGCTCCTGGAGAGCCTGCATTTGGTGGTTAGGCGGGATTTATAGCAGAAAGGAAGTTAATTCTAGGAGTCGCTGTTGCTTCAGGTATACGACGGAAGACATTTTAAATAATTACGAAACAAAAAATTTGATTTAGTGAGACATAATTTAAAAATTCGAAAAAATACATCCAGCTCTTCCGCTTCTCTCAAGTGCATGATGCCGCAGTAAGCAAGAGTTGCTGCCGAACGAACAACAGCAGCAACAACAACAACCACCACAATAATAATAACAATAACAATCAATCAATCAATCAATCAATCAATCAATCAATCAATCAATCAATCAATCAATCAATCAATCAATCAATCAATCATCAATCAATCAATCAATCATCAATCAATCAATCTCTTTATTATAGTGCCCAGGTACAGCCGTAGCCTTTGTTCTGGCGCACTTAAGAAAAAGACAGACGACGACACAAATACATACACGCGTGAGAAGAACAACAAAATACAAGCGAAGAAAAAAACTAGAATGAAGAATAAAGGTCATTTAACAAAATCAATGATTTCGGCACACTAAGTTGGTACAATCACGAAACAAATAAATCACAGTGTCATAAGATTTGACAATACAAACGGGAAGACATTTATGAGTAGGAACAGTAAAAATTGGCGAGCAACATAAACGAAATAGGGCAATGAAAATAGAATTAAGACTGGTCGGAACCAAGTCAGGGAGCGACAGAAGTCAAAAGGTCGCACATGTAAGACCAAGGGGTGTATGAAACAGGTCAATATTATGGGAGTGAGATTGTCAAGTTTCTTGAAGGCATACAATGTCAGTGTAATAATCAATCAATCAACCAATCAATCATGTTTATTTACGTGCCCAGGAACAGCCAGAGGCCTGCGTGCTGGCGCACGGATAGTTACATGAAAACAAAATACAAGAAACATATTGCAAGAAACAAACAAGCGACAAGACACACAAATTGAAGTAGCGAAAATTACAGAAATAAAGCACAGGCGGAGCCTGGGTACAGGTAAAAAAGAAAAAAGAAGATGCCGTTGTGGCTCAGCTTATTGTAACGGATATACAACAAGCAGAGAACAAAGTTTGACAGTAAGACGACAAAAACAATGACAAGAGTATAGAGACAAATGATAAGACAAGCATGATAAGTAAACAGTTTCAAAAATAGGAAACTATATTGGTTAAACAGAACCGCAGAGAAACCAAATTTCAGCAATGAAAAAAAAGAAGAACGAACGACAGAGATATCATAGATGTTTAACAGAATGTTTAACATACTGTATTCAACAGCGCAGTACGGTAAATTGTAAAGGAACTTTGAAAGATGTCAAGGCGTTCAGACAAACGGTTGTAGCAATTCTGTGTTCTACGCACAGGAGAATTATTGGAGTTGCGCGCAGCGGTCAAGAAAGGGCGATGCGACCTGGTGGGCCTTTGTGGAACACTAAACTCTAAACAGTTAAGCAGGTCCGCGCAAGAAAGGTCACCATGAACAATTTTGTGAAGAAACTGTAAGGTCTGCACGCATACGTCTGCAGTTCAAGGAAGGGATGGAAGGGAACTATGGGTAAGTCAGAATCAGGATGAAAACTGTGATTGTGATGACGGTGCTTAAATATTGATAAAAACTTCTTCTGCACACGTTCTATTAATTCACTACTAGATTTGGAGATGCCGTTCCAGGCAACAGGAGCATATTCTAACTGGGGGATACATACTGCATTGTATAGCATTAGAAATGGATCTGGAGAAGAGAATTCCTTTGTAATCCGACACACATTTCCAAGACTTCGGAGCACTCGCCGGGTGATGAGCCTAATTTGAGAAGAAAAAGAGAGGTTACTGTCGAAAAGAACTCCGAGGTCCCTAATCTCCTCAACCCTTTGCAAAGGAGCTTCCTCTATACTATAGGAAAACAGTAGACGATGGGTTTTCCGGCTGTACGCGACAACCTTTGTTTTAGCTGGGTTTAAAATTAGGCAGTTTTTGAATAATAATAATAATAAAAATATTAATCAATCAATCAAATAATAATAATTAAAATAATAATAATAATAATAATAATAATAATAAACTCTCCGAGGGCACCTAAACACTTCTTAAATTAAAGGGGCCATGAAGATAAAGCAAAAGTTGAATTCACGAAAAACACAGCTTTGACGACACCAATTTCATCGCAAACTTCGAGCAAATAATGAAGACAATAGTGCAAACTGCTCACGCAGTGGAGCCTCCTCTGCCACTTTCCGGCAACTTTTCTATGACGCCACAGGTTCTTGTACTTGTGATATTTACGGCCGCTCACCGAAGCCCCCACCAAGCGACGCGAATGGGCGATGGTTGCGGGGCGCCCCTAGTTTCGTTTGACCGCTACCCTTGAATTCTAAAGTTCATTTAGAACAGTGATAATTATGTTTTTAATGCTTGAGCATAGTAGGTCACTCATGCCCATATAAAGTCACTCCAGCGAGAAATTTAAAAATAACCAAGCAAGAACAGGCTTCTCCTTGGTTGGCTCCCCAACGTGAATACTTGTCCAAGGCTCGCGCGGATGGCTGAGGCTTGGTGCGAAGTCGTAACCTCCGTTGAGCATATACAAGTCTAGTTCGGCAAATATATGATCCTCAGGCGGGCAGTGACGTGCAGCTTCAGGTTCACACACATGCGCAGCAAGACACAAAAATCAAAGCGGAACGAAAACAAAAACCAATAGCGTTGCGCCCATGTCCATACATTTGATTACCGTGCACACGCAAGCGCCCGCAGGGCCCACAATTGCGCAGCGATATCGCTCCTCGCTTGGGGGCGTACTTTTCTCGGACGGGGGTGCACCGAAATGTATAATCGCGAGCTCTCGTTTCGGCGTACCCGCAAGCCACGTACTACATGCACGTTCACTGTGCGGTACATCGCTTAGAATCCATTACGCGCCGTTTTCTGTCTTCGCGGCGGCGCACAGAACCTGCGTGGAAGAAGAGCACGACACGCCACGTATACGTGTAATTGCACTCTAACAAGCACTGTGTATAACAGCACTGCGTAGCCCCGCCCCGCCGCCATTTTTTTGCCGGCGCGGCGGCGTACAGCAACGGTCACGACAGAGCCTCGTCGCGGGCTTCACACGCGAGATGCCCTCAAGGTTCGGGCTCTGGCTCGCAGGACAGCGTCGAGCGAGACCCCGTGTTTAGCGCCCTTACACGTAACGCTCGACGAGCGCGCGCAAAGCGGGTGTTTATGGAGGGGAGCGGTTTCAATGCTCGCTGCCGTCGGCAGCGCCGCCAAACGGGTAATTCGCGGGCGCGCGTGCCGTGTCGACGGGTATCATTTGCAAGTCCGCGTGCCTTCAACGGGGAAGCTTACGCACACGCCGATGTAAAGACGGTGCCTGGAACACGCTATTGTTTCGAGGAACGGAGGAAGCCGGCCGTGTTGTGTTTCGCGAGGCGCTGTATACGTGTCGGTGTTGTAATGCGAGCGCCCCGGTTGAATGTGGCTAGGTAATTATACGTATACACAGCCGCCCAGGTAAAACGAAAACATTTCGAGTGCATCTAACGGCGATCAATAGGGTGTCGTCTGGAGTAATGCTTGCGCGGAAAATGCGAATGCCTAATCGCTTTTTAAAAGGAATCTAACGTGTTGCTAAGAGGTGTTTCTTCGAAACAAGGACTTGGAAATGCGCAGGCCCACTTTAATGGCTGCTGGTCCCTCTGCGACACTTCTTTTTATTTTCTCCTAGGAAAGGTCTCAGTGAAGATTTCAGGGGGAGAGAGAGAGAGAGAGAGAGAGAGAGAGAGAGAGAGAGAGAGAGAGAGAGAGAGAGAGAGAGAGAGAGAGAGAGAGAGAGAGAATTGTTTAGTGGAACGGGCTTGCCACATAACTTAGCCGTTCACGGTGGAGACAATCCTTGGACAACGTTCCGTGCCGTCGCAGGGGGCGACAAAAGCTCTTTTTCGTTTTTTAAGGGATGCACGATAACACGAACGTCTTTAATCACAAAGAAAAGGACTCTGAGTGCGCGCGTTCCTGTTCCTTTCTAATCGCTGTCACCTGTCCTCTCTCTTTACCCCTGAAGGCCACTTCCCCAGTGCAGGGTAGCAAACCGGGTTGTACATCTGGTTGACCTCCCTGCGTTCCATTTGTTTTCATCCTATCCTATCTTATCCTTTGTAGCTGACGTCCCCCGGGGCTACAAACAAGCGACACAATGAGCAGACAAACTTTGTCTATACAGTAGTTGTCATAAGTTTCTGGCCCCGGTTGCAGGTCACTGGAGGTGAAAGAAATTGATTCTGTCGGTGAACGCAAGGATAAAGCGCCGCTATAGGCCTTTATTCATAATGAGGTGAGCGTGATCTTATTTCTGGCACTGCCGTTGATGACAACGCCGTGGAGTGATGAAAAGAGTAAGGGCCGTGAATAGTGACATGGGCTCACTACTTCGATCTATCAGTAGACATAATTAACAATACTCCCAAAAGCGCTGAGTCGGCAGAAAGGCAGTTCACTGAAAAAAAAATTAGCAGTGGCTTAGGTCGGCTATGCCAATGTATATGTAGCGTGAGCTAAGGTTCAGCTGGTTATTGTTAGGTTTCCTGGTTGTCTAGGATTAGCTGATTATGCTTACTTCTGATAAAACGATTTCCAATCCAACCCAATCAAATTCAATCTAGCCCAATCCAACCCAATCCAGTCCGGTCCGGTCCTGTCCATTCCAGTCCAGTCACATGCTTCTCGTGCATGCGCAGCACGGCTCTCCAGTAGCCACGCGAAACGGCTATCAAGCGGCTCCTGCGCAGCATCAGACTTGGCTACTGCGCAACGGAAACGCACAGCTAGGCACCCGCCGGCGCCAGTGCGTCTGCCGCGGCTATGACGTCGCTCCTCTGGAATGCGCAGACCGGCGAATGTGCAGACGCAATTCTCTACACACCCGTACTCCAATTAGATTGGATTTCAATCCAACACAATCCAATTCAATCCATTCTATTCCAAGCCAAGCCAATCCAAGCCAATTCAATCTGATCCGATCCGATCCAAACCAATCCAATGCTCCACGCGCTTGCGCAGAACGGCACTTCACGGCCGGCACGCGAAACTGCTCAACATCGGCCAGTGTAGCTTACGCTACAAAAGAAAGGTGTCGGAGTGGCAACGTCGCTGACTTCGCCAGCAACAAAAAGGGCCCAGCGGGGTGTCCGAATAAACCGCGCAACGTGGGTGTGGGGTGAGCAAGGCTCGGAGCAGTTTGTGCATTCGTAACGTACGTGCAGCTTTCCGGGTGAAAGACTCGTGCGGACTAATATGTGTCCACATTGCCGCTGTTAGAGTGCGGTGGAGGAAAAAAGTTGAGTTAGAGTACTTGCATGCATTACAGGCGGCAGCCTAGTATGTTCCTTGCACGTGCACCGTGTGAATAAGACCATATGAATTGGCAATAACTTCTGGCGGCAATCGTCACTGGCCGTTTCAGTCGAGGGGTTTATGAGATTGTTGGAGGCTATGTTGCGGCTGCAGCCAACAGGAATTGGTGAATTGACTGTGGACTTATGACGTCAGATGTCAGCGTCACTGGCCTTTACCTCTGACTGGGTGCGTAAGAAGTGTGAGGTCGCAGCCAATAAGATGTAAAATGTGAGTTCACCATGCAGACGTTTCAGCCAATGTTATTTTTGGTAGCACCGTGGGCCCGCCTGATGCCGCCTTTTCGCAGAAGCGGCTACGTAATAGATTGTCTCCTTTGTAAGCTAATGCATACCCTCATTTGCCCTCTCGTAGGGCGCGAAACGCCTCTGGCTGTGGGGCCGACTCAGCGCTTGTGTGTGCATGGGGTGTACTTAGTTTGAGAACATGCGTCCCCTCCATTTTCTCACACAATGGGGAGAGCGGTAAGAACATGAAATCACATGTTACGATTCTTGCACCTAATCATGGAGTAAAGACTACTCAGGAGAGGCCGCTTACATCCCCAATGCATTGCAGGAAGTGGGGAGGAAATTACGTCATTTTAAGATGGTCCATGAACAGTGTTGCTTAGCGTTCACAGGTACGCGGCTAAATCTGGCGAAATCCGCGAAAACGTTTTTTACTGCGCCTTGACGTATACGGGTGGCACCGAAATTAGCAGCGCAGAAGGCGACTATGAATGATTTTCAGCAGATATCGGGGCGTCCGCGCACTTTTTTGGCGTTCGCGTGTTCCGACGTACCGACAGCTTGCACAGACGTCAGTGTAGCTGGCGTGTTGGCCCGCCGCGTGCACGGTGAGAAGCTGCCAACTTATCTCGAGCTGCGCTGAGAAGGCTGTGAGATATACGCACCAAAAATGGCGGTGGTGGCGTCATGGGCAAGCCGTGCATTTCAACAGAAATAGCATGGGAGAGCGCGAGGCGCAGCAGAGAAGAACAAGAAAGGGTAGTGTGCTCTGTGGAGTTTCTGACATGGCGGGAGTGGCCTCACAAAAAGTGACAGGCTCTCTCCTGAGCTATCCTCTTCTCCGGAAACACACGGCAGTTTTAGGGCGAATAAGTCGCCGCATAATTTTTTTTTCAAGGTATAGATGACGCCTCACGCTTTACGAAATGTAAAGTGGGATGTTTAGGAAGCCTTTGTCGCATATATGCATCGCTTTACCAGGGAAGCAATGACGTGTCTGCGCACCATTCCCATCGATTTCCTCGAGAATAAATGAATACACCACTGATTTTTCAATTGGTGGCATTGATTACCAGACAGCAGATACAGTTTTAGATGCGAAGCATCTCATGGTCGGGGCTATGTCCTTCCCTTGTTGTTGTCGTTGTTGTTGCACCGTCCACACTCCCACAACGCACGCTCGGCTGGCTGAACGCCCGGTCCCTTCTATGGATCCTGGAGCGACAACATTGCCGGTGTCTTCCTGGGCCGGCACGAGACGAGCACGCTTAGCGCGCCTTCGACGTTTCATCGTCGTCGGCAGCGGCGTACGTCGGCAAGTCTCGGCGGGCCGTGATTACAAGCAGCCCACAACCATCCGGGGAACATGCATCGACCTCATCTTCAGCAACCTTAGGGTTCATGCACTACAGCAGCCCTTGACTTTAGATTTCACAGACCATAAGGTGGTCATAAAGCGGAACGCAAACCACAGCTCGACGTCACCTACGTTGAACATGATGATGATAATGCTTAAATAAAGACAAACTCATACCACGTACAATCAACTCTCTCTCTCTCTCTCTCTCTCTCCTCTCTCTCTCTCTATCTCTCTCTCTCTCTCTCTAATGCCCCTCCACTCTAACACCCCCCCCCCTCCAATAAAATTACACCATCTTCCCGCGGGGAACCCTGAGTAGTATGCGAAACAGCCATGGGGTCAACGCAATTTCCCATTTCGTAGTTTCGGTAAGTGAAAAGTGTGGTAGTTACCATGGAACCAAACGGTAAAGATAACGGTAGCTTCGTACCTCAACCTCACGGAAACGACGAACTGAAAACTAATGGGCACTTGAATCGACCCCATATGCCTGCTTCGCATACTACTCAGGGTTCCCCGACGCGAAGATGGTGTAACTTTTTTTTTATATTTAACCTACCGCTAAACGTGCTTGCTCTATATTGCTAAAGGTTGCACGTGTAGCCAACAGCAGCTTGATTAAACGCAGTTAGTTATCCGTACTTTCAACTACCAGGTGCCTGGTACATGTGAATAGAATTGTTATCAAATCGTTCAAGATATCGGTTGGCGAATCTGGAATTGTATTCTTAAAAGTTTTAAAATAAAATTTTTCAGTGGTTTCCCTCTAAAAGGGAGTCACAATGCAGCGCAAAGAAAAGAAAAAAAAAACTGATAAGAATTTCGGTTTGCCATGGTATAGTTGCATGTATACCTGTATAACCTGTCTAAGCGTCATGCGGCCGACAGGTGGCATCTTCGTGAAAACGTGTCTACCAGCTGCGGGTGCTGGTGGTTTCCCCTCGACGCACGATGACACAAGCTAGCGACGAGGGTCTCCAGAATTAGTTCAACACACACAAAAAAAAATCCTGCATTTTTGCAGCCGACCCATTTCATAGGGGCTATTTCGCGTACAAGCCGGGTGAACTTCCCAAGCCTTGTAGTCACACACAATAAGGGCCGAGCGCCGTGCCGGGACGTCGCTTGTGCTTATTTTACCGGTAAGTGCTCGGCGCCACCAAGGCACACGAATGCACATGGTGATTTCCACAGCGTAACCACCTGTGGCAGGACATGCCGCCAGACTCTTTCACCCCGGGCAATGCGGTAACACGGCATGGTGGCCTGGGGACCAGGGGCCCCTCTCAAGGCTAACGGCAGCTTTCAAGGGTCCGCAGATGGACCAGGAACGCCTGTTCCCATAACGAAACCGGTGAGTGCCCAGCAGTACCCGGATTCAAACTCAGTACCTCCCGCATACGATACTAGTGCTGTACCTCTCAGCCATCGCTGCGGCCCTAAAAGTTACGGCCCCTGCCCCCGGGGCATTTCCCGACAAAGTCAGGTAACTTCCTGGCGGTAGATTTTCCTTTGAGGTCCCTCCACAAAAAGGCTAACTATTTGCCTCTGATGTAAAATTCCTTGTGTAAAATACCTGCTCTTTGTGTTCGCGCTTTCTTGGATTATCTCCTTCTTCCTTATTTTACGTTACTTAATCAATTTTTTCTTTCTACTGCTTATTTTTTTCATAATTTGGTACTTCTTTCCATCTTTTTCTCTTTTTCTTCTAGGGGTTCTTCCTTCCTTCCTTCCTTCCTTCCTTCCTTCCTTCCTTCCTTCTTCCTTCCTTCCTTCCTTCCTTCCTTCCTTCCTTAATCATCTTGAAACACTGATTTTGCAACAGTAGTTTTTCTTCTGCCTGTGACATCGTATAAATTAAACATGAATGCAAAATCATGACACAGAACATTCAAGAATGAACCTTGAATGTTAACTGCTACGGATAATTTACGAACAGGGATAATCACGCTCAGTTATTATGCATACTCTCTACCATTATTACGTGATTCGTAGTAAACATGTAACATTTCTTGAGTGTAAGATATTTCATGTTCATGTTTGACTTCTTGCTCCCCTTCACATCACCAAAAAAGAAACTTCACAATTTTCACATTGAGCCTTGAAAAAGAATAAAAACATTGAGTAATCAGTCTATACCACCGGTAAACACCAATGTAATTTATTAGTCGTTGAAAGAAAATATCGGAATATACCGTCATTGAGAGGTAACCCCTATCACATTCAGTTGTCGGTTAGTTTATACAGAGTTGGTACTTACGATTGAGTGTTTGATTGATGTCTTAAAACAGCGGGATGAATACTGATAGAACTTACTTATAGCTGATTCTGCACTGCTGCGCAAAGAAAAAGACGACAGGTTTAACTACCTCCTCTGACAAAGGGCATACAGAAACACCGTAAAACTGGGGTAAAACTAACAATCAAAAACAGCGTTGGCGAGGTCTTTCGTGCAAGGCGATGCCTGCAGTCCGTGGGCGAGCTTGTTGCGTTATATGCGGGCGCACATAGTGCGGGCGCACATAGTGCGGGCGCGCATAGGGCGGGCGCGCATAGGGCGGGCGCACATAGGGCGGGCGAACATAGTGCGGGCGAACATATGCGGGCGCACCCCTTCCACACCCTCTCATGATTGCAGACAGTAGCGTAGAACGAAGAAAACAATTACCCATCCCATAATGTATTCTCGATACTCTGGTCGGATAAGAAGGGGCAATTAGGAACGCCAATGTTCCCGCTGATATTATTTTATCCCCAAGGTAAAGTTTTTTTGTATTTTTTTTACACACAGCCTATTATTCGTACCGAGCTCATCGTACTTTTCTCTGACGATGTATGCTACCAGAACCAGTAAAATTGCAGCGTCCACACGCGCCAAAATGCGAAGTATAAATATTCGCGGCGGATGAGCAGCATATTTAAGGCGCTGCCATATTGCGAAATCTTTTACCGGGGACGTTCAGACAGAGCGGCAGTAACGGCGGGAGACGAAAATAAGCAAATTTAATCACTCCTCCCTAATTGCCAGCTCTGCAGTTCAGCTACTCTTATAAAAATCGCCCGCTTTCGGTAAAATGAGGTGTGTGTATACAATCAGTCATTCGCAGACGTATATACGCGTGTGGGCTTGCACGCCGCTATAACTGAGCTATACCCGCGGCACGCCTCGTGTACTTATACTTTTCGGGAATAATACTCCCTCTCACAAATGGGGCTCAACGAAGAAAAATGAGTCGGCTGGCTATAAATTGCGTGTTGTACCCTAATATTGTGGTTTCGAACAACGGCAGACGAGCGCGATCTGTTACCACGCATGCTCTTCGTGTTTGCATGTGTGCCGGGAGGTGGAATTAAATAAAACGGACCATCACACCTGCTGTGCAGAAAAAGAGACTGCAGGCTTTCTCTCTCTTTTTTTTTTTGGATACGTGGCAAATGACGTGTTACGCGGAGGGTGCAAGGGAGCCGCGCGTGCGGGCAAGGTAGATGAAATCACGAAAACGAGGTGTTCGCGATTTCCCAAAAGGGCCAAAATTAAACTCCATTGAAGGGAAAGCTCCCACCATTTGTCAGTCGGTCCCAACGAGTTGTGTGCCGAGTGATTCCGCTTCTCACGCCCGTATACCCCCTCAAATGAAAGCCGGGGGTTGTTTTTGCTCCCGTTTTTCAGCTCGCCGCAGGCTGTTGTCGTTCGCAGTGGGTCAATTGCAACCCGCCCACATCTTGCATCAGCTGCTAAATTCGGAGATGTAGGCTGCTGGAATTTGTCGATTGTACTGTGTGAGAGTGGGATGGCGGGGAGAATATTGCATGCGCACGGAAAACATTACGTACCCGCTAGTCTGCTTATCCTTTCTCTTGGTTCAAGCGAGGCCATATCTTGGGCCATACGACGCGAATTTGCATTTGTGAAGAGCGTTTGAACGCTCAAATAAGCAGAGTGTAGTATTGGGCTAGTTGGTGATTCATCTTAACAATAAAGCGCAACAGAAACAAAGACTTAAGCTGGGGCACACAGGACTAGCGCTGACTTCCAACTGAACTTTTATTACAGAAACAAGCCTTATTTATACACACGCATGCACACACCTACGATTAAACATTCGACACCATAGGTAATCTATATCAAATGTGCCGGAAACATGACATTCAAAACAGACGCCAATATGATTATCAGCCCGCCTGCACTCAGCACGTGTGTGTACATTGAGATGGCAAGTTAGGTTGCTCCGTTTCGCACGTGTAGATACTCGAGTTCCTTTGTGGACAGGGCTATGGAAAGAGCGCTGACACAATATTCGCCTAGCCTACTGATTTCCGCAGCCTCCACAATTTCCCTTGTCAACTGGTCACAGTGATGCTGAATGACCTCGCATTCATCAAATTTTGGAGTGCATTTCTCGGTGGTGCCCTTGCCGTCTCGGCAGTGTATGCTTAGATGCTCTCCCACTTTTGTGGACGTTGTTACTGTGTTCTCTGAGCCTTTTGTTCAGACACCTGCCCGTCTGGCCCACGTACTTTTTGCGGTATGACAACGGAATCTTATAGACTACCGACGTTGTGCATGTGCCAAACTTCGTTTTGTCCGGTGTGCCTCAGCTTAAGTCTTTGTTTCTGTTGCGCTGGATTGTTAAGACGCTCAGATAGTTCTTTTGATTTACGAGTAGACCTGTGCAAGACTTTCTACTTGGGACTTACATAAGCCCAGGAGAGAGAGTGAGAGAGAGAGGGAGAGAGAGATAGAGAGAGAGAGAGAGAGAGAGAGAGAGAGAGAGAGAGAGAGAGAGAGAGAGAGAGATTGATGTTACCAAAACAATCGAAGAGGTTTTTTTATAGAGTAGCACGTCATTGTAGAAAAAGCGGGGTGGGGCGCAAGCCACACTTGGGGCGGGCCATTCATAGGGCGCGAGCCATGCTGTTTATAATTTTTTGTAATTGGTTGCTACCAGCACCCGCCATGTGGCTTAAGACATACCGCAGGCCGCAATAAATAAGGTCGTGGATTTTAGTGCCGGCCCCCTCATGCCCTTGTTTGAAGCGTTAAGCCACAAACTCAAATTCCCCGCAGGTGGTCACTCTTTCAGTTTGACAGTCATCTCGAATTCCAGGAAATATATGCAGGCTGAGAGAAAAATCAGTAGACATGTTTTCTCTCGCTCCAAAGCTGGTGCGGAGGCGTATTTCAGTGAGTGAGCTTGAGCTAAAAAAAAATTATCAGTGGCTTAGCTCGGCTGTGCCGGGATATACGTAGCGTGAGCTAAGGTTCAGCTGGTTATTCTTAGGCTTCCTGGTTGTCTAGGATTAGCTGATTATCATGCTTACTGCTGCTAAAACGGTTTCCAATCAATTCCAATCCAGTCCAGTCCAGTCCAGTCCAATCCGGTCCGGTCCGGTCCGGTCCGGTCCGGTCCGGTCCAGTCCGTCCGGTCCAGTCCAGTCCAGTCCAGTCATTGCTCCTCGCGCATGCGGAGCACGGCCCTCCAGGAGCCATGCGAAACGGCTATCAAGCGGCTCCGGCGCAGTGTCAGACATGGCTACTGCGCAACGGAGGCGCACAGCTGGGCACGCGCCGGCGCCAGTGCGTCTGCCGCGGCTATGACGTCACTACTCTGCAGACCCAATTTTCTACACAACCTTACTCCAATTGGATTGGATTTCCAATCCAATCCGATACAATCCAATATATTATAATCGATTCCAATCCAATCCAAATCCAATCGAAGTCAATGCTCCTCGCGCTTGCGAAGCACCGACCTTCAAGGTCCACGCGAAACTGCTCAACCTCGGCCAGTGTAGCTTACGGCACGAAAACCTACGCGTCGCCCTACCTTTACCGAAATAAGAATACAAAGAAGCGCCACAGCCAAAGCGGGAGCGATTTTGCACCACTTAGCGCTCGCTCTCTGGATTGCCCAAGAGCGTTTCGGGTCGAATCTTCGTCGGATCATCAACGCCGTGAGATGGCGCTCACACGCAACGCCTGCCTCTTGTCTAGCTTGCAAAAGGAAGAAACAAAATGCAATGAAATAAAAACAGCGAGCTCCCAGCGAATCATTTCAAACCACGGAGAAGATTTTCCTACTTTGTTTTCACATGTTGGTGCCTTCCATTTTTCTTCGTGTTTTCAGCGTTTGCCCACCTGAAAGTTTCGCTGCTTCGGTAACGTACTAGCAAAACCTTTTTTTGCCATGGTGGCCCGTCCCCAACACCGCCTCCTTTCTGTTTCTTTTTGGCTTGCGAACATTCCTTTTTGCACGCAGAGAGCTCAAATAAGTGAGGCAATCTAGGCACACAACTTATTCAACAACACTAGCTTCTTTCGCTCCCCGTGTTACATTAAAACAGGGCATCGTTAGATCTCTGTGCGCGTATCCCTCCGCGGACGAGCGAAATGGCCGCATCCCTCGATATTCATGCTCCCGCACTTTTATCACAAGAGGTTACAACGAAAAGAGAAAAGATTTCAGAAATGACCAAGAGAGGAGGAACAAAGCTAAAAACACGACAAAACAAAGAACAGAAAGTGAGTATACTCCCCGGCCACCGCAGTTTCTCCGGCGCTAGCACTTCGCGGCGCCACCCCTAAACCAATGAGCATGTGTAAATAGGAGAATGGCGTGTGGAGGCGAGCGCTGGCGAGAAAAGGTGTGATTGGAAGAGCGTTTGTGAGTGCTCGCCACTTCGTTCAAGGCCCGAAAACTAAGCCACGTGCGGAGGAGAAGTTCAGCCCGAGAAAACCATTCCCCAAGCCGCGAGCAGTGCATTGAGCGAGTACGTATAGCGCGTATTAGGCAGGTCCAACACGAGACAGGCAATCGGGGTTCCTGTCGGGACGCAATTTGGAGCCATTGAGTTCCGATTAAGATGCGCGCTGAGGGTGGGAAGCAAGAAGTTGGAATGAACATAATAGAGGGGTGTTCGCAGCTTTCTGTCCGAAGAAAAACAAGAATCCCTGGAACATCTGAAATAAAAAACAAAGTGCCGCACAGGACGAAGGAGTTCACTGCAATGGTTTTCTCTCTTTTTTATTGTACGTATCTCAGTTCATCGTATGGTTGCGCAAGAATGCACCTTGGTTGCGCAAGCACACACACAAAAAAAACCTTGAGACTACTACGTTTCTTGTTTATGGAACTCACTAGGTTTAACGACCTTTTCTCGTGCTGATTGCTGGCGATAGCTTGCTTTAAGCGTGGTACGCATTGGGCAACGCCTCTTACGCAGACCATCAGCTCCACTCGAACTCTGCCGTCTTCTAGAGAGTAGAAAGGTGGAAAATGTTGATTTATGCCAACAAGTGCTGTCAGTACCTTGTAAGCAATTACTATTGGTTACATGAGTTAAGTATGCAGGAGTGTTAAAACATGTTTCGTCCCGTTACCAGCGCACAACTGCGTAATGACAAAAACTCGCAAATTTGCCCTCAGTGTTTTTATACGTAACTCTCCACACGAAAACAAATTGTGTTAAAGAGTCTAAGTGGTAATGACGAATCAGCAGGAAACACGTACTACTAATCGAAATTCTGTTCGTTTCGTCGTGGAGCACCGACGAAGTATAAAAAAATTATGGTTGATTCCTCTGTCATGGGAATCGGTAAAACACCACAGTGAAATGTGCAGTGAAATCTGCAGCTGAGCATGATTTGCGAGTCGCCTGCTGTCTTGTGGGTGTGCTTGACGAGTTACGTCCTGCTTCCGGGTCGCTTCGCAAAAAATGTACTGACGTCATTTCCGTGACGGATATGACGTCAGTGAAATCTTGGTGTATACCGGCATCAAACACTCATGTTTGATGCCGGGTTACAATATGTTACAATATAAAACCAGAAAACGAACAACCCTAAGTATAACGTACTCTTTAGTGCTAAAGGTTGCTTCCCCGCAAGAAGACCATGTGTGAAGGGATGCACCCTTTACAGGCGGATTGATTCGTTGTACTGGCGTCAATTCCGTGACGGATATGACATCGCTCAAATGTTTGTGTATACGGGAATAAAACACTTTCGTTCTAAAAAAATTCGGGCACATTCGCAATTGAGATGCGAAGACCGAGGAAGCTGGGGAGCGGGTGGTCTTCACTAGCTTTACCTTGGCTTTACTTGGGTAAAGCCAAGAGAACACCTGCACGCCGCCGCCAATCCCCGACGCGCGCCTCCCCACCGGAACATTTTCGCGCGACGTGCACTCCCCACACCTTCTCGTCGGCTCCATGCCTCCTCGCCGCTTCACCTTGCGTGGGTTTTTCCTCTCAATGTTGCTGAGCCGAGTTTTGATGGACGCCATGCGCGGATGGAACTCAAGATTAAACAGCTTCGCCTTTAAAACAAATCGTTCTGCATGTTTGAGGAAAAACACCAATACATAACCGCTACTGACACTGCTATTTTACTTGTTATTTTACTTGAAAACGGATGCCTGATTGATTTCAGCGATAACACGTTAAACATGCGCTGAAAAAGAATTTTTCGACAAAAGGGCTCGCGCCCGAGAAAAGACCTTGAGGGAGCATTCCAAGCTTAGCCGCAACGAAAGGTTTCACTAGACGGCGCCTGAGCAGCGGAAGACGGGAAAACTAAATTGACTTGAGAAAACCTCCACCATGTTTATCGTGGGACGAGAGAAGAGCGTGATGGGCGGGCGGGGGTGAGGAGAGAGGCATTTACGTGGCAACAGCGGCAGAAGGCTTTCGTCTTTCGGCGACACTTGCAGCGTAGTGAGCAGCGAAAAGGCTAATTTTTCGCCTCCTCCCCGTTGGCTGCGCCGACACGTCTCCATTGACGCACGCACTAGGCGCGCCTCTTGTTAGCCATAACCGCGGGTTCGCCGTGACTTCGGGGCAGCGTTCTCCTATCGAAAGCGCGGAGGCCACGGTCCCATTCCCTCCCAATAAGCAACGTACCATGTTTTATTTTCAAATCCGTCAATTTACTTTGCTCACAGTAACCTCAAAAACAAACTTCACGTCAATCAGAACTCTTTTGATGCGTTTTCACCGTGTGCGCTGGCGCCGCCATTTTCGGCGCCATCTTTTGCGGGCTGCCAACAACAACAACGGCGGATTTTTGGACTCACAAGGCAAATAATGATTTCGCAGTACTTGAGAGCCGGTTTCATACTCCGTAGTGAGAAACCGGGAGTTTCCTAAAAGCCGTAGTGACAGGCCAGGTATCTCTTGTCGTTGTTTTGTTGACACGTCGTGCTTCGCGTGTTTGCAGTGAAGGTGCTGGGGCCAGCACCGCCTTTTCTGGCCTTTCTGGACTCTTGCTGCGGGTCCCTGTACGAAGTGAGGATTACACTTGGTCTGTTCTTTACAAAAACAGAGGCTTCTACCATGGCGCATCGTTTTGCAGTAACTGAAGGAAACCGGCTATGGTGCGACGAACGAAGTATTTTTGCACACGATTGACCCTGAATTGAAATCAAGACTTCCAAGACAGCTCCCTTATAAGCTATAGAGACATTATATCCCCGCCTACGACTGAACTCGGCTTACACCAACAGTTACCTTTTTCGCCTCGGACTGGCGACCAACCCGTACTGCGATAAGTGTTCTTCAGTAGAAACCGTTGAACATATTTTATTAGTATGTGCGGCCTACTTGGCACCAAGATCTCCTTTTTTTTAATATATTGAACTCCTAGATCAAGGGACGGTGACTTTGAAGCCTATTCTAGGACCATGGACTTGCCCCTCAAAGCAGCGTCAGGCTCTAAAAAGTTTGTTTTCTTATTTGGAGGACATTCGTCCCATTTCAAAATTGTGACTTCTGTGACACAATCAACGAAATAGTCGATCAAGCACGTCAAGCCACGCCAGTGGTTTTTTTCTTTCGGCCCGCATCTTTCTAGGGCCTGTTTTCCCTACATCCCCGACCCCTAGCAGAGAAGCATGTAGGGGATTGCTAACGCCAGCATAACTCCCTGCTTTTTTAATAAAGAGTCTTTTCTCTCTCTCTCTCCCTCTCTCTCTCTCTCTCTTTCTGGAAAAAAGAAGCTGGCCAGATTCGCTAAGTAAGATATCGATCAGAGCGAAGTTAATTGTATCTCAAAGTAACCTAATGAACTGCAACATCTTTGTCTGTCGAACGACTACCGACAAAGTTATTCTGACCTGTTATTTGATCAAAACGGGGCAATCCCGTTGAGTTCCGCCGAACACAGAAACCGCCATAATTAAATTTTGCTAAACTTGGTATCCTCAAAATTACCTCTTCGTTGGCTTTCAGTTTACTGTGTATTTACGAGGCGCTAGTACGACGAAAAAATAAATCTCGTGGCCACTATTTCAGCTACTCCACTGCTTACCCACTGTGGCACACACACAATACTCCCACGCAACGTTTGTCGCTGCCTTATGCCAAACATACTAGGTACGGTGAGCAATAACTGGCGTGTAAATTGCTCGTTATTATCGCAAGTTGCCACGTTGCATTTGAAAATTCCTAATCTGACGAGCTAGACACAGCCAATTATCTCTTTAACACAAAAGTGGTTTATTTCGGGATACACGAAAATTTCACTGACGACATATCCGTCACGGAAACGACGCCAGTACAGCGAAGCAAGCGGCCTGTAAAGAGTGCACCCCTCTACACAGAGTCTTCTTGTGGGGAAGCCACCTTTAGTACTAAAGAGTACGTTATACTTCGCGTTGTTTGTTTTAGGGTTTTATATTTTAACACGAACGTGTTTTATGCCGGAATACACCAAGATTTCACTGACCTCATATCCATCACGGAAATGACGCCAGCACACCTTTGCCGAAGCGACCCGCCAGCATGACGTCTCCCGCCAAGCACACCCTCAATACAGCCGCCGACCCGCATATCATGCTCAGCTGCAGATTTCGCTGCACATTTCGCTTTCGTGTTTGACCGATTCTTATGACAGAGGAATCAACCACAGTTTTTTTTAATGTTTGGTTAGTGTGTTTTGTTTCTTGTCGTCAAAGCTTCCCTTCGCTCGTTCATACGGGAAATAATTGCATCGATTGCATCTACATCATGAGCGTCTGCTATACCATTTCGATGCGGAATATGAACGTTTTCACCTGGTATTGAAATATGGTTATCGAATAAAATGTGTAATAATAGTTGCGTACTTCTCGTCCACTGCTTTTTTTTTGTTGTTTGTGTGGCCGAGTGGTTCGCATATCTGCTTCAGCAAATGTTCCAAGAGAGGTTTTCAACATGAATTGTGCAGCTAATGCATCCTGTTTGCCCCATTTGTATCACCCACAGAGAGAGAAATAAAGATTTCATTTCTTCCAAGACTAAGGAAGCAGCTGTGGACACCTTCTGCACGTCACGGAATGCGTGAAACAATATTTCGCTTGTTTTTCCACCTTTAGGAATCCATTCCCGAAATGCCTCGCATTTTCGGGCTGCATCAGGGGTATAATCATCTTCTGACATTCAAAGGCACCACGAAGAGAAGATACAACTTATTTCGATTTTAAGGAACTCACTGAACGCCATTCCAGCCACAGAACATTTTCAACCGAAATATTTGATTTCAGTTTCCCAATACGCCAACGGCAGCTTAAAAAAAAACGTAGCGCCCGGGGATAATCGAGCTTCCCACCTCCACAACGTAAAGCCAGATGCTACCTATCGTCTATCCCAACAGACGGCGCATTCGTGCACGATAGACCGTTGCATTAAAAAGACAAATCGCGTAACTCGAAGAAACCCTAGTGCATAATGTTTGCACTACTGTGGAGAAGCGGGCAGCATTATTTTCGTTAATGAGACCTAACTAATTTTTTCGAAGAAAGTGCTACGAGTTGTGCCGCGCCTCCGCCAGATGGCGCCACGGGTCCCGCGACCGAGAGAAGACGCAGTGAAACATCCCCCTCGCGAGGGGCACGATCAAATGCAGAGCATTTCCGGGGGCGCACGACGTTAAGTAGTTTGCGTTACGTTAATGTTGTTGCACTTGTGGCAACTGCTGACGAGGGAGCGCTCGTCAGCAGTAATTTGAATGAGTCAACGATATAAGGCGCGTTCATAGCGTCCCATTCTGTGTCGGCTTTGTGGCGCAGTGGGTAGAGCACTATGTACATTGCGTTCCGCCCGCAGGGTCGAGGGATCGAAACCGGGCGCCGGATAGTATTTTTTTTATATAGTAGGGAGGGGTGCGGTGCGGACTACGGACGTCAACGCGGGTGACATCGTGAGTTACTGAAATGCTCTGCATTTAAAAAAACGCAAGAAATAAGGAAAAATGTTCCAGATTTCGCGCTGCAATGGCGTATTATGGTCCGTAGCTAGGTGATATGGGTGAGCAATAAAAACCTAGTTACCGTTGTAATTGCGTGTTAGCATTGAAGTGATGCGATCGAACGGAACTAGATGCCCCACTAAATCACCCAACCATGTTTCTTGGCGGTGCGTTGGGCGGATGGCCGCCAATCGCACAAAGACCCTGTGAATTCATTGCGAAATCGCGGATAAGTGAATAGGCAGTTGCCACTGCTACATGTTTTTCGATTACCTCGATCATTTGCTGGAAGTTTACGGTAAATTTTTGTGATTGTAATTGGGACAAAGCAGTTCTTTAGAAAAACAAACGCATTTTCTCTTTATGGCAACCTGAGAAGTAGCCCACTGTTTCGGGATAAAGAATGATCAGTCAGTTGGTCGGTCGGTCGGTACGCGAGTCGATCGATCGATCAATCAATCAAATCAATCAATCAATCAATCAATCAATCAATCAATCAATCAATCAATCAATCAATCAATCAATCAATCAATCAATCAATCAATCAATCAATAGATCGATCAATCAATCAATCAATCAATCAATCAATCAATCAGTCAGTCAATAAATCAGTCAGTCGGTCTCAGTCAGTCAGTCAGTCAGTCAGTCAGTCAGTCAGTCAGTCAGTCAGTCAGCCAGTCAGCCAGCCAGCCAGCCAGTCAGTCATTCAGTGGTTGCGGCGTCGTATAGTCTTGATTGTTGGCATAGGGAAGTCATGCACCTCAATAACAATAATAAAAAATAACCCAGAATTCCAAATTTCCTAACAATAGCACCCGTATAACTTCCAAGTTCGTAATGCACCAGGTACCCTTCAACGGTTCTAATGAGTTCCTCCGCTATGTTGCCTGTAGAAAGTTTGATCTCGTGCTGAAAAAAAGTCTCTGCAAAGTTCAAGCAAAGCCCCCTCCCCTCACCCCAGCCCACCCCCCACCCCCACTCCCCCTAAAAAGAAAAAAACCTCTTAAAGCTGCGTTCTATTTCCAGCTTAAGTTACCAACGTTTAACGCCCAAGCCTTTGGTGTGAAACGGGCTCCTATCATGTAGTGTTTCTTGGACACTTTTTTTTAAAGAGTGATCCCCAGCGCTGACGGATACGTTGCCGAAGGGAAGAGTCGACAAAACCCGGTCTCTATTGTATCGGCTTCGGATAAAATTAAAAAAAAAGGGGGGAAACTGCAGCACGTTTACCAAACTTCCTTTGAGCTCGGGCGACTGCCTATATGTATAGTCACAGCCCCAGGGAATGTTTGCTGTACCGACCGGCACATGAGACGACAGAGATCCCGGCTCATTTCCTCCTGTTTCTGGGTTACAGTCGGAAGTTAGAGGGGCCAAAGAAAGCGAAAGGGGAGAGGGTGATTGAAGAAGCTTCTAGCAGGGGTGGACTTTAGGCAGCGGCTCCGTTTATTTAGAAAAAGCGACTCGTTTACCGGAAAAAAAGGAGAAAAGGTGAGGGCGGAAAATTGTGCTATAAAGATACCTTAGGAAAAAAAGGTGTTGGTGACAAGGAGGAGAGATGGAGATAGATAGATAGATAGATAGATAGATAGATAGATAGATAGATAGATAGATAGATAGATAGATAGATAGATAGATAGATAGATAGGATAGGATAGACAGACAGACACGCAGACAAGCAGACAGGCAGACAAACAGACAGACAGACAGACAGACAGACAGACAGACAGACAGACAGACAGACAGACAGACAGACAGATAGATAGATAGATAGATAGAAGATAGATAGAGAGAGAGAGAGAGAGAGAGATGAGAGAGAGAGAGAGAGAGAGAGAGAGAGAGAGAGAGAGAGAGAGAGAGAGAGAGAGAGAGAGAGAGAGAGAGAGAGAGAGAGAGAGAGAGAGAGAGGTTTAAATTTTTTATGATGCGGCGGTGGTGAGGGTAGCATCTGTAAGCAGCCTCCCCCAAGGCAGCTGCTAGTAGCACTGCGGATGAAGTTCACTAGGTCCCGTTGATCTTGCTAATGGCAGGCGGTAGCCAGCCACGTTTAAGTTTTTACTGTAATATGTTCTGAGTGCTGAGTTGTTTGTGCATTCCCACAAGATATGTCCTTGGTTACCTGTGGCGTTCCAGTGGCTGCACAGGAAGGAGGGGGTGGGTGCGGGAGGGTTGGTGGTCCCATGCTTTAGGTTGTCTAACCACGCCGGTGTTTGTAGTGTATTTGTTGGTGCTTGTCTGAGCAGTGTTTGTTCTCCTCTAACACAGTTAGAGGTATATATATCGATACGCCAGGACAAACTTTGCAGAGCCTGATTGTAAGTTAACACGAATAAAGACGCCCTTGGAGAATCTGTTCCAACGTTTCGATCGGCAGCCTGAAGTTGGTTTTAATGGTTTTAACGTTCCAACTGCCACTCAAGGCATCCATGTTGTCAGTGATGTGTCGTTGCAAAATAGGCTAGCATACGTCTGTGCTGAGCGTGGATACCCTTCACGATAATGAGCTTTGTTCTGTTGCTTACCAAGAAGACTAGTATTCACGCTCTTCTATGTACTAGGATATTGGTTTACCCTTTTTGCTTTGAGCTTAAAGAAAGGGAAAACCCTTATCGAGTGGCTGCTAAGGAATGTTTCGGAAACCGTGGATCACATTTTTTAGTTATTGTCCTTATATTTCTTGTTGAGCTCGTCCTTCTCTGTTTTAGTTCACTGGATGTATGCGTTGTTGTTGCTGTTTGTTAACAGGCTGTCCAAGTTTTGCTTTACCCAATCAGGACCTTTTTAGCACTCTGCACAGATAATCGCCAAGAATCAAGTATGTTTCGCCCATCTGCAAACTCACTCACTCACTTGATGGAGGTTGGGATTCGTGTTTTTTAGGTACTGGGGCCACGTGGAACTTCCGGCGGATGTCATCAGGAATGTCTGTTGTGTTGGAACTGTCTCTGATTTGTTCCGTGTAACCCGGCTGGTTGAAGCCCTGAAGCCCTGAGTTGCTTCTTTATGTTCTTGAAATGTGTTGTGGACCCTTAAGGCCAGTCGCTTTCCTGTTAATGTGCATATCGGTAGCCTTAGCGCCGTCTTGTACGCTTGTTTTATGATTATTTCGGCCTGTTGCTCTTCGGAAAGCTTCATGTTCAGGTAGGGCAGACTGTGTGTAACCCTGCTCACTACCAAGCTGCGCACCAGCTTCAAATTATCGCCTCTCATTCCGGCGCGTAGCTTGCAACTCACCTTATCATTCTAGAGACTTGCTTCGTCGTGGCTTTGAGCAAAGCTAGAGTGTGGCTACTCCGTTGGTTAAATTGAATCCACGTCCCTATAGTATTCACACCGTTATTTCTTCTGGTATCTCTTTGCCCTCGATGTACAGACTGAGGCGGAGATGTGGATCCACTGGAACAGCTCGCTTTAGTTTGTGCCGCCAGATCCGGATAATTTCAGATTTTTCTGTTGCGCATTCGAGGCCTCGCTCGTGGGCGTACTGTTCGCCGCATGTGGCTGCTGCCTGTAGCTTTGCTTCCGTTTCCCCCAAGGAGACCCTGGTTATCCTGGTTATCCATATGCCATGAAAAACTTTGCTGAGCCTGTTTGTATGTAAGTTAACACGAATAAAGACGCCCTTGGAGAAACGGTTACATCATCCGCGTACATGGCATGTCTTATGCCCGGGATGTCTTGCAGCTTTCTGGCCAGGCCTATCATCGCTGCATTAAATAGTAGGAGTGATATTACAGAGCCCCGTGGGGTGCCTTTGTTAAGTATCGTGAATGTGTCAGTGCGAGCGTCATTTATGCCAATCGTGGCTGTTCGATTGGAAAGAAGCGCCTTCACGTAGCCGTGGATTCGTTCGCCAAAGTTAAGGTAATCTAGGCCTGTTAGTATGGCCTCGCGACTCACGTTATCAAAAGCACCTTTGATGTCAAGGGCCGTAACTATCCGTTGACTTCTAGTGGTTACGTACTTCAGGACTTTCTCTTTCAGTTGGAGGAGCACATCCTGTGCGGAGAGCTTTGCTCGAAATCCGAACATAGTGTGCGGGAAATGGTCATTCTCTTCCATATAGTTCTGAAGCCGTCATGTTAATATTCGCTCGCGCTTTGCCGAGGCAAGACGGGAGCGAAATTGGTCTAAGGTTGTCAACCTCGAGCTTTTTTCCCGTCTTGGGGATGTGTACGACCTCCACATGTTTCCACTCTGTTGGAACAGTCCCTGCCTCCCAGTGTGTATTTATGAATGCAGTTAGCTCTTGGATGGCTTCATCGCCACCAAAGTTGCGTATGATGGCGTTTTCTCTGCGATCTGCCCCTGGAGCTGTGTTTTTGGTTATACTCCGTATGGCTGCATAGACCTTCTCTTTTGTAATGGCTCTGTCGAGTTTGGAGTTCTCTGTTCCTCTGTATTGGTCAGTGTAGCGAGGCGGCTGAGGATTCACGCAGCATTGCTCCCTTGCTTTGTCGAGTAATTCGGACTCAGTGCCTCCGAACGTGCGAGAGCGGCGTACCAGTGCTTTGGTGGTCTCCCTTTTAGATTTTAGCGGATCTATGAGTGCTCTCAGAATGTTCCACGTTCGTGATGTGGCCAGAGTGCCAGCTAGAGAGTCGCTGAATTGTTCCCAGTTGGGTCTGGCTAGTTGAGCGGCGTAAACTTCAGCCTTAGCTGTGGCGTCTGCAACATCGGGCTTCAACTTCCTCTAGTGCTTTTAGCGTCTCCCTCGCTTGACTAAGCAGAGTCTGGTTTCCCAGAGCAGCAAAAGGTACCCGTCTACCTTGGGAGTGCCTGCTGTGCGTTCTATGCACTTCCTGCATTTCTCGCGGACGTCTAGAAGGATATGGCACCACTCAGTGAGTGAGGTTATTTTTCAAGCCGGTGTTCGATTTCTGTTCTGAATGCGTTTCAATCAGTAATTTTGGCTTGTCCAATTCTTTTTCGAACGACTCCAGCGTTTATTTGCGTGCGTAGTATGCAGTGGTCACTGTGTTTCTTGGTGGTTCTCCCAGGAGATAAGCGCCGGTTATTGTCTTCTACGTCCTCCGTCTTCTTTGCTGCGCTTAATAGTGTTCTAAAATAAGGTAACTGACGGCAGAAGACGAAGATACGAGAATGAATAAAAAGATGCAAACACGACGTAGCATTAAAAAAGTCTTCAATTATCGCTAGGATTTCTAATTTTGGCATCTAAATAGTATGGTCACATCCTGATTAGGCACGCAGCTTACTGGCCAATAAGCCGCGTGGATATATTCCATGCTCTGAGGCAACCAACCCGCCGTCCAACCAATAGCTAGCCTTTCGTCTTCAAAGCATGTAAGGGCACTTAAACTCACTAGGACTTTCATTGTTTCTATTTTTTCATTCTTTTAATGCCCTGCTAGCCTTTCGTCTTCAAAGCACGTAAGGGCACTTAAATTCACGAGGACTTTCATTTTGTTCTATTTTTTTCATTCTTTTAATGCCCTGCGGCAAAATAGCGTAATAAAAATGTTTTAATAATAATGTTGGAATTATTACTCATGTTGTTTTACCGTTTCCATGGCATATTGGACTGTTAAATAACCTGCGCCCCGCTTGGAGGCACGACGCATCTTTCCAAGGGGGCCCTTTTCGACGGCGAAACACTTTCGCGCAAAGCGGACCCTCCATTCGTCCCCATGGAATAGCGGCGTCGCCCGGGCAGGACGCTGTTGACAACGACGTCGCCTAGCACACCATACACCTCGTCACCCCCTTCCCCCCGTTCCTCCTCTGCTCGTCAGTCTGCCCTACCTCTTCTCTGGGCAAACTTCAGCCGCCCTCGTCGCTGTTCGGCCGGCGGGCGATCGAGGAACGGGGAACATATTGAAGCAATTCCCGTGAAGCCGGCGAGGGTCGGGACTTAATCTTTGATCGGCCCTTCTTCTTGTCTCACCCGCGCCGCCTCTAACTCATCTCTTCTTCCGAGAACACACTTTGGCCGAGCACTTCGCGTCGGAACACGACACAACAACGCCGCTGCGGCGCGAACGTTCGCCGGGAGGCCCCGGAGCAAACAAACAGCCCCCTCCTCGCCTACCGCTGCAGCGTCTGCGAAAGAGCTGTAGGCGATCAGCGTCGAACTCTCTCTTGCGGATGTGTGGACGTGGCACAATAGGCTCTCTTCTTCGCTCAATGGAACATGCGTATTATCCGTATACGTGCCAATACGAGAATTGTGGTGGCGCGCGACGTGACGCCCAACCGCTTGCGCTTCTTTGCGAAAAAGAATATCGGATTTTGCATGTAGTAAGGGTTTAATTCATATATTAACACTAGTTTGAAAAGGACTTATTAAACTTGAAAAAAAAGGCCCAATGAACTAAGACACGTGCATGTCGCATTAGAAACTGCAGAAGTAAAGAAAGCCGTGCTAGTTGGTATAGTTGCGTACTTTGAACAGCGCTAACAGTGCTTCCAATAAACTTTTATATAATTAGAAGAAAAACTGCTTTCATTACAGTGTAATGACAATTCCGTTGTTGCCGTTAGTATTGTTACGCAGCGGCAGGAGGAAAGGCACCAACCATGGTAGACGAATGAAGCAATGATTTAATGAGCGGCCATGATAGCACGAGGGAGCTTCTGTACAGCAGTGGGCTACTACACACTTCTTGTTTGTCTTATAACAGCATTTATATAAACAAAATAAGCTGCCGCATAGTTTGAGTGAAAATAAATCAGTTGCAGTTAAACTTCTGAGAATTCTGAATGCAGTGCCGCCATGTCTTGCTCCGCGAATTGATAACGGCTGCCGGCTGCTAAATCGCACATGCACGAACACAAAAATGTCACCCGCAAAGTGCAAAATTAGGAATTTGGTTCGGTAAGAGGGCAACAGTAGCGGGACTAATTTATCCGCTACTTGGAACTGCAACAACCGTTCAATTCAAACCGGGCCGAAATAACAGTTTAATTCAGCTCCGGTTACTCAAATATCTCGTGCAGCATTAGATTTCGCGGTTCAGTCGCATTCGTCTTGGGCAAACCCAAAAGACGCTTTGTGTTTTGTAAAGTCCCACAAACAAACTAGAGCGAAACCGACCTCATTCGTTAGCTACCTTCCCGTTTATATCATTCACGCAGCTTTCACACCTCTTTTTGTACACCACCGTTACAAAATACCTTATCAACAGTGTGCGGGGAATAAGTTAGAGCAGTTGTCCCTGTAAGAGAACAAATGTTCTCGGGAAGCTAAGTGGAAAGGCCGTTAACGGTCCTAGTGCCGAAGCTTCCCGCACAAAAGAACTACATCTGGGAAGTCATACAGGAAAGCAACAGTTCCCGATTGAGAGCGCACCACCTAATAGGCGGTGCGTAGAATACATACCTCTCGCGGCGTCCGCAGTACAGCCTGTGCTATAAAGTTGCTGGCAGCGGTGACGACGGGTAGCGAGGGCGAGGAGAGCAGGTTCCTTGTTTAACCGGGGACACAAACTCGGCGAGCTCGAGCCCACCGCTCCCATTGATTGAACGGGAGGCTCGCGCTGCGCTGCCGGCGGCCGACCCGAAGGTCGGAGGTCGCTGGGGAGGCTCTCTTGTCGCTCCAGAGCTGAGCCACGGCGACAGGCGGCCTGCTGGGCAAACAGCCCGCGGTGCCGCTGCTACCACCGCTGCTACTGGGGCGTCGTTTCCGCGATCGGCGTGAGTCTTGCGGCTGGAGGCGGCCCACCACTCGGCTCACGGTTACGTGGAGCCATGAGGGTATAAGTGGGACCAAAGTGCGCGCTGCGGCATCGTCGGTCGAAAAAAAATAGGCTTCGTTTCACTTTGTTTCCCGCTTTCGCCGGTACTCGTTTTAAGCGAGTCTTAGAGGGCAAAAACGGCTCGTTTGTCGTACTGTCCAAGCTCAGCGAAGGTTAAGCCGCGGCTCACGCGGTTGCGCAGTGAAAGCGTCTAATCGCTCGTTTGCTCTAAAGGCAGGGGTGCGCAGAGGGGGACAACGGAAGTAAGGGCGCGTGCCGTCAGAAAATGATGCAAGGAGGCGCTGGATGCACCGAGTTCAATGCGCGTTTTGCGAGCTCCTCACGTGGCTTGCGCCACGTGAGGAGCTCGCAAAAGAAATACAAAGAAGAAACACCGAGTGTACGTGAGCGTGTACCTCGTGAGGAGCGCCCGGCGTCGGCTAGCTCGACCTTCGAGAACACTCTGCCCAGCGTTCGTGGCACGATCTCTCACGTGCTGTTGTCCTCGCCAGTTCACGTGTGTTCGCGCCTGGAGCCATCTCCTCTTTTTGCATTTTATTTTAGAGAAAAAAATTTGCGGATGGTAAAAAACTTGCGCAAGGAGTGGTTCATGCGGGAAGCGTCTGTGGTAGTGCGTTTGTTGCTTGACCGAGCTCACAAAACTTGTAAGTAATCATGAAGAGAGAAACAACCATAAACCATTACTACTTTCTCGCAGTCTCAAGGTAGCCTTAACACGGAACCGGGTACTCATGTTGCGGGGGGGGGGGGGGGGGGCGACTTTTGTGGAGGCAACAAATATTACACTATAATTGCTTTTCTGGAGCATTTGCTACGCGCGCCCGCGTAAGCTTTCACATTAAGTTAAAATGTATATATCAGCATGTAAAAGAAAGTAATGCTTTTTCCGTATTCTGCCTCGGCGTCTCGGCGCTGCCGCATTTCGTCGAGCATGATGCAAAGCCTCCCGAAACCGTTATCATAATAAAGATGAAACATGTTTGCACCGTGCATTGTTTGGGCTACACTGCATATCACTCTTAGATCACGTGCGCTTCTTACACAGCCAAGCAACGCCTGCGCTGCGCACAGAGCTGTTGCTAACACTCCGGAGTCATCTAGTCCCACATCTGGCTTTTCGGCGTGCCCCGGACCTGTGCATGCATACAGACGGAAAGTTTTGCAACTTCGCCAGCATCAAAACCCCGTTATACTAAAGTACAGCCAGTAAACGAACCCATTCTCATAAACTTCTCTACGCTACGTTGTTATTGGCTGTACGGGGTTGCCTCGCGATTTCGTAATTCCGATATTATTTTGCAATGACGCCACTGCCTTTTCATCACACGAGGAACGTATCGGCCACGTCCCCTCTGTTGACCTAGCACAGCGCGCGGCCTCGTCGAACGCGGAGTAGTAGATTAGACGCGGCACGCGCGACTCCCATGGTGCACTTTGTTTGCGCCCACTCATCCCCGCCCTCCACCTTAACGCGGATGAACCCTCGAAGCCCGGGGTTATACGGGCGAAGAGCGGCGGGTGATGACGCAAATGGTCTTTTTGCATGTCTACCTCGACCCAGACACGCTCTTTGGGCGTCCTGCGGGCTCTTTAGTTTGTTTATGAGCCCTTGTGTTTTCACCCCTCCCTTTTAACACGCATTCGTTTCCTTTATGCCGCGGCAATTTCGGAATCCTGCTCTTGGCTGCGCGAAAAACCGTGCGTAAGCTCCTCGCGGCAGGCATTGTGCTAGCTGCTTGCGATGGCCAAGTTGCGAGGTCTTTTCAACCCGCTGTTCTTCCTGACAACACTCATCACCGTTTTTGTTCGTGATGTTTGTTTCTCTAGACACCGTAAAGCTCGATTAGCCTGCCACAATGCACAGATTTCTTGTGCTTTTTGTGTGTTCTTAAAGTTAATGTCGGCATACAGAAGCAATCTTTATGATTGTACGTCCTCCCGCATAGCCGTATACACGCCTGGTGCCAAGAAGCTGAACAAGCTGCAAATGGGATATTTGGTTATTTAATTACTTATTTCTTTGCTTGTTTACTTCGTAATACGAAGCCTGAAGAGGAACTTATCTTCATTGTCCCACCACCACAGAAATGGTTTTTGTTGGTAAGAAATAACAAAAAAAAACGCGTAACTGCGCTAGCTTTCATTTGAACCAGGTAAGAAATCTAAACAAAAAAAGCTTTCATCTGTTCTTTCGGCCTCTTCTCTGTTGTAGCATAGGTTTAAGAAATGGCGCAAACCGCACTAGTGGTGCAAGCTGGACAAACAGCAGAGCTGGCGGTCCCTCGCCCTTCGTCCGAGACCCGGCTGTTGTACCTCACATGGATTTCCGAACTTGCAGCTGAAACGTATCCATGATTGGTAGAACCGGATCGTTGTGTCCGCAGCCTTTCACATCTTTCCCAAATTGGATCGCGTTAGCACGCGCAAGAACCTGCGGCAACCGGCTTCGCGAACTCGGCGTCTGTAGCGCGAACTCGGAGCCTGAGCACGCAAAAAGATGTCGCCACGAACGCTGGAAGTGTTCTCGAAGGTCGAGATGACCAAAGCCAGGCGCTCCTCCCGAGACGCAGGGTCACGCGTGCTCGGTATTTTCTCTTCTTTTTTGCGAGCTGCTCACGTGGCGCAAGCCCGGTCGACACCGGGCTGCTCCCCGCGGGGCGCATGTTCACTTGCGCTCCGTCTTCTTCGTTGGCATTTTTTTCTAGTAACATACGGCGGAGCTAAGAGCTTAAATAGCTTTGCTGTTAAAAAGATGGACAACTCAGATTGTGCAAACAAATATTTGAAGACCCATTGGTGGATCTTTGAGGATACGTGGACATCTCGCCCCTCTCCCTCGCGAACTCGCGGTTCGCGTCGATGGTCATGCCATGCTCCGGCTTGCTACTTTGCACCCATGAGCTGGATGCACACTCGGTTTTACAGCGTGTGCAAGCTTTGTGCTATTCTGTCCCTCACACTGTCAACTGACTGATGCCTCCCTGCGGAGCACAGCGAAAATTGTTCCGACTAGCCCAATCGATTGTTCACGCAATTATAAAACACGGCCGTCACATGGACTGAGGATCCACTCTGTTACCCCAAATAACCAACGGCTATCTTGCTTTCGATTTACACGCCCTGCACACGTCCATTTCTTCTTCTTAATTTCTACTAATATGTCCTTACCACGCATTTGTTCCCTGACCCACTGCGTTCTCTTCTTGTCCCATAATGTTGCACCTATCATGTTCCGTTCCATTGCTGGCTGAGTCGTCCTCAATTTAAGTTAAACCCTCTTAGTGAGCATCCAAGTTTCTCCCCTGTAGGTGAGTACCAGTAAGATGCAGCTGTCATAGACTTTCTTCTTCAGGGACAATGGTAGCTTGCCATTCATTATCTGAGAATGCCTGCCGAACGCCCATTCTGTTCCTCCACCTTCTTTGGAGCTGTTGTTTTTATCTACAGCTGTGATCCCGGAGTTCCATCTTTCTTTTAAGGACGGCTGAGCTCAAGTGCTCAGAAATGTACCATTCTGTTGCACCTTTGTTCTTTGTTGTTTTTTGTGTTTTCATCATCATTTATTTACACTTAAGGGCTCCTGAAGGTGTATTACATAAGAAGGGGGGGGGGGCGGGGTCGAACAAGCACACGCAAAGGAAGTTGCAGACCAAGAACATAAAGAAGGATACCATTCGAAAATTGTAATTACTGTGTAGTAATAATATTTAATGGGACTCGTTACACAACTAACAGCAAAATTCAAAGTGGCATAAAAGTGTAAAATATATAAACAACAACTGGTTACACAACGAATACACAGACATTACGACGGTATGGTTGTAAAATGTGTTTCAAGTAACGTTTTAAACTTAAGAGGGTTACGTTCATTGGCTATTGCATTTGGAAGCCGATTCCAATCCTCAATCGTTAACGGAAGACAGCATTTGTTGAAAGCGTTAGTCAAACCTTTAAAGTTTTGAACAGTCAATTGCAAAGACGGCGCGAAGTTCAAATTGGTGGAAGAAGCAGGCAGACATTTAAGTAAGCAAAATTGAAATACATTGTGTAAAACAAGCAGAGGCGTGCAGGGATTTGAGGGGCAGCGATAATTTTATAGTAGTAACACTTGAGCGGAAATTGTACTGGGAAGTTACGAAGCGAACTCTGGGATTCTGAATGGCTTCAAGGGTGTCGATTAAGATGGATTGGTGTGGATTCCAAATTGGAGCAGCATATTCGAGTTTACTACGGACGTAACTTTCGTAGGCAAGTTTACGAACTGAAGCCGGGGACCAGTACAGGGACCTTTTGATCAAACCTAATGTTTTGGAGAGAGAGAGGGAAGTCTCTTTAATGTGAACTGGTGAGGTCAGCCTTGCTAGGGACAAGGCTTTCACACCAGATGGTGGGTGACTACGTTGATGAGTGGTGAATATTAGACATTAGTGTTACAGCAGGAAGAAGACAAACAAGAAGCGTTGAAAAAAAGGAAAGTAAAAACAAGAGAATGCTGCCAACAGAGTCCAGACATAAAAATACAATTGAAAATTGAAAAGAGAATCATTAATGTAAACACTGAAACAAAATGAAAAGTAAACGACGCGAAAAAAAGAGTAACAACACCAACCCAAGAAAAATAAATAGATGATCGCCAGTGACACCAACATAAGCAAAGTAAATAGATGAACGCCACAGTGCGAAAGAGTAGATATCGCGACACACTTGCTCTGTTTGCGATCTAGAGAAATTTGTCTAGTTCAGTGTCTCGTAGGAACTGGAGTAGAACTTTTGTACCTAAGGTACTGTCAGCAGTATTGGCCCAGGGCCCAAGAAAATGACGAAGTTCCAGACTGCCTCCATGGCGTACACGAGAGAGGGAGGTCGCTGCAGTTTTCCGCGCAGCAGTGAATCGAAGGCAGACGTACAGCAAGTGATCGACAGACTCACGCACAGCGCAAGTCCGGCACAGAGGGGAATCGTCCCAACGTATGGAGGCATCGGCCGTAAGCTGTGTGATATGATCAGTCTATGTTATATTGCTGTTGATGAGTGCACCCAAGTATCGGTACGATTCTGATAGAGAGGGAGATGGTTAGACTGATGGGAAAAAGTATAATTTATGTTTAACGCTTACGGGGAAGCTTGCATTAATTTAGACGTAGAAATATTAAGTTGCATCATCTATGTAGAACACCCATTTTCGTTAACGTTTAAATCACTTTGGAGGGAAAGTTGATCAGAGTTAACATGTATACGGCGGTAAACGACACAATCGTCTGCAAAAAGATGTATGGAAAATGTAACACTTGAGGGAAGGCCATTATTAAATATTACAAAGAGGAGAGGGCCAAGGACGGAACCTTGAGGTACGCCAGAAATTACATTTGTAGTCGACGAACGGTGACCTCCGATGACTATGTATTGGGATCGACTGGACAGAAAGGCTTGTATCCATGACAGTATTTTTATTTCCTCCAAACCTTCCTCCGGTACCCTTCTTTTGTATTTTCTCTGACACGCCATAACTGCACGTTGTTTGCAATCAGTCTGCTGCGGGAAGTTGCCACACAAGCCTACCGAAGGTTTAAGCATTCCCGCGACAATAATGGTTAACATTGATCCCTTAAATAAATCTCAGATTATCTTAGGTTGTATTGTACGCAGTATGGTAGTATTGCATGCGTTGTGGGAACGAATCTCTTGTTACTCTTGCATGAGATACACCTAAAGAAGTAATTTCCCATTTATTCATTTATTTTACAAGTACTTCCAGCCTTGCTACCAGGCATTAGGTAACAAGCGCTGTATTTTTAATTCTGATTTTTGCCATACGACTGGGAAATAGGCACTGTGAAGCCTTTATAGGCTTTTCGCTGTGCTCCAAAAAAACTTAGACGTTGAAGCAATCTTGATTTATTGGTTCGTTTGTTAGGTTGTCGTTTTTCTCGTTGTGTTCCCAGTTTAGAAAGACAAACACCACACCAAAGACGTTGCAAGTACTGATTTCCACTGTGCAGGTGGAGGGTGAAACAACTAACCATGTTTTTTTTTTTTAATTCGAAAGTTTGCCCTGCGGCATAACCATGTTTTCAAGCATTGAGGCCACGTGCACTCGCTGGAACGGCGCAGAAGGGCACTGAAACCTAGTTTCGTGACAGTAAACTACAGTGTTTTTTCTTCTTCTTGCAGTTCAAATAATGCCACTAACACATCTGGACCCATCGCTCAGGACATGCTGAAAGTTAGTGGAGACAGAAACTTCTTCCTATGGCACACAGCAAGCAAAATCTGATATTTTTTTTATTCGTTGCAAAATTTACGAAATAAACGTTGCGTCCATTGACAAAAGAAAATGAACACATTTGTTTTGCCAGAACGCCTATATGAGAACCTTAAAACTGAGCTTAAAGGGAACGTCAGGCCTTCAAAATGAAAACTTCTGACTCCCCCTTAACACAGTTATACAAAAGGTGCCAGCTATACACTGGCGAGGCAAAACTCTGCACCCCCGATTTAAAAGCTAAAAGAACGCTAGTATTTTCCCTCAACTTCCTGTTTTACGTCGTTTGGTTCCTCAGTGAAAAGTTTAGCCCGCACACGAACTGTAGGCGCCAGGCAGCGCAACCAGGTGGGAGTGCTCGCGGCATCGCGTCGTCGGAAGCGAACCCCGCGCTCCCTGGCAACTTTGTTTTAGAACACTCCAAAGCAAACGAAATCGGCGCTTGCAACGGCGTCTCTGAGGTCAGTGTTTGTCTTTCTAAACTGTGCAACAAAATGGGTTTGACAGACGACGCTTGGCGACGAAAAGCACCCCTGCATGTCTCTTTGAAGAGTTTGTTCCCTTGCTTTTTTTTTTTTTTTCGCCGAGGCATGTGCAGTATACAGACACCCCACTGGACGTACAAGGAGCGACGCTATAGCTCAGAATGCGTGTCTCCCCTCGGCCTAAGCTTGCCTAAGAACTTTTGGGATTTTTGTCTGTTTGAAAGCGTTCGCCGTGGCTGCCATAAAGATCGGCAACACAATTTAGGCGCCTTCTTAGCGTTGTCGCTGCCCTCTTGCACTTATACTTGGTTGTTCTGAAGACGAAAAGTGTCCGAGTGAAGTTTGGCACGTGTGACACCTTGCGGGAACAACAACTTTGGCGAGCTTAGAGCTGCGTTTCGTCGGGAGACGGGGCGCTCCCCTGTCCACGAGGCCGGGCTCTTGAGCGCAATTTCCGGTGGACTCGCTGTGGGGATGGATGTATAGGCTGCGTGTGTATGTAAGGCCGTTGTTTCTTTTCGGTAAAAGCAATTTCTTTAGGCGCACGCGGCTTCCGCCTTCCCCTGTGAATTGGACGGCAGAGAGAAAAGTTTCCTGCAATTGTTCGCTCTTCTTCGAAAGGCGTGTGTGTTTTTTGGGCGCAGGTGTTCGCAGTTTTCCGCACGGCTCCCGAGCGTCTGTAAAGAAAGAGAATGCGAAGTTTACGCTTTACTGGAGTGACTTACCGACGCACTGTTTGCAACAATTAGAATGGCTTTGAAATCTCTTTCGCAATAATTTTTGTTTGTCACTTGAAATTCTGACATTCCACGGGACAAGAGATCACGTTGTGATGGAACGCTAAATGCTGCGAGTGACAGACGATCACGTGAGCAGTTTCTGCCGCTTCTGTATGATGTTTTGCGCACAGATCCCTCCATGAGTTTTATGATGTGGTTTTTTTTTCTGCGTCATTACGTAAATAACATACTGCGCACCATCCAGTTGATATGGTAACGTAAATAGCAGTGTCAGCGTGCGTGCCTGCGTGCATAAATGTTTCTTTGTTTATTTGACATTTTCCTCTGATCTGCTCTGCTTTCTTTTATGTTGTGTTCGAGCTTACCCCTTTCGAGTTGGTGATTAAGATCTCGTTCCACTGTTTCCTCGCAGTTTACTATTCACGATTTTTATCGTTTCAATTGTCACTGCTTTCCGCCCAATCGCCCACATTCACACCACACCCCTAAAGTCGCACCTATCTACCGTTCCACACCCATCCACTAGCAGAGCCGATCCCTCCAATTCCAATTAAAGCTCTCTCTTCTTTTTTGATACCCTGCCGACATAAGAAAGCCTTCATTTTCGGGCCTCGAATCCAATCAACTCCATAAACCTGTAATCATCGGTCGGCGTTTGCAGCTTCAAAGGCCCCGTTAACAAAGCAGATAACAACAGCTGCACGAATGTAAAAAAAGCCAAATAACAAGCATCGCGTGAGCGCTCGAGTCTAAAGGCGCATGTGAAGATGAGCTAGAGGTCTTAATACACCCAAAACGAAACCTCCTGCACGTACCCCCCCCCGTATCCTCCTGCTTCGACCCCTTAAGAACGAGGACAGAACGCTCCTCTATCATCTTGCAAAAGGTGGCTATTGATTGGGGCACTGGATGCGCGTTGACCCAGGCTTCATTTAATAAGCCCTCGTCGGGTTACACGATGTAATTCAAAGACTGGGTAGACGGGAGAGTAGAGGAACGAAAAGTGAGCAATTCAGGTTCTGAGACATAAAGGAAAAAAAAAAAAACGATAAAATGGATGCATCTCGTGAATGCTTCAAGTACACCATCGCTGCATCAAAAGAGGGAGCGAGCGTGTAATAACGAAAGCTGGTTCAGATCCATAATTCATTGATTTGCATTGTCTGCGCATGTAACGTTATACCGGAGAGCCCGGCGACGCGGGGATGCGAACGCTGCGGTCACGCGAGACATGTCTCGTTTGCGCCGCTCTGCCCTTTGTTGCTCCTGTCGCCGCCTCGCCCGTCCTTTCCCGCCCAGAAATGTACAAACTGGGCTGCATCGATTGGCGCGCTCTCGAGCTAACATGCTCGGACCGTTTACGCAGACGTGGGCCGTAGTTTTACGATAAAATATGCGTTTTAAATCGACGTTGTTCCTGGAGTTTTGTCGATTTTGAAGTTTAACACCCGAGTTAAACCCACATACCTGTTAACCGAGCGTAATATTTGTTTGTTTATTTGTTTATTTATTTGCTGATTCCTTCATTCATTCAACACCCGAGCTGGGGGAAGACCTTTGACCGGTTGGAGGGATGGAGCCCAGAAATGTAGGGACAAGAATAATCTCGGAAAGCCTGCGACAAGAGTGATTGGAAATCCGTGGGAGAGTCTACATCCTGCAGTGAACACGAAGGAGCTGTTGATACAAATTAGCTGTTGTGGTGGTTCAGTGGCTCTGGCGTTGTGATGCCGAGCATAAGGACACGAGTTCCATGCCGGCCACGGTGGCGGCTTTTCTGAGGGACTCGTAAAGCGAGGACGTTCCCCGTGTGTAGAGATTTAGGCGAACGCGCATCACAGCCCGGGTATGGCTTCGGCGCGTTAAACACCCAGTCATTCCAATTACTCTTATTAGCTGATCTATGATGATCATGGAAATTGTAAGGTGAACTTTAGAGCACTCTTTAAATTTTGCGCAAAGTTTCCCGCACCGAATTGCATTGCCCTTGAAAATTTACAAAGGCAAGGGATATCATTCTGCATACTCGATTGATTGATTGATTGATTGATTGATTGATTGATTGATTGATTGATTGATTGATTGATTGATTGATTGATTGATTGATTGATTGATTGATTGCATGGTTTAACGCGCCGACGCAATGCAGGCGATGAGGCTGGGGATCTTCAACGTTCGCGAAAATCTCAGGGCGTTTTTTTCCTTTGGCTTCCATCAGAAAAGCGGCCGCCGCGGCGGGAAATCGAACCCGTGACCTCGGGCTCAGCAGCCCAACGCCTTAGCCACTAAGCCACTGCGGCGGGTTCATTCTGCATACTCAGCAGCGAAGTGTTGTGATTGCAGCACGTGACATTTTTAGAGCTCCGAGGAAGAGGGCATGACGGCTTCGGTCCGAAAAGCCTTCCACGTGCAAAGAATGCTACATCGTCAAAAAAGTAGGAATTGTTGGCTGGAACACTCTTGACGTTCTTGTTATGACCCTTACAGTCAGTTAAGTTCGCGCACACTTACCGAAAGCACATTTAAAGCCGTGTTTGGGGGATAAGAGAACTATGCGGCAGGTATTATGCATGCAGTTGGTAGCTTGACGATTGCAGCACCCCCAAGCGGGTCTCTTGCCTTCCAGTGGCCTCGCGGTCATTGCGTCGTTATGGGAAACGAAAGTGCGGATGCTGCCGCCCGCTTTGCACACCAAGGAACGGATATCATATCAATTCCGTTATCTAGGACGGACGCAGCTAGGACTCTCTACAAGCTTGCCCGGGAGACCACGATATCCAAATGGACTACCCAAGAGTTCATGATCTCTCGTATTCTTGCCACGAACCCGCATCTTCGGCGTCCTGTTCCATTAAGATTCTCACAGTCTGATGCAAGCGTTCTTTGTCGTCGCTGATTTCGAGTCGCATTCACAAATGATTACTCCTGTATTATCGGAATGGCAGACAGACGTTTTTCATCGGCAGACGTTTTTCATCGGACGTTTTTGGCAGACGTTTTGCATGGCAGACGTTTTTCATCGGAAAGAAGGCAGCTCTCTTCAACTGTACGGCAGATATAGATTCACGGCGGCCGTTTTCTGAGGAGAAAATCCTGGGCCACTGGCCTTCCCCGTCATCTACGCACAAGGTGGCAGCGCTTTTAGGCTGCCTAAAAACGACGGACTTCTACTGAAGATTTTAGCACGAAAGACTACCGTGTATAAACTCCCTGAAATCTTTTGTCCGTAGTGTCCTAACGCTGAGCACACATCTATACGCTCTGCCCTTACCTTCCTCCTCGCTTTGTGTTTTCTTTTTCTCAATTTTTCAGCTTTCCCACGTGTAGGATAGCATACTAGGCCATAGCCTGTTTAACAGTCCTGCCGTTCCTTTACCTTTTTTCCATCTTTCATGATGTGGCACAAGTTCTATCAAACACTTTTCTTGGTTGAAAAATGCATTGTTGGGGTTCCCCAAGGCCCATAACAAAGTTATCTCAATTACTGCGACTTCTTTTACCCCCAACTCGAAGATCGATTGAATATGTGCCGTTTTGGTAGTTGGTACCCTTCATACAAGCGCAATTGACGAGCTAAAAGTGATTTCCAGCAGAAGCACAGTTAACCCACTAAGAAAAAAGAAACGTCTCCATTGGGGCGTAGCATCCCAGTGTGACTACTTTGAAGAAGATAACGGAGAAATCTAAAGTGAACAAATATAGCAACTGAAAGAAAGCCAGCCGAATTATCTGCCTCACCTGCCACGTGCACTTTTCCGGTTCATCGCAGTTCATCCAGAAGCAATTACGCTGAAGTTTGTCCTCTAAAGCATCTTGGATTGGTAAAGAACATTTGCTCAGCTAATACTGAGGGCGAAAGCTTGCTTTGTGGGCAGTTTTAAGTTTGGCAGGTTGCTCAACCGGGTTCCCAAGCTATGGCCACTATCAGCTTTAAACCTAAAGGAAGCACCTTCTGACAGCGAATTGCACAAAATCTGCTTAGAGTTCTGCAAAGTGTGTTTGACCCGTTCGTATCCAAGTCGACTTCTTGCTCTTTGGGAAATATCGTTTTTCTCCTTTGCATCTACCACGTTCATGAACGGTGGGTGTTTAAACAGCAAACCTGGGGATTGAATTGCGTTTGCGACAACGCTTTGTGTGGTGGTTCTCTGGTTCACGTGCAGTAGCCCGATTCTGACTCTTACCGCTCGAGCGCTACCGCAAACCACAGTGAAACGACTTTCCTTTTTTTTTTTTTCCAGTGGCGATTAACGGTGATAGCTTCCCGCACAGATACAGACGTACAGTCGGTAAAGCGCTTGTCTATAACACAGCTTTCGTACTTTCAGCCTTTTCCTGCCTCTTCCGAGCTGGATTTGAAAAAAAAAATTCCGACATACCTTAACCACATCATTCTATCCCACATTTCCCCTTCTCTCTTTCCACCCGACTGCCCCCATTGTCACATCCCTCTCAACACCTACCACCTCGTCTTCTCCTGCCCCCAACACCCACATCCCCACCCCTCCCCTTCCCCTGAGCAGTGGGAGTCCGAGCTGACCAGCTCCGCACCGGAGCGCCAGGTCGCCCTGGTGCGGCGCGCACTGGAGGCAGCCCGGACAAGAGGCCTCCTGGACTTAGGAGGCTAACCACGCCCTTATACCCCTTCCCTTTAAGCTCAATAAACGTTTTGCCCCCACCACCGGCGTTTTGAAGTCTCCGCCCGCCCCTCCTGTCTCCAACATGTTTGTAAAGGCTATGTTTCGAAATTTTTCAGACGTAACTATACTCCGGTACAAGTGACGAACGGCAACTGCCGTTGCCGCTCATCATCGCAGCCTGATGCCGCGCGGTGCAAGTAGTGCGTTACTCGGAATATTTTGAACGTGGCATGATCCATTTCCGTGATTTTTTGTACTTAATATGCTTATATTCTACCGCAGCTACGACAAACAAACGACGTGAGAAAAGGCAGACGATATCACGTATCCATAGCAATCTCTTTTCAAAACGCGCGCCCGTTGAAATACGGGACTGTCACTTTGGCGGAGTGATACTGTGCATGAGCTATTGCCGTTCTTGTTCCCGAGTACGGTTTAATTTGAAATCGCTGTTACGGAAAAGTGTTTTACCGACTGTACTAGCGAGTAAGCGGGGTTGCAACTCAAGCATCTGCCCCATCGAGTTCTGTCGCTATATGCCGCCCAGTTCAAACAGGATTGGTGTACGTTCGCTATGAAATGCCCCACCGTGGCCCTCCTCGCAGCACGACGTGACCTTCGCGCCTGCCTGTGCGTAGCCGCGCCGCTTCTTCTAACCTCGAAGGGCGGCGATAAAAAAGCGGGGAAAAAAGAGAACCATTTGTCACGGAACCCTTAGTTTCACACTAGCAGTTTCCACACGTATTCTCTTACGTATTCTCCTCCCTCTTCGTTCCCGGTGTAGCAGAAAATAAAAGTGGGAACTGTTGCTCTTTCACGAACATCCCGGGTAAGATACACCTTGTAGGTTAGAAAAAGAAACAGCGAATGTGACGCGAGCTCCGGTAACACCTTACATTGAACAGGCTTTCAGAGCTGCTAATAATTGAAAACAGTTTAAGTACGCTGCCGCTTTAAGTCTGTGAAGGCGCAAGTGACAAAACAAACGCAAATATCAAAAAGGGACAGAAACGAGACACTCACGCCGCCGATGGAAGACAGGAGAGACACACGGGAACATGTCACAAGGTGAGGAGCGTTAGCCCGCACCTGAGATTTCTTTTCCCGCGCACTGAGATGTTCTTCGAATCGCGATCGGTTCTTCTTTGCATGGTATCACAAGACTGCGCCTTTAATGGATTAGTCTGCACATACGATAAATTACACAGGCATCATTTGATACGGGCCAGCCTGCGATCTACACGAAGACACGGATGTTGTCCATGTTCGGTCTTTGCTTGGAAAAGTCCCGCCAACGTCATGGGGCTGCCTGAACGCAACGCGACCAATCGATTTCGCCTGCCTGTCTAGGAGAGGAGGAGTGGGCGACGTGATGGATGGAGAAAATAGTACGGCATGATTTCTTGTTTAACAACCTGTTCACGTCTGCCTCATGGGTGTGCGTACTCGGTCCACTATTTTAATCATTTAGCACGGTGGGTGAAATGTTCGACGGGCTCATTATGGTGAGATCTGCTCGACGGTGGTTAATGCTCATCGCATCCATTCGGCGGAGTTGCACTTACGATTTCAATCCGCAAGTGTTTTTCCCATGGAATCAAGTGTTGAACGTAAGCCCGTCTGGTCGGGGCAACTCATGATACAAATTATCATATTTTTCCCATGCGTACGCGGAACAACAACATCGCGACAATTCCTGGATTCCGTAGCAGCTAGATTGGGTGGTTTCTGCTCGCAAAAGTGCCATGGCGCGCGACGAATATACTGACGCCCTGTTGCTTCACGACGTAGCGTAATGAACCCCAAACGAGGCAGCTTTTTCCGATAAAAGGTGACGTCTTCTGCCGGTGGATTCACATCTCCTCCTGAACGAGATTTCTTCAACGTCTCCAGCAATTCCTCGTGTCCCTCTCCTCCACATTGGCAGAAATCACGGTATTTTCCTACACCGTGGCAGCAATCACACAAATGGACAAACAACCAATTCGTAAAGCAGCTCGGACATAGCTTAGCAAGACCAAACGAGAGCGTGCAAGCGCCGCTTCCTGCCTCCGGTATCAAGTACGCGGTGGCTTCTTCAAGGCGGCTCTTGGTCTTGATAAATGGTCGCGACGAGCGCGTCTCCCCCAGCCGGCACGAGCGAGAAAGGTGAAGTTGTACCGAAGCCGCAGGTAATCGGATTGCGCCTTTCTCTTTAGAGGCGGCCGTGGAGTATCTATGCCCGGGCAATCTTGCCTCCCCGTGGCAGCACCGGTCTTGGCACTTCATCCATCACGGCCCGCACGAAGGTGGCCCGACTGGATCGTCGGCAGCGGCGGTGGCCTCCGCGGATACCGAAATGCCCGCGCACGGAGCAACATTCGCGAAATAAGTAAACGAAAATGAGGGTGGAAAAGCGATCGAGTTGTCGCGAGGCCCTGCCGAGACCGGTTGGCGGAAGCGCACGAGTCAGATCGAAACACGGCTAACACGGGTGCAGACGGAGGAGTGCGTGCCGCCGCAATGCCCACAAGCCATCACGTTCTGCTCTACGTGTTAGCCGGTTATGACGGGCACCCGCAACCGAACAGCCGCCATTGCTTCGCGAAGGCAACCCGAAACACACTGCTAGGTACATTCACACTAGAATAATTTATTTTTAATTATTCAAATTTCAAATCAGGGTTCCGCCAAAGCTGCCTTATACCGTGCCCTGTGTAATAGGTAAAGGGCTACCGATTCATATAGGCCACAGTGGGTAAATCTGATACTGAAATCATGCAGGCACTGGAGTTTGCTGTTTCCCGTCGATCTGGAAAGCAGCTTATTAACGACATTGTATCGAACCCTCAACTTCGAGAGCAGGAGCACAACGCCCCAGCCCATGTGCACCGGGGAGGGCATATAAAATTGTGGTAACTCTTTTTCAAAGCACACAGCAGATAACACGACCACTCGCGGTGAGAACGCCCAAGAACAACTGCGAGCCACGAACTATGTCCACATTTTTGCGCACAGAAATGTCCAGGACGTGGTTTGAGCTGTCAAGGCTATATTCTCTTATGCTTCGTTCAGCCAGGCAATGTCTACGCGCTTGGAATGGTTGCTTCAAAATGTGATTCAATAATGCGTCAAATTAAACCAGATGTTCTGGCCCTAGAGCAGCGGATAAATATCGCATCACAGCTGAAAAGAAGTCATCCATGTTACTTTTGTCAATCCGTAGCAAGTTTCCTCTTGCTTTTTGGTATCGTCGACTGCGCCGTAATCGTTGTATACCATCTTTTTAGTGACTAGGTATATCCTATTGTTCATTATGTCAGCCTGTTCGCCGAATGCGCTACAGCCCATATAGTTACACTGGATTTTGTTTTCGAAGTTTGTACTGCCCTTGCTTCTGTCCTCCAAGATCGCTGTGTAGTGTTACAGGGGTGACCGTCTTGGTGACCGTCTCGGTGACCGTCTGTGAGCGGGTGTTCAGTGTGTGAGCTCGCCGTCGCGTTCCCGTACGTCACCGGTATCACGGACACCTGGACTGACTGACACGGAATCGGCGCTTGCGGGACACTTCGTGAGCGCCGAATGAAATGGCTCAGATAATTCGAAAGTTCTTTGGATTGACTCCGGGCGCATGTGCCCGTGGAAATGTACTCGCTATCATCATCAGCCTATTTGCGTCGAGTGCAAAATGAAGGCCTGCCTATCCATCGTTCCTCCAGCAGTTGTGATTTTGAGATACCCTGGTCCAGGGACTCCGAACTTCAAAATTGCAGGTTTTGTGTTCCAGGTATGTGACGTGTTTCAAGGCTGAAAAGGCTGAAGAAGAAGTCTTCTTCAAGAAGTAGATATCGCCGGAAGCAGAAATGTCGACACCAAGAATACCTTTGCTGTTAATGACCCATGCACAAGACACACATAAGAAGCAGACTTCGACCAAGAATGGCAACCCGATACCTGGCTGGCATATCTGGAGCCTTATCTGCGATCACTACCCACAGGCTTGCACATAAAGCACGTGTACATCGTGGAGTTCCATTTTCTCTCTTTAAACCACCAGATCTGGGACGTACAACACAAAATATTGTCTTTGGAGGATCATCATAATGGCATAATCTTAGGTCATCTGCTGTCAAAGTGGGTCGTACCGCTTTCGGGTGATCGTTTTCTCGACCCACCACATAAACTTTATCAACACCCCGTATTTTTTCCGTTTATGGTTCTAGTTGAGGCGGATTTCATGAATCATGATGAATTGCTACTCCCTTTCTGGATTGCCGCATGAAACTAGTGAATAAATCCTTAAATTCCCGTCAGCGCAGTAGTTTCGACGTTAGCGTTTAGAACTTCCGCTTTAGAACCAGTGGTTCTACTACTTGCGAACGCTTACCAAATTCGCGTTGTTCGATAATTTTCAATTGAACTATCTTTTTAGTCGATGTACAGTTAGCATCAAAAGTAATGGAGCGCGGGATATTGCCGCGAACCGTGGATTCGGTTTGTTTGTTTATGTTTTGCTTTTACCGCCCGGCTGCGCCGGTCTGTGTTGGCATTGACATTGACATTGTTTTATTAAGTAGTTCAGTACAGTTTCTACAAAAACAGGGTTTTACAGAAGGAGGTCCCATGGAAAAAATCCGACAGGGGGACCTCCCGTTTCATAACACAAACAAAAATATCATTGGGGAGGCGGTATACACAACGACAAAAATAGAACACAAATGAACAAATTCATACAAACAGTTATTCATTGGTAGTGAATTCGAGTACTGCGCATGTGCGCAGTAGTATAGTTCAAAAAGTTGTCATGTATATTTTTCTTCTGCCATAAGCACGAGGCGCCATCTATACCTGAGGTTGAGCGGGGAAATGAGCAGGCGATCAGAGTTTGGTTATGAGAGTGTACCACGTATGTATTTCCTTACAGACCTATGAAAAGAGTACTGGGAGGGGTACGATTTAAGGGGTTAGGCATTCCAGATGGTGGCAGCAGAAAATAGCAGTGTTTGTTTTCCGGTAGTTGGACCGGACAGTTGGAAGTAATATATTATGTTGAACTGAAAACCTGGTGTTGTTTATGTTAAACAAACATGTTCTGTCAAAGGACGGGAGAAATTCAGGATTATCTCGTAAACGGGAAATAAGTACACATAGCTTAAGATCAAGTTCGAGAGAGAGGGGTAGGATGCCGAGGTGGTGGAAGATGGGTTTTACAGTAGATCGGCAATCACTGTATGTAAGCAAACGAACGGCTTGATTTTGAAGACGACGCAGGGGTGCAAGATGGGTATTATACGTGTTGCCCCAAGAAGACAAGCAATACGTAAGGTGGCTGTGAATGAACGAGAAATAAAACGGTCGTAGAAGGGACAATTGGAAAAAATAACGGGTTTTAATGAGGACACGCATGCCGAAAGCAATTTTAGATGTAACCGATCTTACGCGTTTGTCAAATTTCATGTTTTTGTCTAGGATAACTCCAAGAAACGTAGTAGAATTTGATGAATAGATGACGTCATTGTCAAAAATGTTATATGGTGTGTTTGTGTGTTCTTTTTGAGTGGAATGAAACATCATGAAAGTGGTTTTTAGCCCGTTAATTTGTAACAGGTTATTGTGGCACCAGTAGTTAACCTTTTCAAGATCGGTCGTTAACTTTGCTGTTAAATTAGAGATATCGTTGTAGCAAGAAAATATTGTCGTATAGTCAGCATAGAGGATGCAGTTACTGTTGTTGAGGCAGTCAGGCAGGTCATTGATGTATATAAGGAATAGTAGGGGACCTAAGATAGAACCATGAGGAACACCCTGGTTGACGATTCTTGGATCAGACATAGCGCTGACGAATTTCACGGACTGGCTTCGGTTGCTTACGTAATTTTTATGAGTAAATGGGCCGGGCCACATACACCAAGCGAGTCTAGTTTTTGCAACAAGATATTATGATTGATAGTGTCGAATGCTTTTGTAAGACCATTGAATACGGCTTCCGCGAAAAGGCGATTATCTAAACTCTGTTTGATATAGTCCGTAAGCTCAATAAGTGCAAGTTCCGTTGAATAATTAGGCCTGAAGCCAAACTGTTGCGGTGTTAAAAGACTGAATTGTGTGAGGTAGTTCATTAATCTCGATACAATCAGCTTTTCAATCAGTTTACTAAAAAATATTAAAATCATAAAGTTATTAATCATAAATTCAAAAAAAAATTATGGGGCGGTAGTTAGATAAGATGTTTCGGTCACCCTTTTTGAACACTGGTACTATCTTAACTTTCTTTAGTTCTTCGGGAAAGACGCCGCTTTTGAATATTGTGTTGATTAAATGCACAACGGTTGAAATATCGCCAGCTACTACTGCCTTTACTTTACCACGGCAGATGTTGTCAAGCCCCGCGCCGCTGCTTTTCATGGTGATAAGAGTTTGAAATACTTCTTCGTATGACGTAGGCCGTAAGTAGAAAGAATGTGAACAGCGAGTGAAGCTTTGTTTTGGTTGATTGGCAGCGGAAGAATTGTGGGAAAATATGAGTTGAAGGCATTTGCGATGTCGCTGTCGTTAGAATAGACTGCGGTTCCATCAGTGATAAAATTAGGATTAGGTTCCGGGACACCCTGGTTAAGAAATTCTTTGATCTGTGTTATCTGTGTGCCAAGGAGAGCGCGTGTTCCATTGTTTATTTCTGTGCCGCATGTGATAGGGAGAGCATTCCGAATTGACGTCAACAGGCTAGAATAATCTTTGATCTACAGTGTTCTAGATGTAATTCGACGGTTCGAGAAACTTTCGCGCCCAAAGATAAATTTCCGCGGAGCCGACGCTGCGGCATTCGATTCACCCACACTCGCCTACGCACGTCACTTTGTTGGCTGCTGCTTCGCCGACTGTGTATTCTTTGAAGGGACCCTGCAACACTTTCGATAAGCGCTTTCACTCTTTCCTTTGCGTCTGGGACTACTGCGAAAGCTATGGTTGTCACCAGCCCGGAGCGGCACTGCGTGATTTGCTCGTCGCACCAGATACGCCTTCCATTTCTGCTTTGTTTCTGTGGCGTTTTTTAAAGGTTGCTATCGAAAAGCGTTCATTGCTGCAACTGAAGGAAAACCGGCCAATAGCCGCTACATGGCCTTAGTGACGTAATTCGAGCCGTCGAAGAATGTCAAGAAAGGGAAAGAAAAAAAATATTTTGAGCGAGTTTACAAGTTATCTGATGGGCATAGAGCCGTAATTTTTGGCTGAGGTACTTTGCGACCCCCTAATCTAGGTACTGGGTGTATTGGGTGACTACGTTCTCCAAGCATTTAATACTTCAAAAAAAAAAAAACGCTGAAAAAGTGTTGCAGAGTCCCTTTAAGTTGTTAGGGGAGCACAAGTTCACTCCAATAAACTTGTTTTTCCTTTAATACAGCTGCGTCATCTTTTGTCTACGTGGCAATATTGAACATCAGCGAATTGTTCCTACTGCTCAGAGTCCTGGCTACTGGTTTGTACGTTTTGAGCCGTCAAGTTGAAATAGAGAACCATCTCCAGGCTGGTTCTCTACCTGTCGCTAAGCCAACTCCGTGGAAAATGTTGCCTCAATTCAAGCAGCAATTTGTAAAATAATTTTGAAAGCATCGGCACGCGTGAACCAATACGAAGGCTCTTGGCAGTTTTTAGGTCTCAAAACACAACAAAAATATGAATAACGACAGCGGATGTATGTTTTGCGGAATGCCGAGAAGCTAAGAGTTACAATGTGCTCTGAAAGAATGGGCTCACTCAGAAAGCGGGGCAGAGTCTGAAAACGCGCACTCTCACCCGCAGTCGAATGTCTGGAATGCTGTTTGTCACGAAATCGTTTTATTCTATACATCGCTTGATTCACATCGTTTTGTGGTCCCCAATACAATGCTATAGACATAGAATCATTCCCGATTTGTGCAAAGCATCGTTTGAAACAAAGGCAGTTTTTTGTATTTAAGACTTTATAACCAGAGTTTGCTGTGCCAACAATAGGTCAAGCTATAATCGCCCTGTCGAGAGGCACGGCAAAATTGGATGCGCAAGTATCTAGGATTGATTCGTTTGCACTAACTCCAACATTTGCATGTATAACTTCACGTTATAAGTTGTCGTTTGTGGTGCAACGTGAGCCCCTGCCTTTGATTTGATTTGATTTTTATTCTTGCGCGAAAAAACAACAAACGCAAAGCGCAAACAACAAAGCGCAAAGGGAGCCGGGAAAAAAGCCGTAAAAAAGCTTCGACTAACCCCAGCCCCCCCGTGCAACAGGGGGCAAGCGGCATTGGCAAATATTAACAAAAATCAACACAAAAAAGAGACTGAACAAGCAAGAAGCCAAATGCAAATAAGTAAAATGCACACAAAACAGTAAAAAAAAACGCTCTTTGATGAGTAAAATAACCACTTATACAGTGCTACAAGACGACTCAATGGCATTTAACAGGGCAGGTAATTGATAGTGAATTCTTTCGTACCCATAGTTCGTTCTAACTCTTGCTATTACCCAACGTTAATTTACCCGCAACTCTCGCACTTGTTCTTTTGCCTTCAGCCCGGAAAGTTGCATCATGAACGCGTCATTATTCTTAAGAGCTAGTTGGTGTCGTTTTAAAAGTGTGGAGTCCACCATTTGATTTTTGCTGCGCTTAATGGCGGTTTAACAAAGCTGTACGTATGTCTCGGTGAATGATAAGAGCCGTAAACCGCCTCGTCAAAATCTCTCGCTTCATTTTTTATGCCTACCGCGCAATACAATGCAAGGTCTATCAAAAGGACAACAAACAAGGCCAGCTTGTTGTTCTTTTACCATTAATTGTGCCTTTTCGCGCTGTACCCGCCGTAGATTACAAACTAACTGACAGCTCCCTCACGCTCATAACCTCATCTTAGTACGCCTAATTCTGTATGGGCACCTCGAAGGGGGGGGGAGGGGGGTCGACAGCCCACAGATAAAAATGTGTCCATTCTTCTACGAAACACAAGAACCCTGTGGTCGGGATCCATAAGCTCCCGTTCAAACACGCTATGCGTTACTATATATAACCTCCGCTCGTTTACATGTTAATCGTACAACACGGTCGAGCCGCAGGGCCACAACTCTTGACAGTCTTGAAAGGAAAGCCTTTCCACGAAACATATATAAAGACGCCAGACGAGCCCATCGACGCTTCTCGGCGATCACAGCATGTCGCGGGAGGAATACTTGCATATAGACGAGCCGCGTAGCACAGGTAAACATAAGGCACGTAAATCTTTGTCTCCTTCGCGTTGAACGCAGGAGTGCTGCATGGGCTGAAGGACGTCGATAGCTCTGCGGGCATCCAGACGCCATCTCGCCGGCGATGCTCACAGCTGCGGCGATTGGAGATGTAATCACGCCGCGGCTCCTGGTCCGTGCCCAGAGATGAAGCAAGCGAGGGTTAGAGAGAGGGAGAGAGAAAGAGAGGTTTGGAAGAAAGTGCTGAACTGTGCAACACCTTCGCATGCAAAAAGTAACTAGGCCCTGGTCGTTTCGTCGACTCGTGTCCCTATAGTCGAGTTTTTTGGATGCTCTTTTTACCGACTCGGATGCCATCTTTCAATGTCGCCCACGTCTAAATGAAGATTTTATCGCTGAATTTCTTGGTGGTAGGGTACTTTGTGGCCTTCTTATTTCGGAGTGCAAGGTGCAATGGTCCAGGAAGGGGCAGTTTTTGGGTCTCTAGAAAGGTACGCACTACGAAAGTGACAAGTAGCTACGCCTACAGGGGAATGAAATAACTTTGGGAAGAACTGCTCGAGCTACTGGGCGTCCATCCAGGGGGTCCTACTGCGCCGCATCACTCGTCTCCTGAGCGTGCGGTACCGAATTGTATGTACTAGAGCAGCAGTTACTTTGGCTGCTGCCAGAGGTATCGCGGACGCTTCCACTTTTGATCATCTGTATAAGACACCTTGCAAAGCCAAGTGAGACAGCTGTATTGCAGCGCGTTTGATGTTCCGAAGAAAATACGCCGGTAAAACGGCCACATGGGAGGCATCTAAGAACGTGCAAGTTCCTAGAAAATTTTGACACACATTCAGTTTAAATATCACATCGTTGTTTTATTCCTGCAAAATTGTGACATTTTGTAGAGTTAACCATAAAATTAGCGAAGGGTTATTTGCCAAGGTATTGATAACATTGTTTGAGCTTGCGTGTGTGAACATTTAGGTATAAGGCACACTTCGCCGAGTGCCCACGGCTAGGTCTGCCGACACAAAAACCTGTCCTTTATACACTACACCTTTTTTGTAGTGACATGTTGCCTGGTTCATTATCCGGACATTTCACTATTCAGTCGTGCTCGCCGTATACTGAAATGCCCGTCGCAGCTGTGTAACCGTACAAATTACTTGAGAAATGAAGACGAAAGCTCCAAGTGGCCGCTTCAAGCAAACCATAGGTACTTTGGTATTAAGCATCTGTGAGCTGAACAAAACAGAGAACTACAGTTTTGTTAGGCATATTTGCAAGTCACAAAGGCATACGTGCAAGCTTAGTTCGCTGGATTGAAATAATGTCATGGACAAACGAAACGCAATCGCGAAAATGAACCAGAGCACACAAATCGAGCGATTTCGTTCCATGAAGTCAAATGGTCGCGTGGCTTAATTACAGTGAGAAGGTTGGGAAATGCAGCCTTCCAAATATGCCAACAACACGCCATTATCGATCTCCACGAACAGGTTTGTGCAATTTTGCTTGTTCTGGTTACATGTTTTCATGTTCGCATTTTTATTTATTCATTATCATCATCATCGCCACCACCACCACCACCAGCTATCTACGCAGGGCAAAGGCCTCTCCCATTAATCTTCAATTAGCCCCGTACTGTGCTAACTGCGACCAATTTATCCCCGCAAACTTATTGATCTCATCTGCCAATCTAACTTTCTGCCGCCCTCTGCTACGCTTGCGTTTTCTAGGGATCCACTCTGTTACCCTTAATGACCAATAATTTATTAATGGCTGTACATTATTTACTTGTAACGTATAGGATGCGATTCGCATAACGTAAATCCGCAGAGCTTGTTCCCATGCATTTTACCCAAGGATTTCACCTCGCACTTTCCAAGACTGCAAGTCACCGACTCGAGCGAATGTGGGCGCAGGTTAAAGTGCCACAGAGTAGTCTAAAATAATTCGTAGCTATCCGTGCATCGGTTTGCCCCAAAGCCAACGTGAAGGTTCAGTGCGTAAGAAAGCTACCTGAAGACACTATACTTCTAAGTAGCTGGCCTCAGTGACTGACGGGTCACAGCCTTTCACCTGTTCTCTACTTTACTTCTGGCCTAACCCTGAGCGGTGAAGATCAGTTTTATTTCGGAAGCGGCCTATAACGTCGCCCATCTTTGGTTTGGGCTGCTCAAAAGAGCCTTCTTACTTCGTTGCTGTCATCTCCGTTCATGCGCCGGGATTTGAGCGGTCGCCACGTTTTATCCCAGGTATTCATACCCGGGAGTTTCGCTGTAATTAAAACGCGGAAATTTTCAGTCCACGTGTCCTTCTGTTGACATCGTAGTTAACAAAAAAAACAGCAATTCCTCAGACATCAAAGCTTTCAAAAGGTAATTATCATATACATTTTTGCACAGTTCCAAAGCTCCTCGGCTATCGCCTTTATCTGTCACGTGTCCCCTGCAGTGATCATGGCAACACCGAATTTCAAAGCTGACTCATTAACTGGCCTCTCAGTCATCTGCCATATTCTCGCGGCAGTAAAATACCGGCAGGCAGAAATAAAATGATTTAAGAAAAATAGGCCAGAAACCGCGACATACATAGTAACCAAACAGACATAACAGCCCAGCGGATCCTCCCGTGTCCGCTAATCATTCCCATCTTCGGCCATGCAGAAGCTCGACGCCCCATATGCCACAACACTTCACCTCGTAGTCGATCCACGCGTTCTGCAGGCAATCTATTCGGTAAAAGACACGTGGCATCATGTATGCGTTCCGCCCTATACCCCCCTCCGAGCGCACGGAATGCATGTCGCTCGTGGGGCGAACAACGAACCACGCAATGATCGAAGCCGACTGTCTCAGGTCAGCAAGATAGGGTTCTCCCGGATTCACCAAAGTCGCATCGCCCGGGGGCGAACCGCGGCGCTTGGCTCAAGATTGGGTGCATGCGCCACCTTGACTCGCGCGGCCGTATTTCAGACTGCGTGAAGTGAGCCTGTGGCAGCACCCTTTGCTGGCATTGCAATAGACTTCCCTCCCCTCCCCCGTTCCTTTGTCTTCCCGTCTACCTGTCCGGCTATCTGCGCGTTCCGCTTAACAACGAGCTACATCCGCCTGAGTCCTCCTGAAGATGACGGCAGATGTTGTGAAGACGTCGTTACACCCGTCGGGTGCGCGTGTACGCTTTGCGCACGTTGTTTATTTCCCGCTCGTGCCCTTCGAGTAGCAGGCGGGAGGCGTGAAGCACTTCACAAACGTCGTGTGAGCGGCTGGTTGTCTTCGGGGTGCATCGCAGGCGTCGGAAGGAAAGTGGCATGCCGATTAGGACGTCAAGAGGGATTTGCTAAGTTCGGAGACAGACGGCCCAGCGTGCCATTGTTGCTCGCTGTGAGCTCCTGTTTTAATTTCCTCCTTGGCCACATCTCTGTAAAGAGGGCCTACTGGTTTTTTTTTTCTTCTTGTCCACATCAAGGAAGTATTCAAAATCTGATACTCTCAAGCAAGTTTATCGCCTGTGAAAATCGTGGCAACTTTATTCGATACGTATAAACGTTTATCTGGTCTGCGTTCTCTAAACAACAAAAAAAATTCCCAGTGGCTTAGCTCGCCTATGACAGGACACACGTAGCGTGAGCTAAGGCTCAGCAATCCAATCCAATCCAATCCAATCCAATCCAGTCCAGTCCAGACCCTTCCAGTTCCTAGTCCAGTCACAGCTCCTCGCGCATGGCAGCACGGCTCTCCAGGAGCCACGCGAAACGGCTATCAAGCGGCTCCGGCGCAGCGTCAGACTTGGCTACTGCGCAACGGCGCGCACAGCTGGGCACGCGCCGGAGCCTGTGCGTCCTGCCGCGGCTATGACGTCACTCCTCTGGAATGCGCAGACCGGCGAATGTGCAGACCCAATTCTCTACACACCCGTACTCCAATTGGATTGGATGTCCAATCCAATACCATATCCAATCCAATCCAATCCAGATCAATCCAATCAATACAATGCTCCTCGCGCTTGCGCAGCACGGCCCGTCAGGGTTTACGCGAAACTGGCTCAACCTCGGCCATGTAGCAGAACTCTAACAAAAAAACAAATTGGCCGCACATCCTCTCGCGTCGCTACAAATGGTCGTCGAAGCGACAGGCTTTTGCCCAGTCCTCAGCCACGAAACGGCCTTCTTTCCTGTTTCTTTCCTCCATGCTGTTCCCGTCCTGCCTCGGTCCACGCTTTTGTGAGATTTGCCAAGTTCAACAGATTTTGCCTTGTTCGGCTGTACTGGCGCGCCGTCTGTTGGGACTGTTTGCAACTAGTGCGAGGCTTGGGCCCTAGCCTTGTTTGTGTTTTGCGGTTAAAGCAATGGTTTTAAAGCGCCACTATTTTTAATTAGCCCTCGCAAAAACTGCTCGCACATCTACTTTTAAAGCGACCCTGCAAAACTTTAGACAAGCGCTATCACGTGTGCACATGGAACCACAGCGAAAGCTATAGTTATCGCCAGCACGGAGCGGCACGGCCTGATTTGCTCGTCGCACCCGATATGCCTTCCAATTCTGTTTCATTTTTGTGGCTTTTTTAAGCTGCTATCGGAAACGTTTATTGCTGCAACTGAAGGAAAACCGGCCAGCAGCCGTTACATGGCCTTAGTGACATAATTGGAGCCGTCGAAGAAGTCAAGATTGGGAAAGAAAGAAAAAAAAATTTGAGTGAGTTTCCAAGTTATCTGATGGGCACAGAGCCGTAATTTTTGTCTGAGGTACTCTGCTACCCCCTAATATAAGTACTGGGTGTGTTGGGTGGCTACGTTCTGCAAGCATTTCAGATTTGAAAAAAACGCTGGAAAAGTGTTGAAGGGTCCCTTTAAGGGCGACTCACCTGATCGCATTCCTATGGGACTTGCTAATTTATGACCCGCGAGCTTCAAGACCATGTGTACAGATACAAAAAGTTTTACAAATACATGACAATGTTCCCAATGGCCTAGTTTCCTTCTTTTAAAATGTGTAATTGCTTCACTCAAATAAAAAGTAAACAAAAAACACATTTTTGTTTCTCTAGTTATCACTAGATGGCGCTAGCTGTATAGCAAGCGAGGGTTTTAGTTCTTTATTTCAGTACAGAAGTGACATATTTCCAAAATAAGCAAACTATAGCACGTTTGGAGCCTTATCGTGGATCTCCAGAACTTTTCGTATAGGGGAACGATGGTTTTTTAAGCCCGTTTCATAGGAGGGTTAACCGGTGAGTTTCCCCTTAAACACCAGTTATCTATTGACGTTCTTCCTGAAATCAGTAGATATTGGACCTCCTCGGTTTACCAGTCCTAGACCATCCACGGCCAGTCCGAGGACTGGCCTCGAACGGAAGGTGCCATTGGAATGAGAAAATCGAATGCCAGATCCCGTCCCGGGGAGTTCACAGACGATCCCCAACTGATAATCGGGTGGCTCATTATCTTCTTGCTAAACAGTGATGACAAACATGCAGCATCTTTTTAGATTAACTAGATTGAAGATATTTTGCCTATATAAAAGGCTTGCTCAAGATTTCCCTCAATTTTGCCGGGCCGACTGAATCGAGAGGCAGACAAACACACGGACATGCAGAGACACGGACCAACGTTTTCACGTTTAAGCAGTCCAAGAAAGACTGTAACATTGAAAATCTAGAAATTTGGTGACCCCGCGGGGTGAAAGTGCCGAAGATATGGGCAAGGTAGAGCTTTTTGAAAAGCGATATTCCTACTGATCATTGCGCAAGTGCCGCTACAAAAAGGTACTGAAAAACAAAACGGGGTTCGAATACCGAATTGAATAGAAAACTTATGTTTGCTATGTTGTATATTACCGGCATTAAGTGCGCCTGAAGTAACCTACAGACACTGCATGGCATAGGTGCCGGGGGGCACAATAAAAGCGGACGAAAAAAAAATTGACCGCGTATCTGCTCCTTTCGTTGCAAATGTCGACGAAAGATGATAGTTGAGTGGCGACCCTGCCAAGTAAATGCCCCCCTTCTCTTTTTCGCTCACCTCTCATGCTGTTCCTTTGCCGTCTCGCTTATCCCAGAGATAAACCCGCTAGAGGTTTGCTAAGTTAATTTAAGTTTACCGCGTTACATTGCTCCAGGCCGGGCGCATCGATGCCAACGCTGCCGTACGGCGGAGACGCGCGTGAATCGAGGCACCCTCATCCAACGTTTATGGAACCACGTTGCTCCACTCCACGAGCGTTCCAATCGTAATGTGAAACTTGCCTAGTGGAACCTTTCGTTACTGTTGCCGCTTGATTTCTTAAAAGGCCGCCAGGAGTTATAGTAGCGCGGGCAACACGAGGCAATGGTTTTTTGCAGTTGGAGTAGTATTTTATTAGCTATCGCAAAAACCATGCATCCATAATTTTTTCTGGTAAATGAACACTGCAAATATAACTTATGTATTGACTTCCTGCCTCACGTTTGCGTAATGTCTTGGTCTTGCTCAACAATGTTGATAAGTATGAACATTACCACCGGACTTACACGTTTAGATTTGGCTGTGGGTATATAAGACCATTGACAGATTATGTTTCGCTTTGGCCAGGTGGCTGAATCGAGTCACAGACACACAGACAGATAAGACAGACAGACAGACAGACACACAGACAGAACAAAATTTCTGCGTCTAAGTAGCCCAAGAAAGACTATCGTCTTTAAAAAAATGAGAACAAACCCGTGAACGTAAGTGCACACTCAGCCTACGGTTTGGTATCCATCGCCACTCCAACAACTTTCATACATGTACATGAATACACCACCTATCGGAGGGAGCACAGACTTGCGGTATATGAATTGGTGGAGCAATTGTCGCGTTATCCGAAATGGCGGGTTTGTGAGCCACATGCGGCGCATGTTCTTTCGCCCTTTCTGAGTTCCCTCAAATTTCGAAATCCGTATTTTTTCTAAAGATAGGGGTGAACTTCCTCCCCACCACCTTCCCTGGCTTTCTTAACTGCTGGCTTTCCCTCATCCTTAGTAATAAGAGACAGAGACAGACAGACAGACAGACAGACAGACAGACATGCACCAATGTCTTTGTGATTTGTAGTAATAGTAATCCTACTTGCAAACGTGAGGCTACTTTTTCGCTGCTAAATTTTACATTGTTTAACAGAGAAAAAAAAACTGCCTTTGTTATATTACTGTTCTACTCGAATTCATTTAAAACTTCTCTTGCCCAAGAACCCATGCAGAGCTTTGTTACGGTCTGTAAGCTCCTGCTGCATATATATTCGCGTTGCTGATGCCTAGATACAGAACTGTAGCGTTTTCTCCTGCCGGTACGGGCCGTACAATCCGTAGTACAGTTGATGTTTTCAGGAAATTCGATTTGGCTTCTGGTAAAATGTGTTAACGTTCGTGTACTAATCGTTGGGAAATACAACGAAAGATAAACCATTTACAAAAGGAAAAAAGCGTCTTGTTGAGGAAAACCAATCATTTATCACGTACAGAACAACTACATTCCGAGGTGACCTTTGGAAAAAATACGGACGATTCGTCAGGCAGTTTGCTTTATTGTAACGTCTTCCACTCTCATTGCGACACTCTAGTACATTAAATGACCCATAGGTTCAAAAGTTAAGTCGATTGGCCACCTTTGGTGTTGTTCAAGTCAGTGCTTAATCATTTCTTTTTGTTATTCGTTCTACTTGACCGCAGTAACCAAGAATCGACCTTGACCTTGCTGTTCTCCCATTGCATGCGTAGCCCACATCTGCGTTTTGTTTTTCCATTTATTTGTGGCAATCCGGCCGTAGGTTAAACGACCAGGTTACGAAAAACAATCTGCGGAGTTCACTGAACTTTGCACCACGGCCCCAACATCCGGGCGAGGCACGTTTTCGAACATACAAGCGCCTTCTCCGTGCTCTATCGGAGGAGGGAGAACACAGCTAATGCATAATCCGTGCAGCGCTAAAATTGATTCATTTCTACAGCGGTCGCCAGGGCCAGCTCAAGTTGGGGCCCCAGCCGTAAAGGAAGAGAAATTAAGGCAGCCCCCCGCACTTGATACTCGAGGATGGCAACATTTTTGCGACCATGCCTGACGGCAGGCAATAAAAGTTGCGCCGGCGCTAGCTGCGTCAGACAGCCTCAAAAGCTACTAATCTTCCAGGATTGTATGAGCTACTACCTCAAGCGCACGCAGAAAAAAGACAACTGAGATTGTTCGCAAGGAACCGGCGGGCGGATGAAAATGAAGCACTGCCTTTCGCGAATGGGAAGTTTATCAACTCCGACGAGGGACGTTGTAGAACGCCACACGGTTTCGAATTTCGCATACCGCGATTTATGCCGCGTCGGGCAAGACGGATGGGCGGGTAGAGCCTTTGAACTGCTTGCGCCGGCACGAAACTTGGAGATTTTTCCCCCATTCGCGCATACGGTGTACCGAAAGCTACGAGCGATAGACTTGGCCCAACCTTTTTCTTGCAACGGTTGTTGGTGGTCGCGGCATTCCCCGGAAGTCGGTCTTGCCTAAAGGCGATTTCGCGGGCTTTTATTTTTCAAGCGGAAGCGAAGAACGCCGGTTAGGCTTCATTCTTAACTGGCACCGTGCATCTTTTAAATAGGGGGTAACGCTCTTGAGATTGGGAGAAAACATTTTAATGGGAGAACTGCTCTCATTTTAAAACGTTATACTTTGCGCTAATCGCTGACTCAGGACGATAGAGCAATCCAACTTACAGTTTAATTACGCGCATTCATTTCCACGGTCCCACTTCGGGTCCTTCTGTGGTGTATTTTGCCGACGATTGAATATTTAAGCAGGGCTTCATCCCGCAAGACTCGTTTGTGAAATTTTTCACGCGTGTGCAGAAAGTTTTGCTGTGGAAGCAATATTCCACTCGACGTGGACAGCAGGTTGAGGTCCACGTGAGTTCACAGCAGAAAAAACGTGCACTATAGAGCCGTGATTCCAAGAAAACGCAGGGTCGGTTTCGCGGCGCGAGAAATCATAGCGCAGCGTGCGCATCATATCTCTTTAAATACATGCACCCATATCTCAAGACCGAATAGCTTAAGATATACCTGAAGATTTCCAATCTTCTGGTTTATTTTCAATGATTTTGCTCAACAATTGTCCCACTGGTGAAATAATGCCCCTCCAAAGTCATGTTAGGCAAGAAACTTTGAGGCGTTGTTCGGCAAGAATTGTATAAATTTTACTTTCTTTGTAAATTCTTAAATATTTTATTTATTTATATATTTTATTTATTTATATGAATATACTGTATCCCCTGCGGGGCATATAGGAGTGGGGAGAATTTACAACGTTTCTGAGCATGCACGGGTGTACAACAGTCGTACATAAAAAGAAAATAAACAAAAAAGTACACAAACATTTGCTCCCATAACAATAAACAAGGTATGCGTATTTATACATTTTCACGCATGTTTTACACCATAGACTAAGCATTCTGCGCACGGGCAGATCAAAGAGCACAGATTAGATATAGACCAGACTGAAATCACTGAAAATACAGTATCCGTGTTAAAGAAAAAAGGTCATTGGCTACTTCTCTTGAAGTGCAGTCAAAAATTTTTACGATGGTAGGGAACCTACGTTGTCTGGCAAAGGAATTCCAACGTTATATTGTGCGTGAAAAAAACTAAATTTAAATGTGTCAGTGCGTGGGTGGTAAGGGGATACGTTCAAGTGGTGATTGCTTCTCGTTGTTGACGGATTAGCTATTGTTGCATAGTCGGCAAATGACAAGCGATACGAAGAGAGAAGGATGCGGTGGAAAAATTAAGTGATTTCGGTTAGTTTCAAGGATGAAAGGGCTTAAGTTGGTGAAGAGTTGCCGTCATATCGGCGGGAGATAAATCGGACGACTTTCTTTTGTATGGCTTCAATACGGATTATGTCACATTGTTTGTGTGGGTTCCATAGGACCGAGGCGTAGTCAAGTATCGGGCGTATTGGTGTTTGGTACGTGAGTAGCTTTGTGTCTAATGGGGCTTGGGTCAGTGTGTGTTTCAGATAACCAAGTTTTTTCATAGCTTTAGCCGAGATGTAATCGATATGCTTAGACCAAGATAAGCTATTTGTAAAGTAAACACCAAGATATTTAAATTGCCGAACCTTTTCCAGTTAATATCACCTGAAGAATAGGGAAAACTGAACGGGTATGCACTATTGGTAAACCACATGACTACCGTTCTGCTGAAATTAATAGTCATCTGCTACAATTCAGTCCATGCGAAAAATGCAGAAAATGACTCGTTTAGACGATGGTGATCTTCTTGCGATGTAATTGCATCGTACAGGACGCAATCATTGATGTAAAAGCGAATCTTAGAGTTGATGTCGTTAGGTAAGTAATTTATGTATAGTAAGAACAGTGATGGTCCCAGCACTGAACCCCTGACAAACACCGGACGACACACTGGATAATGATGATTCTGCCCCATTAAATTCGACAAACTGCGATTGGTTGGATAGGAAGTTTGAGATCCATTTAACGACTTACGGGTTATGCAAAATGACCTGTAATTTGCAGATGAGTTTTGCGTGCGGCACTGTATCGAAATATTTTGAAAATACAAAAAATGTAGCATCGGTTTGGGTTCGAGCATTAGGATTGCGAGCGATGTCGTGCACAAATTTGGGTAATTGAGTGATTGTACTGAAACCTTGCCTGAACTCGTGTCGAACGCTAGGCAATAAGTTATTCATTTCTAGATTCTGCATTATGTGTCTGTACATTTTATGCTCAAGAATTTTACACGAGTGAGGTGTTAGTGATATATGCCTGTAATTACTAAATTGTTGCTTGTTGCCAGATTTTTATAATGCCAACACTTATAGCTATTTTCCAAGAAGTAGGAACTGTGTTTGTTACAAGTGATTTATTGAAGATAATAGTTAGATAACGACATGTCCATAACCAGTAGCGAACTAAAAACATGTTAGGAATCCTATCAGGTCCTTGGCCTTTCTTCTTCTTAAAGTTGAGTATGGCACCTTCATCACTGACCGTGACATCACTCATAGCCAGAGAAGGTTGAAGACCCGAGAACGGTGGACAGTGGCCGTTGTCTCGGCTGAACACTGAATGAAAGAATTAAATGCGGTTGAGATTTTCACGGAATCTTTTTGTAGTTTCGTTGTTTTTTAATGAGTTAGGAGCTGTGTCTTCAGGGAATACAGATGGCCAAAATTTGCGGGGGTTGCCAGTTAGTAAACTATGTAGCTCCATTCCGAAAAAAAAATCTTGCATTAAGGTCATATTTGTCGTACTTCAGGTCATATTTGTAAAATATATTTGTAGCGAGTTGGCACAGTTTTGGTTTGATCAACTTGCTTAGCGCCAATTTCGAAACTATGCAGTCCTGCGGAAATGGGACATGATTATTTATTTCGACAAAAATGCAGGACGGCAGAAGCGGACCTCGAAAGACGAGACAGTCCCGACCAAATTAGGGGGCGTGTGGTCATCTTAATTAGACTCCAAATGGCCTTCGCGCTACCCAACCACTCTTCAAACCTTGTGTGTACGTGTTCATGCGTGGACACTTTGAGGAAATATATGGAATAAAATGCGTGACCTTCGAGGCGAAAATCAGGAGCTGTTCACCTCAACTATAATTTGGGGAAATGGGTGACACTTCTTCATTTCGTAACCCCAATACAGCGTCGTTATGAAGTTCACGAAATGCACAAATATTTTCCCTACAAACACAGATAAAGATAACGATAAGGATAAAGCCCCTTTCTTATGAGAAAAATTGTTAAAACGCGAAGCTTTCTGCCACGCAACCTGAGTCGAAGCACACAGTCCAAAATTTACCTCCCAAAGTCCAAAATCGAGACTTCTAAAGTCTAAAGCCAAAGTTCACTTCATCTCAGCCAAAGTCCAAAGCGAGGGTACAACCCTGCTTAGAGAATGCATTGCATCGTCATCATCACTAACTGTTTCGTACTGCCAAACAATATTTTCGCGTATTACGAGAGGTCCGTTAGGTGTGCAAAGACATCCCGTTGTTACGTTATGGGGTATATGATTTCTGTACCCTTTGTGAAACCCATTGTGTGAAAGCTGGCTTTCCTGCTGCACCGCCACCATTGAGACACAGAGAGATTCGCTTTTAAAAGGGGAAAAGCTGGTTGGATCGTCTGAAGCTGCAAATACATGTCTATTAGATGGTCCAAGCTTGCTGAGGTCTCCAGAATCCTGCGGGCGCTGTCATTGTTTCAAGAAAACGCCCGTGTATTAGACGGCTCCACGTCCCAACTTGACTTGACGCAGCCTTGGAGGTTCCGCTCGACTGCCCACATATAGTTCAAGAGCATCCGAGCGGCCGCATATTGCATTAGAGAAACGAGTCACAAACCTGTATGGGCTAAAGAAGCGAAATTAAAAACAGACACGGGAGGCAAAGCAAAGATAGAACTGCACTCTGGAAAGCGTGCGACTACGGCGCGTCAGGTGCTTAGCACCTTTAAAACAGCACTCGTTCCATCACTGTCCTATATGCGAACCCCCCGGTGCGAAAGTGCGGCTTTTAATAAGAAACTCCTCTCTCTGCAGGGGCTCACCGATCGTGGCTCTTCTCGCTTTCCTCCGCTTCTATTTTGATTGGCTTCGGTATGAAAAAAAAAAATAAAGTAGAACTGAACTAAGATGATTGTCTTTAAATTTGACGCCATCTTTGGCGTCGGAGGATTCCTTCTTATTACCTCAAGGGCATAAACGCTGCGGGTCCGTGGGTCCTTTCTTAAACGACTGCGTGAAGTGCATGCATGTGAGTGCGTTTCTTCTTGTTCTAACGGCAGCTATTACGACGCATACGAGCGCACATCTCATTGAAGGCTCATGACATGTGCTGAAATGTCATTTAAGAACGTTGTACCAGGTCATTGATTCCTGGGTTAGTCCGGAAGGAAATGTTCCGCATTAAAAATACAAGAAATAAGAAGTCACTCGCACCATGTGACACACCAAGAAACCAGTGCACCTTCAGCAGCGGAATCTCACAGTTCTGCCTACCATGTGGGCCATATATTACTGCGAAGAAGTACACCTATACCATCCAAGCAAATTTTCGTTGGCCAGCAGAAAACTAGCATCATTGAGAACGGAGCCACATACCTAACCAGTGGGACTGGCCATACCGGTAAAGATTACGGTTGTGTAAGCTGCTCCGAGTGCAAAACTACCCAACAGCATTGAAATCACGGAGAACGGGAGACTGGTGTAGCACCTCCTTCAGTGTGTACCAGGCTACTTTGGGCAGAGCAAGGAAAGTAAAGACGCCAGATGAACAGTCAGAAGAAGAACAAGAACATAAAGTAGTCGGGAATGTCGTCGTGGAGTAATAGAAAGTGTGTTTAAGTAGATTTCACTCGTCTCTGGTTTCACTCTTTGTAGAGCCACGTGTGACAATTCAAGTGACGTCGCACGTGTAATCATTGTGGGTGCCATTTACAGCTTCGCAGTCCAACCACCTTCACAGCGTGCATTGGAGCCACATTTTTTTACTATATATAGTGTCTACCCGTCACCCCTAACAACGGCGTGTCGGCATGTCACGTTCTGCTATGGGCGCAGCGCTTAATGAATATGTATTCGTTAATTGGAGAAAAATTTGAGAATTGGGATAATAGGAGAATAATTGGAGAGGCCTTTCCCTGCAGTGGGCGTAGATGGGCTGGTGATGATGAATCGTACGCTGTCTGATAAACTACCTACTGATCTTGTTCACATGTGGAAACCAAAAAGTCATATAGAGATGTGCGCGAGCCCACAACGAAAAAAATATCCAGGAATACCTCAAGGTGGCAAACTTTCACTCTTTCTATTTAATATTGTTCATCACTTGTGACGCACCAGTAAGCACAAACGTGATGGTCACCCATCAGTAGTCCTCGAGTCAATGACACAGAAGCGAGCAGACACACCAGTTAGTCGCGGGTTACTGACGCAATTTCTTGTTCGGTTGATTTACAGGACGGACGGACAGACGGACGGACGGACGGACGGACAGACAGACAGACAGACAGACAGACAGACAGACAGACAGACAGGCAGGCCAGAATTTCCCGTTTCATCTAAAAGCGTCAAGAGAGAGTTTATCTTACCATGTTACCACACTGGTGCCGTTGTACCGTGACTCCACAGCGCATGAACGCGCATGAGCCGGATTACTTCCGTGTTTAGAGGCGTAACACATGTTTTAACGCACCGTTTGCGGTTCCCGTATGCTGGCTTACCAGCGCCAGCATGCAAGTAGCGACATCTGACGAATAAGTCCCAAAGCAAATGACTCAAAACTTTGCTATCTAGAACTGTTCGTTTACGTGTGAAGTAACTTGAATGTGGCACTTAAATTTGACATTTAGAATACAATAATTTTCTTTCGAAATAATTGCAAACATCTTTCTGTACAGCTTACAAAAGAAAACATGATGTCGATGCTGACGCCTAGTGAATATAATCACCATCAGCTATTGTAAACCAGAATTCATGCCTCCGATAAATATTTTGGCATGAAATGAGCAAGATATGTTCTAATAAATGCGCGGTAGCCTACACTAGTTCGCCCAGAATGATCTTGGAGGCGTAAAAGCGCTTTGCAAGCCAAGTAACTTGTTTGAAGTATTTGAGGCGGGCTTGGCTTAGCACAAGTAGGCTAATTTAACAAGAATAACAAGAATAACACAATTTAACAAGACTAACAACCACTAAGAGTAGTTTTATCGGCTGTACCAAGCATTAAGTGCCGTGCGCATGCAATCAAGAGGCGAGCTTACATTTCTCCGGCGTAGAGAGCTTGGTGGCGACAGTAAAACCTGTGCCGGTAAGTTACCGTTCACAGTTACTGTTCGTGCATGGATCTTGGCGTCGCGCTACCATGGTAACGGTACGGTAAGGTCGGATTCCGTCTGTTACCGCAACTGTCGTAATAACTTTAAAGAATGACGTCATTTCGCGTCTCAGCCAACCGAACTGCGTGACACGCCGTTTTTTTACGTCCATAGATCACGACATGGTTTTTGCGCCGGTAGTCTGAACATAGCCTAACGCGGTAACACGATAAGTTGTGAGGGCACTGTAAGGGCACTGTAAGAAAAAGTCCTTCGTTATAACAAGTACCAATACCGTTTCTCAATAAACAGCTCGAGTGCCATTGAAATTCAGCATGTCCACCTAAATTTTGAATTTTGCCTATCAGATTCGGCAATTTCTTATACCAGTGTTCGTTAAAACAAGGTTCGACTCTATCACAGTTAAACCTGGATATAACGAAGCTGACAAAAGTTGGCAATTTTTTTGCTACATGCAGGTTTCGAGATAGGACTCGCATGTATGAAGCAGGTACGAAACCAAAATGTTAGACATCAATGACGGTGAACTAACCCTTTAAGGGCTTATTTCACAGTGAGAAAGTGCGAGATTTGTGACTGCTGCTTTCGCACGGGCGTAGTCATCATGGTCACTACGAGGCATTCCCAGGAAACAAGGTCACTTACCCCCGCATTCACAAACGTAACTTGAGTATCAGTTTTGCCTTTTGAAACTTTTCGGTGCCTTAACCTGTTTGAAGAACAACATTTATGTTGAAAAAGCCCCTTCGAGAACTTGATGCTTTTCTCCGCACTCAAAACTGTTGAGGGGGCGCCAACTGGGATATGGTACCGAACTGCGACTTTCTCTCTTTCTCGCCGGCGGATACCGAATTTAAAATTGTGAGCTTGTCTTGAAAGTGCAAAGCTTTTTACTTACTGGTCGCAGGACTCATCACCCACGAATCGGCAGCCCAGATAGCAGTAGAGACGCGCGATTACACGCCGACAGGCAGGCCTAGCACCTAACCGACTTACACGCGGAAACGTACGATAGTGTGCGGTGCGGGCGAAATTGACTAAATTAGGGATTTTCCCAGCCGAGTTTTCACAAAAATTGCGAAAAACAAGGACTCATCACAATAACAAGTTCGCCACATCAAGTTTAACCGCCGCCACGCTTTCGTTACACAGACGTTGCAAACACGTGGACTTCCATGGGGGTGGTGGCAATGGGGAATTGAAACACTTTGTTAAATCCACGAATTCGCTGCATAGAGGTTCGTTACATCCAGGTTTGACTCTACAAAGGTTGCCAGACGTGCCAGGACCAGGAAAAGGCTTCAAGAAACGCAGCGCTGTCATCGCTTGAATCGAAAGCGTCGTTGAGTCTTCTATGCACTCGCGAAATGGAAACTGCCTCGAGACCCACGTAGTCGAGTTCATCATGTCCCTATCTCGCTCGCTCCGCGGTCGTACGACTTGTTTTTCGCCACCCCAACCCGCGAAGCCTTCTCACCCGCAGTCGGCGCGCTTTGGTGGGCTTTCATGCGAGCGGCTGCAACCGCCGGGCGCGAGTCCTTGATTGATCTGCACGCAGGAGCGGCCGTGAATGGCTGCACGCCAGCGCTGTTAATGGGCGCAGCAGCAGCGCACTGCGTTCGTGAAGGAGCGTCTCCGTACATTCATCGGGCGACGATCCGTTTCCGCCGAGATTGGGTCCTCCATTTGCGTCGGCTCGACTACTGCGCCGTTGCAGGCGCGGTCGATACGTGCCGCACTTATTGGTCCTTTCAAAATCGCCGTCCTTCGCCGATGACATGGCGATTTCTCGTACGTGGCTTTACAACTAACTGGCGAGTACCTCTTTACTGCACAATTACAGGCCTTCTTAACGCGGCGAAAGATTGAGAAGGTCGCGTGCTGCTGACGTCGCTGTTGCAGTTGCCGAGCTGGAACACGTCACAGCTTTCCGAATGCGGAGACGTAAATGGAATACGGATTGTCGTACCGTATACGGAATGACCATATCCGCGTGCCTATGCGTGCTACACCAAGTTTAATTTGAGGAGCACACACCGTGCAGTGTCAGAGAGAAACAAAACTACGCTTGCTTTCGAATGCCCCGTGATTAAAAAGAGCGGAGTGGAGGGCTGCACATTCTTATTTTGTGTGCTGTAGATGGAGCATTTTGGCAAAAATTTTCGACGTCGATCCGCGGACACAGAGCGACAGAAGAACAAAGGACGACAGGGGAAGTGCGGGCAGGGGTGATGTCAGCCGAACCGGCCATGGCATTAGCTGCGGGGGCGCTGCGTTCGCACCGCTGCCGACTTGATTGCTAGGAAACGTCAAGTCGAAGCCCTGGTGGCTTCTCACTACCTCTGCCGCCCGCCGTGCCCGCCGCGTCATGTCCCGTCACCGCTTGTACCTGCCGTAAAATGGCGAGCAGGCACAGAAAGATGATTAGGATAGGAATGATGGCGACGAAATGCTGATGCTGGTGAACCAAAAAAAAAGGAGCGACGTGTGGCCAGCGCCGTTGCTGAAGCGAGCAGACGGACTAATGAGACGGTTTGTTAGCCGAAGAGCAGCCTCTATGAGTGGGGTCCTCAGTCCAGGACTCCAATGGCGGACGCTATCCGGCGGGCCCGCTCGATCAGCCGTTGCTGGACTTGCGGGGCAGTGCTGGGCAGAGCAGCCTCTCAAGAGGAGAGGGTGGGGATGCGTATAGGGGTGAGCCCGTCTGTGGACGCGAACGCTCCCATACAGAGTGGTAGATGGTCATCTTCGAGTTCGAATTAACGAGCCTTTACTGTAGTGCACTGGTGTTGAGACTGTTCTTGGGCTGCTGCCCAAATCTTTCATTCAGAGAGTGACCTAAGGAATGGATGGATCTCTACTGCCCTACTACGAATAACTGAGACGCAAATTAGGTCATGATATGTTGCACGATGGCTGCAATGTCTGTAATTTTTTTTATCACGTTAAGCTGTTAATTTTGTGTGCACGTCCACGAAGAGTGCAGATGCAGGAAACAAGATACAGAAGATTGTATTTTGACTAGCGTGCGAGGAAGAAAAAGGGGCAGCTGGAACTCCTTTTAACGACAATGGGACTCGGGTGCCAAACTTACTATTGATGCGTAGTGTTTGTGAGGCACGACATTTCTTCTGTCCTCTGACACAAGATGCGCCAATGCCCATATCGCCTTACGACACGTTCCCGCGAAAACTGGTGGAATACGTTTTGGCGCGCTCTCAGCTCAACGATTATTTGAATTTGAATTTACACAGGTTCGCCGCGACTTTTGAGCGCGCAATAATGGTTAGCACTAGTCAGTTTTACAATAACATTGCTGCTACCTTGTTGCGGCGAAGAGCGGTCGAATTAGCCCTTAAAGCAGAATTACGCACTTCGCAGCTACGCTATCGTGTTTTTTTTTAAATAGGGCCCAAGCAGTTTCCTTTTTTTTTTTTTTTTGGTTGGTATGCATATCGTGAAGAAATGCTGAGTGCAGAATTTAATGGGACAGGCTGTCGTTAAAGTTTGCCGGGTGCCTGTTGTATGGCTGGGATTGTATGGTAGACAGGTATTTTACATCCCTGTTGATTGTATGTTTCTCAGTTTTCTTCGTGAGATAATGATTTGTTTCAGAGTATTGCTTAAGTATTACCAGAGTCCTTCAATGCTTTTTCATTAAAAGACTCTGGTATTACCTTTGAATTAAGTTTGTTCCCATACCAAATTTTGTTAATGGTAGGGGGGGGAATTTAGCAAGATACACTTGGTTTTGACTACGCTTCGGCAGGCAATGTTTTGTCCGATGCATGCATGTAAAGCAGTGACGCTTCAGAATAATAACCTATGTAGGCATTTGAGGTGTTGCAGGTCACTGCCACGCTTCACTACAGCCTGTATTTTTGTTTTGTTGCACCGTCTTCATTTAGAAGCGTGCGCTGGTCAATACCAGTGTTTTGGCCGCCGCTTTTCGAAGGCGATTTCAGCTACGGCACCGAACGCTGCAAAAAAAACAAAAAAAAAAAAAAAACACCGCTGCCCGAAGAATGCGTTCTAACAAGAAGTACACATAGCCAGACAACTTTCCCAGCAGATAGCACTGATGGCACGGTTTATCACGTCAACATGGCTTATCGGAAAGGATGCATTTGGCAAATTGAAGAAACATGCATGCATTACGCAGGGTAACAGAGTTCTTTTAATTCAATGAACACACCAGTCTTCGTTTACGAGAACAAAAAATAAAACCACTGCATCAAGTACACAAAACAGGGGCGATAGGAAGTCAGATAAGATAACCGCACGCACGCACTCACACATGCGCGCGCGCTTGTGCACACACAGATGAACACACACACAGATTGGCACCGCGATCAAGATGCCGATTATATTCGGAGGGTCTGCCGATGCAGGTAGGTTAAGGATGGTTGTGTTAACTGCGCTGAGGAGAGGTGGAGAGTATAATGAGCACGAAGGGGAAGAGCGGTGGGATGGGTAGAGAGACTGCGCTGAGAGAGGGAGGAGATGGAGAGTATAGATAGGAGGAGGAGAGAGAGAGAGGAAGGAGAAGGGAAGAGAGAAGGATAAAAGGAAATTAGAGCAAGAAAGAAGAGTCTTGGCAGCGCGTCAGCAACCCTCGGATGGTTTTCTTCTAATCTTCATTCCTCGTAGAGACGCTCTTTTGTTATGCTTCTGACATTGAGGGAGCGATTTGTCTCTTCCTGCTGTAATCGAACCATCTGATAACTTAGTTCGGCTGTCTGAGAAGCCTAGCAAGTTGCAGCACTTTTTAGACGGCGCAGCCTCCGTTGTCTATGCTAGCGAATAACGTAAAACCCCGTGTGGTGAAAATATTCGTGGCCCCAGAACTGGGTGCACTTCAACAGCCAAGGTGTACAACCTAAATGCGAAAAACTGCAGCTTCAACATTGACGCGCCATCTTTCCCTAATAGCGTGTGACAACTATGCACCTCAATCTTCATTCACTCTTTGAAATTGCTTGGTATAATCTGTGACAACTTTCCTGGAGGTGACAACGCACAAGTACCCGCACTGCCTCCCTGCAGATCATGCCACGCATCCACATATCTTACGTGTTGTTCTAAAGCGGAACACCAATTGCTTTACAAGGTGGTACACCCCGTACCTGTTATCCGCTAACCATCAACTCCGAAAATTGTGGTAGAGGTCATTCTTAAACCTAGGTGTGTGCCAACCCTTGGTGTTCACCCTGGCGGGGGCAGAGGGATCCCTCTGTCATAGAACTCCATAGTGTCTTGTGTTCCTGCACCGGCGACGGATGAAACTACGGCCTGCCATCGCGTGCAGTAGGCCTGTCGGCACCGAGCAACAGGCCCGGCAGGCGTCCGCGATCACGTGACTCGCTCTCTCGGGGTGGCGGGGCGGACAGCGCGCTGCTGCCTGCCGCCGCGACGATTTACCGCCACTCTCCGCGCGCGCTAACTTATGAGCCTTCGCGTCTCAGGAACGCCGCCCGCTGCAGCAGCACGCGCGCAACGCACGCCGCTGCCCACCAAATCGCCACCGAGCTGCCACAATGCCTGGATATTGTTTTCGGCGCAAGCAAAATGCATAATGGCGCCATCATGATCGAGCTATCCCTGCGAGCGTCATAACTTTGAAACGTTCGTTTTCTCAGTGGGGCGTGGACGTTAAAGTGGTGAGATGGCGACACTTACAGCCATTTCCCCAGCGGTGGTCGCTCCAGCAGTTCCCCCTGTTCGCTCACCGCTACAGGACAGAGTTGAGCGGGCCTATTTTTCCACCTGCAGGTGAAGATGCCTCGAAAGACGGTTTCACACTTGTTTGTACGGCGAATTTTTTCAGCAGTGTATTCAAAACGCTAGCCGCAGTTTCGTACCCACCAATCAAAAAGGCTTAGCAGGGCGACGGAGTATACGCAACTAGGCATGTTGTCTACGGCTGCGCGTTGATTTCGGGGGTGACAGCTGGCCGCCGCGTCTTCGTTGCGCCACACGTGTTCGAGGTTCGAGTCCGTGTCTATCCCACGGGGGCAGAGCGTGGAGAGTGTGCGTGATCTCGGGCTGCTTGTCGTCGTGGCGGTGTAAGTGGTGGAAGAACAGAGCGGGCTAGACGCATGGGGGAGGGAAGAGCACGCTTTCGTTCGGGACCACGCACGCGGGACAGCTGCCGTTTCTGCCATCCCCCTCTTGGTGAGCCGCACATAGGTGTTTGTTTCGTTTAGCACTCGGCTCTTGTTTTCCGCGAGTTGACATGACGAATCGATGTTCCGTCTTCTAATGGACGCAGCCGCGTAGTGCCGTATCGGGAGGGAAGGCACGTCGGCACGCTTCGCCACTGAGCCTGGTGTGCGCGACGGCTGACCAGTTTGTAACCATGGGTTGAAATGTGCGTGAGCGTGCTCGGGTTTACGTGCCAACTCTCGCAACCCTACTCCTCCTGACTCAACCGAAACGAGGTTAGCAGTAGCGATTGTAAAGGGGGTGGGGATCTTCGTTAAGATTATGCCTGCATGTTTGCTAGAAATAAATCCTATATGATGTATATACGTGTCGAGGCCCTCTTATTCCACCGACTTAAGCCAAGACACTTCGTAATCCCGATAGGGCCACGTTACATGGGTGCTAATCCTAAGGTCTTGCTCCAAAATGTCCTTACTATGACAGATTACCAAACACCCTTTTTCTCCTGCGGAAATGCAGACCTTTACATCCCTCCCACGGCAAACCGATCCAACGTTACCCCTTTAAGTAGGGTGGCTGACTTCAGCAACGAACATGGAAGACTAAAAGTACTTTGCCGCCTACATCGAGTCACCTCTGATGCCGGCGAATAGCGAACGTCTGGACTAAAAGGCGCGGGCACCTACTGGCCACGTTATTTAATAAAGTTTCTGCATCTATCTCACTAACTATAGTTACGTTCTCGAACAGAAACTTGTAGCACACAACGGCAAAGAAAAAAAATCGGAATTATGAGCGAAATATATGTAGTTTATTGCGCGGGTGTGGTCGGTATGTTCGCTGTATGATGCCGTGTATGTGTATTCGTTTTTGTGTCTATGCCGGAGTACGTATATGTGTGTTGGTGTTATACCGGAGTGCGTTTGTGTTATGCTTCAACGAAGAAGGTTCCTCTGGCACAGTGCTTTTAGCATGAGCTAGAACTTTTTTTTAAGCTCCACGAAGACTCGAGCAGCGGATGCCCTGTCGTCAGGGTCAAAGAAACATTGGACAACTGGCCCCAATGTTTCCCATTAAAGACGGCGCAGAGCATCCTAACTTGCTAATCTGCGATTATGATTCCTGTGGTACAAACTAGATATTACGCGAAAAGTCAAACGAATTTTACCACTGCAGTCTCTTGAGGTACAGCCATGGACAAATTAAATGCGAACATGAAAATATGAATCACAATAAGCAAAATAGAAAAATTCTCTTCGTTAAGGTCCAATATTGGCGCGCTCTTGGTATATTTGGAAAGCCACATTTCCAAACCTTGTTGCTCTAATTAAGGCAAGCGTCATTTTGACGTGCATGAAAAGAAATTGTGCTATAGGTGTGTCCTGGTTCATATTCTCGTGTTGGCGTTTCAATTGTCCATGACTGTACATGTGGGTAGCATTATGGTCTGCTCCAAATGCCAAAGCATTGCGGGGAATTAGCAGTGAATGAATGAATAAATGAATAATAATTCGCGACGAACGTCTATAAGGACTGTAGTGAACTTACATTTAAAGAGAAATATCTCCCGAGGATGCCCAAACAGAACATGTCAACTTTGTCTCCACCTAACTATAATATATGAGACTCGCAACACGTTTAAAAAACTCACGCGGAAAAGGTATAAAAACACATAAACGAGACTACAAATGTGTACAGTTATTCTGGCCCACATAAACTACATACTATTATGGTTGAATTCCAGTTATTGGAAACAATAAAAAACTGTTACATATATAGTAAGTTTGTAAAGCGGATCGATTAGGAACATCGCAAGCGGTGTCGTGCTCTTTGAGGACACAATGAAGTTCAAACAGGCAACGGCCCTGTTTTCGAAACTTAATTTGCAACACGCCATCGTGTCTTCTGGCCATACCTTCTTTGGGTGGGTTCCATATACTCCTCCGATCGACCACAACATGAACCCTAATGACATCTGGTATAATTCGTGAAGCATGGAACGCTCCATTGTGCTATTTCAGAGTGAGTATACCTTAAGAACACGTTTGAGAACTTGAAATTGAAAGAAATGTGTCGTGTCTATTAAATGGAAGTTTATCACATCGATGGAAGAATGCATAAATCGATTGTTTGTCGGGCGCTGCTACGCGCTTGATATATATTCGAGCAAGTATACGGGCTGAAAAATTATACTTGGCTGATATCGACGCCGTAATTGCGAGATCGGGACAAGCGACCGGTAGTGTTCACCACGAACGATCTCTGTTTTATACGAAACGCGAAAAGCCTCGGATATGTTCCCGTAACATCGATCTTCTTCTGACGGGCTGCTCTTGTTCCGACATTGAACGGGTCTTTCCTCCAAGAAATAAACAAGAAAAGGAAGTGGTCTCTAAGGTCCAGCTGAGACATGGCAGAATTGTCCGATGAAAAATGTAGGTTTTGCAACGAATCCATCTAGTGCGGCACACGTAGTGTTCGGGGCATCTGTCGCAAAGCACAAATTGTTCAATGACCACCAAGTCCGCAGTATCCTTGTCGGGAACCAACCTGTGCTGCTTTGGAAAGGTCACTTCTCTACGTCGGTTTGCCATTTGCATTAAACGACAGAGTGAGCTTTCTAAAGTTAATCACGCTTTTCGCCCCGCCAAGATCAACAGAGGAGTACCGGTGATGTTAACGGTCAAGAAATGCATCATAAAATTATGGAAACTCCTTTATGGAAGGTAGTTGCCAGGCCAAACACCGAAGGTAATGGCTGTGATGAAATACCACCTCGCACCCCTCCCCCACACGAACACATTCCACGGTCAATTGGGGTATTTTGGTGAGTGGTTACCTGTGCATAAATGTGAGCTTATAGGCACACCCCTGAAAAGAGACGGGTCCAGTTCACAGGAAATGGACGACAATTAATCGCGACCCTCGGACAGCAGCTCGTTCTCGGGGAACGCTTCTCTAATGCAATGTTTCAGACTACCGACGCAAAATCCATATCGTGATCTATGACATAAAAAACGGCGTATCACGCAGTTCGGTTGGCTGAGACGTGAAATGACGTCATTATTTAAATTTATTATGACAATTGCTGCAACGGCGTGAACCGGGCCTAACAGTTTAGGTTGTGGAAAATAAAAACTTTTATGTAGCACGGTGCCACTTCTTGTACCCTCGAGCGTATGTTCTAATCGCACCTGCACGTCTTGTGCTCAGGCGTCTATATTAAAAGCAGGAACGCATATTCGCATATACAGCGGTCGCACCGCAATTTGGCGCAGCCGACAGGTCGCCGGGTTCGCATCATCCAAGGGCGGAAGAAGAAAGTCCTTCACAATTGGACCGTAAGAAAGCGTGATGGATCCCGTCGGCCAGCAGGGCTTCCACGAGGCCCCTTGAGAGAAGGAAGAGGGAGATAGACTAATGGAACGCGGGGGAGGGTGAAGGGGATGCTCCGACAGTGGGGGGCTGCAAACTAAAAATAAGAAGAGCGGCAACTTCTCCAAACGACGACAGTGCGATCCGTCGGCGGCGCGGACACCTTCCAAGCCGCCGCACTCTCGAGTCATTGCCTCTGGAATGCGTCGGCGAGGACAAAGCACGCGTGCTGCCAAAGCCCGTCGCATGCGCCGGCACTCAGCAAGAAAGAGAGCCGCCACCACTGCGGCGACTGACACTGATACGCTCCCAATTTCGTCAGCGCTTCTCGCTCGCTGCAACACTAAGGCTGGGCGCATGGAAAATGAGTGCTCGAGTAGCCTCGCCTTTGTTCGACGCCCGTCGGTGACCACGAGAAGAGCAGTCCGCCGGCGGCGCGGAGGGATACATCATACAGATGTCTCAGTTCCACCTGATTGAATCGGCGAAAGACCGCTGCCCCCGGCGTGTAGTGGTGCGCGCGCAACTGCTCAAAGGGACGAGTATTAGTCCGACTGGCAGCAAACAGGGCGTTCAGCGGGCGCTCTTCTCCGCGGATAGCTGTCGGCCGCGGTTGACGAGTCCGTCTGCCCGGGTCGGTGTGAAAGAGATTGAAACGCATTGACCCGTCCTTGGGGTTCGCTTCCCGCCCGCCGGGTCACTTGTCCCTTGGCGAATCTCGGCTTGTATATGTTCGCTTTTTTCGGCGGTCGATGGCGCACCTGTTTTGCTGTTGCTGGTTTCTCTTATTTTTCTTTTCGCGAGGCACTTTGATTGTCCCCTCGCGCACGCATTCCTTCTCTGTTTGCCTTCAGTTGATGACGTGGCAGTCTTGGTCTCACAGGACACATTTCAGACGTTTCTTTCTTCATTTGCTGTCGCAGCCTTTTGTGTGTTTTTTAGGTCGGAGCCCTTTGGCGCCGTCTCTGCGCTGAGCCGCGTCGCTGTCGTAACCGAGTGAACGATGGCAAGACCGATTAGTGAAAGAAAGGAAAGGAGGAGAGTGTCGTGAAATTGTGAGGGGAGGGCGGTTCGCCGTGGCGGCGTGAGCGCTCTCTGAAAGTATGCGGTGGGGTAGGGGAGGCAGTATGCTGTGCGATCCCATCCTGAGACGCACTTCGCGCCGCCTACGTAGAGGCTCATCATCGCTGCCGTCGAGAGAACCCACGAGTGAGTGTTGCCTCAGCGCATTGCTGCTGCGCCCAAATATCGCATTGGGGAGTATCATAATCGCAGGCCAATTTTTTGCGTGTTTGCGTCTCAGGGCTTCTGCTTGCATTCATGCTGGCATTCGCGTGGCACTTTAGAGATTCGTAGATTAAAACATGCGGTGCTTTTCGTTCAGTCCATAACAGAGCCGAGATAGCACTGAGCCTTTGATATTAGCGTCCGAAATCAATGCTCCAATATTACTTGATGATATATAACGCCTACGGATGTCTTCGTCAATACGAGCCCCATGAGACGAAGAAGAAAAACAATCGCGTACCGAGCTCAACTCAGATGTCATCCCCACCACCACCACCACCACCATCATCATCATCATCATAAGTAGCAGCAGCCAAGTTAAGTCCACTGCAGGACGAAGGCCTCTCGCACTGACCTCCAACCGCACCTGCCTTCTGCGCTGCCCGAGTCCGTTCTTTGCCTCCGAATTTTCTCGTTTGATCTTTCCCCTCAATTCCATCATCTTCCCATCGCTCCTCCTTCTACTCTCGTCTCTCGGTGCCCATTCTTTTACCTTCGAGGTTGCTCCCTGATCCATCGTGCTCGTTTCCTGTCTCTCAGTGTTGCCCCTATCATCCCTCATTAAATGAAAATTTCTTCAGTTTAGGAGAATCAGTTCGAGTAGTTAGAGAGTGAGTGAGTGAGCGAGAGAGAGAGAGAGAGAGAGAGTGGTGTGTGTTGTGTGTGTGTGTGGGGTGTGTGTGTGTGGTGTGTGTGTGTGTGTGTGTGTGTGTTGTGTGTGTGTGTGTGTGTGGTGTGTGCGTGCGTGCGCGCACGCGGCCGAGTGAGAGAGAAAACATCTGTCGCTTGTTTTCAAGACGGCAGTCCTTCTTAGGCTTCTTAAACATGAAGGTTTCCCTCTCTGAGTCGGTGTGTCTCTCACTCCGCTCAGCCAATGGTTAGAAATTGAGGAAACACTTGATCAGGATGCATATAGGCTGGTATGGGAGGGGGATTGATCGATTAACCTTCCGATTAATCGATTAAAGCTTCAGCCGCGATTAATTTCTTTAGTCGGTTAATCGGGTGAAGTCACGTGAGCGAAATGAAACAAGGCTGTCATTGTTAAATGGTGCTCAAGCACACCGAGTGTCATTTTCGTGTTCAAATAACCCGCCTGTCTTCACAACGAAAAACGATGCAAGTATGCTCAGAGATGATAGTGATTAAAACGCCAAGCTAATATTCAAGACAGACGAGAAAATGGCTGCTCTAAATACATGTATACATAGCCCAAAAAGCGGCGAGCGGGCACTTCCACCGTTCTACCGTTATAAAAGGTGATCAAAGTTAAGTCGAAAGGTTTCTTAAAAATTAGGCGCTTGGATATACGTGAAGACTACCTCTACAGTGAGGTTATGCGCCGAGGGGGACACAGAATGAAGTGGTAATTATTGATGCCGGTGGCTTAATTAACTAAATTTAATAACGAATTTTTCAGTGGCTGCAATAAGCAGGCATGTTTACATTGAAAAGTTAGACGCAATCGGGTTTCTGCGCAGTTTCATTTCGCAGAATTCTTCTTGCGCAACCGCGCGCGAAGATGTCGAACTGCTAAGTTTAATTGCGGTTTGCATAATTACGCATGCAAGACAGTGAAGTCCGGCGCCAAGCTCCTCCCTTTTGTGACGTGCCTGCTGTGTACGGTGTTTAACCTGACAATGGGGTGGAACCTGCTACTCGGCCGGGAAGCCTTCCTGCCATTCAAACGTCTATAAAGGAGGCGTAACATCACGGCAACCTTATTCCATTAGCATTTTTGATGGGTTTCAGATCTGAATGGTGAATTGTTCCCATCCCTTCCCTCTTTCCCGCCTACTTCATCGCTTCAGCGCCTCCTACAACACCTCCACTCCCGCCACCCTCTCGGGTTCAAAGGTCAAGTTCAGCGCCACAGTAGGAAGACCGTTAGACAAACATCAGAAACAGAGCAAAAAAAAAAAAAGGCGAACAGCACAAGCAAGCCAGAAGCATTTGACCTTAAACCTAAAGCCCCACCATGATTGCACGAAACTTGGTAAATCAAATTCTTGATAAAAAGTTCCCACTAGTGTCTAACATGAACGATTGCAGAAATGTAACTTTCGCGAAATAATTCCGCCGGCAGTTCGTTAATGTGAATTTAATCATGGTGTGCTCGTGAAGAGCGAGAATATTCAGAATATTGCTGCAGCCATCAGAGCTGTGCTTGGAACGACGCAGGACAGCAAGCTACAGTTGTCAATTGAGTGACGGAGCATCTCCCATATCCGCATAATTACTCAACGTCCTCTTTTTAAGGTACGCTCATTACGCTGCCGTTGGGACGGGAGAGAGCGCGGTAAGTGAAATAAAATACCCTGGCACTTTCACGCGGCCCTCGTCAACCGGCGGAAGCGACGTCTACGAATATCCAATCTCTTTTTTTGGATAATGACTGCGCTTCGATAATAAACTGACCAACCCTCTTCGTAGATCGTCTTCAATATCATGAGCGTTCACTGCGAACCGCAATAAGACGTTAAAAGTACAAGAAAAAGAAATAGACACTGCAAAAAATAGTCGTTACCCGGCAGTACGACAGTTGTCTCACTTTCCTTGGCTTTAGTCTTTTTGAGAAGGACAAAAATGTCTGCGGTTTTCACGGTGCGTTTAGGCCTAATTGCGCATCGTCCCGTGCACGCGCAGATCCCGTCTCCTTTTATCATTATTTTGGAGATTGAAAACAGTTAAAATGTCCTTGTTCGTTCTCCACGGGCGCTCTCTCCAAGACATCTGCGCTCGCATGCCTGTGTCCTCAATTGCATGCAAATGAGCACGCTCTCCTGTTGGAAAGCTCCAGTAACCCGCCCTGAGAACTTTTCAATTTATTCGCTTCAGCAGCAGCCATTTCGTAATTGGACTGCCCCAGTGAGGCTTTAATTGGCGCAGTCGACAGTACAATCTGAGTGCGCATGTTCAACACAGCACTGAACACGCGCAGATGTTATCAAGATTTAAAGAATGAGAACGTGAAAAAACCGAAATGACAACGTGACAGCAAGGCCCCGTGATATATGCAGGATGTTTTTTTCTATTTTAAATAAACAATAACAGTTGATCTTTTGTGGAGGAAGTCGTGGAGCAACGGAATCCTGAAATGGCAAGCGAGCAAGGGAACAAGCTACAGCTAGCAAGCATGTATTCCTTGCAAGACCTCGGGTCGATCCTGCGCCTGCGAATGTGACGTTTGTGGCTACAGGGTGGTTTTTCATACCTCACGACCTGGGCTATAGTTTCGTTCGTCTTCCTTACCCGAGATGACCCTCTGCAGGCCTAACAACCGACTGTCCCGTGTGTTTTTGGCTCCCCTCTATGCGCCACAAGTGGCATGAGCACGGTCAGCTTCCTTCAGCATCAGATGATGATTTCACTGGTGCAGCCTTCTGTGCCAATGCATAATTGTGCTCCGCACATCAACAGCAAGTGGCTCTCTCCTCACCATCCCTCCTGATGTTCATTGTGTGAATCGATTATCCGAGCAGGCCTCAAACATCTTTTATGAGACTGTTTTGGCCGGAGCGCCCCTGTCGCTTACAACACAGGCTGACTCTTGTGCCCCTCAAATTGCTTAAATGGCAGAAATGAGTCTGCAGGAGCAACTGCAGATTCATTTAGCTACTGCTCAGTGACTAAGAAACAGCTGCTGTTTGTGGCTTCAATTGAGATAACCTCTACTAATAATCATGAATGGCTCTTCATCAAAACAGCCCGATGAACTTGTGCGTAAATCATCGAAACGTGTACATCTCATCAGCGATGGAGTCGCCCACAGAGTGCCTTGGCTGTTGCGAACCGGGGTAGCGTGGTCGAAGTGGGCCGTGGTTGGTGTCGTGCCGGGGCAGTCATGATGGCGAAGTTGAACGAGAAGAAAATCTTATGTTCAAGTATTTACATCCCGATTTGAGAGAACAGGCAGTGCACCCCTTCGCGCGAGAGATTAAATAGGCACGTTGGGTCCGCCCCTTTTCACCCTTTCTATCGGCTGATGCCAGGGCGCACCAATCACAAAATTCATGGCTCTGAGAGTGACATCCACACACGCACACGCACACACACACACACACACACACACGGACGCACCGAAAGACATGCTTCTGTCTTGCACAGGTGAGCGTTAGGTTGCCCCCGCTGAGGCAATCCGCCTGGGGTCGGAGCCACCTTAATCCTTTCGATGTTGAAGCTCCGGGAAGACATCTTGCATTCCTCCCTCGTAATCTGCGCAGAGTGGCTCGTTGAAGACATCTCCAGCGTCGTCAGACACGCCACAAAAGGGCATGACAATGATGCGAGGCCCACCGCCGAAGCTTGCCGTGCGAAGAGCCAAGCGATGCCATTGTCTGCCCCGCCGCTGGCCGGTTCGCGCTTGGGGGGCCGTCGAGTCGCTGAAAGCGGTATTGCAATTTCTAGGAGGCTTTGGTATCACCAAGTGGCAGCATAGCTCCCCGCGACGTCATCGTCAACACACCGGGTCGTCGAACGTCGATGATGAAGGCACCCTGCCGGCGGCAGGCTTTGGTGCACGACCCGAGAAATATCGATTACGGTTTTCACCACATGGTTCTTATAGAAACGGAAGCTGACACAGGCGTCGAAACCGACCGTGAAGCTTAGGCCAATAGATGACACCATAGGAAATAGTATAGCGCTTTGTCAGCTCGTACTGTGCGCGTAGAAATGAACCGTGAAGCTTATCGGTAACACCTCAGGGATTCGTGTGTAGAGCTCGCAGTATACCTCCCTTGTGCTCTGCCCACTCGTACCGCACACGTCTTCTTCAGTGTGCAAGTACCACGAGTGCTAGCACAAAGGGGGCGCATACGCGGCTTTTACAACGCCCAATACTTCAAACACAGGCGGCGCTTAGGAATAACAAAAAGCAACAGCGATTTGAAAGAGAGCGTTCAACTTCCCTTTTGGCTCGCTCCTCCGCCATCACAGACGTCCCGCGGACTCGGCTAATGTCCTTGCCATTCGCGCTGCTCGCACCGACGCCTTGTTCGCTCCTGGCCGCGCTCAAAGCCGGTCGCCGCAGCTCCAACACCGGCGTGTCCCTCGGACACCTCACTGGCGGATTTGATGGATCGACTCCGGCGGCGGTAATTTGGCAGGATCGTCCCAATACGTTACGTGCCGCGGTCACCTTCTTAAGCGGACGCACCTCCGGCACGCCGCATCGCATGGCCCGCGAGCGCGTATGTATATGCCTTTAGGAACCGAGAAGGACTGCTCGAAAGAAGAAAGCAGAGACAAGGCGGGAAATACGAATCGACGAAAAAGAAGGCGGCAGAAACGTCCCTCCGGTGTCCGCCGCGCGGATGAGATCGGAGCAGCTTCGCGGGAGTAACTTGTACGTACGCACCTGTATGTAGAAGGATCGGGACGGCTCTGTACAAAGACCGGCCGCGAGTTTAGCGCCGTAGTTTCTTTCTTTTTTTTTTTTTTGCGCTCGAAGTGCGACGATGAGCTTCTCGGGCGATGAGCGAACGAGCCACGCGCAGCGGGAAGTCGTCTCCGAAGCCGCGGGATTCGCACCTTCCTTCGTCCTGCTCAATCTTCAAGTGCGCGACGACGATGCATCTTTCGGTGCGCCCCGCGTTGCTCCGAGTTAAGGAGGAGATCGACCGCGCGCGCAGTCCGGTACGAAATCGCGCTCCCGGCCCGCACTGATGTGGCATTGTACAAAAAGAAAGAAAAAGAACAAAAACCTTGCACCGCGGTTGAGGAAAGAGAAAAGAGAGGAGCTCGCTTTCTTTTGTAGTTTGTCCCTCGTAGAGATGGTATTCACTGAAAAGTTTAGCTGTCAATTTCTTCGTGGCAACACTGGAAACGGCCACGGACATGGCTGATGTGCCACGGACATGGCGCGGCTTGTGCCACAGCGCCTGCATGCCTCGGAAAAAACAACAAAAACACACACACACACACACACACACACACACACACACACACACACCACACACACACACACACACACACACACACACACACACACACACACACACACACACACACACACACACACACACACACACACCGGCATGCGTCTTCTGCTCCGTTTCAACCCTATTCTCAGCGGTGGTGTCAAGAGAGACGTTATTAATCGCACTCACATTGGAGTCGAGGCATTACTTTGTTTTCGGTGGGGTAGAGTTTGGAACGTCCATCACCTTAGCACGCACAAGTACCGCCATCCCACGGAGCCCGACGTAACCAGTGACGGCGCACTCACATGGTTGCCTGCATGCGTGCCTCGCCAGTGAATACAACGTATACGTCTAGGACGTTGGAATGAATACAATGCGATTGTGGCAAAATTCTTCGACCGGTAGACATCCCGGACGCAGACGGGTTGATTGTAACGCTACAAAAATAAAGCGGCAAGTATTTTCGTAGCTACCGGTGATGTTTTTCCAACTACGTGGGATGTGCGAATAAGCACAGGCAAACTATACCTCCCCTCGATAAGTGGGAGGCGACGCGTTTAAGCGTGTCATCTAAGTGCGAGGTCGAGCTTTATAATTTTTTGACATTTACCCCCTGCGCGTGGCAAGCGAACACTGGAGGCCCGCCTGTGTACAGACCAGAGACAATTTCGTGTCGTCGTGCACACTTCGTGAACTACGCAAAAGGGCTGGAAGTGAGCGCAGCGGCAAGTCGTGTGGTAGTTTGTCTCTATTATAGACGTGTAGCAATGGGACGTGATGGGAATTACTGGCGAGACCTTTGACCTGGAGTGGGCATCCAATAGCAGACGACGGCTGCCGGGATACTGGTGACTACGATGCTGATGCTGATGAGAAACAAGAAAAAGATGATGATTATAATGATAAAAGTAGCGGCGACAAAGGTGAACACTCTGTGCGGCGATGGTGAAACAGAGGCCTTTCCGACCCCTCTGTGCCGTAGGACGACGCAGTGCATTACCGGAAGTTGTCCTCTCAGAAAACAACTCCCCCCCCCCCTCCCCCTCCGCATTGTGCAGTGCAGCGCGCTCTTCGGCTGCCACCTGTGCGGAGCACTAGAGCCTGCGCCGTGATTGGCGTAGCGGCGCTATAAGAAAATGTCGTGGTCTCTACCCACCAATCACATGTGTCCTTGGTCTGTGATGTAGAGACCACGCCATTGTCCTTATAATTTAACATAGCAAACTCCCAATATAGCTAAACCCCAAAACTGCCTATCCCACCAGAGAGCCAGCCTCGCTGGAGTTCTCTCCTTGGGGGGTAAATGGGCCCTGAATTCTTGTCAAATAAAATAGGACCTAGGTGCAATATATATGTGATATGCATGCAGATATAAAGCTACGAGATAGGGACGCAAAAAGTCGTATTGAAATACTAGAAACCAGTTACTAGGTACAACGTGATTTTTTTCTCTTATGATGTTGTTTTCTGGGACAGAAAGCTTATTTGCTTAGGTTTCTGCCGAAGCTGCCAATCTCCGCGGACACTGAACTCCAGATAAGTCTCGTCTGGGCCTGCTGCCTAGCTCTGAAGCCGGCTGCCAGCTTAACCTGACGAGAAGGGTCCGGACGGCCAGCCAGAGCCAGGGACTCTTGGATAAAAAAAAAGAAAGAAGAAAATAAATAAATAAAAAGATAAAAGAATAAATAAAAAAAGAAAGAAGATAAATAAAAAAGAAGAAGCACCCGGAAGGTAACCGGGGATTGGAGTGTCCAAGATTAGCATTAAACGTTTGGTTTCGGCTCCTGTGGAACAATGGGCGGGCTTTCGAAATTTATTTTTGAAGGGCATTTATTTTAAAATCGCCAAGCCTTTCTGTCGGTTGTGGGGGGCTTCCGCCCTTTGGGCGTAGCAACACTACCGAGGCCCCCAAAAAACCCCTCCCTCCCCGAGTAAAACCCCAGCCTTTTCCCCCCCTTCGGGCTTGCCTCCTTTTGCCCGTACGTAAAAAGCGTGTTTCCCCCACCAATTGTGTTCTGGCCTGTGATGGAACAGCTGCTTTTTTGGGCAACAGCACCCCCCGAAACTGCCCCCAGGGCAGCTGGGGGTTTTTTCTGGAATTTTTTGGGACAAAAAACCCCCCAAAAACGTGAATTCAGTATAAAAACATAACCAAAAAGAAAAAATAATTTAAAAAAAAAAAAACAAACCCCCCGGGTTCGAACTTGCATCGCAAAATAACTACCTGACTCCAGAGCCGCGACCCGAGCCAGCGCAGTATTGGAAATATATGGTAATAATACTCCCTCTATTTAAAATGCAATCATACGGAAACCTTTGAGTTGCCCTAATAGAAAAGGTCGCATAGTTACGGGGGGGGGAGACGCAGAGGGCCCGGGTTGAAGGTGCTGTATTCAAGGCGGCCCACAACCCCAAAAGGGGAGGGGATCCGGTGAAACCCCCGCGGTAGCGTGAGCAGACAGACCGAAACCGATCGGCCGTGTTTCCTTCTTCCATAAAGTTCCTAAAACCCGGGTTTCAAAAAGGGTTTCCCCCCCCCCCCCCCCCCTGCCCCCTCCTTTGGGGGTTTTGCTTCAAAAAAATTTTTCTTATATATATATATAATATATATATATATATATATATATAAATATATATATATATATATATATATCTATAAAAAATTTAGAAAAAAAGGGGGGGGGGGTTTCCAGTCAAGAAAACCTCGGGAAAGGGCAAAGGGGAGAATGTGGTAGGTAAATTGAAACAGATAAAGAATTCGGAAAGACAGAAAGAAAAGGAAAAGAAAGTGGAGAGCGTTTCGGAGGACGTGGGTTGGCCCCCCCCCCCCGGGGCTTTTTACTTTTTTCCCAGTCCCGAACCATTTGGGGCGAACTTCCACAACATAGAACGGGGGGATTTACCAGCTTTCCGAAAGCCGGGCCGCCCGGGCGTCATTGTACGAAAGGGAAAAAGGGTGGTTTGGAGAATAGGGGGAAACACCGAGGGGAAAAGGAAATAAAACAAAGCTAAAAAAAAAATCCCCCAAATTTTGGGGAAAAAAAAAAAAAGAGGAGGGGGAAAGGATAAAGAGGACGGATAGAAAACACGGCGGGCCAAGGGGGGGCCCATCTTCCGTTCGGGGGTTGGGTGGGGGGATGATTTTGGCGCAGGAACGCCCCCCGGGAAAATGACGATGAATTGAGGCCCACCAGTTTCACCGGCCCCCCGCTTCCTGGCCCAATTCCGGCCCCCGGCCTTCCCGGCCTTTTTTTTTTGGCCTTATTCGTTTGGCCCTTTTTTACCTTTTTTCCCAAAAAGGGAGTCTGGAAGGCCCCCCGCGGAGGTTACTTGGCCCGGAAGTTTGATTGGTGAAACCAGGTCTCGGAAGGGATTGAATTTTGGAAAAGGGGCGGGAAAATTTGGGAAACGGGGTTTTGGGGGGGGAAAAAAACAAAAAAAAGTAGGGCATAAGGCGCTTTTTCCGGTTTTCCTCCCTAGCCTTGCCGATTTTGCTTTTAAAAATGAATGTCTACCTCGCCAAAAAGGGTTCCACTTGTCGGCAAGAATATTTTTCCGTTTAGGAGACAGCCTTTTTTTCCCGCGGTTTATTTTAAGCCGGAAAAACCCAAAAAAAAAAAACGGGTGTGGTCCTAAAAATTTTCCCCAAGCAAAAAAAAAAAAAGACAGGCTCCCATCCTGAATAGGGGAGTTTGTTTGCGCAAAAATCTGGGGGAAAAAAGGTTTAAGGGCGCACCCTAAATAAAAAAGGCCAAAAAAACAGCGCATAAACCCTCACAAAAACTTGGGGAGGGCAAAAACCACCAAAAAGGAATTGGAGTGGCCAATTAAATTGGGAAGTTGTTTTAACGCTGGCAAAAAATTTGGCAAAAATTTAAAGGTGGGAGGCACCGGGTGCATAAGGCCCCCGGCCCTTTGTCCGGCTAAAGACAAGGAATTTTAATGAAAAACCCCTTACAAAAATTTACCCCACAGGGGGCCTTTTTTGATTAACCTTTTTTTCAGCGCAAAAAAAAAAAATGGGGGTTGGGGAAAAAAACGAATTTTTTTGCCCTTTAGTAAAAGGGAACCCAAACCCTAAACAAATCGGGGCCTTTTTGATAACGCTTTTTAAACCGGATTTTTTATAAAAATTAAAAAACCCCGGTTCCTCGCCCCAAACCAAAAATCGAAGCGCCCCAAGAAAAAAAAAGGGCCTTGTGAAGCCGTTTAAAAAAAGCCCGGAAAAAACAAAAGGGGGGCCCCGGTGTAAGGCGAGGAGCTTTGGCGACTTCCGGGACCATTTTTTAAGGAAAACCTTAGAAAAAAAAAGGGGCCCTCTGTTTAAAATTCCTTTTGGGGGAATGGCGCTTAGGTTTTCCCGGGGGAATTTGGCTTTCTCCCTTGAAAAACCAAATACTATTTTCCACCCTAAAAGATCCCCGGCGGCCCCCTTCCTGGGGGCGGTTTTCTAGCCCCCCGGGGGGTCATTTTTTAACCCTTTTCGCGGGGGGAAAGGATGGGGCCTGGTTTTTGGGGGGAAAGGGGGGGGAGGGGCCCCGGGAAACCCTGCGCCGGGCTGGGGGGACTTCCCCGGGGGTTTTCCCCCCCGGGGTTTTTTGAAATGGCCCTCTGGCTTTTTAAATTCCTTTTTGGGGCTTTAAACCCCCGGGAAAAAAACCCGGTTTTCCCCAGGGGAGGTTGGGCCCCCGGGTAATTTTTTTTTTGGAGTTCCTTGCCCCCGTCTTTGGGCGGGTTTTCCGTCCTTTCCGCCTTTTCCCGGTGGGTCCGCGGTCCCTCCCCACCCCCCCTCCCCTTTCCGGGATAGCGAACCCTCTGGCGAGGAAAAAGGGATTCGTTGGCTGGCTTGGCCCCTGGCTTGGCTTTCCTTTTGATTTTTTTTATTTGTATTCGTTTGCCAAAAATTAGACCCGGGGGAGGCCCCCTTGGCCGGGCCGGCGCCATGTGCGTCTCTCTCTTCGCGTTCCTCTCCCGGGCCCCGCCCGCTGCGAAAATTTACCCGGGGTGTGCCCCCGGGCCTTTTTCCCCAACGTGCCTCCTTTTGGTTTAAAAACCCTTTCAGCGTGCATCCCCCCCATTTTTTCGCGGGGAAAAAGGGGCGAAATTTTGTTCCCCTTTTCGGTTTAGTTAAAAAAGGGGGGTTTCTTACTTTTTTGGCGTGGGTTTTTCCCCGGTCAAAATTCGCCATTTTCCCCAATGGGCCCCTTTTTTTCCCTTTATGGGGGACCCTTACTCACCCAAAGCGTTTCACACCAAAATTTTTTTAAACGCCGATAGCCCCTTTAGGGGCAGACGCATTTTTGGGGAAGCCCCGGGGCCGGGGAAAACGAAATTTTTAAAGCATGTCCTCCCTCAAACCAGCCCTGTTTTTCCCCCGAAAAATTAAGGGATAATTTTCTTTTAAAAACTAATTGATTTAAAAATTTTAATTTCAAAATGTATTCCAAAAACTTTCGAAAATTTGTCAAATTTTCCCCGGGGGCCCACCGGTGGGTTTTAAAAAGGAAAAAAAGTGGAAAGGCCCTTTTTAAAACCCCGGGGGGTTGTGGGCTATTCGTGCCCACACCGGGGTAGGGGGGGGGGCCCCCCTACTCCCTAGGACCTTTTTACGGAAAAGGGGGGTTTTTTAAAGGGAAAAAGGGGGGGAAAAGAACAAGGGAGGGGTAGGGGGAAAAAGGGTTGGGGCAAAGCGGCTTTTGGGGAAAGTTTTTCTGGGAACCCGGCCCCGAGCTTCACCCATGGGGTTTTGGGCTTTAATTAAAAAATTTTTTTGCGCCCCTTTCCACCGGGGGGCCCCCCGGGGCTGTTCTTTCCCTAAAAGGGGGGAAAAACTCGGGGGCGGGCCCCTCCCAAAACCCCTCAACCCGGGGCCCAGTTCGGCGGCCCCCCCCCGGTACTAACCCATCTGGGGAGTCCTGGGCCGGTTTTTCCCCTCCCCCCCGGGCCGCCCCGATTTTTGGCGATTTCCCTGGGGTTTTTTGGTCCCCTTTTTCCCCGCCCCCTTTTTTGGTTTCCCCCCGCGTCCCCCAAAAGGAAAATTTCCGGCGTCCCCGAAAGTGCTTTTTCCCCCCCTTAACCGTTCTCGGGCAAGGATTTGCCCCAGGGCAAAAATTTGCTTTCTTTTCCCCCGGGGGGTGGGGCCATTGAGCCCCTTAAAATGTAAAAAAAATTACAGGGGTTAAAAGTAAGGGGGCCCCCAAGCCTTTTTTTGCCGGTCCTTTTTCGTTTTTTCCCTTTTTCCCGAAATCACGGCCAAAATTTTTGGGCCCCCCTACTTCTTCCAACGCGGCCGGGCCCTACCGGCCCCGGGGTAAGAAGCTTAGGGGCGGTTTCCCCCTTTCCCGACCCCAAAACCCCAGTTCCGGGGGCCCCCGTCTATTTTCCTTTTTCGGGCCTTTTGGTTTTTTCCTTTGGGGGCTCTACAAATTGTTTTTTTTGCATTTGTAAGTGTTATATCAGCTCTGTCTGACTTTTTTATTCTCTCAAGTAAAAGCCATTTAAATAAAGGGATTGTCCCGCTACTTCTTTTATCCCCCCGTTTTTCCTGGCAAAGGGGTTCTGTTCCCAGTGAAAGGAAAAACTTCCAAAACGTCTTAACCTGTCCTCCCTTTACTCCGGTATTTCAACAGCCAACTTTGCCTTTATTTGAGGGCAGCTCAGCTGGCGCACCATCCATGGCGACACTCAGCAACCAAGCGTCGGAGAAGCAGCTCTAGCCATCGCCAGTCACGTGGTCGCAGCGGCGGGGCTCCCAGCAAGCGCAGCTTCGACGCTTCGCCGAGTAAACACGTGGCTGACGTCCATGTGCCACTTGCCCGGGGGCTAAGGTCATCCCACGGATGAATGACCTTGCGGGGACAAATGGGTTTTGCTCTAAATCATTCCCTCAACTCTTGCACTGCATGCCGCTTAATGAACAAGGCAAGTGTTGTTAGTGTTGGGGAAGTTTTGGGGGCTCGAAGGGGGTTCCGGGGTCGGGGGGTGCTCACCGGCAGAAATTTTTTCCAGGGGCCGCTTCATCATAAAATCCGGAGAGTACAAATATCCTTGGGAACAAACAGCGGTTAAACCCGCGTTTTAAAAAAGTTCCCCCCTTTTACCTTTAAAAAAAAATTCCAAAATCGTTTTCAAGAAAAATTTTAAGAACAACAAAAACCCTAACCCTACCTCGGAGACCCTTTTGGGAATCATTTTCCAAAAGCGAGGGGGCGCCGTCAAACCATTCCGAGTTTTACTTTTGAGGGAAAGTTCCGGGTTTTGCCGGGGGGTTCCCCACTTATTATTTACCCTTTTTAGAAAATAAGTCCCCCAGGAAAACCCTAGTTTTTTTACCTGTTTTGCAAAAAATCGGGGCCGGGCTAGCTGGACGAGTGTTTTTTTTGTTGCCTTTTTATGGAGACAATGAATGAATGGAAGGCGGGGTGAACTGGAACCGCCACTTTAAAGGGGGCAAAAAGTTTCAACAAGCTTTTTGGGGAAACCTTTATCCTGCCTTGCCCAAAAAGGGTTACCCGAAGAAGAAAAAGCCCTTGCCCAAGAAAATACAGCGCGTTTGAAGTGTACCCCACCACTTTTGTTTCCTTATTTAAAGTTTGGTTTCCCGTTTTCAGAGGTAACAAAATTCGAATTGAACTCAGTTATAACAGTGGGGGCCACTATCTTCCTCGCAAGCTCCCAAAAAAAAAAACAAGCCTGCTCCTTACGTTAAATTGGGGGGAAAATTTTTTTCCCCCCGGAAAAAAAAAAGTTGTCCGTGCATGCATCAGTTAAAACTTGAGAACTCCTGCTCGTTCATTCGACCAATAGTACCACAACTTGAGCATATAAGGTCCCAAACACTGGTTATCGTTGAAAAAGGAAGGGAAATAACGTGCAAGCAATCGCCCCTTTTTTTTGGACGTACTTCACCAAAATAACCAAGCAAGGAACGGTAAAACCACCTTTTTAGAAGAGATTTAGACCCGGAAAGGACGCCAGACACCCCATTTTTTTAAAAAAAAAAACGATGAATTGCCGGGGGGCGGATTTGAAGCGGTAGAGAAGGGCTAAGGTTACTGAAGCACGATATTTGGAGTCTTTTCTTACTCCGGGGGGGGGGAAAACCGGCCATTTTAATAACGTGAACCGGAGGGAAAAAAACTGCATGTATCAGTGTATTCAAAGATTGTTCTCCTCTGCCACAGGCGCGCGCTATTGGGCGCCGGAGAAACGGGTGGGGGGAGCAATCGCGCCTTGCTGAGGCGTGGCGCCCTCTTTTGCGTTTAACCCGGGTTTAAACAATTTCTGCCATCTGCCCCATTTGGGTTTTGAGGGGTCAACGCGGGCGCATGCAGCCCCTGGGGTCCCATGAGGCCCCGGCACAAGGTAAGGAGCCTTTGCTTGCTTCGACGGACCACCCGACCCGATCAGGCCTGGCGCCGACAGCCGGTGGGTGTTTGAGTGTAACACAAATTATAACCCGCCTACAAACAGCTTCTGCTTGTGCTTGACGATCGTTGGAGCGCACAGAGCGTTTTACAAATTTTAATTCAGGTTAGTTTATTCTAAGCGGTTTTATTCAGTATACACTTTTATTTTAGTACGCTTACGTTCAGAGCGTATTTATGGCGCCTACCATTGTCCCTGAAAAGAAAGTGTATGACAGCTGTATCTTACCGGTACTCACCTATGGGCAGAAACTTGGATGCTCACTAAAAGGGTTCAACTTATTGAGGACGACTGAGCGAGCAATGGAACGGAAGATGATAGGTGTAAAATTAAGTGACAAGAAGAGAGCGGAGTGGGTCAGGGAACAAACGCGTGTTAAGGACATATTAGAGAAATTAAGAGAAGAAATGGCGTGGGCAGGGCATGTAAAGCGAAGGCAAGATAACCGTTGGCCCTTAAGGGGAACAGAGTGGATCCCTAGAAAAGGCAAGCGTGGCAGCATAAAGTTAGATGGGCAGATGAGATCAAGAAGTTTGCGGGAATAAATTGGTCGCAATTAGCACAGGACCGGGATAACTGGAGATATATGGGAGAGGCCTTTGCCCTGCGTGGGGTTTTGACAGAATTTATGATGAATGATGATGAGGTGACGTTCAGCGTGAGGGGTTTGGGAAAAATTAAACTCCCCGGGGTTTTAGTACCGTGCCTACAGGAGACGCCGACATCCCGAGCCGCTAAGGTGCTTCGACCCTAGAATCACGCCTGCGTCTGGGATTCCTTTTTTCATCCGTTTTTTTTCTTTTGTCTGGACAGCGTAACCCTTCCCTGCTCGTACAACAAATGGCCGGTGGGGCAGAAGTTCCCAGGCAACGGCATCGGCGCTGACAGGCCTTGATGCACGCCTGATCCCCGTTCAGCGCTCATCGCTCGCTGCGGGCTCATCTCGCAGCCTTCGTATGGGCTTACGTCTCATCCGTCTGCGTCTCTGGAGCTGACGCGGCACTTAGAAAACAGGGGCCGGAGCCTACGGCATGGATCTAGGAACTGCCAGGGGATATAGAACATGTACGAGGGAGAAAGAGGGGGAGGGAGAGATAGAAGAGCAGCACTGGTTGACGATACACGAAGGAAACAAGAAAAAATGAAGACGGGTAGAGGAGGAAACTCCTGCTGCCTTTTGCGGTTCTTCGTGGCAGTGGCGTGAAAGAGGGTGGAGGAGGGCAGACGAGCAGGGCGCGTGGCGAGAGCTTTCTCGCCTAATGAAGAAATCACTCGCGTTCGCAGCTCCCGACGTCGTAACTCAATCCATCGGGGCCGGCTGAAGGTTGTGCGCATTAGGTCGGGGACGGACTACTTGCGAAGCAAGGCGGGGGTGTTGTTACGCTCTCCGTTCATCTTCGGCTGACTTGGCAGACGTGGTCGGGTTTGCAGCCTCGTTGAGAACGGGACGAGTGCGCATGGCTCCTATTAAAGGAGAAAAAAAGCGGCGCGAGAGAGGGCATTTTTATTTAGGATTAGGGTAACACGAGGGAAACGGTAACAAAACGTTAAGAAAGTGTCGGAATGGTTGTCACATAGGCGTTTCCCGACAGAAACATTGCCTTCTTGTTGACCGCTCAATTACGTTCAGGAGAGCTTGTTTTTGGTTTTTAAAAACATTCCAACGAAAAAGTGGAGTGTTTTGGAATCTTTCAATTTTTGGGTTTTCACAAAACTTTACCTTCTTTTATCTTCTATTATCTTCTTTTAACTTTTTTTTCCTTTTATCACTATTTCATCACTAAACCATCTTCTTTTTCCATCTATTTCTATCTAATCTATTTCTATCTACTTCTATCTTTTTCTCCCTTCCCTCCCCCCCTCCCTCCCTCCCTCCTCTTCTGCAATTCTCTCCCGTGCTGTACATCGCTTGCTAGACAAGAACATTTTTGTAGGGTGGGATTTCAATGCAATAAAATTCCGATGTTAGCGAAGCCTTCCTTATCAGTTGTGAATGTGAAAGCTTAAAGCCATTGCCGAAAGATATGCGGGTAAAAGGACGTCATCGTGCACCGCGGGAGCCCCCTGTCTTTTTGTGACTGCTGCAGTGGTGTGAGGCAGCGGCTTGGTGCGAAGCGTGGTGCGTTGCGTGCCGACGCCCCTGGGTGTCCATCCGAACAGGCAAGGCTCAAAGTAGGGCTGGTTGGTATCGAGAATAATAAGATATGTTTAATAAAGTAACTGGTAGGGGCATTGGACGACAATGCGCAACCACCTCAAGTTGCTGTAAACTATTTATTGACCAAAGGAAGACACTAAGCCTTCTAGGGGTAGTGTGGGTGGGCAGGGAGGGGATTGGCATTTGGAGTTCTTCAGTATGTGACGGTGAAAGGGGGTCCTGAGTTATTTTTAAAAAGGGGGAAAAACCAGCACCATGCCACTGTGTTAAACCACTTTAAATACCTTGTGCAATTGAACGGGGGACGTCAAGAAGCGACACGGAAAGAAAAAATGGCCTCTGTCCCAGAGAGGGCCGCAGATATGCGAGGGGGGAAATTGAATAGAATTGAACAAACCAACCCCGTATTCATCATGCGGGTTGCGAGGGCAAATGAGAGCGTCAGAGTTGGAGGGGGAAAGGAAAGGGGACCTAATTTAATTTTTAAAAATCCCACTCAAAATTTCGAACTAGTGTTTTTTTTTTTAACACATTTGGGAAAGGGAGAAAAAGCCCGTCTTCGATGATATTTTCAGCAAGAAAGCAGGCGTGTTGTCAAATTTTTCTCACTCCCTTTGCGCTTGAAAACAATCAAAACCCCTTGAGGGGAAAAATGGTTCAAACTGGAAGCTGCCGGGGGGGAGGGGGATAACATCTTTATTTGGGAAAAAATTGCGTGGACTCTTCAGGAGGACCGGAAGCTACCGTGTCGGAATCCGCAGTCGGAAGACGTCGACTTCAAAACGCGAGGGCCCGCTTCGACACCCGGGAAACGTTTTTTTTAGCGTAAGTACACTGGCCCAGGTGGGGCAGTTTCGCGTGGCCTTGAAGGGCCGTGCTGCGCAAGCGGGGGCTTGAATTGGTTTGGTTGGGGTTGGATTTGGAGGATTGGATTAAATTTAAAATTTGGGTTGGTTGGAAAAATCCTTGAGCGGGGGGTAAAGGGAATTTTGACAAACGGGGGGCTGCCTTCCCAGAGGGAAATTTTGGAAGCCGGGCCAGACGCACTGGGGGCGGTGCCCGCTTCCCTCCTTCCATACCATTTTACGCTGCGCCGGGCCGTTGAACCTTTGCGTGGCTCGTGGAGGCCTTTGGCGGGGCATGACTGGACTGGAAAAATACGGCCCTAAAATATGGGTTGGTTGGGTCTTTTTGCCATAAGATAAATCCTAACCGACCCGGGCTAAAAATAACCGTAACCTTGCCAGCTGTATTCCCGGGCCCCCGCCCGTTTTTTTTTTTCGAGGGGTTGATTTTGCCCGTTTAAAATCATCAAATTCATCTCATCTCTGTCGTTGCCGCCGCCCCTTTTTGAAACCCAGTCTAAGTTCTTTCGGCATCCTTTCGTGGCTCGCTGCATCTTAAAACTACAAAGTTGTTCTTGTTTTGGGCTCCTTACCATATGTAAATTTAAAGGGCCCCCCGGGGTGGCTGATAACGTGGGTCCCCCGGACCTTTTATTCCCCCCCGCCGGGGGGTTTTCGTGGGGAAAAAACAAGAACGCCCGTGTGACGAGTTTTGGGGCCCTTTAAAATCCCCCCGGGGTCAAAAAACGGAGCCCCCCAGGGGCCTCGTCCCTCGTTGGGGCGCGTTAAACCCCCAATAATCGAAAAAGTCGGAATTTCAAATTTCGGGGTTCTTCTACCTTCCGTTTCTTGGGGTCCTTTTGGCCCTGAGCCCGGGAAATGGGTTTTCTGTCTTTTTGTGGCTTCCCTCCCCACCGTTCGAACCCGTTTTTGGCAGAATTTTTAAAGCGAAGGTTTGTTGGGCTGAATAAACGTTTAGGGTGCCAAAACCTTTTATTAAGAAACAGTTTAAGGCTTTTACGATGCCAAACGAAAAATTTCTACACCCTTCCCTCCCCCAACGGTGGTTAAACCGAAGCTTTCTTGCGTGCGGTTGAAATGGCGAAGTGCCAAAGCAAAGCGAATGAATTTAGTGGAGTGTCGCTGAGGGTTACGACTTCATCATTACGTTGAAGAAGACGGAAAAGAGATTGCCTTTACGAATGAAAAGTTTTTTTTTTACCGTTCCCCCCCCTATTTTCCAACAATCCGGGTATCCCCAATGGGATGCCTGGGAGCTTGTAAAGGCTCAAAGAACCTACCCCCCGGCAAGCTGCGACACCCGGGCTTTTTAACTTTTAATTTTAATTTTTTTTTGAGGTCAAAAGACACCCCTTTGAGACGCTTTAATAAAAGTATGGCCCTTTCGCCTTTTAACGCGATTCTTAAAAGGACCGAACGGTTTTTGCCCAAAGTGACAAAGAATCGAAAATTGGCCCGTGTGACCGTCGGAATCGAAAAGGTAACGCGGTCATAACCCGGCCCAGATCGATTCCGGCCCCGGGACGCGGGTTTTTTTTTGGGTTTTGTTTGGCTTTTCGTAACCGTTTCGCCTGTGGCGGATTATATAATAAAATTACCCCAAAAAAAAAATGAAATACCGTAAATGCCTGTCCTACCTCCCCCATTGGGGCCGAAAAATTAATTTAATTGAATTTGGCGCATTCCCTTTAAAATTTATTTATGATTGGGCCCCCAAAAAAAAGGGTTTTAGGGGGAAACCAAGGCAATTCTCGGGTCCTTTGAATTTTCAGACAAGCAACCGTCCGGGGACAAAGGGGGATTTTTGAAAGTGAGTGCCCCAAATCAAAAGTTCAATTTTGTAGTGCAACAAAAATCGGAAATTTCCCCAAAAAAGCGTTTTAACAAACAGGTAATAACGGGGAACGAGAAAATCTAGTTTTGAAAATGAGCCAATCCTGTTTGGGGACGGTAAAAAAGCTTACATTTTCCCAATTGGGGGTGTTTTGGCCTGTTTTTAACCATAGGATCCTTTTGGGGTTCCAAAATTTTAAGATATTTTAAAATTAAATTTCAAAAATTTTCTTTTAATTTTTCGATTTTAAATTTTCTCTGGTGTACATTCCCCTATAACATGTAAAAATATCAACGTATTTTTGACGCTTGCATTTGGTAAGAAAAAGGCTTTCTTTAAATTTTTTTCGTGATTTGACCATTTTAAAAAACTCCAAAGTTTTACCTTTTTTGGGAAAAAACAAAAACTCAATTTTTTGCTCCAAAAAAATGTACCCCTAATTCAAGGAGCAGTGAGGGGTAAATTTCACATCGACATTTTTTCTACGTGAGTTTTGGCAATTTTAAAAACCCCTCACTCTTTGCAGTTTGTTAGGGGCTCCTGAAATCGTTTTCCTTCAAAGGGGGAAAATTTGTTGGGTGTCGTTTGTAACAAAACCATTAGGTATATCAAGGAAGAAAACGATTCGAAAAAAAATAAAAAAGAATTTAAACCCTTAAATGAGTTCTAAAATGTGGTTTGGATAATGTTAAGAGCTTTTAGCATTGATGAGTCGTAGATATAGAGGAAGATTAGTATTAAAGGCGTGGTTTTTTTAATAGTAGGAATTATAAGATGAGAGTAATGTGCGCCCAAAATTTCAAGCATACTTGAACAGCAGGCCGTTCGTGATGCAATATCAAAAAATCCTTCTGGCCCTTTCAGAGGCGTGTAATGGCGAAATCTTTAACATGTTTCTCTCTACTTGTATGAGTAGCATTCAGCAGCAAAAACCATTATCACACATCAACTGGTAGAAAATTTTGAGTCCCACAGTTCCGGTCAATTTATTCCCGACTGCAAATTTGCACAATAGGAGTTGGTTAAGTCAAAACACGGGAACTAATTCTTTGAGAATTTTACGGGTTAGGAATATGAACAAAAAAACACTTCAACATCTCAACTCGCGAGCAAGATGATCACAGATTTGGGAAAACACAATTTCCCTCCTACCCCATGGGGTGGGCTTGCCAGCACACCCCATCGCTCACCCCCAATCCCAAACCTTCCACCGAGCAGAGAGAGGGCCTGCTAACCTGCTCTCCCCACACTGACCAGATCTCGGTCATCACCCGTGCCAGGGCTGAGCCAAGGCCCTGAACTGAGGCCAACCCATCCCACCGAGTGATTGGTCAATCACAGTTAGCTCGAATAAATGTTTATTCTCTCTCTCTCTCTCTCCTCCCTCAGGCGCAGAATTTCCGAACATTTAGCCTTAGTGCGCCCTTTGCCAAGGTAGGAATGTACCCCTGAAATTCCCGGTCTAGGCCCAACAGATCGGCTTGGCGTAGATGAATCAGTCAGTTAACCAGCCGGGTTCTTCATTATATGTATGTATGTATGTATGTATGTATGTATGTATGTATGTATGTATGTATGTATGTATGTATGTATGTATGTATGTATGTATGTATGTATGTATGTATGTATGTATGTATGTAAGAACGCAAGCATGTGTGAATGCATGTATGAATGCATGTATGTATGTATGCATGCATGTATGTAGGTTGTATGCATGTATGTGTATTTGAAATTTGTTTAGCATAGGTACAGTTTGCAGCACATACAAACTCTGCATCTCGTTTTTTCGTCTTTCGCATTGAGACCTTTCGTATGTGAGAAAATACCTTGCATTCTGTAATGTGTTCGTTACTCAATACCGTTCCCGAAAGCTACGCAATAAGACAGGAACATAAAAGATGTCAGAGGCTTCGCTGGTGCCCACTGTACGTGGAGTAGTTATCCGGGTAGCGGTGGTCACGATATGAGGGGAGAGACTACGCCCAGCGCCCAGACGAGGGCGGCCAGGGAAAAGAAAAGTGGCCTGGAAACCGGGCAGCTGCCGAAGACTTGGACTGATGGCTCCGGGCCCGTGGCCGAGCGTTGGGGAAACATCACGCCTGTTCCGCGAGCAGGGCGCGGTCGGTGGCGATGGCGGAGAAGGGGTTTTTAGGCAAGGAACACAGCCGGCCGTGGGGCTATTAGTGGGTCCCCTGCACTTGTGTACACGCGCACACATTCATGGTAAGTCCTGCTCCTGCGGCGGCCTTCGGGCCGGGAAATATGAGGTTACGCGTCGCGGATGAACGGCAGAGTGCATTACGTCTCACTTCGTGCTGGGGAGCCGCGAAAAGGGCTACAACTGGGCCGCGAGAATGGCAGGTATTGAGCTATAGAATAGCCAAGTGACGCTTGAAAGTGGCCATCGATACAAAATGCAACTTTTTTCGGTTTGAAAAAACTAGCCCCTGGTAACGCACTCAACTTCATTCCAGCCCCGAAAAAAGGGAAGAAATAATGGAAAACTATAAAATTTGGCGGTACAGTGACGCACTGAGCGACGTAATATGTGCTGGCGCTAAAAACGTATCAGTTTGTAACTGCACCGTAGCATTCGAGTGGTGCGATCAAACGGAACTAGAGGTTTTACCATAATATGCCAGTCATGCTTTTTGGCGGTGGCTTTGATCGGCCGCCGCCAATGGTGTAATCAAGAACCTGTGACGTCATACAGGCGACGTCCAGTACGTGGCTGGGGAGTCGCCACTGTTTCATCTGTTTTCACTAAAATCTGGATTATTTGTTTCAAGGTCGCGATAAAATTGCCATCGACGTTATCGGAGCAAGTCAACTTTTTATTGAACAAAACTTGTACTCTCTCTTCATGGCCCCTTAAGGTGGAATCAACTGATCACAGTCCCATGGGACTTACGAATTCATCACCCACGGGCTTCCAAACCATCGTGTACCAATACGGAAAGTTCTACAAAACCATAGAAATGTTCTTAACCGCCTATAGTTTGCTTCTTTTTGAAATACATCACTTCTTTAATCAAATAAAAAATAAACAAGAAACATATTTTTGTTTATCTAGCTTTCACTAGCTGGCGCTAGCGGTCTATTAAGCGAGATTTTTACGCATTTATTTCAGTACAGAAGGGACATATTTCTATAATAAGCAAACTAGGCCGTTTTGAACACTTCCACGTACTTGTAAAACTTTTCATATTGTTGCCGGATCCTTCCGAAGCCCATGGCTTATGAAGTAGTAAGTCCAATAGGAATACTAGCAGGTGAGCCCCCTTAAAATTCTACGTTCTGTATGGTCACGGTGCAGGGGGTTCGTTGCAACAAGCCCTAACGCCGTATGTGGCCGAAGTGCAGAGAATGGGAGAAGAAGCGACATAACAGGGGTATGCTACATTTTGAGGATGAAGCAGATGTGCAACACTCAAATCGGGCCTTCCAAAAATTGCGCCTGGAAAGAAGAAATTGCCCTCTCTCGCAGCTCATTTTAAAGGGTTCCGTAGTCTTGGTTTGCCTTGTTAAAGCCGCTTACAGTCATTGGGAGAACTGGATAGCTGTAGAATGGAAACTAAATAAGGTTGAGGCGATACAAGATATTTGAACCGATTGGGCAACTACAGAGTTACAAAAAGCCTATAGATGTCGTAAAGGCAAGTAGAAGCTACGTGTACTGTTGCGAAGGGTATTAGAGGTTGTATTAATATTGACGGTCGCCTTTATTTAAAAATAACCCAACAAGCGCAAGGCGGGTGTGCAGACTAAAGTCTGCGATGTCTGACGAGGCTTCTGTATCTCTCTTTTTAAACAACACCACCTCATAGATATTTTCACCTGCACCGAGTCATTAGCCACTGATCAAGTTTAGAGTTTAAAGAGGGCAGTTTTTCCGGGCTATTTAAAAAAGAGGAAAATTTAACGATATCAACGAGTTCAATTTACATACTAGATTAACGATTACACATATTGGAATTGCTACCGAGAGTCGGATAAGAAGTTGATGTCTGGGACGAAACATCTGGCGGGAGGAATTAGATATGAAAATTGAGGAGGGAGGGGCATACGAAATGATTTTTTAGTGAAAAGACGAATACACAACCGATGCGTCCTGCCGCTTGTGACATATGGGAGAGAAAGCTTGGTGCCTTAATTAGCACAACTTGAAAGCAAACTTGAAGTCGGTTTAGCGGGTTAAATGTGAAGAAGAATGATAGAAGTCGCGTTAAGGTATAGGAAAGAGCTTACTGGATCAGGGAACGAACTCGAGTAGTAGAAGATCTGATAGGTTCAAATAAAGAAAAAAAATGGACTTGGACTGGCAATGTTAGTGAGGTGAAATGAAAACCGGTGGACCACCAGGTTGACAGAGGGAGTACCGAGAGACGGGTCCAGAAGAAGGGCAAGGCAAATAACCCAACGGAGAGAAGAAAAAAATTAGCAGTGGCTTAGCTCGGCTATGCCAGGATATACGTAGCGTGAGCTAAAGTTCAGCAATCCAGTCCAGTTCAATCCAATCCAGTCCAGTCCAGTCCAGTCCAGTCACTGCTCCTCACGCATGCGCAGCACGGCTCTCCAGGAGCCACGCGAAACGGCTATCAAGCGGCTCCGGCGCAGCGTCAGACTTGGCTACTGCGCAACGGAGGCGCACAGCTGGGCACGCGCCGGTGCCCAGCTGCGCGTCCGCCGCGGCTATGACGTCACTACTCTGGAATCCGCAGACCGGCGAATGTGCAGACCCTGTTCTCTACACACCCGTACTCCAATCCAATACAATCCAATTTAATTCTATCCAATCCAATCTAATCCAATGCTCCTCGCGCTTGCGCAGCACGGCCCTTCAGGGTCCACGCGAAATTGCTCAACCTCGGCCAGTGTAGCTTACGCTACAATAAGTAAATTCGCGGGCAAAGAATGGACTCGGGCAGTGCAGGACAGCAGCGGCTGGAGGTCGATGGAAGAGGCCTTCGTCCTGCAGGGGACCTAAGTAGGCTGTTGATGATGGTGGTAATGATGATGATGATGATGATTATGATGAATACTTGATTTGTACTGTGCAAAATGGGGTAGTTAGGTGTGCATAGGAGAGGAGAAAGAGGAAACATTTACTTCGAAGGAAGGCTCCAAGCCCGGTTGTAAGAAGAGCTTGAGAGAGTGGACCGGACGTACTCTAGTGCCTTCATGCGAAGGGAGCTTGATGGGTGTCCTGGATGACTTTGGGGCGCTGGTTTGGTGCGGGGAGTGGGCTCACCGATTTAGACGGCTATCGGTAAACCCCTTTGGCTGGAAAGTTGTGCAACGAGTGTGAAGGCATTGGTGTCGACGGCATAAGGGTTATTTGTAAGCGGTGAGAATTTGCGTTAACCAGGGAATCGGGGTCAAAATAAAACGAGGGCGTGCATATTGGCTTTGGTGGCCTTGAGGTATTGGAGGCTTCCCAGGGGTGGGCCGAGGGAAGTACCATCACCAGGAAGATTAATGGACACAGCTGGCTTTGGGGATGCTCTCACTGATGAAGCCTTTTGAAGATCTGTGAAATTCCGGAAGACACGTGAGGAAGCCAGGCGGAGTTGGGTTTTCATTCTGTAATTACAATGCCCAAATTACTCATGTAGGCTTAGTGCATTCCCTACCACCCGTATCTGAGTCAAATCGCACAATGTGCTTGATTGACTCATTTCATTCATTTCTTTTTATTGCCTTCATTTTACTTTATTTCCACTTCAAGCATGCAAGGTAAAACAAAACTGCTTGGACTCATAGCCACAAGCTAAGCTATAGGATCCACCGTAGCGATACCAGACATTGTGACGACATACAGAACACAAGCTGACAACATCGCATGCATAGAAAAAAGAAACATTAGGGCATTATACAATAATATATATTCACACACTCAAACACGCGTAAAATAACCCAGATATTCAATTTTCACACGCAAACATAAAGAAATTCAACGAAGAATAACAACATGGAGTAAGCGTTCGCTGGACTTAAGGATACTTGAAGATAAATTACGAGTCATAGTTCCTATTTTAGGAGTATCTGCCAGTCACGAAGTAACTTAATGAATGAGGGCAAGATGTTTTCATTATTTGGTGGGGAAAGTCACTAGCCGATTTTTTGTACTGGGGTAAACTGCTCCATTTTTGGTATGGATGAACTCTAGTCGTTGTTCTCCATATTCGGCAAGTCCTCAGGGTGGTTCCCGTGAAGTTCATGACTTGGTAAACTTTCACTTCAACTCCCTCACTTTTATCCTCTTTGTGCAGTCGGCCATCTTGTCTACCAGCTCTCGTTTACGTCTCCGTAGACAATACCGGATTTGGGATCTATCGACTCAAGTAGTGCTTTCGCTTTAAAATGCCTGGCACATTGGCAAAGGGCGGACACTGCTTGGGCGAGAGGAAAATAGCAGAAGACACAAAGAAAGCTCAAACCAGTTAACGTAAACTATTATTAATTACTTAGGAAATATGTGCACCGCACATTTCAGATAAGGAAAAAACAACGGAGTGGCCTTGCCACATGAGTTACATTCACGTTATAACAAAGTTTCGGTGGAAACGCCTCCTTGAGCTGCATTTCGCTAGTTCTCTCTTATTTCCTTTCGTCTTGCCATGTATTTTCTTAGTTTTTTTTTCGGTTTCTGATGACTGCAAGGCTCCGCCATTCAAGGGCTACGTGACTTTGGTAGGACGTACTTTTGGTCCTGTTTCAATAACAACATAAGCGATCTCGTCATCACATCATCATCTGGGCTCGGGGTCCTCGAACTTCATGAATTAAATCGTTTCGCTTCACAACCTCTATCACAAGTACAATCATGTTGGCAGCCTTCAATGATTCATAGGCCATGTTGAAGCCTTAATACACGAGTTTTAACCCAGGCCACCAGCCATACTACCCTTTGTACGGTGTGAAACATTCGAGGACTAAGCGGGCGTCCCGTCTGAACAAGTGCTTCAATGCGGACATAAGTTACAGTAGCTGTCAATAAACCTCAAACGCAAAGCCGCGCCGAACGCAATTAAGCTCGAAGTCTTTTTAGACCGAGGCGCCCAAGTCGCCCTCTCACAGTAGCACTCTATTTCCGCAGCATCCTTCGCCGCTCCGTACGTCTGCCTCCCCGTTCGGGACGGCCACTTGGCTGATTGCACGCGCGCACACTTGCGGGCGCAGGCTGCTTCAGTGCATCGGAAAGAAGCGCGCCGGCCGAATTGAGAGCTCAAACACAAAACGGTCAGGGTCGAGGGTGGCGGCCGAGAAGTTTATTTCACGCGTTCATAGCGCGAAGCGAGTCCTCCCTCCGATTGCGGCGCGTAGGTCCGCAGAGGGGCGCCACCACCACCGGAGTGGGTGCACCCATGACTGCCGAGGAAACGGAAGGAGCGGCGTTCCGCCTGAGGTCGCGCGTGGCCCGCCACGGTTCGGCTCTGGGCAAAAGCGACCCGGAGCATGCATCTATCCGCGCATAAAAGGAGCTGGCAGGTGCCTCTGATGAAGGCACCACCGCCGCCGCTGGGTGACGAAAATAAAAAGAGGCATGAATGCGCGGTGGGGGCTGCGCAGCGCTGAGCCGCCGGGTCGTTCGTCGCCGCCAGTGCACACACACACACAGACAGACATCTCAGCAGAAGGCCGCCTTCTTCACGAATATAGGCGCGAGGAAGAAGAAAAAGCAGCGCAGACGTGATTGACCACTCCATCTATGTCAGGGGCCCGTGGACGGTAACAAAAGGATCCAAAATGTCTTCCGATACGCCGTTGATGGGAGGACCTTTGACGTATGCTCGCATCTTCTCTGGCGTCTCGTCTTTCGTTGCTTCGATTCTTGCAGCCATGCTCGGTTGTGTGTGTGTGTATGTGTGTGTGATTGTGTGTCCGATGCGCGGCTTGCCGGCCTGCGCTTCTTCTTTTCGTTTGGTCCGGGGCAGCAGTTGCAGACTCTCCGGCTCTCCGCCGGCATGCAGCGTTTGGGGTCGTAGCTGGGCTGCTTTCGGTGCTCCCTTTCTGGCTCGTGCAGGTGAGAGAAGAAGATGCCACGACTGACCATCGTCGCCTGTAACCTACCGAAGGCCCCGACGGCACTTCAGCCGTAGCGGAAATCGCGCAAGAGCGCAGAAGTGGGGAGATGAGAGCCGAAAACTTGATTTGATGGAGTGCGCATTGATCAGCTGCTCTTGTATGAACAGTGGAGGAGAAGAGTAGATCCCGGCAGCATCTTCCTCATCCGGTGGCAATGTCTCAACGGAGCGCACGTGCCTTCGCGCGTCTCCTATTCACGTCGCCCGCTCACCTCTTACAGGTGATTGGAAAGATGCTCCGTGATGGCAGTGCGATTGCCGCTTTTCTTCTCGGTGAATGCTCGACGTTCGTGCGCCTCTTCTTTTTTTGTTGTTGTTCTTACCTTAGTGTTCGTACCTGCACCGACCTGTACGCGATGAAGACGTCGATTCTGGACGCGCAGCACGCGAACGCAGCGCCTTTGTCCTGTTCTTGCTTGTTTCTCGCGAGCCACTGACTTCTCTTGCCCAAGAATTTTATTTAGCGCTGGTGGGTCGTCGGATTATTATCAGCGCAGGGTGAGGCACTTCGCAGGAGTTGCTTCTTTTGCAATCTTGAGCTGGGTTCCGAGGGCTGAAGCCTCGAATAGTGCAGTAGTCCGGGCTTATTGGTACATACATGCAGTTCAAAAACAGTGCTTTTGATAGCTTTGAAGCTCTACTATTAATAGTGCCCTTTATGACGGCTGACGTATAACGTATAACTTGGCTGACATTTATGGCGGGACACTGAAACTTGCAAAGAGGTCGTAGTTTTATCGTCTGAACAGAGCGACTGTGAGATCGACAGTGAGTGACATAGAGCGAGAGAGAGAGGGAAAATATGCGCACGCGTACGCGAGCACACACACACACAGTAATGTATACTATATATATATATATATATAATATATATATATATATATATATATATATATATATATATATATCTATATTATATATATATATATATAATTATGCCTAGAAATAGTGAATGCTGGATTCTCAAAGCCATAACTTACCCTAGTAGACCCGCAGCCTTGAATTAGAATAGAACCTTCCTACCTGCTACATATCCACGGATTCTCGCGCAAGGGATTTTCAGCTAGCCGCGATAATTTAAAGGCTATCTGCTATCTTCCCTAACCATGGCTTTACATTCAAGGAGGAACCTTTTTCAATCATCTAGGAAGACTGGGTGCACCTAAGCGTGTCTCCTCACCTGGAAAAATCTGCACGATTTCAGAGCGCTCTCCCTTCATAGCACGGCGCCTGCATATGAATAGATTCGCAAGTCAAAGCTCCGCTTCCTCCTATTGTAACCTTCAGAAGCGCAGGCCGCAGCGCATTTCTTCATTAACTCCGTTTTATTCTCGCTGACTTCACCTGTCATCGCCTCCCTGAGTTGAGAAGCCGACCCAACACCCAAGTTACTTCGAACAATGGCGCAGCGCTCCTGGTCGCCTTGAAAGAGGAGTCGCGAAGAAGACAAATAAACAGCGAGAAGCCTTGTCGGGAAACAGAGAGAGGAGCCTTGCAGTTGGTACTGAAAAAAGAAAGGAAAACATCAAGTAGAGGTGTCGGGGTCCCGAGTGCCTGCTTGTTCGGGTGCTGGGAAAGAAGGCGTGCGAGCAGACGAGTAAATTAAAGTTCGCCGCGATTTCGCGCTTGTCACTCTACACGGCAGCGCCTTTTTGCGGTTCGCTGGCAGCCCGATTCGGGAAGCAAGAATCTGTCTTGCAAGACCCCTCTTCCGCAAAAAGCTCATTCAGCAATGCGCAACCAGTCTGGTTTCCTTCATGGGTCATCGCTGTCTTCTTTCTTTCAATTTTTAATCGCATAGTTCGAAAATCCTCGGTTGTTGTTGGTTCAAGATTGCTGTGTCGAATACCCGCGGGTAGCTGCGCGGAAGCACGCCCTCTTGCTTGCCCGATGTCGACAGATTCGAGTGTTGAGGCATTTCGATCCTGTTTTCTTTTGCATTCTTTTCAACTGTACGTCCTTACCCCTATCTGGTCCCGGTTCCTTATATAGGCGTGGTAGGGCTATATGCATCGCAATACTTGCTGCCTATAGACGCACCTCACGTCTGTCTCTTTTTCTCGTCGTATTAGAAGAATTGCACAGGTAATAAGAAGGGTTGGCATGCGCTAAACCGACCGGAAGTTACGCGCTCTGTCGGAAATAACGTCCGCTGGACCCTACGACCAACGTGAAAAACAACTACAACACCCCCCCCCCCCCCAAAAAAAAAAAAAAACGCATTTGTGCTCCTGTCGTAGTCTCCTTTAAAATTTAGCGGAGACCTAATATAAATGCGAAGGCCTCAGGATCCCAAAAAATGCTGTGGCGACAATGCCGACCTTCGCAGCAACGTCCTCCAATCGCATTGAATGCTTTCAAATGAAGCTTGTGATTTGTAAAACTCAAAGGGCATAATTAACACATATGCCCGCAGCAATAAATTGGTCAGAGACATACCGGGCGGCCAACGTACTCTTACACGCCCTCCGTAGAACAAGCCAAGCTATCCGTGCGCGTTCAGGCTAACGAACCGCGGAAAAACACGCCCACGTTGCCGCTATCATTATGCGCTTAACAACGCTGAGTTGTTTCAGCACGTACCACCGTCTCTGTTACCATAAAGCTCTCTCCGAATAGAAGGGTTGCCAAAAGCCGCTGGACGCTGCAACCGTAACCAGACCTCCGGTGTGCATCGAGTGAACGGTGAAGTGTCCTCATTAGGAGCGTGTCAACTTTGCTTCGTGCTCCCCTCTCCCACTCCACGCACACAACAGATCCAACAGGCCTGTTATTTCTGACAGGTGATCATGTATACACGTATGTCTTTGCCCATGGCCAAATCCCTTCAATCACTGGGTGCGTGCGTCGGAGGCTGGAATTATGTGTCACCCGAACGGTCCCTCATTGTCCGCCAACAACCCCCCGACTGATGCGGTTGTTATGGCCCCCGTGTCGGGCCATAGCAGCATCTTTCATTCACTTCTGCTTGGTGACCGGGCGATGTGGGCATCAAAACTGGATCCCCTCCTCACCGACAGCCTCCTCACACTTCTTTGCTACAAAGGTTAATAAATTCTGCACTGGTTCATCACTTGTTCAACCACTGTCAGATCTGCAGCCTTACACCGGCTCATCTTGCTCAAGCGCCCACCGCCTCTTCTTTCCCCCGGCGTTCGCCATTATGGCAATCCGCGTCCATCTCCTCTTGCCAGCACTACGGTTCTCGAAAATCGTACGGTTGCAGGCACGCTTTCCCATCACCGCTGTAAGAGAAGAAGTGTAGAAGGCAATGTAGCCACGTCCGCCAGCCAGAAAGGGTAGACGTCGCACAGGTACCATTATTGAGCTAGCTAGAAAAACGTCGCCGTCGCGGTGGTCGACAACAGGAAGGCCAGTCATCTAGCGAAAGAAGAACAGCGGGGAGCAGTCCGGATGCGCTGGTCCGCATACGTCGATGACGAGCGCCGCGCGCTCACTTGGCTGTGACGCCTCTCTTCCCGCGGTCCCCTTCCAGCCCAGCTTGCTTGGAAAGAAGGGTGAATGAAGTAAAGAAAAAAAAAAACCCACCGACTTCTCCCAATTAGGCGAGGATTTGGGGACCAATCTAATTGGACACGGGAGCCAGCTGCATGTGCGTGCCAACGACCGGCTCGAGGCTTTGTGCGTGCACGAGAGCCACCGCCGTTAGGTCGGCAGAACCGCCGGGAAAGAAAGCTCCCCGTGTCCTCTCGGCTTCATCGTACAGATCTCCCAACGACGCTCCGTTTTCTTGTCAGTTGATCTCGCGGACAGACTCGTTTCCTCCCTCCACCCGTCGATGGAGGGAGGTATGGAGGGATGAACGGGGGAAGAAAGGATGAAGCAGTCGAGCGAGCGACAGCTCGCTTTTTCCGCCCCTTTTCTTCCCGCCCGATAACCCTTTCCGTGGCCTCACTCGACGCTCGGAAACTGCCTTCGCGGCGGCGATCAACTGACTGCGCACCCGTTCGGGCGCGATGAGGGACAACGGGTCCTTTTTCCGTTTCGTCTCTCCTCCCCCGACGTTTCTGCCGGCGGGCGCTGCGGGAGGTCGGGTTTCGAGTGTCCAGCTATGCAGTGATTTTATTCTCGTACGTGGGGTCCCCGTCAACGTCTTCCGGCTTGGTGCGTCAGTTTTTGTCGGCCATTGGGGTTCGTCTTTGTGAAAACCAGGACGACGGCGCTAGCGCTAAAGCCCCAGTTTCGACTGAAAAAAATATTTTCCTTTTTTTGTTGGTAGAGTAGGTACCAGACAATACAACAAAAATTCGCACACTTCACAGAAGGAACAGCAAAATGATGCAAACAACAAACGGTAGAAATGGTACAAACAAGAAAGTGATTGCACCTTTGAGCTGGCTATCGCTTGATCGCAGTGGCGAACAATTCAGTCGGAAAATTTCGGTCCTCATGTTTCTCCCAATTTCTGCTCTCCTTCTGAGGCGAGGAGCCACAAACCTTCCACTGTGGAGGAGGGATGAAGCACGCGTCAGCATCTGCTCCTTTGTGGGAAAAAGGGTGTAATTGAATTTTTTTGGTTGCCGGATGAAATATTCTTGTCTTAAAAAAAATAACTAAATTTCCTTGTCTACCATGTTACTGCGAGCTCATAAGCGATATCGGGTAGCCTTGGGAGTACTCCTTCCGTTATTTTACCTTAGTCATGGAGGTCACTATTCATTTACCCGAAATTTTAGTTCTGTTATACTACTGGGTGCAAACGTACGTAGGTGTCGTCCTAAAAGTGTAGTAGTGTGTGCTATTTTGTTGTTACGATTGATAGATATTTTCTTAGCTTAGAAGAGGCCGAAATAATCACACAGGAAAGGCCTTGTGTCCTATGTCGTCCGCATACACGGAAAATTCAAGTGTACCACAAAGGGACGTATTATAATTTACATAAATCAAAGACAGTGGTTGACCCAACTTCTCGCCGTGAGGCTCAAATTTCCGTGGAGCATTTTTTCACGGGAGACGTAATCTAACCGTACGATCTGCAGTCGAGTATTCGAAGAGCTTGTTTGTGGATCGCAAGCGAGCCTGCGTAATTCGTATTTTTCACATTTTTAAAATTCTATTTATTGATCAATCATGTCGACAGTCTTTTTGAAATATGCGAATACTCCGATTGTAACTTTGCGTTCTTCCATGGTAGTGGTTTTTTTTTGTATTTATATTTACTAGCGCTTTTTCCGTCGGTATTCTGTTTTCAAAGCTGTACGCAAATTTTCATACTTATTCATGCTTATTGCAAGATGTCAACAGCGTATGAAATATTACACCCTAGAAAAACTTGCTGTAACCTCAAGAAATGGGTAATGACATATACTTAAATATTTCGTGAATCAAAGCCATTGATAATTTATGAGATCAGGGCAAGTTCAAGGGGCTGAAAGAATACGGCATGGGAGCATGCTTGCAACTGCGAAAGATGCGTCTGAAATAACACCGCGTATCCAAGAACAGTTAATTTAAAAAATGCCGCACAGTTATCAGCGGCGATTGATCAAAAGTGCAACTCATTTGTGAAAAAAAAACAAAAAAAAAACACTGATACATCACTGACACGTACAGGTTCTGTTTAACAAAATACGCGTCCGCGAACCATGTATCTGTTTTATCTATTTGGCACAAGAACGCGCGGGCAATTTTTGAAATCATATGTCTAATGTCTGAGTGAGCCCCGATTCCGTCTTTCTTGCCGTTTCGAGTAAGCCTACTTTTGACCTGCAACTGTAACCTTCGCACCTTGATCAAAGCGCACTGCTACCGTTCCCAAGGCGGCGGGTGATTGCACTTATTCGCCAAGAAAGCTGCGAAGGTCCGAAACATGGCAAGCGATAACCGACCAGACGATTTTTAACCGAATAAAACGGGCGTGTTATTCTACAACTGCCGGTAATTATTATTTGGTTACATAGTAGTAGTAGTAGCAGTAGTACTTGTAGTAAAAAATGTTTTATTGAGCCGATAAAGTGAGAGTGGTTCCGTATTCCAGGAAGCCATGGGATGAGCGGGCAGCCTTCGCTCTGGAGGTCAAAAGTGTCTCGACATCCAGATCGCTGCTGGTCACCATGTTCTCCCAGGGTGTGAATGGGGGGTGGGAATGGGGGATGGAAGAAGGGGGAGGTTGGAGTTGTGCATGTACTCTAATATGATGTGAGGAAGAGTTCCGGGTTTTCAACAGAACTTTCATTCGGCAAGAGATTTGGGTTGGCCAGGACTGGGTGAGGGAAGGTATTGCCCTGTAGTCGGCGAAGTAGTGATTCTTTTTCTTTCGACAGCTTAGGATGGGAGGAGAAAAGTGCTGTCTTTCGGAGGGGTAATATTGAATGATATCTTGGAAAGTAACTAGAGGGACGGACGGTGCGGTCTCCTCAGTAGTCTGGAGGGGCAGGGCGCAGGATTGATGATGAGCAAAGTTATTGCCCATCAGTGAGGAATGCCAAGGGGTCCAGATGAGGGTGTCGGCAGGGTTGATGCTGCGACAGTAGCTTCAAAGTTGAGCGGGCCACCCTCACGGCTAACCCGCAATCAAAGGTCGCCAGGCACATGCTCGCTGCTAGAGAAGCAGTTGTTTCTGTTTTCTACCGTGATCAACGTGCGTCCTGCAGTGTACAGAATCTGAGTGAGCCGCGCGAATAAATGTGCAGTTCACACTAGCAATGGTTTGTCTCTCCACCACCCGAAGCCGACTGTCTGGTCTCTTGGGAGAGGGGTATAAAGCCACAAGAGTAATGTCAGTGATCAACTTTACTCACTTTCTGTCAGCATGTGCAAATGTTCATAAAAGGTAGAAAATATGTCATTACATACGTCGGATATGTCGAGCCGGGAACATTGAATGCTTCGGATGCCACTCCTGGAAATTCGTGGTTGCGAACGCGTGAAATTTTGCTATTGGAGCCATTTCGGCGCGCGTCTGAGGAGATAGTATACGAGACCCCCCACCGCTGTGGGGGAATTTCTATATAACTAGCATTGCCCTGTGTAGCTTTAATATTGTTGTGGTCCTCTCGAAACACGAACACAAATACCATCAGCGTAAACAGAAATGCGGAGAACTGGGGGCAATACGTGTGTGACACGTGGGATGTATACGTTAAACAGTGCTGGCCTCACAATGCTACATTGAGGGACACCTTGCGTAAAGGCATGCCGCGTTGTTTCCACCGCCTTTTATGGCCGCTGTAGGCATACAGATTATGCGGGTAATTCCTGATCCCGCTGTGCATACGACACTTATCATAACCCTACGAACAGTATCTGCCTTCGTACTGTCACGTTAGAAACATTCTGCAAAGATGCCTCTATGTTCAAGAAAACACCTACGAAGAAATGTTCCGTAGCTTTTTGATGTGATTATCACCTTGTCAATGATGTTCCTTCTTTCCCCGAGGCCTGACACCTAGCGGGTACACATCTGAGATTTCACAGCTCTTCAGAATCCGCTGCAGCTTTTTTAAAGAGCACTCTCCAGGAAAACTCCAAACAAACTGCACACACAATAGTGCCAGGGCCATGTTCGGTCAGTGCTCCCACAATATCATCGAAAGGCGCTATAATCATGCAGTAGTATCATGGAACGTTCACGATTGCCCCAGGTACACGAAATCCTGAGATGAGCTTAATCTCGTGCGTGTATATCTATGTTCAAGATCGGACACTTCGCAACCCTTGTGGCCACAGCAGGCTCAACCCAATTAGTCTGAGATTCGTCTCGGGGCGCTAACAGCGAGCTACCACAGGGATCGAGGTGGAGCTAATTGCGAAAAGTGGGGAGAAGCACTGGAGAAGGGATCACTTCACGCGGTCTCCAGCAGCCCTTTGGGGCAGAGCGAAAATCCGTAGCTGAGCTCTTGTCCCCACGGGGAATCCCAATCCCGGATCACGCTGCCCGGTTCAGTGCAAGTATACATCCGCGGCTTCTCCTAGAGGCTGCGGCTACCTTCCTCTTGCCACCTTTTTTGTCTTAAACTCTGCTCTTGGCACGTCGCCGGTGGCTCCCGTCCCACTGTGCTCTATCCGTACACATCTAAAGCTTGCTGGTTGAGTTATCGGTTTCTTCAAGTAAAACACAATCCCCCATTTCTTGTTGATTCCAAAAACAAGTAGCAAAAAAGATTAAATACATTCTGGACCCCGTCCGAGAAACCTCAGTAACCTTGGTGTAGTGACGCTGGCCCGTCGTTTTCTTAGCATCGCAATCGTGCACAGCAGAGCGTACAGTGGCAGTGTGGGAGTATTTACGCAGTCGGCACGGTCTGCTTTGCAGTCGACGCACGCAGTTCAGGAACGGTCTCGGCCCCTGATAGCGCCGTGAATCAGTCGGATGTAACACTACATATTGACAGGTGCTGATTGCGATTATAAAAACCTGCAATAAAATGCCAATGACGCGTACTTCCGCACAGAGAAATCCCTGGCCACGTTTGCGAACGTAGGAATTTTTAAAACACTGCACGCACTTAGAAACGTCTTTTCCGTGATGCTAAAATACAAACGTTGTTCAAGCAAAAAAATGCACTGTGTCTTTACCTGAGAATCGACAGTAGAGATGAGAGAAACATCAAAGGCGCAGGACTATGAGGTCTCGCTTGAGGAACGTCGCCATGACCGCAGTGGAGCAATGACGGGAAATTTGACGACGAGAACGGACCCCATGGACAAAAAGTTTCGAATCCATTTGGAAACCCCGCCACCATTGTTGACCTACTCGGAAGAGAGAGAGAGGGAAAGGTGCAGGGAGGGGGAAAAGGGAGAGTTTGTGTAATTTTTTTTTTGTAGAGAAGAGGCTGATGCTAAGGCCTTCGCCCCGTGAAAGGCATCCCTAGTCCGGGATTCCTTGACATCGACTGAGTGATCTTGCTTGAGCTTCTCGAATGGGCAGCGTTGTTATATCTTTCTTTCACAACTGATTAAAAATGAGCAGAGCCACGTTTTAACGTCTTTTGATGCTGACCGCATGTTAGACGGTTGTATCACATTCCCTTCGGAAGCACAATTGTGACGGAAGCACGATGATGGCATTTTATCTCCACTTTTTTTTCTAAGTCTGTGCATCTGTTTCAATGCCCTACCGCATTCTCCCCTTTGCTTTCTGAGGCATTCCTGACAGCCAACCCTAATTTCTCTCTTAATTCATCAAGGCCCTCATTTCCCATTCTGATTCTGTACATGCGTAGCGAGGACCTCTGTTCTAGAAGTCTTGGTGCCATAAGTAGCTTAAGAGGGTTCAACGCTGGCCGACCACTCTCTACACGCCGTAGACACTCGAGTCACGGCCCGGGAGTCAAAAACAAGGTCCCCTTCGACCCGAGTAGTCTGAGTAGCGCTGGCTACCACCCCCAAGCACAGGAAACAAAATACCTAACATAAATACCAGAAAGTGAAGGGGAAATATAGCCCCGCCGGTAGCGTAGTGGTTACCGCACCAGACGCGTATTCTGAAGGTCGTGAGTTCGGATCCCACCCGGCGGGCATTTCATCTCCACTTTCTTTCTGGTTTTCAAAAAAATTCTTTACCTGTTTCAATATCCTACCAAATTCTCCCCTTTGCTTTGCGAGGCATTGAGTCATCGGTCTTTACCATCGACCTCGCAGAAGGCGACGAAAGCCCATTTACGTTTCCGGCGCGAAATGAACTTGCATGAAGGACTATAGTGTCCGAAACGGGACTAGAGTGCGCGCCTTCCCACTCCTATGTCTTCCTATGTTTCCCGCCCTCTCTTTTATACCCTGACCCCATTCTCCCAGCGCAGGATAGTAAACCGGGCTCTACACCTGGTTAACCTGACGCTCTCTCCGTCCTTTCTTGTTCCTTCTTGACTGCGAGCCCTTATTTCTGTTTTAATTCAACGAGCCCCTCATATCCCATTCTGATTCGCTACATACACGCATACATATACATACATACATACATACATACATACATACATACATACATACATACATACATACATACATACATACATACATACATACATACATACATACATACATACATACACATACATACATACATACATACATACATACATACATACATACATACATACATACATACATACATACATACAAAATACATACAAAACATACATAACACATATATACATACACAACAGACAGACAGAGACAGACAGACAAACATTTCGGATTTTAATAGCTCGAAAAAGACTACCGTATTAGAAAACCTCTCCGCAAGTAGTGGATAGTAAGCACAGGATCTACGGTCGGTGCAAAGCTACAGATGTAATATACGGGTCAGTTAAGTCGTTTCCAGGGACAAACAACCACTTGTTTGACTACATCCTTAACTCACTGCATCGCAAACTGGACCACATTCACTACGAACTTGAGCGTACCACGGCTAAGCTTTCTGTGGGGCTGTCCGTGTCCGGTCTCTTGGAAGCATCTCCTTGGGCCCTGGCTTACAACAGGCATTGCAAGTCGCGCAACAAAGGTGCTCCTAACGTTCCTCCGGTGCACTGGACTCGACAGTGAGCTATGAAATCTCTGAAAAATGACTATATCGCCTGATTGTGTGTGTGTGTTTTTCGTGTGCACCTGTGTGTTTTAGCATTTATGTATAAATGAGTGTTCTTTTCATATATTTTCATCACACGTTCACCCCCATTTGGTGTCGCAAGTCGCGCGCCTAGCCTGGCAGACCTCACTTGCCCATTAAATATGTTTCTCTCTTTCTCTGTAGATTTCTTGATTTTTATGCGAAAGTAATAGTCATAAATGCAGGTTTTTGTGTCGAGTTGAAATAATGATTAGGGGTATAATTTTGGTTTCCTTAGTATATCTGTATACCTCTAGCACATTTTGGAAAGCGAACCTTAATACAAGACCTGGTTGGGCAGGAAAGCGGTAGATGGGAAAAATAAAGAAGGAAATAGCAACGTCCGCATGCGGTTATGGCGTTTGTCAAGTGAAAATAGCAAACCCTTCAAATGTACAACGTAAGGCTACATTCCTTACACCTTTAAAGAGTGAAGTTTTGGCGAGCGACAACCATAATCCCCGAACGTGCTGCGTGCATCGGTGGCGTCACTTCCGGATCGTTAACTGCAATGACCGCCACCCACGAAGCGGAATTACGCTGCTCTCTGTGTTTCGTACGCGGGAAGGTCGCACGCGATTCTGTCGGATAAAGACACCTCGCTATCTACAGCATCAAGCCACGTACGGCAACCCCGGAATGAGAAGCCTCGCGACCTGAACTCCGCTCAGATACGCTTCCGCTCGGCGTGTGCGCCAGACGCCGGAACCTTTTTTCCCCCTCTCTAGGCCGACCCAAAATACTCGCCGAACAATGAACCCGGCCGTATGCGAGGCAGTCTATGAGGAGGATCTGTTGATCCCTCCCGTTCCTCCACAGGCCCCTAGGGGGAACACGTTAAAATGTATTTTTCCGGACCGCTGGCCCTGAAAGTATATCAACTGCCGAGCAATGTATCCAAACCCACTCTTCTGTTACAACCAGAAACACGCATGCGGAGCGCAGTCGCGAACAAGAGCGAAAAAAAAGGGAACTGAGCTGGAGGGGAGCCTAGTGCCTCGGGCAACGAGGAAAGAATAGCGAAGGGAAACACGGAGAGGGGGGCTGAAGAAAGGGGGTCTTGCAGCGACGCCTGGTGTGCGGTTTCAGGGGGTGGCGCGACATGCAGTGGTCAAGTGTAGCGTGAAGAGACGTGTACTGACAGGCGGCCGAGCGTAACAGACGACGACGACTGGGAAGAAGGGGAAGGCGCGTCCCTTTTGATACCCGGCATCCTCTTCGTCGCCATCTCTGCCGCCGGCGCACGGTGATCTGCCGCTAGTGCAGCGGTGTATAAGCGCGGGGCCTCGCGTATGTACGGGGGCACAAACGTTTGTGCGCTCGAGGGTTCTTTGGGTGAGTGAGGCAGATGAGTGGCTCTTGAGGGAAGCTGATACCCGAGGAGTAATGGGATATTTTGGCGGCCGGTATTAGAGCCTGGTTTATGTTTCCAATGAGGCGCACGTGGGGCTAGCGCTTGGCAGTGACTCGCGAAGTTACCGGTATTTAAATGCTGGAAAGAAGGCTCAGCCTTTTCAATCGAATGTGCAAATAAAACAGAGGTTCATCAGAACGGCGCTGCGGAGCCGTATTTATGAGCTACCGAGAAAATGGACAGCAGCTACGAGCATCTGGATAGATGCCTTCTTTAGATCTGATCCATCAGCTGTTCGTTGCAGAGGAGAAAAAAGCTGACTGAATATTACGATAAGGATTTTGTTGAAATAAGTTCATTAAAAGAATGCTGGCAAAACAACCAATTATAGCACTGCTTGCTGACGTTGTTCAGCGCAAATATGTGCCTAACGGAAATTACGTAATTGGGGGATTAGAACGTATATCTGCGAGCGTACGATGAGCACGATCCCTTCCGGTATACATGTGATCGGTAAGCCATGACGCCAGAAGGAAAAAAAAACATAATCGAATGCTGTGACCTGTTTTTGTTTGCATTTGAAACGAACACGCCGGGAAGTGGTGGGGCGAAGAAGAAGAAAAGTGCTTATTGTGCCCGGCGCGGGTTATGAAGGGGTTGTGTGTGAGGGGTCAGAGTGGGATGGCAACTAGAACTAATTTTAGCGGCAATTTATGAGCACTTTGCTGTTTCCATTGATATGTACTCAGGCGTATATCTTCTCCGAATTGAAATTACAGTTACGAGTGGCGCCTTTCCTCTTGCACTTCTCTGCACTCAAGGCGTCACGATAGATTATACCTCACCCTTCCTCAAGGCGTCCATAGGCGCATAAACGCTACAGTTTAGGTAAGTTGGGCGCATGAACATAAGTGGCGGTTGCTTCGTGTGTAATCGTAATGAGCTCGGAGCGTTAGTGGCTTTACAATAAAATCAAAACTCCGAACGTAAGTTTCTCTTGTCCCTCATTGCCACACTGTTACTTTAGAGCGATCGTAATTGTCATGGTTTGTTGAGGAAACCCTTTGTTCATTACGTTTGATTCAAACGGGGAAACTAGGCATTGTGGCTTCTTCCTGGTACCGCGAACGCCATCTACCATAAAGTTCCGGTAGAACGCCCTCGCGCGAAGCATTACCCATCCTCTTTAGGGGTGAAATATCAATTTATTAAAAAACACCAATGATCGCCAGCCCCCTAAAATTGATGGCTTTAGCGCCGATAAGTCAATAAAATAAACACGAATTATCTATTAATGTGTTGATACGGTCAGTTGTTTGTACTTTCCGCACTTGACCCTAAAGTTCGCCCGTCCCGTATTTTTCACTCTATATCTTTTTATAGTTTGGGTGGGCGTTTTTTTCGGAACTTTACGGTAGTGACGCTCTCGAATCCTACTCGTCCCTGCGGGGATATAAGAAACTACTCACCTGAAACTATTTGACGAAAGTGTCAAAAGAAAGCATCCACGGTCAGCAACGAAGGAAGGGGAGCTGTGAATTGTGAACCGAATAAGCAGCTTGGAAGAAGTTGGAAAATTGTGCAGGCAATACAGGAACCTAGTGGCACAATTTCTTAAACTCCCTAACGCAGCCAGAGCGAGCTGTCGTCTTGAATAGTAATTGCGGGAAAAAATGTGGTTCCGCAAATACAGCTTGCAAACGACTAATATAACTGCCACTAAAGAAAAGGAATTGGCTCAATTAGAGCAAAATATTTTACCGATTTCTCCGAGTGTCTTTCCTCGATATTTTGCAGTGCCAATTAACTAATCCTGAATACGCCTCAAGGCAAGGTCATGTGTATGATAATTCAACACTGTTACAATGCGTCACGCGATATGAGCGAGGGCGAGGTTATCAACTATGCCGTATTGGTGGATGTGTTGTTGCACTGATTAGGAACGCAGTTGACAGGACCCCGTAAACAGGCATTTGGTGGCATTTATTACTGCCGGACAAAAGGGTGCACCAAAAGCTTATTTCTTAAAAAAACAAACGCTCCGTAGTAGTGCTTTTTCTCATGTATTTCTTTCTCCAGGTAAGAGCGATATTATAAATTTATATATCACCGCAGCACAAGAGCATATGTCCGCCATTTTTATTTACGAGCCAGGTTTTACTGCAACTGGTTTAGTCTAACTTCGTGCAGAAAAAAAAAAGACTACATTGCCTTGATCTGATTTCATTTTTTTTTAAGGAGAAAACTGTGACCGACCAAAGAGGCTTCCAATGTTTCCCTTACACTAATAATACGTTATATGGGGCCGTAATTTGCAAAAAATAAGTTGTTTTCCTCTTTATAGGGCTGACAAAATTCTTTCAGTTCTTTCTAACACTCAGTGCGATCCACCGAATGCGTTTTTTGTAACCATAACGTCGGCATGGTTCGCATCTTCCTTTTTTGCTTTTCTACCCACCGGAACGCGCTCACGCTTCTCGGTGCGTTATCTCCGCGCAAAGGAAGGACGAACAAAAATCAGGGAAAAGGAATCCTGCCTGCTTCCCGAAACGTCCAAACGTCCATCCAGTCCTTGTCCAGCGCGTGGATTGACGCTCAAGGCCCGTCGACTGCCCGCTCGAACGGCGTGAAGGGGGGCAAAGACTTACAGCCCAACCAGGGCGGCTGCAGCGACAGCACCGCGAAGGGATTTAGGGACAGAGGCGGCTTTCTCCCCATCATTTCTCCCCGTCCTCCGCTCAAACCGAAATCACTCCCACTGAATCAATGTTCCGCGGCTAATGCGTGCCACGCGCCACCATGCACGCGTGCGCAGGGAGAAGAGCAGCAGTTGGTCGGAGTACCGCAAGGCTTCGCTCTTTCCCCCATCCTTTTCATTTCTTTCCTTTCCGCGTCTCCGCTCCCTCGGGCTATGCAGGGCAGGGGAGAGTTGGGGAAACGCGGTGGGAAAAGAGCTGGCAGGAAATGAGGGAACTGGAGAAAAAGGCTCCCGGGTGCCGCGATTAAACGACCGTTCCGAAACACGTCATCGGGTTGGAGAGCCCTTCAATTAACGGACGTTTTTCCCCGCGCTTTCACCTTCCTCTGTCTGCCATTAGCATTTAGCCGGAACTGTGAGCCCTTAAACGCCGCGGCGCGGTTTCTGGCAGGGAAAACAACACGGTATTCCTTCGCTTTTTTGCTCGGTATTTCCAGATGCAAAACATTGACTTCAATTCAGGCATTTGCAATTAGCGGTGTTTAACCCTCTCAAAAAGCGTTTCCAACTTTCACTTAAACGGTGCAGAGTGGAAGTGCATGCAGTGGAAGCGATTTTAGAATACATGTACATTCGCGAGCGCGCAGAATCATTTGAATGAAATGGGAGCACAAAAAGTAGGTAGTTTACAGTTCGTTTAAGGACGCGTGGAATGTTGGGTAGGTCAACTCATAAGAATCGAGTTTTATATCCAAAGCCGTGTTATACCTTACCTACACAAATGAAAGACATAATTTCTGCATTTACAGATGCATAGTTTTGTTTTAGTTTGGTCAGGATATGATCTACGTAGAACTAGTGCTTCCGAACCAGAAAATAATAACAAAAATGGCCCAGAAATGTGGTGAGAGTGAGATCCGCCGAGATAGCACCCATTTATTTAATGTTAACGCGATGTTAGTGCAGCATGCGAGAGTTACCAATTACGCGGCAATGGCCCCAGGATGCCTAATCAGACTAAATACGTTGTGTTCCAAGCAAATATGAAACCAGTACAGATTTTTACCCTTTCCATAAATATCCATGTAATTACTGTCCTCTAAGCCCTGCTCGAGCAACCATTCCAGTGCAAGATTGTCCTCAGGGGGTTACGTACGCAACTCTCTAAAAAATGATGCCCTAAATGAGGATGTACGGAGGATTCTTCGACACCGTGTTCGCCGAATTGCCAACAGATTAGTGTGCAGCGTGCGCGGGGGGTCGCTGATTTCACAACTACGTGCTCAAAGGGACTTAAACTGTAGGAATGTGAGCTTCCGCTCTCTTTCTCATCCGAAGAAATGTCGGCGCAAAAAGCATACTTGCATTTCTTCGCCCACGGGTACACCGTGAGTAAGGACAGTTTTGGGAAAAGTGTCGGTCAAGTTTCTTCTTACTCGGCCTTTCGCCCACATGAAAACTTAATGTGCCCTTGCATCCTGTACCATAGAACTCAACACTGTAAAAAGATTTAACACCCTTACACCCTATAAAAACACGAATACACCCTTAAAAGAGTGTATTCGTGTTTTTCTGTCGTTGTGTCGTTGTCGTTCTGTCATTGTCGTTGTCGTTGGGTTGTCGTCGTTCTGTCGTTGATCACACCCTTTTAAAGGGTGTTTCGCTTTGTTCTTGAAAGAGTATAAGGGTGTTATATACAGAAAAACGTAAGTCATTTTACACGGCTGAGCATTAAACTGCTCGGAAAAAATTCAGGGAAGCTTGCACTCAGGCGCTAGACTTGAATGGCGAAGCTGTTGTAGGGGATCATTGACGGACACAAAGTTGAGTTTTTGGATCGTTGTGGTTTCGTGGTTGACGTCGGCGGCATGACGTTTCAATTATGTTGAGCAAGGCCAGAGTAACTTGTTCCTTTTGGTCCACGTTTTCGTACGCCACTCTGCATACACGAGGTATCGCCTCTAGCGGATGCTTTGCACGCCGATCGAGCCTTTCGAAGCGGGGCCTCTTCCTCGGCCGTGTGGACTATCAGGGGCTCGGCCATGTAGAGTCAATGATCGCCTATAGCAGCGTCGACATTCAAGTCGCGGTTCTTCTGCGGTACAGAACGCATGCGCACGGCGACACGAGGACGAACGAACGAGAGGCGTACGCTATGACGTGTCTTTTTTGTTCCTATCAATTGTTGCCACGATACGGCGAACGCGGGAGTTTTTTTTTCTTGTTGCCAATGTAGGCCAATCTCCCTAAGTGGGTATGCTTAGCTTGACGAACATGCTACCGAGGCACGCGTGCACGAGCGTTCGACCTTTTCTTGGTATTTTTAACTGCGGACACCATAGACAAACGATTTGTTCAACAGCTTCGCTGTTAAAGTACAGGGCAAGAGAGCCCACAGACACAACGCTGGATAACAACTGAAATTTATTATCGCTTACCAATTAATTAAACAGGAAAAGGCAGGGGATTATGGGACTAAGATTAAAAAAGAACGCAAAAAACAGGAAATCTGAAACAGGGATCTAGGAAAGACTGGCGTTGGGACAGATTCCTGACCAATGACCACACATGGTCTTGGCCAATGACCGCGCATGTGGACTTTGGCCCTCTGTGTGGTCAATCCAATTTTCCTTATGATATGGATGAGCTTGGATGTAATAAACTATAGCTTTAGCAATTGCTTACTTCACCGAGCTTCAAGCTGATTCAAAGAACTTAAGCCTTGAGGCAAAAAAAAACAAAAACAAAAAAACACACGATTCGTGATGAAATTTGAAAAGCAGGAAAAGGTACGGCTAACGAAGGGTAGCTGCGCGCATGCGCACCGACTAGGTTACTAGCGGGACGTGAAATGAAGAACCCCGGACACGGACTCACTCGAACGAATGCGTGGAGGCGCACTAAAACGACGTACGAATAGACATCTAAGTACTGCTGCATTAAAAAGAACCTCAAATGCGGTGCCAGCCGCAGCCAGTTTCATCCCGCCAGTTTCAGATTAAAAGAAGAGATTAATATTCTTCGTATTCGTGAAGCCCGCGTGAAGGCGACGATGGGCAATAAGGTGTTCGTACTTGGTGCAATGTCATCGTCCTCATCATTATCGTCATCATCATCGTCGTCTCATATTAATCAATGTCATCAGCAGCAGCATTGTCATAAGCATTAGCATCAATACATTGCTTGTGTCCGCTAAAGGGCGAAGGTAAATACCATGTTCCTATAGCAGCTCCTGTCTTGCAATGCCGTAGTCCATTCTTTGCCTCCGAAGTTTCTGATTTCATCCGTCCACGAAGTTGGTAGCTTTTCTCTACTTCCAGTTCCGTCTCTTGGTAGCCACCTTACGCTAATGGTCTACCGATAAAACAGCGGGCTACCAAGAGCCGGGACTAAGCGAAGAATAGCGACCGTTTTGATCATGATGCGCAAAGCGGAAATTAAAGAGCAACAACTAGAGGAAAACATTGTTTTAAACTGCAAGGAACGCTCATTATACGGGTAAACTGTCTTCATCTTTTAAGCGCAGCAGTCCACTGTCATTCCTTGCTCAATCTTAGTGCCAGTACGCTGCTAAGTGATTGACAGGAACCACGCTGGAGTTTTCGAGCAACGTCAAAGCCTTCCCGAATCACCGATTCCGCGAGTGTCACGCCGTTTTGTCCGGCGTTGGCACGCGGGGAGGGCGCTGACAGGAAACGGAGCAGTTGACAGGGGACAAATCGAGCGGAATGACGGATCCTCCCAGAAAGCGGGGAGCGGACAAGACGAGGGGGAAGAGAGGAAAGAAAAAGGGTGAAGTAGGTCGGAGCGTATGTATATTTGTAGGGGTTAGCTCGGTCCGACGTATATACGTATACGTACTCAGGACGCGCACGAACACTGCGAATACGGCCCGGTGGGGACGCCGGGGACAGGGGCTAGAAGGATTGTTTACAGTACGGGCGTTTTTCGTGCCTCGCTGACCAAGGCACACCCCCCGCTGGCATGGTCCTCTACGGTGCCTATTCAGCCTGGAACTCCGGGCTATTGAGAAGAAGACAGCGTCTCAGTAGGGTTGTGGAAACTTGTTTTTTTATTACTTGAACGTTTCGGGTTGGGGTTTCTTTCCCTTGCAGCAGTTTTTAGGTGAGTGTAAGGTTTTTGACCTTAATGGCGAATACTATGAACTAAACGGTATACGAAGAAAACCCGCAAGTGAGATTGGGAATTGAATGTTTTCAACATAAGATTCCCTGGCACCTTCCTGTCAGGCTTCTGTACGAAGTGCAGGATGTCGAGCTGCGCTTTTAGTGCTCTAACAAGGGCGTGAAAGAACGTTGGCGGCGACATGCTTGGGAAGGTAGTTCAACGCAGGGAAGGATCAAGGTTAACTTCTCGTGATTGTGTGTGTGTAAACGTGCGTAAGCGGAGGGAGTCAATTAAGAATTCTCGCTACGACTAGCCGTGCTATAGTTAAGAAAGTGTTTCGGGGAGGGGTGAACAGATTTGCAACTGCATCAATGGTTACGTACCTAATGGTGCATTACTACGTGGATACGGTGGGATACCGATAAGGGAGGGCAGCGTCAGTGGCAACCACAGCATTCTTGATTTTAGCAAATGCATTTGATATTTTACCCGGTGATGGTCGAAAGGCGTGAAACACCGCACTGTACAACCCGTATGGACACCCCGTATACCGAGCGTTTAAAATTCCTGCTCCATGAACTCCCACAAAGCGAAACGACGCAAGCAGTACCGTAGACATCAGTCTATTAGCCATGTTTCAGATGTTTGGTTTCCTCTGGTGTGTCGTGAACCTTTCGGAAAAGGGTGCAGCGCGGCTCAATGGAGTGAACCAGAATCCCCGGTTCTGTATCTTCGAGATCTGCGACGTGCGATAAGATAGCGACCTTGTTTTGGCCATCCGGCATGACAAAAGGACTCGGCGGTTTTGGTTTGGAACCCCCAACACGGTGTATGGCCGCGGAGCGCAAAAGCGGTGTACATAGCCGACATGTCTCCGATTTCAGCTCGGCTGACCACCACCGTGGGAGGTCCACGTACGCAAGCACCACACGGAACCCGGAGGGAATGCCGGTCTATTTTGTCCTGCGTTACTGTGTTTACTAGGTCGCCTGGTGTCATTCTCCTAAACAAAAAAAAGCAACAATTAACAAGGAATGCGAAGTTTTTCTTCCTTCTCAGTCGGGACCACATTCTTTGCCCTTTTTTCCTGTACATTATTAAAATGGCTTTCTTTTCATAAAAGAAAAAAGGAGAGAACACCGCTGAAGAAGTTTTTTTGACATATTTTTGTGAATTTTGTCGGCTAGATTGTCTACTCAGGTGAACCAAAAGGTTTCTTCCAGTTCAGTCGTCACAGAAAGTTCCTCCCCATTGACATAGTGACTCGTTCTTTTGTTTCGACTGAAAAATGCAAATGCTGTGAACACGCAAGGGATCGAGCTATTTTTAAAAAACTGAGTTTCGCACGCCCAATTGTTCTGAATTCACCAGGTCAGTGCTTTTTCACAATTCCCGCTTCGTTTAGAACAAGAAAGGTCAGAGAATGTTTCTCCCATGCAGTGAAAATTTTCAGTTATCGCTTTTTACACTGCACATCCTACAGCAACGAAACTCTCATAACGCTATGATCGCTTCTTGGCTACTGCAAATCCAAAGCAGAAGCAAGACAAATTTAGTTAATAGAGAACAGGTGGCTGCGAAGAACAGTCTCTTACATAAGGCTGAAAAATGTGCACTGAACAAAGCGAGGAGAAGGCGCGGGAATTTTGAAACAGGATAGGAAAAAAATGAAGAGCCCTTCCACTGCTGTGAAGATGGAAGAGCATGCAGCGAAGCTGTATTGGTGAATAACTATAGTGAGTTATGCATGCGGACTTACTGCATTAATCTAATAAAGTCTTCGTACATTCACTCCAACCCCTGGAGACGACCAGGCTCACGCAGCGGCTGTAGCCCGGACTGCCGCGTCTGACTGATCTGCCTGGACTTATTCCTATCTCGCATCGTTATCCTCTATTTATACCTTTTTTTTCTCTCTCTCTACTTTATCGTTTCACTCCCCCTCTACTTTCCTTCCCCGCACTGGGTTGTATGCAGGTGAGCTTCCTGTCGAGCTCAAAAATATTTCCAGTGCACTTCCTTTCCTTTCTCACCAACCACAACCCCCACAAAGACGTATACACATTACTACCTCAGAATTAATTCGAAATTAATTCTTATATAATTTGTTTCGGGATAGCTCGTTTCGATAAAAAAGAGTTACAGCTCTTTCCTGTAACATTCATCCCTCTGTAGACAACCAAATATTGACCGCAGACGGGAGAGAGAGAGAGAGAGAGAGCTGTTTAATAGAAGAAAGCAGAGAGGTCTGCAGGCATGTATTCGCCTACATGCTACTCTGCGGGGATTGGGTGGAGGAAGTAAAGGCCCTAAAGGAAGTAGGGCGAAAGAGAGGGGAAAAAAAAGAGGTAAAAAAGAAGGCAACATGGAGTGTTCCGTGGGTCACGTAAAAGTCCAGGTGTTCTCAGAGGATGACGATGTGGAGTTCTACAGTGTCTCTGCGACGCCGATGTCGTGTAAATAATCAAACAGTGCATCTCATTTACAACTTCGCTCGTACCTAGTTATGACAAGTAAATGAGACTAGGCGTAATGACAGACTCGTCTTAGCGGCCAATCTTAGTATACTTTTCCCAAGATACTTATATTGGATTGAAAACTGCAAAGCATTGTACACGAGCTCAGAAGCGAGCGCTGGCGATTCTTAGCCGACGCGACCCGAGCGACGCACGCAATTTCGCTCGGAACCTAGCGCAAGACAGCTTCGCTGTAAAAAAATACCGGGCCTCTTATGTATTGGCTAACAGTTTGTCTTCCGGGGAACTCCGAATGCTGAACGCACATGTGTTTCCGTCATGTTTTCTTCTTCCTGCTTCTGCCCCGCTCCCGTCCGTACTGCGCCCCTCTAACCCTCCTCCCCTCCCAGGGCTACATCTGTCTTCGAAGCGCGAGGCGTCTATTGCACGCTCCTTTATTTGCTGTCCGATAAGTGTGGACGCCAAAGACGTTCAAGTTCGAATGACGACGACATACAGGCTGCTACATCGTTAAATGGAACGCTTTAAAAAATTTCCTGAGCGAACCACTGCTGCGTCCCCGCCTAAAGTTCACACGGAGGGCGAGTTTTGTGGTCTATTTTGTTTAACACCGGCAACAACGACGGTACTCACCTGTTTATTCACAAGACAAATAAAAACAATTTTTGCCCATTAGAAAATGGCGGCCAATTTGGACGTGCGAGTTCATCTTCGAACGACGGCGCCACCTGGGATATGCAAAACGAAACGCGCCATGGTGATTTACAGTAAGAAGGAGCCAAATGCTGTAGCAGACGACTAGAACACCTCTTTTGTATACTGATAGCCACAAATAGTTACATAAGAGCTCATAAGAATAATTATAAAGTATTCCTGCGGTTCATTGTTGTCAATAACAGTCATCTGGTTTCATATGTTCACACGCGACAGAAATTGTGGGACCGCCTACAGCACATTCTCTCCAGCGGAGCAAACCCGGTGATTGCTTCAGTTTCATACCGGCACACCTATCTTGCCCTTTGTGCATTATCCGTGGGTGTATCCGTGTACTAGGGCTATATTCATTTTTACGCTGCTGTTGCGAACCTGCAACAGATCATCCGTGAATTTTTGCCTTTGTGTCTTTTGCCAGGCTTTCCTGGTACTCGCGGCGTCGTCTAGCAGAATGCGTGCCATTTAGATAGATGTTCAAAGTCCGGTTAGACCAGTTGGGGAGCCTGCATTTGCCTGAAACCACCTGTTTTGTAAGCAGAGTGACGTAATATACTACCCGGTCGTTTCTAATATTAAAGCGAATGAGTTCTCAGTGGTGCCAATGGCGTCCTGTCCAAGAACTAATGCATTTCCACATTAACCCGTTGGTTGACGAAAAAGCTCTGATAAGATATCTGGACCAACGGCGCGTGCTGGAAACCAGGCTCCCATTATGTCAAAAGGTTACTTGAAAAACGCAAAAATAGGACAATGCACCAATCGACTAATGAGAATGCGCACAATAGTACACCTTCATCTCACCAACCCCGTATCGGATATATACATTTAGTTCGTTCATATATACGTTTACTTAGTGCGCAAAAAATCGTCGCATGGGTTCGTTCTTCCTTTGCGATTTGTGCCTTCGAAGGTTTCACGATCGATTGGCGCACTTTCAGCGAAGATTTCGGCATCCTTTTGACGCACTTTTGATGTGAGAAAGCTTTCACGCTTCTCTAAGCTTTATTTATGGAGGGATGGTAACGTTTTGGCGAGGGGACTTTGAATTATGACCTTATCGGCAAGCGTGAGCGCCATATACGTTTATATAAATCGCCTGAGGTCTGTGCAACTTAGCTTCGAATAGTGCATTGTGACAGGTTACATCATGTATTGCACGTAGCGATTTCCTCCTACGTATACCAGAGATGGATTGACTCCTCGCGCACACGCGAAAACGCTTGCGCAACCGATCGCAAATGTACGAGCACAGTACTTTCGCAACCGGCGTCTCAGGCGTAATGAATGATGTTCCAAACATCTAGAAAAAACAACTGGAGCAATGCCTGCACACACCACGATAATATTTCTTCAGAAACACCACCGAGTCGTCGCACCTTGTCCGGCGTATCTATCTTCAACGTTGCGTGAACAAGCAGAACAGCCTCCTCGACAGAATGATTTCCCTATTGTGGCGGGCGAAACTGCAACAAAGGAGAGCGGGTGTTGAAAGGCGAATGTCGGCGAGTCTTCGGTCTTTTCCTTGTTCTTCGAAGAAGGCGTGTGGTGGAGCAAGCGGCGAGCACGGTCGCCGTGCTGGGCTTCCAGGCTCGGCCCTCGCCTGATTATGACGGATGGTTGCTCCTAATCAGAGAACACAATTCGAACCGTGTCCGTGCGAGGCCAGACCGAGGCTTCTTGTCGGTCCAGCGAAGCGCGCCGGGACTTGTGAGCATGATGGACACTGTACTGGCGGAAGCGGCCAATATTACGCGCGTAAGCTGCGCGCCTGCTTCGCGATTGCTTGGCGTCCGAATGAACAGCCTCCCTATTTGAAAGGGCATCCGCATGCAGCAAACCAGGATGAAGTTGTGCTACGTCGTTGTTCGTTTCTTTGGGGACTCGCCGTTGAGCCTTTCAGAGCGATCGGTGTTTATGACGGACATGTTAAAGTTACAGCGCAATAAAAGCACAATTCAGGATGAGTAAGGGACATTCGCAGTGGTATGTATTTTGCCTTACTTGTCGTTGTGTGTGTTTTTACTGCACTGTAAGTTTAACATGTGGAACCAACTAGACCGGCCGTCAACCTTACTAAGCTATGACAGACGTTTTGTTGTGCCATATCGGCGTGTGTACCATATGTCAAAGAATCCTGCAATAGCGTACCCCGCCCTGTGAGGCTATTGATAAAGCACGTCCTTCAGCTCCAAATAAAAAAAAATGCCCGCGTATCTGCCATCTTTTCTGCAAATGTCGCCGGAAGACGACACTCTTTTGTAGTTCCTGCCATGTAAGTGCCTCCTCTTTCTTCACCGCCCACCTCTCACGCTAGTCCCCTCCCCCCTCCCTCCTTCCCGGATAAGTGCCATGCAGGTTTGCACGGTTCAATTTCCCCGCGCTCGTACTGCCCGCGCCCCATCTTTGGGGCGTGTTGTTACCGTTAGGCGTGGACTTAGAGCTCGCCAAGAGCAGGCGTGAGCACTTCTTAACACGAAAGTGTTTTATGCCGGGGTACACCAAGGCCTCACCGACGTCATATCCGTCACGGAAATGACCGCCAGAAAAAGCTCCGCTGACGCGGCGGCGCTGGTTTTCGGAGCCCACGATCACTCTGGCCGTAACGGGAGGTGAGAGACGCTCTGCCAAAGAGGCTATGACTCACGCCTGCTTTAGCTCTACGAACGCGCGTTATATCCTTCCGTGCAAGATTCTCTATTCAGATGGTGCTGTCGTCTTGGGGAGGTGAAGCGAAGTAATGCGTTGTGACACTAATGAGCGCCGATAGTTGGCGCTGCTGCTGCGGGCCGCGAACTTTGCCTCTCGCGTTCCACAGGCTGAGCTCGTCGCAACTCAACCGTCGGCCGTACACGCCACGGAGCACGACCGAAGTGGTCGCACCTTAGCCGAGGCGACCCGCCAGCAAGACTTCAGTCTCCAAGCACACCCACAAGACAGCTGCCGACCTGAGAATCATGCTTCTTTCTCTGCAGCGGATGGTGACTTCACCAAACGATTCGTTGACAACCAGTTCGGTTTCGTTGGCACAGTTTGCGAGCGCCTGTGGTTTCAGTCTGGTTTACGCAATGCTCCGGCGCGTGTAATGCAGTGTCCAACTTTGATGCATGTAACGGTGTCATACCGATGAAATATAAATAGTGATGTGCAAGTTCACATCGATGCACAATAAACATTCAACTGCTCCTAAGAAAGCGCATTTCATTTTGGTGTTGTATCGATTCCTATGAAAGAGGGATCAACCGCATTTTTGTATTCCTGGGGTGAAACATTCTTTTTAACCGTTTTTATTTTGCTGTTGTTAAATGAAACCATTGCACATTCCTAATTAAGGAGCACTGCTATTATTAGTTATGCATTTATGCTTTGCCTGAAATATGCCGAATGCTTTTTTTCTGCTGAACAGAGTAGAAAAGTACGAAGAAAGCTATCAGATTTCATAGTTTTAAAGGTTTTCCCTAAATATGTCTCTTGTGCACAAATTCTTCAACCTTTGGGCAGGGCGACCGAATCTAGGGACAGCCAGACAGAGAGACCGACCGACCGACCGACCGACCGACGGACAGACAGAGAGGCAGACAGGCTGCAGGCAGGCACAATGTCAGGCAGGCAGGCAGGCAGGCAGCAAACCTTTCGCGTTTGTGTAGTTCAAGAAAGATTACCGTCTTTAATATTAACAAAAAAAAATGTATCTGCCATAGGCGTGCGCACATTGCGAAGGGGGTGTAATTAGATGACTATTAGAGGATGGCGCAAAATTTGTGATGACTCTTCAAAAAATAGTTTTAGTTTTGTCATATACAGCCCTTGGCGGTGTACATTCCTGCTGACAAGACTGCGGTGGAGCTGTCTCTGATAAATTGTTCCGTAACAAAAGTACTGCAATATTTAAGGTCTGAGCACGTGTTTTAATACTTAGTATTTGATGGAATATTCACCTTTCGCCCATATACTGTAACAACCTTTTTTCGCCCGCACCAAAATGAAGATTTCGCGAACGTTTGCTGCACGCGATAATTTTACATTTTGATAGGAATATTGCTCTGCGATCGCTAACTACGCTCCCCTGCAACAGGCAGTTACCGAGTTGAGCGTCAATCGAGGCCTCAGAAAAAAGGCACCATAAAAATTCGTTCGCCTTGGGGGCGCCAGGTACATACGGTAGACCATAGGAAGGGACTACCCGGCCTGGCGCTTGACCCTTGGTTTTTTTTTAATTTCTTAATTGTTCCACCATTTGTGAATCTGATGTGCTCTGTTCAGATCGCATACAAACTGACAGGTGTACTGTGATACATTCCCAGTGAAAATTCTGCTGAAGACGCAATGCTGCTGACAGTGTGTGTAGGGGGCTGAGGACCTCTGTCAGACCATCTGTGCCTTTAGTCGCAGTCTCTCTCTCCGAGATGGGAAATAAATGCTTTATGTTTTGCTTGAATTTCAATATCAAGGTGACGCGGCTTTTGGTGGGAGCCGCCGATACCAAATGTAGGGGCGGGTAAATGGATTTTTTTTCGAAATAGGCGGCCAGATTGTGTGTGTGGTGGGGGGGGGGGGGGGGGGGGGGGCTCTGACAAAATGGCCTCGTCTCATGCGCTACCCTGCGGACACCTATGCTAGTTACGCTTTGTGATGTGACGTCGTGACGGGCACGCCACAGGTTTCTTGTTTCACAAGAGACGCCGGCAGTAAAGTAGAGGGTGTTACGACGATAATTGGAAGCCTTTAAATATTTCTCCTGAGCAAACGCTGCTCGGTTCACGCTCAAACGTCAGACGAAGGGCGCATTCTGTCGTCAATTTTGTTTGAAACCACGAACAACGACGGTACTTAACTGTTTATTCTGAAAAAAAAAAAAAACTTTTTTCGCCTATGGGAAAATGCCGGCCGATTTGGACGTGCGAGCCAGTGCAAGCTGATCTTGGAACGACGGCGCCATCTGGGTTATGCTAAGCGAAACGGCAAAATGGGGATTTGCGCTCCTTCCACGGCAGGAAGGAGCCAACTGGGGTAGCACACGATCAGAAAATCTGAAAGCAGGTTTTCTGATCATCTGCTACCTAATTTGGCTCCTTCCAGCGTAGTAAGGAACCAAACGCGGTAGCAAACGTACAGAAAATGTAAAAACAGGTGAGGAAACCAATACGCCGTTTATTGAAAATGATGATCCGTGGGGATATTTTATTATGATTGGTATCAGCTGTTATGCGACGATTTGTAATCATCGCAAACTATGAAATATTTTCTATGGTTTGGGGAACCGGCATCCCTTGGCTCAATTCCAACCGTGGGGAATTTACCACGGCGTTTGCTTTGCCTCCCAAGCGGCGCCGCGTTCGAAATCAACTTGCACTGGCTCCCCCACGTCCAAATGGCCGCCATTTCCACTAGGGCGAAAATATTTTTAATTTTACTTTGTCAGTTAATGAATAAGTGTTGTCGTTTTTTCCCTGTTTTAAGATCAGCTTATCTCCACCAAATCGGCCGCCTTCCCTGGGGAAGTTTCAGAGTAAAAACCGAATCAGCGGTTCCCAATCAGAAAAAAATAAGGTGGTTTCCCCCCCAACTTATCGTCCCCCTAACACCCTATATAGAGCAGACACCTGCTGAAGGTGCATTTCCCGCTTAGCGAAGTCAATGGTCTAGTAATTTGAATTAACGAACAGTAAAATGTAGGACGAGAGCCTTCACCATGCCCCAATTCGCTGTGCGCTAGCATACAGCCATTACTTCCGATGCTTATCTTTGAGAGCCAACGAGGATAAACTGAACTTAACGTGAGGGAACCTGGTTCGATGGTCTTTTTCTTGCGTCGTTATCATTATCATCGTCAGGTGCCATCCCATTGAGTGAAGTTGGCTTTCCTGCAGTGATTTTTGGTTACGACACCGGATCAGTGAGACGAAGAAAGCTTCGCTTTAAAAGTTCGGATTTGGTGGGTTTTATTTCGCGAAGCTACATCTCCCCCATTCTGAGCGCCGAAGTTGAGGGCTACAGATTTGTTTTGAGCAACTGGAAGCCTTGAACGTGGACCAGAACGTGAGAGAACGAGTGTTTTCATTTTTTATTTATATTGATACCCGAATTTATCCGACCCGCTTTCCTCCATTTTGAAACGACAGATATGCCATTACAGTTCCGAAGTCTTCCGAACTAGGTCTACTGCAGTCTACCGAAGGTAGGCAAGCCCAGCCACGCCTAGCTACACTGACTGAGTCTTCGTTGCTGTAATATGGCGAATGAAGTTTCATTCATTCGTTCCTTCAATTTCGTCGGATTGAAGTGCGACGGAAGCACACTTTAGATCTCACTCTTGTTTCTAATTCCGAGGGCACCGTCATACGCCGATTGTGATTCGCCTTCTTCAATTGTGCATCTCTTTTAATTAGATTATTCTCTCCACGCGGAAGCACGATGAGTGCCTCCCTACTAATGACTGAAGAATGAAGCGTCTTCAATACTCGGTTCCCCACGTGCACTAAAGATAGGAGGGCAGAAGCGAAATGCTTGAATCGCAGTATTTTTGGGGCCAAACATAAATAAATTGAATTACTCCTGTACACTTCAGTTATTAATAACATTAGACAATGCTTTCAATGCTCTTTAGTGCCTTTTTGGAGCGCTCGAAGCATCCTGAAGAACACATGCAAAGCCTACGGTGCGGTTTTGCCAATTTAAAATCGCCCACTCGAGTTGCCCATGATGTGGTTTTTGCGATTTTAAAATTACCCACACGAGTTGTTTGTTTCTTTTAAATCATTGCGTTTAACCTGCAAAGGTAAGGCGAAGGCTATAAAATTCTTTCAGCCGACGACTCGAGCAACATTCGCCCCCTGCCCAAGCGCGTGCCCGATCTTCCTTCGCCATCCGCTGCCATAACAGGCCAGCAGGAGCGTCCATTCCTCCCTGGACGCTCGCCGTAGTCAGCGTTTCTGAGACGACGTGCGCACGCTTTCCGGAGAAGCACCTCGCGTGACCGTGTAGCGGTGCCGAAGAAGAGACGAGCGGCCAAACGTATTTGCTCAACCCTTGCGAAGTGCAGCCGCCGCCGCGGCCGCCGCCTCTTTAATCGAAAGCAACGAGTGATTGAGCCGTGCTCGGCTCGTGCCGTAGCCTGTCCCCGAAGAAGGTGCAAAGTGGAGCCTTCTGGAACGAGCTCTTCCACGCTTTGCTCGCCCGCTGCCTCACCACTGAGGCAGGTGCAATGCCTGTGGTTTCCTTCTCCGCACCCGCTGTCTCCTTACGTCACTCTAGTACCGATTAACTGCTTAGCAGTTGCGTTTCTCGAGTCTCAAGCCGTCAGATGAGAGGATTCGACAATCCCGGATCTCCGAAAGCCATGCCACGCAGAGGACTTGTTACCTAGGTGGTGGCAATGGCCAATCTGTGGATGCCTTCGTTTTTATGGCGACCCTTCAGTGCTTTGCGATGTTCGTGCTGCTCATGCGGCTGTTGTGCGATGCGGGGCAGGTACCCCGCATTCAAGCGATGCTGGGCCGATTGTGAGCGAAAGATTGACGCGTTCCGTGTGATCGAAGGACGCGCCAGTCGCTCCACAGCTCTACGGCCTGCATTTGGCGAGTGGGCCCGAGCTTTTGATCCGAGCATGCCCTCGTGGGGGAGCTTGCGAAAGGCGCTGTGGCTCTTTAGTGAGCGCAATCTTTGTCTTTCGTTGGTGTGAACGCTTTGCCATGTTCCTGGTATGTAAGCCACTATTCAGGGTAATTGCAACGTCGCTTATCCGTTGTTATTAATTTTTTTTTGCATCGTGTTCGCACGTGATGGCCTTATACGTGTGATGATGTGGCCAAAAGGCGAAGAGTTGGAAACACCCAATCAGCAAGAACCCCGGGCAATCCCCAACGCAACGGTGTATATGCACTTCCAGGGATCCCGAAGGGAAGAAAGAGAACGGGTAGGTGCAGCTGGCGAAAGGGCTGCTCTGGAATGGATGTCGCTGTTAGCAGTCCCAGCAGGGAAAACGCCAGTGTCGGGCGGGACGACCAGTTCCGGAAGCAGCGTGGCAGGCTTGACGCTTTGCTCGGTGTCCGGTGTGGGAGTGGCCCTCGGCGGGAGTTTGCCAGCGCCCTGTGGCCCTCGCAGCTCCGGGGCCGCATCACTCCTGCTGGCGAGGGCGACACAGACCGCACTACGAACTGCAAGACAAAGCCGCCGCTTGGACAGACCCGGCCGCATCACTATAGGACGTTTCGTTATTCCGTGTGTATTGAGCCTTAGTGTTGCGTGGACCGTCCCGGACCGTACTACAGTCCCTTTTGTACTTTATCTCTACGTCCATGTCCGTCCTTTTGGTTTTACAATGTAATCGCCTGTGTTGACTAATGCCCGACTCCCTGCCTCCAATACTCAAAGAAACCTAACGTGGCCCACCCCTTCACAATATTGGCGAGCCTGCCAGTCTCGCCTGGGGCTCTCCAGCACATACCCCAGTTAGGGATTGCCCCGGAGTTTCTTGCTGCTTGGTTGTTTCCACTCTTCGCCTATACTGCCACAATCATCATACAGCATTATTACTACCATTCTGCGCGTGGAAGCGCCGTCATCCTTGCGGTAAAATGTTTTTCCACCGATGGGAGCACTAATCGACGACAACCTTTTCAGCGGCTGCGGCATTTCACCATAAATGGAGCGCCAAGTTTGTAGGAGCCCCGTCGGTGTGGCTACAAGCCCAATTAAATGGCAAAAGCGGGTATGGCTGCCGCCCCAGGTCAATGCTTGCGGTCAGGACCACAGTTATCTTCGGGATATCTTTTTGAGCCGCTGCCCCCATACTGAAGCGATCTGAACCTGGTGAAAATAAATTGCCTTTACCGTTCGGCGGCTGGCCTTGGCCAGCTGAACGCAACAAATACCATCGCGTACGATATGTTCACTGAAAGTACGATGCAAAAACATTGCAAGGATGTGGTCAGCATGCTCTTTCGAAAGAGCGTTTCTTTTGGCTAGGTTTGCACGGAGCATCCTGCCCTAGTGGAGTATAACCGACGATCCCAGCATCAGACTCACTGCAGCTACTTTTTTAAGAATCACTATTCATGCTGCTGCGACACTGCTTCCACATAATGTGAAAACCAACCATGGCAAGACTGCACGAAGAATCTCAGACGAACGCTTTTTAGATGCGACGCTGAGAGCATCTCTTGTCGGCGGCCCTGCCCTTCCTGCGTGCGTCCGTTGTTGTCCGCGTGCGTCCGTTGTTGTTGTCCGCGTGCGTCCGTTGTTGACGGTCCGCAGCCACTCTCCCCCTCTCCTCTCCGATAGCGAAAACTCTCTCGCGAGGGGCATTGGATTGGATTCAATTGGATTGGCTTGGCTTGACTTGGATTGGATTGGATTTGGATTGGATTGGATTAAAGTGGATTGTGTTGGATTGTGTTGCGTCATAGCCGCAGCACTCTCTCTCTCTCCGCGGTCTCCTCTCCTTCGGGCGCGCTGCGCATATAACCGGTGTGCCGCTCTCCGGCGTCCTTTCGGTCGACGGTTGCTCTCAGCTTGCGCTTGAACCCCCCCTCAGCGTCGCATCACACCAGGGTTCCCGCGAGGGGAGGTGGGCGTAATTTTATTTTAAATAATCGTGCTATGCTTCGTAACCAATGGGAGCTGACGGCGCGCCGACTGTCTCTTCCTGTTTTTTTTTCTTTCGATGCACTATATTAAACAGTTCGTGCAAAGTGCTTCTTCCTGCTATTTTTTTTTCTGCTGAATGGTGTAAAACAACACACGCGCAAATATTTTTACTTTATTCTTCCCGATGTACGCCGCTATCGAACATGTGGAATGTCATAGAACGTGTTAACAAAGAGTTAGCAGTCGTGGAATCTTTTCCGGGCGACATCCGGGTGGATGCGCGTTCGGTGGACGCTGGCCGGGTGCGGGCTTTCGCCAGTATAGCCAAAAAACAATTCGCGTTAGAACTCTTTTTTAAGCATACCCTCTAGCCCACAGAAGGTGTGCCATTCCCCTATTGTGAATCGGCAAAGATATAGCAAAAGAGACCAAGAGGAAGACGTAATAACGATGATGGTAGACCAAAAGACGCACAAACAGTGAAGAGATGGGGATTAAATGCAGCGGTCAATGGCGTCGGAAAAAAACTAAAATAAACATTTGAAGGACTCTGATATAAGTAATAACAAATTTGGCTCGTGTAATCGGCGCGCCTGGGCAGGTCGCTATCTGGAATCGTGCGGCTGCGGCCACTGTCGTCTCAGGTCAACCTCAAGACAACATTTCCCGCCTTCTCACCCGCAGCTTACTAAACGGGAACAATACTCCGGAACTACAGACAAACACCTTTCCTCGCATGCGATGACTGGCGCGCTGCCCTGGTCCAGTTACGTCACTGTAATACGCTGATTGAGTCAAGGACTTCATTTTCCTGTGGGGCGGCCCTACGTTTGTCGTTGGGGTGGCCCCTCCTTCTGGACGTCATATACCCTGCCGCCGACTGGACCGCCTCTTGGGCATTTAAGGACACGTCATCATGGCGTCTTGGGAGGCTGTTCAGCCACCACCCAAGGCCATGTCTTCTACTTCACGGCCCCGAAGGACGTCACCGTGGATGACCTGGTGAATCAGCCTCGAGGAAATCGTAGGCGTTATGGCCTGGACACCCTGAATGCACCTGGGTGGATTTAAGTTCTGCGCAGTGGCTGCTTCGGCTGCTGCTGCTCGCAAGATCGCCGAAAAAGGAAGCCGTCCTTGTGAACGGCGTTTCGTGTCCTGTGGCCTGCATGGGCCCACAGGTCGTCTACGTGACGGTGTACCGCTTGAACCCGTCGTTAGCCACGCGGAACTCGCGGCAGCACTGAGACCGTATGGAAAGGTCCCTCAACGTCAGCCAGCCGGCGTGGAGGAGTCTTCAGCACATCAAGACCGGCATGCGACTCGTGAAGATGGAGATGGCCAAGGCCGTGCCTAAACTTCATGAAGATACGAGGGTTCAAGGCCCAGTTTTGAGTATAAAGGTGTTCGGACGGGTTATGCGCCCGTTGCGGTCAGAGCGGCCACCAAGTTAGCAACTGCAAGACCCCGTGGTGCGGCCGTTGCTCGGAGTACGGCCACCGACCGAAGCCGACTGTAACGCCAAGTGTCGGCGCTGCAAGGGCAACCATGCAACCGCCGACTGCCTGCGGACCCGGTCCTATGCGGACGCTGCAAGCAATTTCTCCGCGACGCCTAGTGCGTCCCCCAGTCAGGCAGGCTCTAGAGAGCGCAAGTGAATTCCTTGAACTACCCTGCGCCCTCTCCGGCCAGCCAGAGAGAGGCGTCAAGCGGGAATATTTGAGGCTCTCGGAAGCGCAAGCGAATTTCCCGAACTACCCCGGGCCTCCTCAGGCCAGCCGGCAGAGGCGTCAAGCGGGAGCACTGCATCTGGGTGACAGCACGGCGATTGAGGAATCTACGAGCGACAGCCAAGAAATGGACCCTCGAGGGCTCACCACGTCGCTCTCGGAGGAGGCGATTGCACCTGACTGGGGAGGCCACGTCATCGTCTTCGGCGGACACTTCCCTCTTCACGAGTCTCAGCTCTACCGAGAGCAGCGACACCGCAGAGCAGCCTCAGCGCGAGCAAGGGCATGCGCGGTCAAAAACACCGCTCTTTCTGGAAACCTCCAGCGTCTCGCGCAGCAGCCGACGAAAGGAGAAAAACAAGCCCGGAACCAAGTGCCAAGACAGCACTCCGCGTCAAAGCCCTCTGCCGCGGGCCCTTCTTACGCCCAGCACCAGTGTTCTGTTTCCGCCCAAGATCAAGGACCCCCGCCTAGTCAATCCTGTCAGCCAGGTCGCTGACCTACTGCGCTCCCCATCCATCCTGGATTGGCCCGACGCGTCCAAGCGGAACCCTGCCTTCCTCCGCGGACTCAGGTGACGCGGATGACACTAAGAAATTGTGTGTTGAAGTGTCCTCTGAGGACAGCGAAATGTAGGAGGGAGCGTCAACATTAACTAGCGCATTAATACCATCATGCTGGTACATTTTCTTTCCCTGAATGCCCAAGGTTTTCGAAGCTTGGACAAACAGAGAGAGATAATGCATTATGCACGTGCGCAAAACGTTGACGTTCTCTTCCTGCAGGAATGTAATTTCCGCTCGCCGCGCGATTGTGTTGGCTTTTCGCGAGCGGTTTTCAGTGGAGGCGTTTTTTGCATTGAATGATCGGGTAGCTTCGGGGGTAGGAGTTGTTTTCTTGCGCGAGAGACTTCGTCGCAAGGCTCACTGCACGTTTGGCTTTGACGGGCGCGTGCTTGCAGTAGATTTTCTGCTCCTAGATCGTCGCGTGCGTGCCGTGGTTGTTTATGCACCGGCGCGACACTCCGATTCATCGGCGTTTTTCGCATCTCTAGATGCATTCATGTGGAGCCCTACCCCACCTTTTTAGTGGGGGACTTTAACTGTGTTCTCGATCCCCAGCGAGATGTGTGCGGTCCTGGACAGGGTAAACCTTATGTCGGCGCGCGGGCACTAAATGATCTTGTAAGCCAGTTCCAACTCCGCGACGCATGGGTGCAGCTGCATGGTGAAGGTTGCCGCCACGTGGGAAAGGGGACGATCGGGCAGCCGGTTGGATAAGTTCTACTTCCCGCCGGAGCTCAGCCATTATCTTGAGCGCTGTGACGTTCTTTCTTTTCCTGCGGGCACTCCGCGTATCTCCGATCACAAGGCCAGTCTTAGCAACTCTAAACCTTGGCGACTGTATGCCACGTCAGCAGTTGTGGCGGATGGACGAGAGTTTGCTGACAGATGAGGTCAGTGTAGCCGCGTTAAGGGATGCGCTTCGTCCACCGCGCCGCGACTCGACGAACCCACTACCGTGGGATGAGTTAAAGTCCGGCTGGCGCGAGGTGTTGGTCCGGGAGGGGAGGAGCGCGTAAAGGCCGCATCACGGCCGCGCTCAACGATACACTGTGGAGGCTTCGGATCGTCAAAAGGGGTGGCGCTTTAACCTTCACCATGCGTGACTACGTCAATGTATTGAGAGCGCGATACGAACATCTGTTACGGCAGTCCTCTCGCGCTGCTAGTCGTGCCCAGTTTCTAGGCCGGCCAGTTTTCAGACCCATCCGTGTTACGGTACGTCAAATCAGGCTCCCTTGACGGACCAGGATTGGCTCAAGTGCCAGAGGTTATGTTGCCGGACGGCTCGAAAAGTGCTAATAGCGACGACATTTGTGAGGTGTTCACGGCACATTTTTCTCGCCTTCTCACCTCAGAGAATACGTTGCGGGATGCATTCTTTGAGGAACGCCTAGCGTCTTTTTGTGGAGCGCTGCCACAGGTACCCCATGACATGGCGAGCAGGCTTTGTGCGCCGGTTTCGCAAGAGGAGCTGCACGATTGCGTCAGACGCCTAAACGGCGCATCAGCGGCGGGCCTGACGGCATCCCTGCAAGGTTCTACAAGACCTTTTTTTTCCGTTGTTGGGGGCGCGCTTCTCGCCATGGTGAACGGCTTTCTTCTTCATGGAGAGCGGCCGGAATCCTTTCGCGAGGGTCGTGTCGTACTGATAGCGAAGCCAGGAGGGAGCCCTTCGGACCCAGGTGCCTACAGGCCTATCACGCTCCTCAACACTGATTATAAGATTGTTGCGTCCATTTTAGCCCGCCGAATGAGCCGAATGAGCTGCGCGCAAACGTGCAGCGTGCCGGGCCGGTCAATTTTTTCATCTTTAGCCCTGACCCGCGACCTATTTGACTTCGCATCGAGAACCGGCATTTCCGGTTGTTTCATATCGGTCGATCAGGCGAAAGCTTTCGACAGAGTGGAGCACCGGTACATGCTCGGTGTCTTAGGTCTCTACGGTTTCCCGTCGGAGTATATATCTTGTCCTTCGGCTAGCTTACTCGAACGTGACCGCCCGGCTGCTTGTCAATGGCCGCCTCAGTGAGCGCTTCACAGTTACGCGCGGGATCAGGCAGGGTTGTCCCTGGTCCCCCTCGCTCTTTGCCCTATGCCTGGACCCCCTTCTGCGTCGCGTGGCAGCGTGTCCTTCCATCCGCGGCTTCCCGCTGCCCGGTCAAGGTCAGATTAAGGTCTCTGCATATGCGGACGATGTGTCCCTTTTTCTCCGGGATGAGGACAGCTACCGAGCGTTTACACGGCTTTTTTTGGAGTATGGTGAGCTGTCTGGATCCCGGCTGAATAAGGGCAAAAGCAGAGCGCTACGATTTGGGTCGCTTGCCAGTGACCTTGCTGGAGACGTACAGTGGGTGAGGAAAGTCCGGGTGCTAGGTGTAGTCTTCCATGGCTCTGGAGAAGTTGCTCGTGAGACGTGGAAGGGTTTGTTAGATACGGCTGACAAACGTATAAACATAGCGTCGACTTTCAAGCTGTCTCTCTCTGAGAGGAAGCTATATCATTAGTCGTGCGTGTCAGCGGCGTTCTTTTACGTGGCGAGGGTTAGCTCGACCACCTCGTGATATAACTCGTCGGCTGGCCACAAAATTCGGGTCATTTTTCTGGGCTAGCAAGACCGAGTCAGTTGCGCGCGCTTTGCTGCGTCTGCCCCGCAGCATGGGGGGTTTTAGCTTGCCATGCCTGAACACGATGTCAAGTGTTCTAGCGTTACGCGGTGTGTGGGAACTAGTAGATGATGATGAGTACCCGGGGCAGGCTCTGCTTCGCTACTTCTTGGGTACTGCTCGCTTGTTGTTTTATGATGAGCCCATTCCCGGACCTACAGCCGTGCAGCCGCCAGCTTTCTACAGGTACGTTACTAAAACACTTAGAGGCTTTCAGTCGGCCAACCCAGATTTGGATATTAGAGCTTCATCTGCGACTGATATATGCGAGAAATTGGCTATTGGGCAACTGAATGATCGGCAAAAAGAGAAGTCTCGCGGGGCCCGCTGGCAACAGTTAACGTCAGCGGTGCTTCCTGCAGACGTTCGTGATTTCGGGTGGCTGCGGGGCTGGAGGGCCCTGCCGACGTGTGACCGCCTTGCAGCATTTGGTGTGGTTCGCTCTTCCGGTGCCCGCAATGCGGACGCACTGAGACGCTAGAGCATGCTCTTTTTGAGTGTCGTGTGGCCGCCACATTCTGGGTTTTACTCAGCAGAATGTTTGAGCTTAGGCTGGGAGCCCACACGAAATCGAAAGACCATTTGTCAGCTTTCTGCTGTGTGTGGGTGCCTTTGTTGTGTGGCGCCAGCGAGGTGTAGCCGCCTTGCAGGCACGACCACAGCGTGCCATGTATCCCCTGTTGTGGCGTGTTCGGAAAATGGCATTAGAGCATCTGCAGCATGAGCTGGTGGCGCTGGGTGAAGAATCTTTTCTCATGCGTTGGTCTACCCGCTTCATCAAGGTTGCCAATAACACCGTGCAATGGTGTGTCGTGCCTTATTAATAAGGTGAAACTTGCGTGCTGAAAAGAGTTGTATGTTTGAGGCCAAGGCGCAGTTTAGGCAGCCTGGCTGCGCATGCATCTCTGTACGGACATAGAACGGATGTGTGTGAACTGCTGTGGTTTTATGTTCACTCCCACGCGTGAAATATGGTGTCTGAGTCTCGTGCCTCGGACATTATTGTAAGGACCTTCGGTGCGGTGTACTAGTTGTTTTGTGAACTTGCTGTGATCTTCACTTCCTTTTCCTCTGTGGCACATTACGTAAATCCTGTGCTCTGTCGACCCGTGTAGCAGCTAACTACAGCGGGTCCTAGCTGTAACCTGTGTTTAATAAATTCTCTTTTCACCTTTCCTCACCCAACTTGGCTGCGTCGGATGTACCCCCCTCCCGCAATACCCTGCCCCATGTATATTCTGCCCTAACCCATGTAATTCGTTCATATGAACTTGGGTTGCGCACATAACTTCGCCTTTCCTCCTTTACCGCAATCCCTTCCCCTTTCTGAGCGTGGTGAGAACTTGATGACCAGCGCCGGCTTGGACGCCTAGAAACTCCTGGTGTCCAGAGCTAAGACAGCACGATCGTACCATGGTATCCTGGAATGAGTGACCACTCTTATATCCCAAGCTCAACATTAAGTTTTTCGACATCAACAACAACACTTCGGATATGCGGCGCACGGTGGGCCATGGTAAAGCTGGGTGATGTAGTGGGCAGTACAAATAACCGAAAAGGACTGGCCAGAAAAGCGAGCAGTGCTGACGCTGAGCAATGTTATTACAAGTAGGCTCTCGAAGAACCTCGCTGGACGCTTCGCACAGCGAGTATGTGCTTTCTTTGCTTTTTAGCAGTACTATACAACCGTGGCCAATATTTGAGCCACGCATTCCGGCTTCCCTACCCAGGATTTAAAACTTTCTCCAGCCCGCTGTACAGTCGATGACACTTGGGCATCATGAACACCAAGAGACGTCAGTGTAGGGGACCAGCGTAGTGAGGAATTTTATTGCCATAAATACCAAATGAGCTATCTCGCGAGCACTGGAAGTCCGATTGGTTAGTCACCCTAATGTGTTTTAACAAAAGGAGGAAAGTAACAGCTACAGGGGGAAATAGGCATAACTCACATTGTGAATCCGCGTTCATGCAATAATTGAAGCAGGGTGTTTTACTTTTTATTTTGAAAATAGAAAAATGTAAGGTGGTTGCTCCAGGTGACAAATGGCGCATTGTATGGGGTATAGGTGTCTCCATTAAATTGACTGTTTTCCATTTTGGCATATTAATTGATATTCCTCAGCTTTACCTCATTAGTATTGATAAGCATAGAAATCTTTGCACACATCATTTCATTTCTATCATAAGGGCATGAGACACATATGGAACTTGCCTGGTATGTGTACACATTGCATTACGTGCACGTAGAGTGTTTTAATTCCTGTGATATATGAGGCGAGAGAAAGGACAAAATGTTGTCTGAAAGTTTTTTTTTTGTGTGACATCTTTTATTTGTACCCCCTTTTCATCAACACAGCTTCCGCAGAGCTGAGCAATTCAGCCATGCATTGGTACAGGACAAAGTTGAGCGAGCAGCAGTATGAGGTGGCTTGGTGCAAAATATAATTTTTAAATGACGTAGACAGCAAAGAAAATTTTGTGGAATAAAGTATTGGCCACGTATCTGCTCACTTTGCTGCAAATGTTCGGTTACAGGACATAGACAACAAAGGACATATCGTGGAATAAAGAATTGTCCCGTATTTGCCCATTAAGCTGGAAGTGTTCGGTTACAGGACACGGAACAACAAAGGACATTTCGTGGAATAAAGAATTGGCCACGTATCTGCTCACCTCACTGCAAATGTTCGGTTACAGGACACGGACAACAAAGGACATTTTGTGCAATAAAGAATTGGCTACGTATCTGTTCACTTCACTGCAATGTCGTCGAAAGATTATAGCCTTCTGTTACAATGAGATAGAGAGGAAAGAAACGTTTGTGGAACAGAGATTTGCCCCCATATCTGCCCGTTTTGCTGCAAATGTCTTCGAAAGACGATACCCTTCTGCCGCATGACATAGACAGCGAAGAAAATTGTGTGGAATAAGTTGGCCACATATTAGCCCACTACTTCGCTGCAACTGTCATCGAACCTTCTGCCGCATGACGGAGACAGCGAAGAAAACTTTGTGGAATACAGAAACGGCCAAACTGCCCATTTCGCTGCAAATGTTCTGTTATATAACATAATGCAGAGAAGAACATTTTGTGTAATACACAATTGGCCACGTATCTGCTCACTTTTCTGCAAATGTCGTCAAAAGACGATAGCCTTTTGCCTCTCCTGCCAAGTAAGCGTCTCTCTTCTTTTCCCTCGCCAACCTGTTACACTTTTCCCTACAGTCTCCCTCCTCCTACAATAAACACGGTGGAGGTTGGCTCAAGTGATTGGCTTGAGCAAATATTCCCGTGTTACTACGCCCGCCATCTACTGTAACCTGCCGTTACTTTTGGTCTTAGAATGCCCGCATGGGTCAAGGCTTGGGCGCGAGTTTTTTTTGGCCAAAACAATGTTTTTACGCTTTGTGTTAATTTTCTATCGCAACTGAAAGAATATTGCTCTAAAAGTATATGTGGCGACTTGGCCTTGTTTGGCAGTTTCCGTTGTGGAGGATTTTGGCGGCTGCCATGGCATACGTAATAGGCGGTCCTACACTCTACACGGCAGATAGACAAGCGGATCATATAGTTTTACCAAGTTTGTTGATATACCCTGCAATGCAGACCACTGTTTACATTCTACGCAGACCACTATCTATGCAGACGCTGTCTACTGTCTCCTGTCTACTTTGTGATCACTGCCAACGCAGTGATCTGTCACTGTGTCTCCACCCTCTCTGCTGGAGTTACACAAGGCCCATCAAGACTATTTTGCTGCAAACCAGGATGCTTAGACCTGCCTTAACTTTGTGGGCTAGGTGCGGGAACTCAAGGGTTCCCCTGCCTACATCGTTACGTAGCGCTCGAGGCCGGACGAAGGAGAGACACACACGGCGGCGCTAACTCGCAACTGCTTTTTATTACGTACTCAGTACAAACACGTGCCCAGAAAAAAACCATCGATTTGCGGTTCGATAAACACAAGATTACAAAGTTCACGTTGATAGAAACAACCCACAATCACCCAACTTAACGCATTCGATAAAAACAGAAATTCCTTCTCATGCAATGCCACAGACACATGGCTGACACATTTGCAATCCTTTCTTATGCATACAATGCTTTTATTATCGCTCTAGCCATGTCAAGAAACGATAGCAATGTGTAAGCCGTGGCTTTTTCTTGTATACAATGCTGCCATTATCTCTCTGGTCATGGCAAGAAAACGATGGCAAATGTGTCAGCCACGCGTCTGTGCCGTTGGTGAGCACTTAGGAAATGAATAGATCTCGAATTCTAACGCATCGTTCACTGGACTCCGCAAATGTGTCCCGGTCTTAGTCAATCATTAATCTTCTTTGGTATCACTCGGTCATTCGGCATCATTATGTCCGACATCAGTCAGTCACTCGTCAAACGTCCTCATGAATAACTCGGATGTCCGCCAATTCGTGCCACTTTGAGCGCTAACGTAAACAGCACACATTAAACGCTCGAACAGACCGGCTGTACGTCGGCAGCATGCCCGTTTCTGCACTGAAATTTTATAAATAAATAAAAACAAGAAGAGGAAGAACTGGGCAGTTGTCGCAATATCGCATGGTCTGATCACCTCATCCAGAGAAGAAAACGATTATTTCATCATCACCATCACCATCATCATCAACAACAACAACAACCTGGTTGTGTTGACTGCAGGACGAAAACTCCTGCAAATGGTCTCCAACCATGTGTATCGAGTGCGAATTGACTCCATGCGTGCGAACTACACGCTTGAGAATATCCGTGAGTCCATGAGTTGCCAACTACATTATTTAATGCAGAAATTAGCTCCTACCTACGAGAAGCTGGCACACACTGTATTAGACAAGCTCGTGCAGCAAAAAACCAATGAAACGCTGTAGACAGGTCTGTGAGGATATCATCCAGTCGCCCCTTGCGAGGATTCGGCCGGCTCCCCCGATGGATCCCCCCATCAGAGTCGCCCCTTGTGGCCCACAGGACACTGCCGGCAGCAAGTCGCCCCCGAGCACCCAGGAGTCCTTGCCCAGGCCGCGGGACCGCCGCCCTGGCAGCACGGCTATCAACTGGAGCTAGCAGCACCGTGCTCTTACTATATGGTGGTTTGCAGACGCTTATATATTTGGTACCGAAGATGAGGCGGGGGGAGGCAGCCCCTCGTGCTCGAGAGATAGGCCGACTCCTTCGCCCTATAGCTTCGTGCAGTTGAATCGACTGCCCAAATCGGCCGAGTCATCCCGCCTCCCCATTCGGTGGTCTGCAGTTAAATTTTGGTGTGTCTTACAGGGGGCATCAGTCGGCCGATGATCGTTGGACGACGGCACGTCGCAGAGGGCAGTGTGTTCAATGTGCGCAATTTATTTACGGGAAGCATTTACAACTCCTAGCATAGATCAGGGAAAAAGAGGTCGCGCAGAGGCTCGTATTTAGCGAGGTGCCCCACTTCCCCCCCCAAACCCAGACACGCATGTTTTACTAGGACAGTCCCGCCTACAAAACGGACGTCACGATCAGAGAGTAAAGGAGGGCCCACATCGCCGCGATGACTGGGCACAATGGCCAACCCCATTATACAAATGATTACGAGACCCGCTCTCGCCCCTTTGTGGGAAAATCTTAAGGTTGTTTATGAAAATATTACAACTAACAAACAATAAACGCGAAATCGCAGCGCTGGATAATTTCTATTACCTCGCTCTGCTGGTCTTAAGTATTGTCCATACGAAAAACGACGCCAAATTGTGCCCCGGGCCGACAAGAATACCTTTGTTTGTCAACACGTCTAGCGCATATAAAAACCGCCCCTTAGACTACAAGTATTGCCGTCTAGCCATTGAGGTATTCCAGCCACCAAGGGGAACAGTTGGAATGGATGGATGGATGATGGATGGATGGATGGATGGATGGATGGAATGGATGGATGGATGGATGGATGGATGGATGGATTGGGCAACTTTATTGTCATGGGATGGTAGGGACGGATCAGCCTCCTCGGTCCAGGCAGCCGCTGAGGGCCCTGATGATGGTAGGCCCCAGACGCGTGACGAATTCAATCATTGCTTAACTGCTTTGTGAGGGTATGAAAAAAACTGAAATTGTTTAATGTTATTCCTAGAATGTTAAACTGCAAAAACAATTTGTATTTACTCACCGCCAGTTTTTTCTTTGGGTGGTCTACTTCGTGGATAGCCTTGAAAAATAATTTTAAATTTCATTTTGACGTGTTGAATGGCCATTTCTTGTTAAAAGCAAAGTACGCTTTTGTTGTAACACCAGTATTCGCTCTTTTGCTATTTATTTATGCAGCTTTCCTATACTTAGAATTGTGATTCATAAGCAAATTTCCGAATAGCTACGCCCTGCGGCTATTGCTTGTTACTGAGGGCCCCTATTGCAATGACGTTCTATTTGAGAGAGAAAGAGGGCACCGACCAAGTAACGAAAAAGACAAAAACTTAAAAGACGTTTTGGCTCCCGCACGGGAGCCTTGTTCACAATGAATTTTATTGCAGGGAAAAACGGCCTTAAGTAGGCTTTAAACATGACCGTAGGCAGCGTGCATACATTGGGTGCAAGGTTCCGATGTTGCGATTAGGGTGTTAGGCATTGTCTTATTATTACGATTCTAAATTTAATCTTCCGGCCAAATTCTCCTCCGTAGTGATGATGCGTGCATTTTCCCAGTCTATCTCGTGGCCCGACAGTTCTGCATGTTCGGCGAGGGCGTTCGACGCCACTTTTTTAGTCTTCACATCACGCAGTGCTGTTTTAGGCGCTTTTGAAGCAGCCCGTCTCGCCTACGTACACAGAGTTGCAGTTTGCACAAGGGACCTCATATATCACTCCGGGATATCTTTCTTTAGGAAGCTTATCCTTTGCGTGTGTCAGTGTGTGTCTCTTTCTCTCTCAATGTACCCTCCCGACCCAACGGTTGTCCGTCAAACCCTTGACTTCAATGACGTTCTATAGCGAAGGACTGTAGGCTTATTGCAGAGCTCGTTCTTTTAATGTGAATTTTCTCAAGAGTAGTTATTCATTACAATATTTTGTGCTATATACGTCACCAATTACACAAGAGTGTATTCTAGTCTATAGGTTAGGTTAATTTAGAATTTGCTCATTTTTGTTTTGAGTAAGTTTTTAAAACGGTTTGGATACCTATCCACATGAAAATTATTTTGGTCTTGTCATTGGCGGCTGTCTTTAAAGTGTCCTTCATTCCTTCTTGCATTCACAGATGATGTGTCCCGTAGTAATGTCATTTGGCTCTTATTGCACACGTGATATAAACAGGCAGCAGTATAATCATTAAATAGTAACCTCTTCAGGACGTTTGCTAGTATACTGCGTTTTTCACTATGGGTCAAAAATTACTTGCGGGTAACATGTTTTCTGCCTTTTATTTGAAACCACTGCAATTTTAGAAGTTTTCCACTCAAAAGAAAAAAAATGCACTATTTCACTTACAAAAACAGCGTATAAAGTTATATCAAGTGTGGATGACGCTAATACTGCTCAAGGGCACTGTGCTTATTCTTAGGCATGATAACGTACCTTCTATATCGCCATGTGCAAAATTTTTGTCTGACATTTTCGTGTTTTATTGTGCTCTTCTGGGCGTTCTGTATTTATTGAATTGGCATTTTCAATATTATGTGTTTGTTGTAACCATGTTGTAACCATGTAACCACGAACCCTAATTTTTGGTCACTTGTCTATTTCATTTGATGCTGAGTATACTGAATGTCCGTTTTTGTTAGCTACAAATTTATATAGGAGTGGAAATTAATTCTCATTTTAGTGACATTACACAATTCAATTTGTCATAGCCTTTTCTCTTTTTGAATGGTAAATAAATTGTGGAAGTGTGCTCGTATAATTTTTTATTTCGTATTAAATTGTTTCATTGGCTCTCCGAAATAATGTAGTTTGCCATGATTTTCTCATTCATATTTTAGTACTGTAATATAAGACGGCTGGCTAGGTTGTGTGTGGTAGCTGTTTTTACATTGTTCTTTGAATGCCTGTCGTAATTTGAGTTTGCGTTTTTTCCTTTGACACACTCTTTAAGAGATGTGTTTTTGAAATTATTGAGTACGTCGTCTTCTTTAATTGTGAGCCGTTTTAATAACGATAGTCTTTCTTGGGCTATCTAAACCCGAAAATTTTGGTCTGTGTCTCTCTGTCTTCTATAGAAAAGGCGTATACAGACACTGACAATCAATGGTCACCACAATCACGTTTACTATATCGACCAGGGGGAATGCAATTGTGCAACTATACAACCACATATAATTATTATTATATATATTATATATATATATTATATAATATATATATAATATATATCATATATATATATATATATATTATACTTAATATAAACCTATAGGAAGAAAACTTCGAACAAGGTAAAAGCACGATTGTGGCCTAACGTTTCAGCAAAGAAACTTGCTTTCTCCTGCAGGGCCCTAGGAAAGCAAGTTTTCTTTGCTGAAACGTAGGCCACAATCGTGCTTTTACCGTTTTTCAACGTGTTTTCTTCGTCTATACCTATATAATATATATATATATATATATATATTATACATATATAGAGAAAAGGCAGTTACAATATATTTTTAAACAGAGCATTAGTTGTGGCACTGGTTTCAAGGTTAGGGCTACCGCCCTCCCCGTCGAGAAACATGGCCACTGTCCGAGGAACTCTCCCCAAACTTGGCCCGGGACACAACGATAGCCAAATGATTACCTAAGAGTTCACGAGCGCTCCTAGTCATGCCCAGGACCCGCATCTTCAGCGCCCCCTCCGTTAGGCCTCCCACGAACTGATGCTACCATTCTTTGTCGTCTCTGGCTTGGAGTCACATTCACAAATGCTAATTCCTATTTGATTGGAATGGCAGCCAGTGAGGCGTGTGAAGTCTGCGACACACCAGAGACCATACGACATGTCCCTCTGCGAGTGTACACGTTTTTATCGGCAAGAAGGCAACTCTCCTCAACTTTACGGAAGCTCGATTCTCGGCGCCCGTTTTCTGAGGAAACAATCTTGAGCCACTGGCCTTCTCCGTCATCTACGGTCAAGGCGAAAAAAGCGCTCCTGTCTTTTCTAAAAACGACGGAATTGCACAGAAGACTGTAGCACAAAAGACTACCATCTATGAACTCACTGAACTTGTTTTCCTATAGTGTCCTACCTCTGGGCACACCTCTTTACACTCTGTCCTCACCGTCCCCTTCTTTTACTGTTTTCATCTTTTCTTCCCATTGTTCCCCTTCCCCACGAGTAGGATAGCAAACTAGTCCACAGTCTGGTTGACATTCCTGCCTCTCCTTTACCTTTATTCTTTCCTTCCTCCCCTCCAAGGAAGAAAAGTTCCTCCGACAGGCAAGACTGAACTTCCCGTTGCAAGCGTCTTATAATAGTCCGCACTCTGCCGCCCGATTCAGTTATCGTGCCAAAAGTTCGCAGAAATCTTGAGCGATCAGTTTACAGTGCGACAACCTCTCTGAACCACTACACCGGAAAACATAGTTAATACTTGTCAACATTCTCGAGCAAAAAGTAATCACTAGGGCTATTTGGAGCGAGAAATCGATGCACAACTGGTATTCGCAGTGTTCTTTTAATTGAACATAAATATGTTCTTCATAAGTGCGGGTTGGAAGCAATAGTGGCCCTCCCCATCACACCCCAAAAGAAAAAAAAAGACAAAGAGTTCGTGTGAACCTGGACCTAATGGCAGCCTTTCAAGCTCAACAGGTATGAAATTGCAGTAAATGGAGCGAGCAGTTGCAACGCGGGAAATTGAATCCACTTGAACATATCTCCATCACGTTTATCGTGGGAGGAGGGATGCGGCAGGGTAAAGCGCGACAGTTGGGCGGCGAAGAGAAGAGAGACATTTACAGAAGAAGGCTTTCGTCTTGACGAAATTTGCAGCGAAGCGAGTGGATACACGGAAAATATTTTGTAGCGTAAGCTACACTGGCCGAGGTGAGCAGTTTCGCGTGGACCCTGAAGGGCCGTGCTGCGCAAGTGCGAGGAACATGGGATTGGATTGGATTGGATTTGGATTGAATTAGACTGGATTGGATTTAAATTGAATTGTATTGGGATTGTATTGGAAATCCAGTCCAATTGGAGTTCGGGTGTGTAGAGAATTGGGTCTGCACATTCGCCGGTCTGCGCATTCCAGAGGAGTGACGTCACAGCCGCGGCGGACGCACTGGCGCCGTCGCGTGCCCAGCTGTGCGCCTCGGTTGCGCAGTAGCCAAGTCTGACGCTGCGCCGGAGCCGCTTGATAGCCGTTTCGCGTGGCTCCTGGAGAGCCGTGCTGCTCATGCGCGAGGAGCAGTGACTGGACTGGACTGGAATGGAATGGAATGGAATGGACTGGACTGGACTGGATTGGATTAGATTGGATTGGATTGGAAATCGCTTTAGCAGCAGTAAGCATGATAATCAGCTAATCCTAGACAACCAGGAAACCTAAGAATCACCAGATGAACCTTAGCTCATGCCGCGTATATCCTGGCATAGCCGAACTAAGCCACTGCTAATTTTTTTCTGCACATGTCGGCAATACTTTAAACGAGGTCGGGTGGCATGCGACAATGGTTCGCATCTTAACTCTTTTAAGTCATGTCATAGAGCCATTTGTTCGCCCGTAATAGCGCTAAACTTTTCCGATGGCTTTCTTAAACATATCATCTACTTACACTAAGAAGGTTGACGTTGGATCCTCTGATTCGCTTTCGGATATTCCGGACAGACCATACATGTTTCAGACACACGCACCATGGTGTGTAGCTCTTGGCCTAGTAGCCTACAAACTGCCCATTCATAATAGCCTTCCATCACTTGTATACGGTTTCTGATTGTTTAAATCATTTCACTCCAACACAAGAAAGCAAACGTCCCAACATTTATACTTACATGACAGTCTTACTGAAAGCAATCTCCGGCGCAAACCTACTGGTGTGCAGTCATTCGTTACCTTGTGCCATCTATAAGGGTAGGAATAATTTTCCCTCCTTGGCCAGATAATTTAAAAATAAACAAAATACGGGCGGTATTCGCTGCGCCAGGAAGAAGATAGCACAGTTTCACACGGCAGTAGAACAGACGCAGTGAAAAGAGTTGTTTATCGCGAAAGTCGCTTGTGTTATGTAGATCTGCGATACAATATATTCCTAGTTTAAAATCCTGAACGAGAATCCCTTGTAGTCTAGTAACGTGCTTTGTCGGGCTGGTTGGTGACTCCGGGCTTGCTAACAGAACTGCTTAAGAAGTCCAGAATGAAGGGAAGGAAACAGGGGGGCTGGGTACTCTGTCTGGCGTGTTTCCTCCTTGTTGGTTCTTTAATGCGCAACGATTATGTGCCTCGCATGCTGAAAACCAAGGCGTGGTGAAGTGTGTACACCCCTGAAATTCCAAGGGCACACTTTGAATTCGGCTTTGGAATGAAACAGTGGCCTCAAAAAACACGCAAAACTGGCCCCGTATGTGCTAGCTTCGCTGCTGTCGTCGTTGACGCACGATAGTCTTCTGTAGCCCCTACCACGTTACTGCGTCTGTTTTCTCCGCCGTCCAGCATTCACGTTCGGCCCTTCTCGTTTCGCTCCTCCCACGATAAACGGGATTGAGATTTGCTAAAATCAATTCAATTTTCCGGGTTGCACACCTTGCGCGCGTCATTTGGTGGAACCTTTCCTTACGCTCGAGCTTGGTGCCGCATGAGGTCGAGGCTCGAGCGGGAGAGCCCTTTACAGCATTTTTGGTGAAAACACCTTTAAAGTGTTTTTTTATTGCTATTGCCGAAATCAAGCCCATGTCTGTGTTCAATACATTTAACACTGCTAATATCAATTATGTGTTTATTTATTGCTGAAGTATACCTAAAGTTTCCTGTTTGCTGAACAATGTGTACGGGTACGAAGTATGCTACAAGATTTCGTAGCTCGGAAAAGTCTATACCGACGTCTTCTTCAAGAATTCATTTACCCTTTGGCCGCCTTGCTGAATCGAGGGAAGGATGGTCGGACAGACAGACAGACAGACAGACAGACAGACAGACAGACAGACAGACAGACAGACAGACAGACAGACAGACAGACAGACAGACAGACAGACAGACAGACAGACACACGCACTGCGTAGTGCGCCAGAGGAATCTGTCAGTCTCCCAGTGTTCTTCGGACCTGTCAGAGCGACTGTCGATGTGTTTCGGGATTGAAAGTGCGCCTATGTAGGACGTACCGACAGTTTATGCGTCGGCTAAGCGTGTCCGTCACGCAAGTACGCAAGGGTTGAAACACAGCAGGCGTACTATGGAAGCAACTATGCTTTCACCTTAAACTCACGTGAATACACTTAAGTGACCTGAGGGTTGTTTTTCTCAGATGGCATTGTCTTTTTTCAGAAGCCCTCGTAATCGAGCGGTATACCCCTGGATCCAACCTCCTGGTAAAATTCCTCCCTCCCTTTCCTATCGCAATGATGGGGGCGAGCATAAGTTCCCATCCCTACCTTCGAAAGGCAGTTGCCCAACCGACTCTTACTCTCTAGTTTGACTTCATCTGAACATTGCGGTGCGCACTGTGTTTATTCCAAGGGGTATACACACAATTAAAGTTTCACGCTTGTCCTAGCAGGCGCATTTCTCTCAAGTGGAACGACGGAGAAAAAATATGCGCGTGTAGCTGCGCTCTCAGTCTTTATATAAAGCTGTACAAGGAGGCATCAAGGCACGTACGTGTAGGTCAGATCCGAGCGAAAAAAATGCGTGCCAGAAGGGGAAGAAAATTGCTGCTCGGAGCACCGGCTTCCCAAAATAGGCCGAAGTATGTAATTCTTCAGGGGTCAATCGCGGCCAACGGTACGCTAAGCGCACCGTTTGGGCGAGCCGTCTATGCGAACGTGCACAGAGCGCGATCAGAGTCACTCGCCAACACACAATTAGAATGTCACCAGTTGTGACACGAGGCAAACGTCTTCGACAGACAGGACCGATCATCGGTGGGAACGCAGTGCCGTTTTAAAAACCTCAAAAGTCAATACTACCGCGACGGCGCAAAAAAATGACGTCGGCGATCGCGGACGTAAAGTTGGAGGCCGCTCGCACAAAGGAACCGCGTTCCCGCAGCCTGTATAGACGGAGCGAGCGACATCTCCATCCACATGACAAACATGCGGTGAGTTCTATTTTCTAGTGTTTTCATTCAACCTCTTATTTGGTAGCCTCCAGTCGTGCGGCCAGCCGTTGGCAACGAAAAGAAAGATAATTCGGTTCAAGGGGAACGCATTATAAGCGTTCGGTTCTCGGCCAGCGCCGATTCGAACCGTGACGGCCGAATCCTTCTTCTCTACCGCTCTCGTCGCTCTAAACGACCGTTCAGCAAACACGGAAGTTTGGCGGTCTCCGCGGAGCTTTGCTGCTGCGGAGCCCACCGCGGCGTTGGTGCGGTTCGGACATCATTTAACGCCCTTTTAGTTGTTCGTCTCTGCACAGATACAACGCACTGCAAAGGTGACCCCGAGGGAAGGGCACAAAGCTATTGAATGAGGTGCGCCTCTTGATCCCCGTGAGTTTAGATGTGTTAGCACTGGAGGCGAAAATTACGGCTGGTTTGGCAGTTTAGGGACTCGAACTTTGACAGAAAATCTTGCGGTGTACGCCGAGGCTTCGAGGCTTGGCAAGACTGTTGTGTGCGCTGAGTGCACGCATGTTGAGGCGCATTCGAACGATAGGTTCTGGAAATTTGGAGTGAGCGTGGTTGTTCATGAGTATTGCTTCAGCTGCAGCTATGAATATCGTAATAGCGGAGAACCACTGCCCGATGCGGAAATCCGAAATGAGAGGAGAAGCCCTCTAAGAGGATCTCGACAGCACCGCGCAACCCGTCCCCTATTGAGAAAATTGTCTCGTCGGAGCAAAGCTCGTGCCAAGTTTAACACGAACATCAATGAAACAAGCCATACATTGGGAAAAATAGACGAGAAGATTTCAACTGGCCAGCTACTTTGCCGCCCTTCACTACAGACTCAAAACGTCTGGTGCCGAGCAAATAAACCGATTATTGAATCAGTTTTCTTTTGTTGCAGCTGACTCTAACAGTATTTAAGATAAAAAAGCGTTATTTTGTGCCAGTAGGGTGATTAACAAGCGTCTAGAGGGAAATCGTGTAGGAGAAATCAACGTAAACCAGAGGCCAACACTACGAATGGCATTATAAGCTACGGTGGCGTTGCGCCATCTTTGAGTGTATTTTGCTAGGTTTGATAGCTTTTGATATAGAAAAAATTACTATCCTATTGCACCCGGCGTTTTTGTTTTCGCCAGGCTTGGAAGGTTCAGTTGAAGTCATGTTTCGCAATTCTAGTAACTTTTATCGTTCAAATGCCCTGACTTGTCTTATTACGTCTAATCAGGGCGTCCACACTTTCGGTTCCCTCACAGCGGCCCGTTTTTTTTTTTTTTTTTTTTGCTTCAAACAGCTTAGTGTGCCCCAGGGTTTTCGCCTCGACATATAATGGAGCAATAAGCGTGTAATTTTAAGCCAACCCTTTAACACAACTTTCGTGAGAGGTGCCAGCTACGTGTTTGCTAAGCAACATAACTGACGGGAGGAATGAGCTTCCCATTCTTTCAAACAAAGCCAGGTTGTGCGTTGTTTTCATGGTTCCTTTAATAAAATTGTATCACTGGCTTCTTGCTAAGTGCCTACCAGGATGATTACGAATATCAGGTTAAAATGTTTCACAGACGAGTGGAAAGGCTGTTTTTTGCACAAAACGCCAGCTCTCCACCGATGCCCCTGATTGGCCGTGACCGACATGACGTCAGCAGAGGACACACTCCGGTCTCTCTTGCTGTCCGAGGCATTGCAAGCTCTCGTTCGATAGCCTTACTTGCGTTGTGCCGCGGTTTGGCACCCAATTTAAAAACAGTACGAAAACATGAGTTAACTCAGTGTGCCGAAGATCTATCAAAAATGGCGTGCGTACGGCACATAAGTTATCCGACGGTTCAGAGAACAAAAATAGTTCCAGGAATGTCTGAAAACGAACTGTAGGGGGGCAAGACCATCCCGAACTACTAAAACTGCTGGAATGGCTCATAAGTCTGCTCATTGACCAGCGCAATGGAAACCCAAGGTATATTTGAGGCCAAACATACGTGCACAGCCGAATGGCCCAACATATATTTAATAAGGTACACGTCAATTCAGGTCAGCTTTCCCGCTGCCCCGTTATCTCGCTCTCGTGTGGAAGCCACTGGAGCGCCCAACAAGGCCGCCTTTACTGAGCTGCTGTGTGACCACTGAAGAGCGCTGACGTCCCGAGTATTGGAATTCCTTGCTTCAAAATCCGCGTAGAGCTGTTGTCCCCGTGTTGTCCTCGCACTGTACTCGTCTGCAGTTGTGTTTCACTTAGTGCTTTTAGTGATTTTCTAGAAGTGTTGTTGTGAAATGCAGGAATGTATCAGTGTCCGCGGCGCCCGAATGTACCTATTTACGGCTGTAGGGGCTTTTCCCCTCGTCAACGTATTGGCTTTTCACAAACAATTTGTTTCGGTGCTACCCCATCTTCATTTATTTTACTGGCAGTAAACCTGAGGTAGGCAAGCCGGAGCAGGTTTTGTTCTCAATTTACTTATTTTCTTTTATAGGGGCAGCCGGGATTAAAGTCGGTTAGAATGACGGGCAGCTCCACTGGCAGCGATATAAGCTATCGCATGTACCATTTAAGAAAGCTAGCTATACCATTCCAGCATAAATTTGGTGAACTGCTATTGAACAAAATATAACGAGAAATTAACAGCGGATCTACCGCGTAAAGGCCGATCTCCATGCAGCGAAATTTCTCGGCGGACTTCACGGGGCGGCCGCCGTGGTTGGATGCACCGCTCAGTTTTCGCCCACCCCAACCTCCATGCAACGTGATGCGGCGAACATAGAGTTTCTGAATAGCTCATCTAGAGTGGAATCTGGCGCTAGCGTCAACGTGATTCGGCGAAAGCGCTCTACGCCTCCATGGGTGCCGCCATAACGTGTAGTTCGGCCGGAAGTTCGGCGCGGCATGGCCGGAAACGACTTTGTGGCTATGGAAGTTGAGGTTTTGTTAAAAAAATTGGTGCCAAAAGTGCCGCCGTTAAGAAATCTTACTTTGTATAAGATACTGTGTTAGAGGGCTTATGTTGCAAAACAAATTTGGGGGTTACAGTAAGAAATAAAAAATATTAGGAGTGGCTTTAGCTCGGCTATTCTAGGATAAACGTAGCGTGAGCTAAGGTTCAACAATTCAATCCAATTCAATCCAGTCCGGCCCAGTCCAGTCACTGCTCCTCGCGCATGCTCAGCACGGCTCTCCTGGGGCCACGCGAAACGGCTATCAACGGCTCCGGCTCACCGTCAGACTTGGCTACTGCGCAACGGAGGCGCACAGCTGGGCACGCGCCGGTGCCAGTGCGTCTGCTGCGGCTATGACGTTACTCCTCTGGAATGCGCAGACCGGCGAATGTGCAGACCCAATTCTCTACACAGCCGTACTCCAATTTTCATCCAATCCAATCCAATCCAATCAAAATCTAATCCAATCCAATCCAATCCAATGCTCCTCGCGCTTGTGCAGCACGGCCCTTCAGGGTCCACGCGAAACTGCTCAACCTCGGCCAGTGTAGCTTACGCTACAAAAGGAGAAGTTCTGCCTTTGGCTCACGCCGCCAGATACGGCGGGCCGTCCCGGATATATTTTAAATTTTTCCATACTCCAAAGTGGGTGAGGCTTTCTTTGATTTTCTGTAATATTTAGCTGAAAAAAATTATTTATACTGTCTTAAGCTGTGTTCTTGCTTCCTATCAATACAGTATTATTATCGTATGCTACGCGCTTTGGCAGGCGAAGCAGACGCAACATAGAGATGCAAGAATCGCGTTTTATTTATTTGTTTTGTCCCAGCAGATATAAATAAACCTAGAGGCGAAGCCTATTACCGCGAGTAAGTCTTCAAGAAAGCCCGCAAAGCATTATTAATGGCATGAATGCTTTAAATGGCAAATAAATACTGGCTTGTCGAGTCGCTATGTACAGGGTGGTGTGACGATAATGGGAACACTTTAAAAATTTCTCCTGAGCGAACCGCCGCTCTGTTCGCGCTCAAAGTTCACAAGAAGGTCGCATTTCGTGGTCTATTTTGTTTGACACCGGGAACAACGACGGTACTTACCTGTTTATTCTGAAAATAAATAAAAACAATTTTCGCCTATGGGAAAATGGAGGCTGATTTGTACGTGCGAACCAGCGCAAGTTGATGCTGGAACGACGGTGCCACCTGGGGTATGCAGAGCGAAACGCACATTGGAGATTCACGGTAGGAAGGAGCCAAATGGTGCTGCAGACGATCAGAAAATGCATCTATGAATGAGCTAGCAGACGATCAGAAAACCCAGTTTCACATTTTCTGGTCGTCTGCTCCAAGTCCAGGTCGCTCCACACAAGCGCTGCACAAGTGCACATGCGACGCTTCGCGGAATGGTACGCTAGTAGGAAAATCTAAGGCCACTTGAAGGGGGGAGAAGAGTCAGCGAAGTCAATATAGGTACTAAGGAAATAAAATCAACTGAAACGTTTACTGTACAGCGGTAAAACTAGGGAGCAGGAAGCATTTTTTTGCGCTGGGTGAATAAGCACAGCGGTCAGCAGCACGACTACGCAACTGCGAACGCTTTTCCGTCTAAGAATTGCGATTGCTGGACGTGAGATATTGTGGGACGCTTACTGCACGAGCGCTATAGAACAAATAGTCACCTAAGCTACTTGAAATGGTAAAACTAAATAGAAGTGTAAACTGGTTTTACATTATATACCTCATATTTCCTGACTAGGCAGCGCTGGCCGGTGGCCGAGTGGTCTGGAGCGCTAGGTGTGTTATTTTGCAAGTGACAAGTTCGAAGCCCCGAGGGTACAATCTTTTTTTTTTTTTTGTAAGTTTTTTTTTTTCGTTTTTGACCGATGTTTTCTATACTGATTTCACCATTTTGGGCCGTAACGTTCACTGCTCGACGAACGAGTTCGCAGAACGCGCGCAGACTGACAGTGACGCGCGAGCGAGTTCTCGTTGGCGTGCAGTTGCCATAAGCACCGACTGCTTGCGGGCGGTGGTCACAGGCCAGAATCAGCAGACCCTTGGCCTGGTGCGAACACGCTTTTTACGATACAGGCATGAATGAGGCAAGCTCGAAATATAAGGGAAAAGAGCATTGCATTTGAGCGTCTGCGATGACGCGGAGGGCGTTCATCCACTGCGTAGGCCTCGGCTAGTGATTGCTACGATTCCAAGCCGTCCTGGGAGGCTTATCTTAGACATTTTACAGCCGACAAAATTGCAGAAGCGCGGTATGACGGTTATTGAGATATCGAGAATGCACATCCAACGATAACGTCGGATGTCAAGCATGTTGTTTTACAGAACCGAAAGCGAAACTTGTTTGAATGATAATCTTGGACATCGTCCAATCACTATGCAACCTCGTCCCGACGTCACAGTGTTTTGTTGGTGCGGCCGCCGCAGACCGCGCATGGTAGTTTTTCTTCTTTCGGGCTCTATAAAATATTTACCGACTTATCAAACGGATAAACGATGAAAAGTGTGTTCGTTTGAGCCAGTCTACGCAGTGCAAGCAAAAACGGGAGCTTGAAAAATTCACTTCAGTGACCTTTAAGTGCTAATCACGCTGTTATTTAGAATTATCTGTGATAGCCATTGAATGCCAGAAAGTGGAATGCCAGAAACGGGGAAGCGTACCGGAAACAGAACTAACAAACCCTTCAGAGCCGAGAAGCCTACTCCATAGCCCTTTGCACTAGCCACTTGCAGCCAATCCGATTCCCACTGTACCCACAATTCCCATGGCGGTGTTCGATCGCAGCGAGTTTCCACTTTAGGTCATATTGAGAACCTCTATGGCGGCGAACGCCGCCGACGACGCGAGCTGCTTGCATCAAGGTTGCCAGATGTACAATCCAAAACAGCATGTACGTAAATAAAATGTTGCTCACAATTTGTGTTCAAAAAACCTAACTAGGAAGTAATAAAACTTGATGTAAACACCTGAAATAATGTTTATTTACTTATTTGTTTATTGTACAAGCTTTTTTTGGAGACTGGTTCCTGGTTAGCGCCCAAACATTTCCAAATGGCAACAATGGATGAAGCTGCTCGGGGGTTTGTTTTGCTCTTGTTTTGCTTTGCAGATACTTTCAGTTTCGCGCGCTGAACTACTCCAGTTCGACTACACTTTTGCACACCGTGGTACACTCCAAATGGCAACTACCCGCCACTGCCGTCTTCTTCCCTTAAAGAGTCTGCTCTCCATGCCATAGAGTTTCATACTAATATATACTAGAGAGAAATCTGGCGCCGCTGTCTACGGCAGCCGCGCTTCGGCGAGCGTGCCGTCATGTACCGGGCAGGCACGTTGCACTCGTCCTTGGCATGGCTCCTGAACAGGCTGAAAAGTTGGCTCTGGCTGCAAAGAAGCAACAATACTACTGTAGAAGGTTCATGAAATTTGTTTTGTTATTATAAAATTGAACCTCCAAAAAGATTTGTTTGTCAGTGGTTATGTGGAAGCTTCATGCACGATGAACAAGGAAAAAAATGTTACCCTTTTTTGTTGATTTTGGCTTCGAGACAAAAAAGAAATCATATGGCGAGATAAGCCAAGTAGGCGAGGAACGTCGCTAGCGGCAACGGCGCCGCGCACGGTGGCCCGCGACTGCAGCGACAGATTTCCCTCTAGTATATATTAGCATGAAACTCTATGCTCCACGCTTACTGCCCAAGAGATACAACTGTACCCAGAAGAGGCGCGAAAGGAGCGTCTGCTCTTTGGCTGCCAAGTGCGCAGACGCTCTGCGCTGGCAGGAAGTACAAAGCTGTGATTGGCTGCGTCTTCAAAATGCAGTTTGCCGCTCCCGGTCTCGTTCGCCGCAGCTCGTTCGAAATCTAGCTCGGGTAGGTCGCCGGTGAACAGCCGTATTTACGACGCCGGCGGCGGACGCCGTAAGCCGCTTATAAAGACGACAATCTTTCTTGGGCTACTAATACCCAGAAATTTTGGTCTGTCTGTCTGTCTGTCTGTCTGTGACTCGATTCGGCCGCCCGGCCAAAGTAAAACAACGCCTGCGCAATAGTCTTATATAGTCACAGCTAAATCTACCCGTGTAAGTCCGGTGTGATGTTCATACTTGTCAACATTGTTGAAGAAGCACACGACATTACGCAAATATAAGACAACAAATCATACGAAGTGATATTATCAGTGTTCCTTATAACAAATCATACATGCTTGTTTTTGCGAAATTAAATACTTCATCAACTGCAGAAAAAAATTCACTCCGCCGTCGCCTGCTGTCGCCCCGCACCACTATAGCTTCTGGCGCCATTTTAAGAAATCAACCGGCAACAGTTAAGAAAGGTTCCACTAGATAGGTTCCACGTTCTGCTTGCAACGCACGTGGAGTAGGGAAGCGTGGTTCTATAAACGTTGCGCGTGAATATAAACTATTCACGCGCGTCTTCGTTGGCATCGAGACACCCGGCCTGAAGCAGTGGAACGCGGTAAATTTAAAATGATTTAAGCAAACCTTTGGGGTCTTTACGTTGGGAGGAGCGCGACGCAAGAGGAACAACATGAGAGGTGAGCGGGAAAGCGAAGGGAGGCATTTACTTGGCAAAAGTCGATGAAGGCTATCGTCTTTTGTCGACATTTGTGACGAAAGGAGCAGATACGCGGCCAATGTTTTCGCCGACATTTCTGCGTGGAGGTCGGCCTTAGTTCGGGTTCTGGCGTGAGCCTGCCGGTGTTTGAAATGTGCTCACAGCCCCGTTGTAGCGATACATGCCTTCTATTCCTGAACAAATGAGTACTCAACACCACTTTCTTTTTCACGGAAATCTCACTTCTCGGGGCGCAAACAGTATGAAGGACTCCATAATTAGTACTGCGCCCACAACAATGCTCAATGTCTGAGGCATTGTTATGCTGATTAGACGGGCGCGGTTTCGATTCCACGACACAGTGGGCGTTTATCTGACGAAGATGGAAACGGACAACTCTCGTGGGTCTTGATTTCGGCACCCCTTAAATGGCCCGGGTGACATAAAATAATGCGTAGTACTCCGCTACGACGCGTCTCAAACAGCGTCTTTCCAATGCATACACCCGGCCACCGTAGGAAGGGCGGGAAGAGGCTCCGTATTTCCCTCAGACCCTATTTGGACGAATAGATGTTGCTCGCTCGCTCTCACCCTTTCGCGTTAGAATACACTCTCCGACCATTTTTTTCGGACTCAAAAATTCGGACTTGCTGGATATTTCGGACTTTCCGGAGAAACCGCCAGAGCTGTCCCAGAGGAGAAATGACTCGCGGATTTTTCGCACTGCTCTTTTACTCGGACAATTTTTCGTTCCCCTCCAGGTCCGAAAAATCGGCCGGCAACTCAATTCAACTTGTACTGAGGAAATTCAAATAAACATTTCTTGGTTTACATGTAGAGGTATCCGACTTCCCGATTGGATTTCAACCGGCCAGGGCGTCATCTTGTCACCGACGTTGTTGAAGCCCTCTTGCCCGAGTTCATGGACAACGGAGTGAAAACGGCAGAGAGAGACAGAAAAAGAGAGAGAGCTATGGTTGGATAGAAAGTGGAAATTGAACGGCGGATACTTCAGGGCTCCATTGAATACCCACACAACGCCGCGCGTGTGCGTGGGGGCAAAGAAGAGAAAAAAGGAGAGAGAGAGAGAAGCGCAGACACGAGCACCGGTTTCACAAAATCCATTTCATCAGCTCGCCTCTGTTGGTGTCCCCATCTATCGGCATGAAGGCTCACTGCCCCCTTCGTTGGCCCTCATTGGCGCAGCGTCCGAATCGATCGGGGTCGCATTTCTCCCGTCTATTCGCCAGCACCCCGCCTCTGCAATTCTTACCAGCCGCACGTCTGCTCTATCTCTACGTTACCAGAGCGCTTGAGGCGGGAGGGAAAAAAATCGAACCGCGGTGACATTTTGATGGCTTAACGCCGCACTCAACAATGCAGCTAAGTGAAATAGACTTATTTTTAGGTGCGCAGTATATTCACCAGTATATTGTCAGTCTATACGGGTTCTAATGCACAGGCCAACATAACGGGAAACTTACGAAATTTTGTTATATGTACAATGTCCATGCGAGTTCCAATGCAAGGTCAGCTTAGCGTGAGGTTGTCTGAGGTGACCAATAAAAGCGTTTACAGCGAGCTTACCAGATAAACAAAGAAGCAGCAGGCACCTGAAATCTGACTCGAAAGACATTTTTAAGGGGGAATCACCTGTTAACATTCCTATGGAACTGGATACTTCATGACCCACGGACTTAAAAACCTTCGTACACCCATACGAAAAGCTTCACTAATACATATCGATATTCCCAACGGCCTAGTTTGCTTATTTTAGAGATACGTCACTTCTTTATTTAAGTTGAAAAATAAAACTCTTGCTTTCTAGACAGCTAGCGCCATCTTGCGAAAACTGGATAAGCTAAAATGCGTTTCTTGTTTATTTTTTGGCGCAGTAAAGAAGTGATACATTTCTAAAAGAAGCAAACTAGTACCTTAGGAACATTTCTGTAAATTTGTAAAATCTTTCCTAGTGGTACACGATGTTTTTTTAAGCCAGTGGGTCATTAATTAGTAAGTTCCATAGGAATGGGGTCCGGTGAGTCTTCCTTAAGTGAACCCAACAAGCCCTATAGGAAGCAAAGTACCTGCACATATAATGGCTTCGCTCCAGGCTACAGTAAAGGTAGTCCCTCAGTTAATCTCCACGAACCACTCCTTACTCTGGTATTTAAGGCTTAATTATAAAAGAGAAGGAACAAGTAATCGCAAATAAGGGACACAGCAGAAAGTTCGTCGAGATTGTCCACGTCATCTGCCACCACTCGGGCACCGCGTCCAGAGAAAGGCAATTACAATGGTCGTGCAGGCAAATAAGCTTTGATGTCAACAGTTTAAACAGATTACCCTTACTGCGTTCTGACGCAGAGGTGGTCATGAGTATACCTCTGACCGAACTAAATCTTACCAGGACCCTACCCGAACAGTCCTCTAATCATCGTCTTCCCCCAACCAGTTTCAGCGTGTGGCAGAAGGTGAGAAACAGTTTTAAATAAGTGCTTCGAGCATACAACACGCATACAACAGCTCTACCACAATTCCTTTTGTGCCGTGTATACACGCACAGCGTTTTCGTGCGCGTATTCTGGCAACATTCGGGTGCAAAAAGGCAGGTAACAGCATGTTGGTATCGCGGACGTGCTCCAGCGATGACAAATATAGTGCCTGTAGAGCACCTGAGGCCGCTAATGTGAAGGACCCTTCCAAAAGTCCTCGGGAACTTGTGGTGGTGGTGGTGAATGTTTATTGGAGCAACAGGGGGAAGGGAAGGGGTGTGGGAAGCCTCCTTAGTCCAGAAGGCTTCGTGAGCGCGCTGACTGGAGAGCCCGCGAGACCAGGGCCTGCTGGCGGGCTGGGTCCTGGCTGGTCAGCTCAGTCTCCCACTGCTCCAGGGAGGGGGAGGGGGTTAGGTGAGAGGGCAGGTGAGAGGGGTATTGCAGTGCTGGCAGTGGGAAGGGAAGATGGTGTGGGCGATGTGGTGTAGGATGTCGTAATTCGAGCTTTGAGAAGCCTAGCGATCAACAAAGACTCCTTTACTGCGACATCGCGTTTACGTCTCGTTTTTCAGTTTCGTTCGTTCACCTATCGATGCGAATTACTCCCAGATAAGACTGGCCGCAATTCGCGCGGCAGTTTTTCACAATCAACGCTATCCTGCTCACGTGCCGTCACATTCGCCTGTCACGTGGAACGCAAAAGAGTAGCTCTTGTTACCCTCCTCGCAGTGTGCCAAGGTAGCTCAATGGTAACGCACACGACTCCTTCTCTGAGGCCAGGGCCAGGGTTCAAATTTTCATGAACTAAATATGTGGTTTTAAATTACCGATTTTCTCTTTAGAGCGGCCGCCATTTTGGTGTCATTTGTGCTGACGCCGAGAGTGACGTCGACGGTCACTTTTCGCGTTTGTGAGACATCCGAGTCGTTCACCTTAGCAAATTTATTTATTTATTTAGTCATTTATTTTTTGTATACCTCAAAAGCTCGAAGGGTATTAAATAAGGGGTATACATAAACCTGGTAAAACAGTGTCAACAATACATTTGGTGAGGGAAAAATAACAAAGTGGTGAGGCAGAAACAGCATGTAACACACTTGAAGAGAAGCAAGCACACATTGTGAACGCGCATAATACACTTGACTGAAACGAGTGGCTACAAATCATCACCGGCTTCTAAATGTTAAGTGCTAATTACAAATAAGTGCTAATTTTTAATAAGTACTAATTAGCGCTTAGACGTTTTACGGGTGCAGCGGTTAGGCGTAACTAAGGACTGAGGAGGGCTGTTGATTTGTCTGGCACTTAGGGTCGCTGACTTTCTTGAAGTTTCCTTTCGTGGAGCTCGTAGTTAGACGTAGGAGAAAGCAGTGCATGGCGATGGAAGGGGGGGAGGGGGGGGGGGGCTTGTATGAAGCCAGCGAAGGCAAGTAAAGTAAGTGTTAAACAGGTGGTCGGAAACATTGATGAGAAAAAATGGGCCCGGCGGGTGCCCAAAGTGTGGACAGTCAATGGCGGAAGAGGACAAGAAAGCTGTCGACAAACCAAATCATCAGCCGGGCAAATGAACAATCAGGGGAGAAGGGGGTGGTTAAAAGAATGTGAAGGAAGCGGACGCGGGTATGGGTGGAAAGTGTGGGAACAAAATGTGGTTGATCCTTCTTTCATACAAATCGGTAAAACATGAAACTGAAATGTGCCTTCACGGGAGCGTCTGAATGTTTATTGTGCATCGACATGAACTTGCACGTCTCTATTTATATTGTGTCGGTGTGGCACCGTTAGACGCATCAACATTTGACACTGTATTACACGCGCCGCAGCATTGCGTAAATCCGATCGAAACCCCAGGCACTCGGAAATCGTGCGAACGAAACCGAACGGGTTGCCAGCGAATAGTTTGGTGAAAGTCACGGTCCGCTACAGCGAAAGGAGCATGATTTGCAAGGTCGGCAGCACTCTTGTGGGTGGGCTTAGCTAGCGACCGTCCTTCTGGTGGGTCGCTTCGGCAAAGGTGCGACCACATTGGTTCTGCTCCGTGGTGTGTACGCCAGACGCTTGCGTTGCGACGGGCTCAGCTTGTGGAACGCCGCCGGCCGCGTTCGACAAGCTGAGTGGCATTCCACACAGGCGGCGGACGGATAATCAGAGCAGCTTCCGCTGCTTTACGCTGCCCTATTGAGGGGCCAACTATCGGCGCTTACTAGCGCCATGACGCACTACTTCGCTTTACGTCTTCTAGAAGGCCCAGCACCAATGAAGAAGTTAGAGGGAAGGACATCAGGCGCATTCGTACAGCTACCCGAGCACGACTTCATGGATCAGTTGGCAGAGCGTTTCACACATCCCGTTGCGGCCAGACGGTTAGTGGGCTCGAATCCTAGCGCCGCCGCGCCAACGAAACTTTTTCTGGCAATGTCATTGCCGTAGCGTATATGACGTCAGTGATGTTTGTGGACCCCGGCATAAACCACTTTCGTGTTAAAAATCACTGGGAGCCTGTTAGAGGAGGCAAAAAAACGAAGAAAGAAATAAAAAAAACAGACTTTTAGGGTTCTACAAAAGGAGCGCGTTGCTGAGGGCCCAAGCTGGCTGCTTGAAAACAAAGACCTACGCGGTCACATGAGGCGTTTTTTTCAAAATGAGCCAAATCAAGACACCGAAACTTAATCGAATAAAAGTGCAGCGACAAGAAAAACTCGGCAACTTTCTCCTCCTAAAACAAGGGGTAGCAAGAAAATAGTAGAGATAACCCCCAGAAAACGTGTACAGAGATCGTAAGCCGTATCAAAAATGAGGCAAATCCTGCTATTTCACGGATCAAATGACGCGAAATCTATTTGGCCAATGGGAGTTTGTTCTTTGGCTTGACTGTTTCAAATTTTTTAGTGGGTGTTTTCAGAAGCTTCTTTTTTCCGCTCTTCGGTGCTGGCTTATTATGAATTGAGAAGGCAATTAGGAAGATCGGCGAAAGTTCTCTCCCCAGATGTCAACGACGGAGTGAACGGAAGACGAAATGAACGAACTGAAACTGAGACCGCAATGAAATGAAAACAATCATTTTATTTCGATCTCACACCTCCCTACGAAATATTTGGTGGTTATATTTATTTTTTTACCCCCCCTTTGATTACTTTAGTGCTTAACTAAAATAACTGCCGCTTACAAGCGCTGGCAAATTTCCCCCCTCTGAGAGTACGAACCACTTCATTGAGGTGACGAAGCGTATGACCAGCCTTGTTGGAAGCCTTCTTCAAATTCACGGCAAAGCAATGAAAAGCTGGCTTACTTCGTGTGTGCCTTCAGTTCGTGCATCCCAAGAAAAATTACCCTAGGGAAAATTCGAAACGACTCTGCTAAGGTGTTAGAGGACTCACCCTAGCTCTCAATGCATATTCTACTGTTCTTGACGCCCCTGTTGCCATATTTTTAATGCATTTTTAACAAAAACTCAATCGCAGCATGCTTGAAAGTCAATTTATAAAAAGTTTTCATAAGAATGCCGCATCAACTTGAGCGTTCCAATTCAATATCAGCCAAATCCAAACTTATCACCCCAATAATGCTCGAACTTACGGCATAATTTGTAATTACTTCTGGCCATAAACCTTCGCCCAGCTTACATATAAAATATACCATACAACAGCATTGGCAGCGTCGCATTTAGCTAAGGTAACAAACCTGCTCTTGTTTCTCAAGTTCGCTTTGTTAGATCTGGCCCATTTCGAGAAAACAAAAACCGCCTCAAATACTCGCCAGGGGATGAACCGCATGTATGCTTCGGCGAACCTACAGAAATAATAGAATACGTAGTAGTCAGGGTAAACATCCGGCTCAAAATGCGAGAAAGGTTGATCTTTCTGAGGTACAGGATTTTACCATAGGGAGAAGCATTAAGTGACCCATACACAAATATTGTATGGTCGGCTATAGAAAATCATTTTTATGGTCGGCTTTAGCTATTTGGCCCAATATTCTTTAGACGTTTCTATGGTTGTCTTTAGCGATTCGTATCGCTATTCCTATGGGTGTCTCTAGCGTCTTCTGTAGCCGGTTCTGTGGTTGTCTTTAGATATTCGTATCGACATTCCTATGGGTGTCTTTAGCTTCTTCTATAGCCGGTTCTGTGGTTGTCTTTAGATATTCGTATCGACATTCCTATGGGTGTCTTTAGCTTCTTCTATAGTCGGTTCTGTGGCTTTCTTTAGGTATTCTTTTGATATCGCTATGGCTGTAGAAGAAGCTAAAGGCACCCATAGGAATATCCATAGGAATGGCTAAAGACAGCCATAGAAACGTCTAAAGATAATTGGGCCAAATAGCTAAAGACAACCATAACAAGGATTTTCAATAGCCGTCCATACGATATTTTTGCATGGGGGGGTTTCAAGTAGGCATATAATAAAAGGCACTGGGCCGTTTATACTTTGGTATATGATTGCCTATACCGATCCTGAAATACTTGTTCTCAGCAATGCATGCTCTTGCAACAGTGAAGCCGACTATAAAAGGTTAGGTTTAGAGGAGGGCGGCTGGCGCATTCACCCGAATACTTCCACTCAGAAGCTTGTTAATTTTTTTCACTCAATCCTTTTTACCGCAGACATCAGAAAAAAACTTCAGATCTTCGTCGGAATTACTATTTCTTAAGACTGGAAGTCACTCTGCCACGATATGGCCCAAAACTACCGGGTTTGACCAGTCACAGTTTTCATCTTCCAGGCAGAGCGCCACACAATGCCTGGGTGGCTATTTTCAATTATTTTCTTCCCAACGCGGCCCTATGCATTTCTTTAGACTTCCGAGTCGTTTCTTTTTGTCGTCAGGGGGATGGATCAGGGAAACAGAACGGAAAGATCCTCGATGGATTTCCTCGCTCTGCGAACGCATAAGCGATGGCTTCTCTCAGGCGTAGCGACTTCAAGTAAAGATGCCGTGGCCTCCCATATAAACCATGATGCTGATATGAAAAAAGAAAACAGTCGTAATTCCAAAGAGAGCTTACCACAATGCCGTCTCCTCTCACCCGGCTATACCGAACACGACCGCTATGCTATTTGACGCGCGACTATCGACCGGCCATCTGGAGTTTCCACCGAAAGAAAAATAACACGGCAACCAGGCGCACACGAGCAAATGGAGAAAACAAAAGCTAGCAAGGGTGCCGTAGTGTACCGACGGGTTCGCGTGGTTCCTTGCTCAAATTGCAATGGGCGCGCTTTTGCGCCCCACGCTAGGGTGCTTCCATAATTGGGTTCCATTCTTCTTGGCCAAGTCGGCGCAAAGCCTCTCCGCGCCAGATCTGGAATCGAGATTTCGTCGAAGCTCTGTCTCGACGCGCCGACTCGGGCAGCAGAACCGCGCTGATAAGAAGTCAGATTCCACGGGTACGCAATACGGCTGGCTTTGCTCTTCTGGGTCGGGGTGGAGTGGCCCGCAGGCAACCAGCCCCGTGCGCGTATTATAACTGTGTGTGTATACAACAGTGGTTGTACCTTTGGGGAACACGCGGTTGTTTCCTGTTGGGCTTTCAGGATCCGCAGCGCCGCGCAATCGCTCAAATGGTATGGCTGCGCTGCCACTTGGTCTCACTCGAACCGTGTCCCTCGTGCGTCACATCTGGAGCGAAGAAAAAAACCCCCGCCCCGTTCGCTTCCTTCTTGTTTGCAGCCTCTCGGCGGTGCCCGCAACGCACCGACTGCCTGACCTGATAAGTCGTGTTTGATGGTTTGAACGTAGTGAGGTTCGAGAGCAACAGCAAGCAGCGCTGTTTGTCTTGCTTTGATGTATCAATGCAATCCGATTGAAGCGAGTTGTGAAAGCCTCATTTGTGTTTTTAACACACAAATATTTCACTGGCGTCATATCCGTCACGGAAATGACGCCAGTACAACGAAGCCAGCGGCTTGTAAAGGGTGCACCCCTGCGCACAGGGTCTTCTTGCGGGGAAGCAACCTTTAGTACTAAAGGGTACGTTATACTTAGGGTTGTTCCTTCTCGGGTTTTATAATTTAACACGAAATTGTTTTATGCCGCGATACTCGAAGATTTCACCGACGTCATATCCGTCAACTAAATGAACGCCAGTATGTTTTTGCCGAAGCGACCCGGCCAGCAGGACGTCGCTCGCCAAGCACAACCCACAAAGATACCTACCCGGACTGCAAAATCACGCTCAGTTGCAGATTTCGCTGCACGTTTCACTTTCGTGGTTTACTGATTCCTATGACAGAGGAATCAACCGCATTTTTATTGAAAAACTAGGGCTCGATAGCTGCCTATCACGTTTTTTAGCCCTCAAGAGATGTCTATTCGTCGAAAACATTGCAAGGAATTTTGCTTTGACATCGCTCGCGCAAACTCAAGAACCTACGGACATTAAGCAAAATAGGATTACACGAGTTTCCTCCCAGCGTTTCTTAAGGAATTCCGAGCATGCAGTGGTACCATCGCGAAGTGAAACTAGCCATGAGTGATCGCTGGTACGGTATGAAAAGAAAGCGAGTGTGCATGATATGCCTTGTACCTCTGCTACGGGCATTGCGAAGGCCTTTGAACCGAATAGTCTTTTGTCTGAAGTTACGCCTCTGAGCTGCTACATGCCGTTTTTCAAAGGCACTGTTTTGAAATGCCACTTGAGGCAAGGCAGCCCCACCACCGACCTTTGAGGTTCTCAAAGGCCTTTGAAGCGCGAACGTTTACACTCTCGGCCGCGTTTACAAAAGTAACTATTTGCGAGTAAACGTGCTTTTCAAGAGCATGTTCTCATAATTGATCACTTGTTTTATTTTAATGTGACCTAACGTACGGTTACAACGTAACTTCGTACTTTCTCCTCCGCGGTGCAAAAAGGAAGCGAATAACGGCCTACAGAAGCATACGGGAACAAACCGGGCAGCAGTGGCGACAGAAAAACCTGGCGGTGAACGCGGGAGCTTTCAAATGCCCTTGAAAATTGGAAAATTATAGTGTAGATTGGCGCAACTCCTTTCAGCTCGAATGCCATTTGATATTTTGAAGGCCATCTGATTGGAGTGTTCTTTCAGACTGCAGTGTAGCAGGGTCATACATGAGCGTAATACTGCGACCTTTAACTTGGGCAGAGAGGAAAAAAGGCGCACGGGAGCCAACAAGAAAGACTATACGGCAACCACGGTCGCCGAACGGTATGGTGTAGCGATTGGCGGTATAGTGCTGTGGCTCCTTTGACCGGTACATCCACGGCCTAGCTGGGGCGGTGCTAGGCGTCCTCTTGTTTCTTTCACAGTTGAAAGGCCTGGCCCAGGGGGACGAATTCCTGATGCACAATGTTGGGAGTGTCTAGGCAGAACAAGCTTTCGGTCGTAGACATTACATGCCCTTCGGAGTTCCCGCGTGTACTCCCGTGAACCGAATTTTCATCGCCACTGAAGTTTCTCGACATGAAGGACTTGCATCCCTGCTACTTGACGGAGCTCATGGAATACTTCAACGCCATGTTTCCTCTGCTCCTAAGTCAGCAGCCGGTGGACAAACTTGGCAGCGACACCGCGCATGTTCAAATCAATCAATCAATCAATCAATCAATCAATCAATCAATCAATCAATCAATCAATCAATCAATCAATCAATCAATCAATCAATCAATCAATACAATCAATCAATTTTATTTTAGAAACAAGCAGGAAAGGCTTCCAGGCCTAAAAACAGCGTTACGCAGTTTGACGAGCCTTAGAGGCCATTACAAGGCGTGTAGGCGATGATAGACAATGATACATCAGGGAATACAGCAATGAATACTGACACTGTAGTTGAACCAAACACTTACGTTGTAACAATACAAAACATGTTGAAAGTAATAATAATTTTACACACGTAAACATACCCACGATACCTTTGTACAAACAGGATAGCACAGGTTTCAAAGAATGGAGCCCTCCAAGTTCACAGAGCATTTGCGCAGACTCCTAAGGGCGAAATTATCAGTACACCTGTATGTTTTTAAAATGAATGGAAGAATATACTGAAGCATTTGTAATTTTTAATTTGCTTGGAAGCGGGGTATGATCCAAAAATTCGTGTTTTGTGTGTGCAGCATGAGTGTGTTGTTTTGGCATGCACAGTTGTAAAAAAATCCCGCAATATGCCTGTTGAGAAATAGTAGAAACATTACAGGCGGATATAGTACATTGTATCAGCGGGAATAACATTAAAAGTGCAAAATATTTTAATGTTGGGAAGAAATATGGAACGTTTGCAATGTGGCGGATAATTCTTTTCTGCAACATGATATTTTTTGTCAGATTTGCCTGAGTAGTTGTTGATCAAACTAAGGTACAATAATCCAGATGCGAAGCAAACAAAGCATGATATACGTTACGTTTCATTTGAATAGGCAGAAATGACAGAATTCCTAATAACACTCCCATCGCAGAGGAATCTTTTTTACACAGGGTGGAAATGTGAAAGTCCCACATGAAATTTGACGAAAATTTCGCACCCAAAATTGTATGTGATTCAACAGTTGCAATTCCCTGCCCTTCAAAAGTAATGACATTTTGGGTTTGACACGCCTTACTTTTTGCACGAAAAAGCATTACTTTTGTTTTTAAGGGGTTGATTTTGATGTGATTTGAGTTTGACCATATATGGAGCTTATGAAGAATGTCGTTACAATTTGTAGTTAGGACGTCTGGGTCACGTCCTGAGAGCATTAGGGAGCTATCGTCAGCTTGTATAATAAACTTCACAGTTTTGTTGATTGTAATGTTGTCATTGATACAGATATTAAAAAGCAAGGACCCAAGACGCTGCCCTATGGTACGCCAAATGTAACCGCTAAATGAGTTGACCTATCACTGCCTATACAAACACACCTGTGTTCTTCCGTTCAAATATGATTGCAGCAAAGATAAAGGAAGGCCCCAAATACCGTAGTGAGACAGCTTATGAAGAAGAATTTTCTGAACAAGGCAGCTTTATGCCTTGCTGAAATATATGAATCAACCGAAGGTGAGGAAAATTTTTTTCGATGTGTTGAGCGTTGTTTCTTTAAGCAGAAGCAAAGCATTTTCGGTCGACTTGCCTTTGCGGAAACCGAACTGGGCGTCGGTTAAAACGGCCTTTTTATCTAGAAAGTTGATTATTCATGAAGAAATAATTTCTTTTAAGCCTTTGAAAAAAATAGGAATAAGTGATATGGGCCGATATTAGATGGTATATTTCAATGCCCCCTTTTATAGAAGACTGATACTCGGCACTGCTTCATCGCTTTTGGATATTCGCCTTGTTCAAAAATTAAGTCAAATGTGACAAGAGGGGCGGCAATGTGCTTTATCGGTACTATTTGCAAGTTATTAACGTCAAGAGCCTTGCTATATTTCAGGCACGTGAAAGTTTGGCAGATCTCCGTTTCGTTTGTCGGCACCAGAAATAAGCCAACAGTAGGACCAGGGCGTAGCATTTCTGGCTGATGGGAGGTTTTGGTTAGGGGGGTATCTGAAACAAAATGTAGATTGAAGTTGCCTTGAAGCGCTTTACCAGTTAGCAGAGTTCAATTCCGTATTATATTGCCTGCTGGGTTGTTTTTGTTTCTACGACCCAAAATGCTGTTCGCCGTATTCCAAACTACATGGGGGTGTTGTGCGAGGATATTAGAAAACCACTCCTGATAAATTATTTTAGCGCATTTGAGTTGAGCGTTTACTTGGTTTCTAAGCATCTTGAACTCTTTAAGTGTTTCGCCTCCGTGAAGATCGCCTGACCTCTTCCCTGGCGTCGACAATGGCAGGAACGTTGTGTATTATTTTCCCACGGCCCTTATGCACAAGTTAGCGATTGCTTTAAACATATCAGGGGGATGCTTTGTTGTAGGCCTTCCAGACCTCTCGTCACCTTCCAGTGATATTCTGCTGCTTTCGAACCACCCGTGCCAACACTTTGCACAACAAGTTGTAGCATCGCTGTAACTTGCCGAATCATGCCCAACTTTCCTGTAGTATATAGGTTTACCCGGTTTCACGCAGAATTTCTTGTGCAGTACGTATTAAAATGTTCGTCGTAAAACTTCGTCATAAAACTGCCTGTTCGTCAAAAAACTGCGGACGTGGTAACGCCCGGGGGCGTAATAGCAACAGTTGCACAGCTGCCTATGTACAAAGGGAAATGTCTTTTGACACGTTGTGTTATGAAGGTTGGTGCTTCTTGGACTGATGCGTGTAGCCTTGTGGTGTACCGTGTTAGCATATTGCAAAATCTCTCCCGAAAATTATCTATAACACGTCGTAAATGGTAAACAACAATGAAACAACAAGACGCATCAGCAGGGTTCTGTATTCGCGATTAATGTCCAACTGAACGCATGAGACGCTTTGCTTCGGCCTCGCGCCATCGAAGGGCTTCATCCTTTCTTCCCTTTGCTTCACAGTCCGCTCACGCCTACCTGCGCTTCATTTCGTACCGTGCCCACGCGCCCTGCACTAGATGCAGCCCGCTCCTATTCTGCCCTGTATTCGGAAAGCTCACGGCGATTGCGAATTTCCCTGCCTGTATATATGCTCGCTCATTTGGCCGTGTTCTTTGGCTACGTTAATTAACCCGCATGCGGTGTACTTACGTGGACGGCTACCTTTCCCTACGGCTGAGTTTAAGTTCACGCTATGGAACGGCTCGTCCTATGGAACGCCTCGCGATGCGATAGGCTTCAAGAGGCGTGCGCTATAGGAGTCGTTCCCGACGGAGACGTCAATGCCGCCGCCGACTTTTTCGCTCTATGGGTCATGTATTGCTTTGGAATTGAAAATGATGGCTCATTGTGCTTTGTCAGTTAAAAAAAAAACCCTGTAGCATTTCGTTCCGTTTGTATATCACTTGTTTTAATCTCACCTAAGCTACATCCATCTATATGACCTGAAGAACTGCAGCTTGCGCGCCCGTAGACCGATAACAAGCTAAGGGCCGTTATATATGCGCACTCATGAAATTTATTATTTTTGCAATAGTAAGCTCGCGGGCAAGTGCTTGAATATGCACGAAGCTTTTTCGAACATGAAAATACAACCAGCTATTGGCTAAAACGTTTTCGTTAGCTCCTCTACGTGACCCCTGACGTGGTACGGTGGCACATGAAAGGCAAATATAATATTTATGAATTTAGTTCTAACACCAGCGTAGAACTGGTGGAAATTGTAGTCCATCATCAAATATAAAAAATCAAAGCCTCTTTCCTAAGAGTAAGATGGCTAAAACGCGAAGCTTTGTCTACGCAAACTGGGTCTAATTATAGTTCGAAATTCACGCTTCCGAAGTCGAAAATCCAAAATGTGAAATCCAAAGCCAAAGTCTACTCCAACTCAGCCAAATTCCAAAGCCAACGCCCGCGCAAGGAACCATAAGTAAGTGGTGAGTGATCCGAATGCGATGATGGAACGTTCATCATCATCAGCGATTTTGTTACCTTGCATATGTGTCCTCCAGTGCTACAACGGGTTTTGCGCGCGCAGACCTCCCATTGTCTACGTGTATGGTATGATGGATGTGCCTTCGTGTAAACCCAGTGCGTAAAAATGGTTTTCCTGCAGCGCGTTTCGGCGTAACTACATCACCATCAGCAATGCATAGAAAGTCTCGACTTAATACTGTGTCCGAATAGCGCAATCGGTGAGACGTCGGCTTCATAACGCGATGGACACAGGTTACATTCCGAAAACGGAAAGCGCTTTTTTTTTTTTTTTTTGAGGGGGGGTGCTTGGTTTTTAGAACGCCGTTACGAGCTTGATGCGCCTTCGTGGAAGCCCATTCTGTAAAGGTGGCTTTCTTGCAGTGTTTTATGGCGCAACAGCGCTACCAGTGAGAAATAAACTGCTTCGTTTAAGCAAATAGTCACAGTGCGGGATATTGCAGAAATAATTGGTTTAAATTATCTTTTCTTAGGCTCCAGTGTGCAGAGAAATCTTATTGAGTTACGGGAGGCTAGTATTTTCCTGCGGAAAATGTTGTATTTGGTCTTCATGGTTCCTTTAAGCGACATCCCATATCTTTCTACCCGCAATCGAGCTAACGAACCAAATTCTACGCGTCTAGTTAGAAGCATGCCCAGCCAGTCAGGCGTAAGGCTTGATTGTCGTTTTGGTGCGCTATGAACAATAACACACCTTTTCCACAAGGTGGCTTTCTCGTAGGTATATTTTTCATAGGGGTGTATACTATGCTCTGAGTGCGCGAGAACAATGGGAGGAAACAGCAAAACCGGCAATCATATGCGCGTGATCGCGTGCCCAATCAAAGCGCGCGGGGAAAAAAAATGCCGTGCCAGCGCGAACCTCAATGCACCAGTAATCTGGGTGCTCCATGGTCAAGCGCGGTGAATATTCCTGCGTAGCCAGACTTCCGCCGTCCCTGCGCATTTGGATTTGATACTATGACATTAGAGTACGTCGCAGTTTTAGAGCGTGATTATGAGGTGTGCATTGTCCTGGCTGCCCGTAGAATGCGGCGAATGTTTCTAGAAAAACATTGAATGGGGAGAACTTAAAGATGGGGTTAATGCGTGGCTTAATGAAACGTGTCTGGTAATTGTACGGTAAGCCATTCGCGTTTTTTTGGTTTACTAAACTAAGCAGCGATACCTAAAGTAGCTTTGCACGCTAACATTTTTGGTATTGTTGCGTAAAAAAACCCTTTTCGGAAGGTTCTTTATACCAAACCACCTCCCTTTTCTTCTGAAAGTTCATTATGTCGCTTTTAATAACACATCCGTGACTGATTTAACACCAGTCGTGGTGGCATGTAGCGCTAAAATTCGCATGGTGCCACAATTCCGCTCCTTGTGGCTGGCGCCCGTAAACTTCTCATGGAAGCAAAATACATATACCCACTACTTCGAGTCTCTAAGTAACCTGCCGTTAAATATGGACCAAAATATACGACCTCACCAATGTGCTCGAGTCCCTGTTGCAGTTCCGTGCGGTGAATGCCGAAGTATTTTGATCTCACTCAGCGAACAAGCAGGTGGTCTGATTTGTTTTCGCTAACTTTTAAAATCTAGTAAAACGGTGTCTGATGGGACCCTTCGCGGTTGTTCAGTGCAAGGGGGTAGCGTTGGGCTGTATTGTATAGTTCGATTGTCCGGCCAGAAATGCCACATTTCTGGCACAGGCAAAGTGTAAAGACTCCCGCATGTACAAGACATTGCCCCACATGAAGGAACGCAGCAAATCCTGCCACCCTACTCTAGATGGACCCCTTCATGCTCCATTAGTCTCTGCTGAGACGAGGTCCGCTTCGATTCCCGGCTGCGGCGGTCAGTTTTCTGATGGAGGCGAAAAGCAAAACTCCCGTGTGTTCGAGATTTCGGCGCACGTTAAAGATCCCCAGGTGGTCAAATTAATCCGGAGCTCTCCACTACGGCGCGCCTCATTGCCTGCGTTGCGTCGGCGCGTTAAACCCTCAATCAATCCATTAGTCTCTGGCGGAAATTAGTGCCAAGACGATATTTATTTATTTATTTATTTATTTATTTAAACATACTGCCAATCCCATCAGGGATTTTCGCAGGAAGGGCTTGAGACATAAAGTTACAGAGTAGGTGTACAATAAGACACACTTATTAATAATTGAAACCTAGTAACAGAATCGGATTAACAAAACAAAATCGGAACAGGATTCACACATGTGGGTTACTAATAACGTGCAAGTACAAAGCAAATTCACATACTGGAAAATTGTATGAACTATTGATAAATGTAACGCAAACAATGATAAGCAAAAGTACTGCATGGGTAAAGAATTCAGTAAGAGAAGTGTAATATAAGTACATAAAGAACATGATCTGAAAACAGAGTATTTGAGCTCAGGAATATTTTTTTAAGTGTAACGTACAATACTGAAGGGTATTTCATCTTAAGCGTAACTTAAGAGTACATAATCAGTGGGGTAAAATATACACACAAATACACAAAACGAATATCACCTAACTGTTTCCCCTTGCATTTTGTTAAGTTCGTTTTCAACCAGTGTTAAAAATTTATCTAATTGGGTACTGCTCGAGATATTCGGATCTAGTTGATTCCATTCAGTAATTGCTAACGGAAAAAAAGAGTACTTAAAGCAATTTGTGTTAAATGAATATTCGTTTAGTCTCATTGAATGTTTTAGGCGTGTCGTTCTACTTTGATCAAACGTGATGTAGGCAGATAAATCAATGTTGAAATGACCGTGAATCAGCTGATGCATAAATTTTGCACGTGCCAATCGCGTTCGATTCCTTAAGCTATAAGGTAGGACAAAGCTTCTGGTGACTGTACGTGTGCAGGGAGGTGTCTAGCTAAATATATGGGTGGTATTAATTGAAAAGTTTAGCTGTCAGTTCTTTTTGCTTGGCGACACTGGAAACGGCCACGGACATGGCCGAAGCGCCACGGACATAGCGCGGCTTGTGCCACTGCGCTCGCACGCCGAAGAAAAAAAGAAAAAACACCGGCGTGCGTCGTCTGCTGCTCCGTTTCAACCCGAATCTCAACGGTGGTGTCAACACAGATGTTATTAATCGCACTCACATTGGAATTGGGGCATTACTTTGCGTTCGGTGGGGTAGAGTTTGGAACGCCCAACACACATCATGAGCTTAGCACGGACAAGTACCGCCATCCCGCGGAGCCCGACGTAACCAGTGACGGCGCACTCACATGGTTGCCTGCATGCGTGCCTCGCCAGTGAATACAAGCTATATCTCTTGCCCCGGTTGTTTTTCCAATATAAAAAACCCGAGTTGACCTACCGGTGTTAACTCTGCAACTCGTGCATCCACGGGAACACGTTAAAGCCGAGGTGAGTTGACCACCTTGTGCTGTTTCTTCGCGCACGGTACCCTGTTTGGCAATGTTGGTACCGATAACCAAAGGACCGAGGCTGAATTCATCCCAGGCACCCATGCGGTTTTCACGCGCCTAGCACTTGCATAGTACCTTTAAAATACCCATCATGCGCAGCGGACGGGTATGAGTCGGAACCGCTCAAGCAGCTGCTAGCTCATAATATAATCCACCTTGCAGTTTTCGGACGTACTCACCGCATATTAAAAGACGGAAGCGAAGAGCTGATAGCTGTTCGCCATGGAGCAAACAGTGCCCAGAAAATAGCGATGAATTGAAGAAAGGGATCCTCGCACTGTTTGCCGCTTGACTAAGACATGCCCTGGTGTCTTGCGAAGCTTTTTTCGCGATAATAGGGCCGTTGACATAACTTAACACGGTTCTAAACATACAAGTTCGCTTTTGTTTTTCATCGATCCATCGAGCGAGCGGAGGGGTGAGGGTCTTCCAGGATGGAAGCCTGTGCGGCGGAGGTGTCGAGACTTCGCTGCATTCAGGGAAGGGCACTTCCGTGTTAAATTATTTGCGTAGGCGTCTTCGGCAGAGTACTTGGTATACGGAGCATGGTATCATGACGGCCACGCGAAAGACAAGGCAACTGCTATGGAACTGAGCACGATGGCTGCTATACTCACATCGCTTCTGTTACATTCACCCTAAAAACATATTGGAGCATGGAGCAGTAATCCATGGAGCAGTAATCCATGAGACTGTTCAGAGCTGATTTGTGGAAGTAATCAAGCTCTGGCAGGAAGTACTGTAATTCTGTAACCTCGTTACTCTATGAGTGCGTGGACATACATCCAGCCAGAAGGCTGCACCAAGTTCTGCCGAGGGCACTTGGCCTGCGCACAAGACCTACAATTTTCTGATAGCAGATACCTTTCTCCCCCAAATTACCGGATGAGGACCTTATGTAAAATAATGACCGCCTGCGTGATTGTGAAACCGACCTTGCGTAAACAAAAATACTATATAAGCACAGATGCCCCGGCTCGCGGTGTTTCACAAACGCTTTATATAAAACACAATTGCCAAATTTGCATGACCGAGTCATTCTCACCAATCTACTCCAAGGAATGTTCTGTCTTAGGGAAATCTGAGCAATGTCTGCCATCACTGAAATGTCTATATTTTCACGCATGTGCGTCATATATTGTTGCTAAACGCGTACGAAATAAATACCGAGTAACCGGACGTTACGTCCGGTCATTGTTCCTGTCAACGCTTCACTAACTAAGCTCTCTTCTAAATTATCGTTGTCATGGATAGTATAGGATCGTGATACCTGTCTTTATGGGAACCATTCCTAAGAAAAAAAGTAAGATAATGTTTCTGCTTCTCACACTATCCCTAACTAATATGCGAAATGCGACTGTGATACAATCCTTGCGGTTGGCCGACATGAGAAGTATATCCATGACACAGTTCACTGTGCTTCTCCACCCTAAGAAGCTTAGTTTGCCTTACAGAGATCAGACGTATACTGGAGTGCACGAACAATGAGAATTACATAGCAAGGTTTCAAGCTGGATGAGTCGGTACATGTCACAACGAAAAAGCGCAACAAGAAAACTATGGCGTTCGTCGATTCCCTCTCCTGATACCTTAGTTACGCTGTTTCGCTTTCCGTGCCTTGCTGCACAGTCAGTTGTTATGCGCGAAGCTTTTCATGGCCAATCACTACAGTCTTTTCGTGCGTTTTTCGATGGTTATAACGGGATTTCGTTTTAAAAACTGTTCGCACCAATTCAGCTTGTTACCTTGCGATGTAATTAAAACGACAATGGGTTACAGGTTAACTTAGTTTGTAGCGTGGCTATTCGCGAAATTTGCCAAGTTTAATAACTTTTGAAGTATTCATTTGGAATGCAATGACTTTACTGCAACAACGCACAGAAATAACTGTGGCGTCGTCTTACACAAAACTGTTTTTATCAAATGCCCCTGTGTGGTCCCCGGCACACGATTGTCCTGGCGCAAAGAGAATCAATTCAGCAAAACGGCGCCACAAATTACCCGATTACTACTTAGAACAATAAGCTCTGGGTCGCAAACCGTAAATACGTCTTATTACCGCGTAACATGACATTTTCCTTTGTCTCAAGCTCAGACTTGCGTTCCATTTCAACTCACTTCCACGCACCTGGCACCCCGACATCTTGCAAAACGTCTCGTCATCTAAAGTCGCTTAAGCGTCGTTGAGCGACACCACCAGCAGCAGTAGCAGCATCGGGTGTCATCCGCTCGTCTCATTGCGCGGTTACCACTGCGCACGCACGCGGCGGAACCTAGGCCTAAAATCGAGGAAGCGCATCTCGTCGTTGCGTCGCCGTCTCGCGTCCCGCTTAATAACAGTCTTGGCTTCCTGCTGGCTGCGTGCGTCGCACGAAGGCGCGTGAATGAGGAAAGCGAACGAAGCCACAACAAAAATAAGGCGGTGGGCGGGGCCGTGAGGCTCGTTCTCCAGCCGTATAGCGTTTCACGCCAAAGCGCGAGACTGATCCAAGCCAAGCAGAAGCCGACACCGCCTAGGTCTCTAAGGCCTGCCCATCCACGTCGGCGTGAGGCGTTCAAGGTGTCGCTTTAAGTGGCCGAGATTCAAGTGCGTGGGCATTGTAAGTGCGACGTATACAATGGCTCGGCTAGAGAGCAGTAACGGGTGCGAGGAGGCTGCGCGACGGGTCCGTGAGGTTCCCGGGCAGTGAGGACGAATCGCGTCTAGGAGACGTTGTTCGGGGAGGCGTCACCGAACCCTTCAAGCGACCGCGTCACGCGACCCACTCATCAGGCGGTCGCCGATGGACGCATCGCATGACGCCTGTGTCCGCGTCCTCTGAGCGAAGGCCACGGGCGCGCGCGCCGCTTTCAGAGTATTCTGCGAGGAGGAAGTGGAAAAAAAGGGAAGGAACTTCAGCGGGCTTGCCGAGAGCGCCCTTTCACGCTGGCGCGCGCCTTTTGTACACGGCGATGGCGGGCGACCGTGAAAGCAACGCCACTCACGCCGCCTCCATGTCCTCGTCGTGGCGTTTGAACAGACTCCTGAGAGAAAGCGCGGCGCGTGATGCTTTCATATCGTGTCCAAGCTGGACATGAGAGAGACCTCGTTTGCGGCCTTCAGCGAAAAAATACGAAGATAGTGAACGGAGGCTTGAGTTGAAAAGGACATGGAGGCGGCGGCGCTTTCCGTATTTGCTGTCCGTTTCCCTTCGGGCCAAGGATTCGTTTTTTGTTTTTCGTTTTTTTTTTGCTTAAGAAGGCAGCATTTGGTCTTTAATTAGCAGACTCTTGTGAAGCCAATTGTCAAAGAGGGAGTTGAATGTCATTTTAACTGTTTAAAAATTAAGATGCCGTTCACGCTGCCGGAACATAGGCTGTAGGTAAGGAATGGTGCAGGTCTGTACAGGTCTTTTTTTCTCCGGTTATCCGGCTCCGAAAAGGGTGATGTTGGTGCTGAATTGAGCATGATAGGCATTGACCGCTCACCACGCAAGCTTTTGTTATTCGTTGACCCGCAGATGGGAGAACGCACGGGTTCAGAACTATTCAGCTAAATCACAAGAGCTTTTCTTCGGTAGCTTCAAGGCTTGTACGGCACTCAAACAGAGGGTGAAGTTTTTGGAAGCAGTGTGCAAAACGAAGAATAAAATGTATGTTTCCCGAAATAGTTTGCTAAAAGAACAATTATGCAGGGTTGGCCTCAAAAACGTCCCACAAAGAAACCCAGAATGTATTCCCATAATAAAATTCTACTCAATTTAAACAAGTTCCTACGTTCATCCCTAGAGCATACCCAAACTTCGGTAAACCTAATTACCGATGCGGTAGAAGAAATACCGAACACGCCGACAAGAGAAAGATCTGTTGTAATTTGCGAGCTCTACTCTTCCATTACGGCAGAAAATTGCTACTAAATTCTACCGAGCAATCGCCAGCGCAGCCACTGTCCCCCTGGAGACTGTATCCCTGTAGTAGAAGTGTTCTCAGGGTCGTAACAATAAAATAGCAACAGAGTTACTTTATCTCTCAAACACACGTGTGCTGGTGCCACTGTGCATAATTGGAAAACCGGCGCGAGCCGGTAGGAGACAACGCAGGTGACAAGCCTATACCTTTGATCAGTAGCGTGACGCTGTTCCTTATTCGGTCTGTTTCTCATGACCGGTACGCTAATTTTAATTATGTTAAACTTCAACTTGAAACAACAGTTTAATGCGTTCGACTCATTCGACATGTACAACGCTACCCCAGTCATTTAACTTGTCGAAGCTGTCGGGAGGTTCCGCTCTCTCACTCACCAGCCCACGTAAATCACTTTAGAACTTAAACGTCTACGCTTCCGTGTATTTTTTGTGTACATGAATGAAAACTCCAGGCTCCAAGTGTCTTCGAAGGGCGAGGCCTGCCATGGTGCGATGCGTTGGAAAACGAACGTTCTCATATGTGTATGCTATGAGTGCGCGGTCAGCACCAAAGTAGCACGCCGTTCAGAACATCATTTGGACCTGCAGCTTACACGTCTCACCACTTCGATATGCACCTCAAGTAGATCAGCAACAATAGGCACAATTGACAATATCCTTTCTCTCGAGAGGACAGCAACGCCCTAGCTATTCTCGCAAGTGATGGACTGCTCAAACGTTGGAGTGGCAGGACCCTCACCGCAGGTATCCCCGATAGATCCGCACTGTGATTTCCACTTTCCACGCGGCCTCAGCAAGCGGTGTGGAGGAGTGTTGCAACCGACTGCGCCTGAATGTGGCGTTAACTCGGAGTTTCCAGTTTATGATATAGGTTGGAACTGTTCCCCCCATGTGCCGGACAATTGTGTTGTGCGTGAGACTGTAAATCCCTTGTTGTGCGTCTGCCCTCGATTCGCTGCTGCGCGAAAAACTGCAGCGAGCTCCCTGTCTCGTGTACGTCATGGAGGCCAGGTCGAACTCTGTCCTTTCTTGGGGCCCTGGGCCAGTAGTGGTGATAGTGCCTTGGGCACGCAAGTTCGGCTCTGGCTCCTACGAGACTCTCAACTGGACAACTCTTTTTAGATCATAGCCAGTGCAAGTGTGTCAAGATAATCTACTCTTTCGCGCTGCGGTGGTATTTATTTTTCTTGGGTTGGAGTTCTTCCTTTTACTTTTGCAGCGTCTACTTTGTATTTTATTCATAGTTTGCATTAATGATTTCCTTTTCAAATTTGTTTTAATGTCCGAACTCTGCTAGCAGCACTCCGTTGTTTCGTGTTTTTAACGTTTCTTGTTTGCCTTCTCGCTGCTGTACCCGTAATGTCAAACATTCACCACTCGTCATTGTAGTCATCCCCCATCTGGCGTATAGCAAGCCTTGTCACTAGCAGAACTGACCTCACCAGTTCAAATTAAACAGCTCTCCCTCCCTCCCTCCCTCCCTCCTCTCCTCCCTCTCTCTCCTCTCTCTCTCTCCTCTCTCTCTCTCTCTCTCTCTCTCTCTCTCAAAACATTATTTGAACGTCAAGATCAAACGTGTCATCACGTGTATACGCATTTTTAATAGACTAGTTTTCGTTACAATCACCGTGTTCAAGATCCGTAGAACAAAAATAATATGTTTGCGTGTGTGTGTTTGCCCTTCCAAGGGATGGCCGCAAAGTTGCTCCCTGGCCGTCGGTTGCGGAACCAGCGGCGACGGCAACGTAATTCGGCTGCCGCAATCAGAAACGAGTGTTATTCAAAAAACAAATCATTGCATAAAGTCAAATATCAGTGTATCAAATCAACTCAGTGTACACGTGAATACACCCATTTCATTTGACATTGAGAATCTCATGCCCGACTAAGAGCATTCGGACTAAAAGTCGTGCCTTACAGAATTACGCCAAAACCAGTGACTCGCCCAGCGCTTCGTAGGATGTCAACACGTATAATCCAAGGAAAATAGGGAATCCCACCTCACAGGCCCTATTTTCGCTGTTATCCGTCAAATAAGTAGGCGAAAAAAACGCTAATCACAGCGGTATGTGGTCGGGAGAAAAGCGCCTCCAATGCGCGCCGGCTTCCCGAGGAAAAACGTGACGAGAGCCGCGGACACTGGCGCCATCTATCGCTTCCCAGTCGCACCGCTCTCCTCTCGCCCAATACGACTCCCCCGCGGAGCTTGTGTACTCTCCACGGTGTGCTCTCAACGCGGCGGGCATCGCAGACGGGAGTGTAGTGGCAATGCGTGATGATGGGAATGGCAGGAGCGGAAAAGAAGAGAAGCGCCCACAGTAAACCGCTACGAATCGCTGCAGGTACTTTTGTCGGGCCGTTCCGCTAGATCGATCGCGTGTTCATTGCGGGCGGCCTTCCCTGCGGCTTGGCGCGGAAAGCTTGAGAAGCCGGCGGTGCCACCATTGAAAATGTTTGACTTTCCCAGGCGGTTCTCAAATGCGGTGCGCTGGCGCTTCAGCCAACCCCGCGCACCGTGGGCGCCATTCGTGACACTTGGAGCAGTCTAAAAAGCATAGTCGACGATCTGTTCGATTTCTCTCTCTGTCTATCGCTCGCTCTTTTTTCATCTCAACACCATTCGTGAGTGAACGTTGTATATATGACTGGACTATGTGAATAGTGTCCGCCTTATGTGGCCAATACTTGATGCGAATGCCACAATGCAGAGATATTTTCGGTGCGTGATTTTGGAGTATGAGTATTTACCGTACTCATACTCCAAAAAACCCGCACCGAAAATATCTGCCCATTCTTCCACCCTCTATCGCGTATAAATATTCCGGCGTAATACCGCAACGTTCATCATCTTGACGTGCGCTCTCGAAATCCGCGTCGTGAGCAGCGTTGAGGCTGCAGAGTTCTATAGTTCGAGTAAAATAAGTGGCTTGTCGTTAGCGTATGTTTCTTTCCTTGCGGTGGCCATGTTGCTATTCAGCCCTGCAAATACAACGGCGGAAGGTAGGAGAATACAGTTATTATGAACTCCTACTTCTCCCGGCGAGGGAAGCGGGCGAACATTAATATTAAGACGCAGTGCATTTGTGGACCACTCCAAAGTAACAGAATGTACCATAATTACCTTTGTCGCTAAAATTTTGAATCACAGAACCCGGGTTGGATGACCTACGACGTACGACAGCGATGGCTGTTGACGTCATTGTACGAGGTGCGTACGTTATTTTGACCACCAGTAAGTTAATTTACACCCATGGCGATGGGAGATCTCCTTAGATGGGTATGGACGGTCCCTGCCTGGCGGGTGTGCGTGATCAGCTCAAGTTTAGGAAAACCCTTTTTTTAAGGCGGCGAAAACACATATGTCGCATACGATGCGTCGATCTGTAACACCCCTGAGAGAACAGGCGTATAAAAAATTGTGTTTGATTCCTGTGTCATAGGAATCGGTAATAACACGAAAGTGAAATGTGCAGCGAAATCTGCAGCTTGGGCATGATTTGCGGGTCGGTGTTGTCTGCGGGTGTGCTGGGCGAGCGATGTCATGCCGGCGCGTCGCTTCGTCAAAGGTGGTACTGGCGTCATTTCCGTGACGGATATGACGTCAGTGAAATCTTGGGGTATCCCGTCATGAAACACTTTCGTGTAGAAATATAAAACCCAAAAACCGAACAACCCTAAGTATAAACGTACTCGTTGGTTCTAAAGGTTGCCTTCCCCGCAAGAACACCCCTATGTGCAGGGGTGCAACCCTTTACAGGCCGCTTGCTTCGTTGTATAAGCGTCGACTTCCGTGACGGATATGACGTCGTTCAAATGTTTGTGCATCCCGGAATAAAAACCTTTCGTGTTAAAAATTACCAACCATACACTATATGGATGCTGATGGCCAGCGAAGCTTTTTAGGCCACGATCATACATAGGGCGTTACAAAATTGAGGTAAAAATATGAGCAAATATTACTTGTCTCGAGGGTTGACCGCGTTAATCCCTCACACGCGCATACACGCGTACACACGCGTTAGTTCGACTCTGCTGGCATTGAAACACGTGCCTCTAAATATAACTAATCTACTGAAGACGCGTAGGGAAGTGATAAACGCGTAATATTGAAGTCTAAAATTATTTTTCTTGCTTTGCAAATGGTGCTTGTAAAATGACCGCAGAGACCAGCGTCGCACGTTTCCGGTGATACGGTGGTGCTTCCATTTACAATTGCTCGTATTCACTGGCGACGCGCGCGTGCAGGCAACCAGTGTGAGTGCGTCGTCACTCGTTACGTCGGTCTACGCGGGATGGCAGTACTTGTCCGTGCTAAGCAAATGACTGTGTCGCACGTTGACAAACTCTACCTCACCGAACGCAAAATATTGCATTGCCTCGAGTCCAATGTGAGGTGGATTAATAACATCTCTGTTGACGCCACCGTTGAGAATCGGGTTGGAAAGGAGCAGACGACGCACGCCGGCTTTTTTTTTCTTCGGCGTGCGGGCGTAGTCCGCCCAAGCGGCACCATGACCGGGCGCATCGGCATGTCTGTGGCCGTTTCCAGTGTTGCCAAGTGAAGAAATTGACAGAATAAACTTTACAACGAATACCACTCTTTGTCGATATGTAAAGACCAAGCAGCTGCAGCTCGTGGTAGAGCTCCTGCACGGTGACAAACGATCGCCGATAATCATCGGTACAGAGATGATGATTATAAAATTTCCACAGTGCTATTACAATAACCTACTTATGCGCATGGTGGTATCATACTCAAGATGCTGCATAAGTAATGAGACGTAAGAAGCTCGAGGTCCTAATTATGCCGCGCTATCCCAAATGGCGTCCATTACAAAACTATCTACTTGTACATGCATATTAAGTGGTGAGATATTACCAGCCTGATCAACGATCAATCAATGTTTTCGACAGGGAAAAATGGTGTTTCATAATGGAAGCGGGCTGATAGCACACGGCAAGGGCATTAGTTTTTTCCAGCGTTGCGAGCTAGAGAAACGCCCTCGCTATTCAGATGAGCGGTGCAGTATAGGAGATTCTTTCGACAGACGTGAAAGATACACTGAACCAGAGAGCACACATGATTCGCTTTAAAAATATTCTCCTTGTGGGAGAAAAAACCTCACGAGGCGTTCTTTAGCACTATACGTTCTATGGCGAGAGCTCAAAGGGACTCTACAACACTGCTGATAAACGCTTTCACTCTTTCCTTCACGTCTTGAAGCACTGTGAATCTATGTATTTTATCGCGAACTCGGAGCGGCCCTGCTTGATTGGCTCCAGTCTTCCGTTTCGGCTTTGCGTTAGTGGATTTTTTAAAGGACGATTAGTGCTTTATTAGGCTACTTGAACGTAGAAGAAATTTCGATGACTTCTGTATGCTTGTTTGTCTGCCTGTCTGCCTGCATAACTCGATTCAGTCACCCGGCCAAAGTGAAATAGAAGCTGCACAATCAGGTTTTATATGCCCATAGCCAAATCTAAACGTCCAAGTCCGTGGAAATGTTCGTGCTTGTCAAGATTGTGAACAAGAACAAAACCATACGCAAATATGAAGCAGAAAATCAATACATCAGGGATATATGTTCAGTGCTCGTTTACCTACAAATTCATGGATACTTGATTTTGCGAATAGCAAATGAAAAGCTATACTCACGGCACAAAAAAAAAAAAAAACATTCCCTCCGTCGCCTGCTGCCGGCCCGCCGCACTATAGCTCCTGACGGCATTTTAAGAAAATCAAACGGCAACTAGTAACAAAAGGTTCCACGAGATAGGTTTCATGTTCCCCTTGAAACGCTCGTGTAGTAAGGGCAACGGGGTTATATAAATGTTGAAGTATGGTGCCTGGATTCACTCGTGTCTCCGCCGTACGGCAGCTTTGGCATCGAGGCACCCGGACTGGAGACGGCTGCAGACAGGCACGTTCCCAAACTAAACGTGCTGAGTAAAAGTTATACAACTCGACTATGCAGACGCACGCCAATTGTGCCATCAAGAAAAACGCACCCTCTACCACACCACATGGGAATGCCAAAGCACAACGGCTGTCCCCAAAATCAGAAACCCCAATGTGGAGAAACTGGAGGCACTGCTGGCCAGCGACGGCTGTGAAGACCAGATCGGTCTGATTCAGCGAGCACGCAAAGCAGCAGAGGCCGTTGGAGCCCTGGACCAAGGTTAGCACACTGCTGACCCCGTCGGGAACTGTCGCACGTGCACGAGCCCTCGGTAGAGTGCGGCCCAACCGCTCAAAAATATAAATAAATGTTTTCCCTCCCTCCCTCCCCTCCTGGAGCAGTGGAACGCGGTAAATTTAAATTGACTTGGGCAAACCTCTACCGTATTTATCTTTGGGAGAAGCGAGACGGGAGAGGAACAGCATGAGGGGTGAGCGGGAAAGAGAAGGGAGGCATTTACTTGGCAGAGGCGCCAGACGACTATCGTCTTTCGTCGACATTTGCAACGAAAGGAGCAGGTACGCGGCAATTTTTTAAGTGGCTATCGAATACGTTGTTTGACGTGATTGAAAGAAAACCGGCCAATAGCCTCCACACCGCTCTAATGACGTAATTCGAGCGCGCAAAGAACGCCATCACCGTGTAAGAGAGAAAATTATTTTAAGCAAGTATCTAAGTTTATGATGGGAACAGAGAAGTTATTTTTGGCTGAGGTATACTCTGTGGCCGCTGTTCTAGGTAGTGAGTGTGTTGACTATAATCTGAAAGCATTTAGGATAAAAGAAAGTCGAAAAATTGTCGCAGGGTCCCTTTAAACTCAGCAGTAGCGATGGGGGGGGGGGGCGTACACGCCAGTACGTCTCATAAGAAGGACTGGGAAGAGTGCAGCTGAGCGAGACCTCACACAAGGAGAGAAGCACGCTAATTAATGTTGAAAAGCGTAGATGAAGAAACAAGTTTGTGAGAATGACGTCAATATAGGAATCGCTTGGAAATTTGCCCCTCCGGCAGAAGAAGATAGATATGTGCACGGTTGACGGTAATATCAAAAAGGAGAACGTGAAAAAAAAATCGTGTCCCGGTGCCTAATGTACAACCACTCAGGTTTTCGCAATCAAGTCGTCTGAATGATAACATTAACAGACCATGTGAAGCTTTCTTGTGGAGACATTTATAAGGACGACATTTTTTATGCGGTGCATCCTAGTCGCTCTGAAACAAGAAACAAATGCGCGTACAAAAGCTCCCGTTAAAAATGGGTGGCTGCTTGCTAGGGGATTCCAAGGCTGTGCCGATATGATATAGTAGGGTTTGTTTTGCGCGAGCAAATCTTCTGTAAAGGTGAGCGTTGTTTCGTAATCTCATCTTAAGAGGGACTCGCCTGCTAACATTTCCACGAGACTTACTACGCCATGATCCATGGTCTCAAAGACCATCGTGCACCAATACGAAAAGCTTCACAAATACATATCAATGCTCCCGACGGTCTAGCTTCCTTATTTTAGAGATATGTCTCTTCTGTACTGAAATAAAAAATAAAAATCTGGCTTGCTACACAGCTAGCGCCATCTAGTGAGAACTAGATAAACCAAAATGCTTTTCTTGTTTATTTTTTATCTCATCAGAGAAGTGATATATTTATAAACGAAGATAACTAGACCGTTAGGAGCATTGATATGCGTTTGTAAAATTTTTTGTATCTGTACAAGATGCTTTTCAAGCCCGTGGATCATGAATTCCTACGTTCCGAGTGTGATCAGGTGGGTCTATCTTAAAGGCCATAAGAAGTTGGCGCTTCGAAATGAATGATATTTCTTTTCCTGTACGCTGTTTCGAGTACAGTCAAACCCGGTTATAGCGAACTACAATATGCGCCGCGATTATCTCGATATATCCAATAATTCGATATAGCCGAACCCGTCTATAACAAATATTTTCGTTCCCCCCCCCCCCCCCCCCCCCCTGCCATTCGCACATAACGAAACGAACACGTGAAGTATGCCATTACCTTACACAAAAAACACAAAACAATCCATTTATTGCATTCAGTAAAGCTACTTTCCGCCTTAACTTCCTACTTCGCAAGGAAGGGGTGATTTTTTTTTTTCACTTTCGGTTTGGCGGCACTAACGAGCACCGCATTCTCTACACGAGACATCGTTTGCACCAGTACAAGTCCGTGTCCTTCAATATCGAAGCAATATTGGCGGAGTACATCGACTGGCAAAAGCGCTTCATAAAGCGTCGGACGGCTTTACGTTGTGGCATCCTCAGTCTCTTCAGTGCTTTCCGCAGCACTACCTGTCATGTTATCGGTGATGGTGTGTGCGCTCGAGGGGCCCACAGTGACGGCAACATCGTCGCCAACACTCAAGAAATCCTCCGAGGACACTCCTTTCGGCACAGCATCTGGAACGTTGGCAAGTTCTTCGCGCAGTTCGCCGATTATGCCGTCTTGGTCCGGAGTCGCTGGCTGGATGGACTCCGTCGTGAATCCCGTGCGTCGGAAACAGTTACGGAGGTGTCGGGCGTCACGTCGGCCCATGCGAGGCTCAACATCTCAATAGTGGCAATCAGGATTTAATCACCGCTCCGAGACCACGCATTTCGGTGGCAATTTAGGTGCGCCTAGTTCGATATATCCGATGTGAACTTCGTTATAACGAATATGCTTCGCATGCATTTTCGTAACAGATTTGCTTTTGTTCGATATATAGCGTAATTCGCTCTATCCTGGTTCGTTATAATCGGGTTTGACTGTATAAGTTGTTTTTAAAACCCTGCTAAGATAAGTAGCTGAGTGGGAGCGCTTGCCTTCAATAGAAGAAGGGCCACTTTAACACCCATTTGCACTGTGACAATGCCAACAACTGCTTGCCATCTCTCTACTGCGTTGTTTGGCCTTATAACGCTAGCAAAATCACAAAGAAAGCTTGGCAGGTGAGGTGTAATAATTCATTACTCGACGCAGTACGTCGCGACCTTCTCTGGGATCACAAATCAAAATACTGTGAGCCAAAACATCGGCATTTTGAATTACTTACCGCCTCCAGCTTTGCCCTCGTGGGTCTGGTTTTGTGTTGGACGCCATTGACAAGCGACGTGTGTTACTGAACGGAGGCCTGGCTTTTAGCAGCCGAGTGGCGTCGTATTGCTATAATTTGCCTCAAAATGCAAGTGGTGATAAATGTGTGTCCAAGGCAGCAGTGGGTGAACAGGGTAAACCTAGCGTCACTAAATAAAGGCTTTTACAGTATTATTGGCACCCTTTTCTCTCATTTTTATGTGCCGCCAGGATTTGCATTGGTTGGTCGGCACGACGTGACATTTGTTTACATATGGGCGCAGCCATTTTGTTTCTGGGCGCCTCTCTCTCTCTCTCTCTCTCTCTCTCTCTCTCTCTCTCTCTCTCTCTCTCTCTCTCTCTCTCTCTCTCTCCCTCTGCTGCGCGGACGCTGGAGAGGCAGGTCGCACTCTGCCCGTCACAACCGGCGGCGGTTTCGTTTGGAGAGATGTCAACAGTGCAAGGCAGGAACAAAATGGCCCCCAGACGCGTCCGGGTGCACGAAGTGGCGGTACTGTTAAGCGTAGCTTATTTAGTGACGCTGGGTAAACCTGCAGCGAAAGATGTGAGGAAACAGAGGATCGCCAGTGGATGGGCCAAGCGTATGTTGCTGCATCTATAATGTCACTAGATAGGATACAGAGTACCGTCACTGAAGCACGCAAGTGAGCAACGGCGGCCATTTTTTTATGTACCAGTGTTGCCAGATTGCCGCTCCTGGGGCCTCATCGCTAGCTTGGTCAAGGTCATTTGTAAACAACAGGGCCGAAGTCGCAGCCACACGGCATCTTCGGACACACTTCTGGGGCCCTATTCTCGACTGCACAAATTCCCGGGAATTGGGGAATTTGCCGGAAGTCTTTTCTGATTGGCTTTCAATTTTGGTCACGTGCTTCCGGTTGACAAAGCGGTTGTGTGTGCTGTCGTCATTTTGACGTTTCATGACGTTTACGGGCACCAGTTCTAAAGTTTGCCTTATTTCTCTTTACTGAAAGCGCATAATTCTTGGCCGGCAATGAAAAACTAGACTAAATGCACCGGACATGACAACGTAAGCCTGTCTTTGCTATTCACAACAATGCTGCTTGTAATATGTGCACGCCCTCTCTGTGATTGGCTGAGAAGGCGTGACGTAATTTAAACAGTTCGCGGGAACGATTACGTCACACACTGGCAACTCCAGCCTGCGTAAAAGTGACGTAATGTTACGTAACAGCTTGAAAATGGCGGCTGCTTTTGCCGCGAAATAGGGCAAAAAATTTCCCCGACCTTCGGCGCCGCGAAATGTCCGCGAATTTGCAGCAGGCGCAGTTTCGCATGACGCGCGGTTTAAAGCATGTTTTCTACCGAAACAAATATAGTTTCGACTGTTTCCAAGTCAACGATCACGGAGCATACAAATAATGTGCAGTATTTTGCTTTTATGTTTGGCAATAAAATAAAAATTATTTGTTTGGCCTAACCGCAAAATAAGAGGGCAGTACAAGCCTCTCCATAACAAAGAGAACCCAATCATATCCTACCCAATGCAAGGTGTTTGTCCACGCACCTTCTAGTAAGCTGCTGGGTCACATGATCGAACGCAAGAGAAAAATAACAAAGACAAGTTACTCTTTCGTTCATTATAGCACTGTTTTAGGTTGAGCTTAACGAATGAGTGAATCGGCGACATCGGTACGCTCCGTGGTTATCAAGCGTAGCGCTTCGCTGCTCTTGTGTGTCATACAAGCGATGGTCGCAGTCGTCTTTTTATGTAATCACGCCGTAAACTTGTAACATAGCAGCAGACGATGGCGTGGCGGCCGGGAAGATCATAACGCTACAAAGCTTGAATTGACGCAGAGAGCCCAACTATGTTACTAAAAGCGATTGAAAGAAATAAATAGATACGGTAAAAAAGATTGTGTGATGTTCCTTAGCTCAACATCCCCCTTTCGCTCAATTTTGGATCAAGGTTACTCGATCGCTTTGTGGTGTTGACGCCAATATTGACCTGCAGAACTGTGTTTCCTTTGCCAACCTCAGCTACCGTTTAAATCTTTATAATACAAGCCAAGGCTTTTTATATCTTTTATGCACAATATTTGATACCTTCGTTGGGATCTTCATGAGCGAACCGCCAAATTACACTGCATGTCCTCGTAGCTATACCTGCAGTACGTCACTGATTGCTTACGTTGCGCTTACGCAAAAAAAAAACATGAAGAATTGCCTGGGAATTTGTGCAGTCGATAATAGGGCCCCTGCAGCTAAAATGCTGCGAAGCGCCTTATCTTTGATTCGCATTCCGAACGACGCCATTCGCGCCCAGCCGCAGAGGGACGGCAAGCGGAGACTACCACAGTTGACCGACAGAAAACGCATAAGCAACAAAATGGCGGCGCCCATGAACCGTCGCAGTGTAAACAAATGTCACGTGATGCGAACTGACCAATGATCACAACGGCGGCACGGAACAATAGAAGAAAAGAGTGCGATACTCTTTAACCTTATCTACTGATACTAGCTGCACCCATGACTCCTTGCAGGCAAGGTATACGGAGATGGGCTGCCCCACTGAAGAGGGTTGGGGGTAACCCCTAACACGTGAAGGTGAATGGGGTAGATCTAAGCTGATTTGTTACTGGTTGTGGTATGCCACAAACAAAAAAAAAACTACTGCAACTGAAAAACGAGAAATGCGTGCAGTTTTGGCCACTGCAGAGCTCTAAATTGCAGAAAGCAAGTACCACGAATGACAAAAAGCCGTATTACCTGGCCATATTTGTGTTGTGATCTTAAAATATCGCCTTGATGCTGGTGCATCCATGCCCATGGAAGTGCCTCACTTGGACGACACACTCACTGAATATATAGTGGTACAAAAGCCCTATTTAAACTATGGCCATCTATTGTGGAAGTGGGTGATAATCGCACATCACGGGTTCATATCTTTATAACGGGCGGCGGTTCTTTCATACTCATCCGCCGTGGATGGGTGATGAAAGGAAGCCTATCTTATACGAGTAATTTTTCAGCGAGGCTGGTACACTCTCGCTAGTTGGAGAATTTCGTATTGTAAACAAACACCCAGGCAGGACCAGTATTCTTGCCCAAGACGCCGACGGATGCGTCAATAATCAGGCGTCCAGCAGAAAGCTTAGCATTAGTGCAAAGTAAAAACCCCAAAACAAGCATCGAAACCACATGATGGATGATGAGACACCGGTGAAAAATGGGACGCCCCCCCTCCCCCCGCTATGTGTTCTCGTAAGGATTACGTTTGCAACTGCTCTAGAAAGGGGTGGAGGGGGGGTTGACGTCCTTCGAGGGCTAGCGCATGCGTCAGGCTAAGCAGGACCCATCAGATCTCATCCAAGACACCGAGCGCATGCGTTAGGGTCTCTACGATTTGCCGCCAGAGAAGCCAACTACAAGCGACAAACCCGCTGAGACAATGACAAACATTTCATACCCTACCCCATAAGCATGTGTAGTGGGTTACAACAGCTGCGCTGGGCATCCCCTTTCGCAGGGCGGGATGACGTCCATTTTTTAAGCTACGGAATTGCTTTTTTTTTTAGAAAAAATGTCTTAATAGTTAATTTCTTACATCACAAAGTTTCCTCACCAAAACGTAATTCATTTGTTTACTCTATACGGATACGGCAGAAAAATATATTATTGAAGCGAAGTCGAAGCCCATGACCAAATCGAGGTAAGCCAAACTACTGATGTATTAGCGCTAGTGTTAAGTTGTATGGACTTCATGCATGGGCGTCGGAATGGGTGTGCAAAAGGCGCACTTGCCCCCCTCTACCCTTCCCCCTATTCATTAGCCCCTTTGTTCCACTTGTGCTTGCTTATTTTCTGCTGACATTGATCATAAGAAACTTTCGAAAATGTTGATTGCGACCCCAATGCCTTTACCGTGCAAATTCTACCCGTGGCATTTCTCTTTAATAGAATGAGTTGTCACTCCAGACGATTTTGAGAACTACCTTGTGTATTTCCGAATTAGCTGCGCCTGTGTTCTTTTCTAGCGACCCATCCCCTTTCCTAACAAAATAGCCGAACCAAATAATGCAACATGCTTTTCAACAGTGTTGTTGGCCCTCTTGAGGGGTTTCGTTTCCCCAGTTTTGAAGAAAATCGAGACTGTTTTTTTTATTTTAATTTTTAGGGTTACTCTGTATTAAAGGAACTCTGCAACACTTTCAATAAACGTTTTCACCCTTTCTCCGCGTCTGGAAGCACCGCAGGAGCTATATTATAGATGGCACGGAGCGGAATATCATGCTGAAATATTTAACGTAGGGATGGATTCTAGTTGACTTTATGTGATGCCAACTGTTCCCAATAGATTCGGCATTAACATCCTGTTTTGTTTTTTGGGGTTTGTTCTGGCGACATCTACAATAGCCTCTAAAGAATATTATGGCGTTGTTGACATCCTTTCATAAATGTCAAATACTGAACTGTTCCAAGAACACATCGTCACAATTTATTTTGAGATAATTCTTTAGATGTCACCACTTGAACAACAAGGCGGGGGGGGGGGGTGGAAAACGGACACCCCTGCGATAGGAGCGCTGAAACGTGCCGTGACACTAAATTGTGGTAAGGACTATATTTCATAAAGTTGAACATGTCTTTTAATATTCACACGGAGACGGTATGCTCAAACTCCTTAATGAGCAGTGTAATCCCGAATACGGTACAACCCATTCTAAAATTCTGAGCCGTTCCTTCTTTTTTTCACCCTCGCAAGTGCTGTTCCGCCCGATCTAAGCTTTAGTTTAAATCCCGTTTTACTTTAGCGAAAAATGTACGTTTGAAAGTGTCGCTTCGTTTGCGCTTCGTCGACTTTGACGACCTACCAGTAAGTTTGTAAGACTACATTTAGCGGATTGCCTGCATGGGTCACCTATACAATCCGTGCGGGACCAAAGTCTACATTAGCCATCAAGTTTGGACTACTGAGGTCGCATGAAAACACATTGCAAACTACTGTGACATCATTTCAGTAGTCGTTGCAGCAGCCGCGAGCGGCCCATGGCTTTTTCTCTTCCGTCACGGAATACGTGTAAACTAAAGCTCGATACTTCCAGTAAGGAGTCATACTTTAATTACCAGGGCTAAAGGATAAAATTCCGTCCCAAAGGGGGTTTTAAGAAATTCACTTTACCGTCCCCCTTAATTGTCTTAATTTTAAGTAGACTGTCAGAACTGCGCGTAAACTTACCTTACCTTTGTAGTGCACGAAAGTGCGCCAAGGCACTTGCACCTGTCAGACAGCGATATATCGCATGTGCTGTCCCTTCTTCTATGGACGCTAAAAAAAAATCTATGGGTGGGCGCAGAAGAAAGTTCTGGAGTGAACCTGTTTTGGCCGGCCATCTTTGTTTCTTCCCACAAAGTTGCCAGACTACACCATGAAGCCTGAAGTTGCGAATAACTGTCGGTGATGGCTGGGCACACAATAGAATAGAAGGATATATCTTCATACAGAGATGTGTTCCCCTTTTCTTAGGAATGGGATCGTTATTACTCTCCCGGTAAGCGGACAATGACATCTCACTTGCTGCTCACTGGTGGAAAGTAGGGATGCAGGAGGTTGGCCCTGTCCCTTCAACTCGTCCTGCACGGAGGAACACAGGCTGATTCTCGAACAAGAAAGCGCTTTCGCGAATCCGTGTCAAATGGAAGCACAAAGCGAAAGCGCCTGTTTGTTCGAGATCATAGCGCACGTTGGAGATCCTCAGGTGGTCAAAAGTAATCCGGAGCACTCCTCTACGGCGCGCCTCACCGCCTGTGTAGCGTAGGCGCGTTAAACCTGATTATTTAATCAACGAATCCGTGTCCAAAATTATCTGACAAACACTTCGGTAACGATTTCAGCATTCGAACACCTCTGCTTCGCATTCTTCTCTCGGCTCCACTCCTACAAAGCCAGTAATTTCGTTTGGTTGTCGAATGAGCGAGTCTCAACTTAGACCAACTCCCTCACCTCTTCCGCAGCTGCCATTTTTCAAACTCTAACGCCCTTCCAGTGTGTGTATGAACATGAACGCGTCTTTTCGTCTGTGATTTCTTCCGCACTTCTACAATTTGTTTTGAATATTTTTCTCTATTTCCAGCGCCTTCTGTGCAGATCCCTTTCTGTACCCTACTGCCGCATGCAAACTCCCGACCGGTGCGAGCCTGGAGCCGTTGTTGTCGCAGAGTGTCTCCGCAGATTTCGCGATGCCGGCTGCCGATATAATTCGGTGCCGACGTCAATAGGCGGGCCACTTCTCTCCCCACGCCTGAGCTTACCGACGAGACTGACTCGCGACGCGCGTTCATGAAAGGGTCGTCGACGGGGGACATGAGTACTGGATTGAATTTCCCGAGCGCGTGAAAAATATGAAGAACTAGTCACTCAAAAGGAAGGGGGGAATAGAGGAGAGCTACCGGCACACACGTCTGTGGGATGACATGTCCGGATGGCAAAAGAACGCGTTAATCTTCGCAGCGCTCGAAAGCAGCAACAAGCGTTAGGACGGACGTCGCCCCGAACACACGCCCTCCTCTGTATACACTCCGTCAGAGAGGATCCCAGGAAGTTGATGTAATGAGACGAGCGCGACGCGCCAAGATGAGGCTTCGGGTCTGTCCTGGCTTTCTGCTACTTCCCAACAACGAGAAAACCTCTTTTTATTTATCATTGCCCCTTTTCTAGCGCCCCCGGCACACCTATCTCTATGGGCGTAGCTGCCGCGCGTGTATGTGTGCATTGTGCGCACGTCTAGATCCATCTCTGTGTATGTGTGTCTATCTATATATCCAGACGGGCGACGCCAGTGTGTGTGCGCGCCGGTGAGTCGCCGAGGGAGGGCGTCACCGGCTGTTGTCAACGATTCACACAGCGCCCATAGCGGGGCGGGCCCGTTCCTATTCAATCGAGCGTCGCTCCTGTCAGAAGCAGCAAAGACGACGAGCCAGCGTGCAGCCGCTTCCCCCGCTTCCTGCCCTCCCCATTTCCTTTGTGACTAACGCATTCACCGGGGCTCGGGGCTTTAATGTAGGGGAGAAATGGGAGGACCGGGGTTACACAGGAGGCACTGTTCCTGCGTCCCTTGGCGACGGGATTCGATGGGACGTCGCGAGAGGGGAAGAGGGGGCGGGCGCCGAATGCTGGCCGGGTTCGGAGAGATTATGTGATATAAGGAGGAATTTATTAGCCCCGAGGGAACGGAAGACGGGCCCACGCGGCTGGGGGATCCGGCTGCGCTGCTCCATCCGTCCGGTGGAAGCGAGCGTAACGACCGCAGCGCCGCTGCCACTGGCAGCGCGACGACAAATAAGCGACGCTGAGAGGATAAGAAGTGCTTTGGTGGGACTGCCAATTCCTTCCCGTTTTTGCTATATACGAGATGTATTGGTGCAGCGCTCAATGGAGCTTTGGGTGTGTGTGTCTTCCTCGTCGTCCCTAATGAGGCCAGGGCTCACAGTGATATTTGTTTTTACGTTTAGCAGTAAAATGAAGCCCAGGATGCAAGGATCAGGATGCAACTAGCACGGACGAAACAAGCAGGATGTAACGCCCTGCTCCTGCAGACAGGATGCAGCTCCACATCTTCTCAAGGAGAGCCTGTGCGTCGTGTTGCTCCTGGTACGTCATGACACATGCATTGTTGAGAGAAATGCATTCCGAGACGTTGACCTTGCGCTGGCTCTTGAGGATTAGGAGGAGGAATAAACTTTATTTAGGCGAGCCTTAGGTGCTGATGTAACCCGGGATACCCTTGCCTGCGCTGGCCCTCCGGGCCCTCTCCAGCAGGCTACGCTTGGAGAAGAGGCCGGAGCTGGTCAGCTGTGCCCCCCCCCACTGGTCGTGTGTAGGTTGGAGATTAGATGTAAGGGACGGGATTTGTTTACGCCCCGTACCAGATGGTATAGGGTGCCAGGGTGGGGACAGTATTGGCAAAACTCAAGGTATAGGGGGAGGGTTACTTTGCATGGAGTAGGGTATTGGGGGGTAAGAATTCGTTTGTAGTCGTCGGAATATTGTAGCTTCGGTTCTGAATAGGTGTGGGCAGGGTACTGGGCATTGTTGACAGATAGAGAGAGAGAGAGAGGAGAGAGAGGAGAGACGATGAGAAGGACGAGAGAGACCCGAGAGAGAGAGAAGAGGAGATGACTTTATTGATGCCCGACATGGGTTCAGAACGACCTGAGACCTGAGAATTTTTTTATTGCGCAGGGGTGCTCACACAGATAAATTACAACAATGAATACAATAGGGGTATTCCCTGTCGTCATATTACTTTTCAAACGCAACAGCGTTTGCAAGTGTTAACATATGACTGCAGTAAATGCGGATGGAGAAAGTTAAACTAGCACTCGCATTTGTGTTTCGGCGTTCTCCAATGTGGAACACTTTGTACAGAAAATTTTTTTTGAACGCTACATATCGGGGCTACAAGATTTCGAACAGTTGACAAAAGCCCGAGTATTTATAATACGTCGCCAAAAGTGAGCCAATATCGAATATTCAAGCCGAACCTGAAATTTACAATATCCCAAATACAAAGGAGCTTGATCAAAAATTACTTCATATTCCCATGCGAAGTTTCGAATATCCGCCAACCTGTAGGATTATCCACAGTGTAACCAGGTGGGAGGCTTCAGTTTTTTACTTTTACCAAGGACATGTAATGTTACACTTACGTTTGCACAGACACTCATGTCACATATATATGCCTAACTTTGGTTCGGCCTCCTTCTGCTAAAAAGGGGAGGACGCCAAGCTTACTTTAAACGATAAGATCTACGGCTTGTAACAGTGTTGCCCTCCTCACAGCGTGACTGAATAAAGAAAATGCGCTGTCTTCGCGTGCTGGTACAAATGCAGCCCCGGCTGCTCCAAGCGCATTTATCGAGTTCAAAGAAACCGAGCTGCGTGTGTCCCATTACAACTGAATCAGCGGGCTGTTACCTATCTTCAGTGTTGTACGGAACGGCGTTACAAGGAACGGCGTTCCTGGAACTAGTTCCTTTTTGGAGGAACGGAGGAACGCCACCGTTCCATTAACGCTCGGTGGAACTGTAACGGTAACTCGTTACGTTTTTAAAGGAACGGCAGGAACGGCGTTCCTGCCGTTACATCACTAGGATTTGGCTGTTTTTGATGCCAAGGCTCGAGTTTCTTTTCGTATAAGCTGGTCAATTTTGCCCGCCCTTCAGCCGTAAGTGCTTCCTCGAAGGTCAAAGGCAGAAGAATAACCACGCAGCAGGTCGCAGCTTGTGCTTGCTTTCATGCTGGTTGAACTTACGCGGCGTTCGACGGGTGAATAGCGTAGCTGCGAGAATGCTTTTCACCTTTCATCGTTTGACTGAGGAGGCCAGGGCGCGCGTCCGGCCGATAGAATTGGTCCCTGGCGGGGAAGGATTGTCTAATACGGGATCCGGAGATTTAGGTGCAGGACGTTTCGGTGCGGACATTTCTGTGCACGACATTTTGGTGCACGACGTCTTGGCCCAGACATTTTGAGTCACGGGAGTCCCCAGGCATTCTTTGAACATTTTAGCTTTAATATTGTAATTTCGTGACCAATTGATATGATTTTACGTTCGAGGCTTGTGCTTGCGCCGCCGTGTGTGGAAACGAACGCTAATCCCTGGCGGAGCATTGCCACGTAAAACCAAATTTCTGTAGTAGATGGTAAAAATTAGTAGATGGTAAAAATTAACGGTGTTAATTTGCATCCGTTCAACCTTTTTTTTTATTTTAACATTCATGTGAACAACCCTATTACTTTAAGTGTTATCAAAGCGCTTTGCTTTCACTTCACCCCAACGTGCAAGACACTAGCTGCATTTAGTCTATCCTCCCGCCCCAACCCCCCCCCCACCCCACAATAAAACATCCGAGAAAAAAAAAACAGAAAAACGAGCGGTAGATTAGGCGCATGTGCATTCCGTTTTAATTATTTTCTCAATAAATCTCGGTATTGTTGCATTCGGTGTCGGTTCTTACTTAAAACTAACAACCAACGATCGCACTTACGGTGGCGTTACTTAAGGGGAGGGGAAGGCTGAGCTCCCGCCGGCTACCAGCCCCCGTGGTAGAGAGAGGGGGGTGTCACTTGTGGTTCACCATTGCGTCAACTGGACTTCGAAAACTTGAAGACGACTGTTGCCGCTCTCGTCACAACTAGCCTATTCAATTTTTTTTGCTCCTTATAATGGAGGAAAGCATGTATGCCTGGGGTGTCCATGATATGCGCGACTTGCAGAGTTAATTCCCAATGGGGAGACTGAAGGTGAAGAAAGAGCGATTCCTGGTGTGGGGGCGCCGTCGGTATGACTGCGACGCGCGGAAGGGCGTAGCCAGCAAACGATAGTGGCCATTGTGTTCTCAGCGGCTTTTTGGGTGGCTTTTTGTTGCACATTATAGAGGTTTCGTGAGCTCATGGTGTATGTAAAGCTTTTTCCTGTATCACCGCGGTGAGGCTTCGGAGGCCGTGAACTCCGCCACGCCTCTAGGATTTTCAGGGGAAACCAAAAATAATATGACTGAAAAAGAAATCTGGTCGAGATTCGAGCATGCAGGCGAAGAGGGGGGGGGGGGGGGGGCGCTAGGACAAAGGATTAAAATGTGGTGAATGTAGGCATGTAAACATAAAACGAAGGTTGGTTTTCCGGTAACAGGATGGGTGCAATTTGTATGCACAACCCGTACGCGCTTAATCACCATATAGGACATTATAAGCTGCGGCTGTTTTCAAAAAGGCCCGTTCTTCCTCAACGACAATATCCTAGACCAGTGTTCGCAAATTCAGTTTAGCAAGGCAGCCCAGCATACGCATAAGGTTTTCTGCATTCTGGGGAGGGGGGGGGGGGGGGCTAGCTAATGTTTGTTACGTTTTAGATATTGAGAGTGTGCATGTAATTTATGTAATTTGAAGTTATGTAATTTAAAGAAATACAAAAAAAAGCATCGGACCGTCGTAAACACCGGTTAATTGTCTTAGCTAAAAAAGAGCGAATATAAATTAACAACCTGTCGTAAATGAAAAAAAAAAAACGTGTGCTAAAGAATTCAATCGGCTGCATAACAGGTGTCCCCAGGAATAGGTATTAAACAAAAATATATAAATGTAGAATTTCTAAAAAAATCAAAAAATAAATTCCCTGCTCCATATTGTTGTCCATAACCCACGTTAAGCGGAAATAAAAATATAACGGCTGTCGCAAACAGGCAAGCACCGGATAATTGGTCGCCGAAAAGTTTGCGAAATTCCGCCCTACACCGATATGTCCAGTACACCGAAATTTCCGCACCGAAACATGCTGCACCAAAATGTCCTAGAGCCGTCTGGAATTTGTCCTGTGCTCCCTTGAAAAATTCGCCTAGGAGATTTTCTTTTGATTATTTTTATCTCCAGATAATCTGCTGCCGGCGGTGTTAATATTCGTATAATATACGTAGTTCGATGTTAGTTTTAAATTTCTCACTTAATTTCGCCCCCAGAATTATCCGACACTATATTTTAATTTAAAACCTAATTGTAACGTTAATGTAACGACACGTTCCAATTTTCGAAGTGGAACTGGAACGCGTCCTTCGCAATAAAGGAACTTGTAACGGGAACTCGTTTCAAAATTGGGAAGTAACGAGGAACGAGCTTTCGTTCCTATTTTAGAGGAACGTGTACAACACTGTGTTCTTACACAAGCACAATGACTTTAACTGTTGAGACCTTTGGGAGGCGGCAGACAATATAGCAAACACCAGCGTTATAGGCATGCAGCGTTTGACGACTGGGCCCGCAGATTTGGGAGTGCAAAGACGGGTGTTTTCAACCACCCGTTTTGCAATTATGAGTGTGATAATGTATACTAGTGGCATCATTGCTTTTTTCGCACCAATGGTACGACGTATGGCAAACACGCCACCCGCATCGGATCGATACTCACTGATTGTGTTACATTTCGTGTCCAAATTATTTTCTGCTGTTATGCGATGCACAGTGATCTCCATGACTGCACCATGTGTCACGCCGGCCATGTGCATTTACGTTTTGTTCGTTTTCGCCGCCTGGTGCATAAATAATTCATTCTTTGTGATATATATGGTCCGATAGTCGAAAGCGGCATGAAAAGGTTTCAGCTGTAGACTGGGAGGTCAGTCGTGATAACCTGACAAATGGGAGGGTGTAACACAAGTCATTTGGACAGCATCTAAAGGCTGGTTCAGTGTTATCCTACGAAGTGCACCTTCTCTCTCTCTCGTGTAAGACACATACGAAAATTTTATCATCACTCATATTATGTCTGCGGTGGGAGCATATAAAATGGAAAGGAAATAACAGGTGGTCTTATTTTAACGTTTAATTTCAATGCGGCAGAATAGAAGAAATATTACGCTTTTACGTACGGCAGACGCAAAGTGCTCTGTTTGGCATTTAAATGCAGCCTTGCGGAATAAATAAGACGAGGGCGGAATTACGTATTAGCGTTGCATAAGGCCATCATTAATTTATGAGTTTCGTTGAGCACAGAGCAATCAATCCGAACTAGTACAGTGCGATATTACTCGGGCTTCGTAATGAATACACAGCTGTACATTGTGCATCCTTACTTTTATGTCCGATTGTGCGAACAAAATACGAACTTTGTGTAAAAATATCAGCCTTGGTACGGCTGGAATGTCTCACTCCTGCAAAATTCCGCATATACGCTTCGGTGTCGCACAATGAAACGCGTTTGCAGAATTCTTCGCGTTATACAACATTGCACTGCTTATTTTATGTTGAAAAAAATAATAGACTACCATTTCTTGCCTCTGTAAATCACATCTTAGGTCAAATTTTCTGGCTTTCATCGACTTGAAGGACTGTACTCGTGCCAGTGCAGGATATGCAACCATCGGACTTCTTAACCTGTGGAGCGCATATGCTTAATGTTTACTTTTTGCTGAAAAGTGTTGACATACAGTGTAAACATCCACACCAGATTTAGTTGCTTAGAAGAGAGTTGCCTTATAAGCGTCTCGTTCAAACATTCTTTTAACTTGCTGAATGCGGGCTTGGTACTTGCTCTCTTCCTCGTTAGCCTTCTTCACATTGCTGCGTCCGCGTTACCACACCTCGTCCCATGAAAGCTTAGACCAAGAGAAGCTTCGCTGTTACAACAGCGGCGAATTCACAACCCGACCCTGCCCTCCTCCCGTAATGTCAAGAGTAAATTCTAGCTCGTAGAGCTTTATTCTATTGGTTTTTATCGCAACCGGTAACAATAATTTCAGACGCGACCTTTATCACCTTCCGTCTTATGTCAATGTCCATAGCATTAAAAATTTAGAGGGCCGACGTCAACTGCAATCCAAAAGCTTAGATTTTGAGGTGTTTGAATCAATGCTCTGAAAGGTTCAACGGGTCTATTGTTGGGGCTTGCAAAACATGCCAATGTTAACTGAGGGCTAGGCTATGTTCAGTCTACCGACGTAACAGCCACGTCGTGTGCTATGAACGTAAATAAACAAATAAACGGCGTTTCAAGCAGTTCGGTTGGCTGAGACGTCAAATGACGCCGTTATTTGAAGATATTACGGCAGTTTAGGCAACAGTATGAAACCGGCGTTAAACATAGCCTAAGGCCGGGTTCAGACTGTTGCCGCAACTGTCGTAATAAATTTAAGGAATGGCGTCATTTCACGTCTCAGCTAACCGAACTGCGTGACATGCCGCTCTTTTACGTACAGAGATCACAATATGGCGTTTGCGTCGGTAGTCTGAACATAGCCCAAGCATTGCTTTTGACCATGCGCACCAGCCTCTCATGAAGAACGTTGCATTGGTGGACAGGCGTCATGATGGAAAACACGGTTATCTTAACAGCAGAGACTGTCTAAATTTTGTAATGGTGAATACGGGGAATACCATTCGGTGGTCAAAAAATGGCTCTTAAAACAGGTTGAAGGCTTTCTCGTGTCGTGAAACTACCCTTTTGTTTAAGAGAACAAAACAGTTCGTTACAAAAGATTTTGTCTTCGGCAGAGGTGCAGCGCCTTGAAGCAAATAACTCTGGGTGTCGTTTCTGTGCCCTCTTAGCAGTTATTTGAGTGTAACCACCTGCGAAACATAATAATTCTTCCAAAAGAGTAAATAAGTGCAGCGCAAAAGTATAGTAGTAGCGAGGGAACCCAAAGTTAAAGGTTAAGGATATGTGCAAACAAGCCGTCGTTTTGTGTGGTTGTGTGTGTGCGGGCGCGTATTCGCACGCATTTGTGTCTGTTTCTGTACGCGCATGGGTGCGTGCGCATATGTCTGTGGGTGTTTGTGTTCGTGTGTGCGCGCTTGTGTGCGTGCCTGTGTGTGTTCTAAGTGCCCATGCTGTTTGCGCATGGCATTACGTTTATTACGCAAGTGCAATAATAAATAGCGTATATGAATATACGTGTGCACAGAAAATGCAGGCCTAAGGCGCTTGATGAATGCGAAAAATGGCACTAAGCCCACGAGACCCATGTGCGGGCCTGCCAATACGAATCCAAAGCTAAAGAGTATTTATCTAATGAAAGTGAGCCTCAGAAACAGCACTCCAAAGTCACAAATTTTCAAGCGCCTGCTTGTCAGTGAATTGCTATTTGGGTGCTCAAGCCGATAATTCTTGCTGCATAGGGATGCATACCTAAATTCATGTCTGCTGAGTTTGAGGAGACGTTAAGGAGCTTCAGTGTGAGGTGCGATGTGCTGCCCGCACCTCAGCATGAATGGTAATGTTGCGGTTGAGGTATAATCGACAAGAACTGAATTCCAAAGTATTGCGATCAATTACTCTTCACTTATGGGAGTTGGTAGGCCACTAAGCCTGTCGTAAAGTACCATACCCCGACAAAGTTTGTGTTCTGGATTTGTGTATAAGCCGTCACCCATGCGGCTACAGACACATCGATCATGTGTGATCACTAGGATGAGCGCCGCACAGATGCCCCGGTTACACTACCCGCGTACATTTCTCCCACGTGTATAGTCGCCTAAAAGGCCATTTAACAGTGCATGCGAATAATGGACCGGGCGTTAAAGTTTCACAACATGCTGAGTGTAAACATCTTTTAGAAAATGAATTATCTGCAACCTACTTTTTAGGGTAAAATAAGCCATGTTATACGAACTGGGAAGCTTCTATGAGGTATTTTGAAAACAACTTGTACCAGTACTCTTTAATGGTGCTCGTAATCATAATTTAAAAAATTACCATGAAATTTTTCTTGATTAATAACTTCAAGGGGTCCTGAAATGCCTTCCGCCGATGCATGGATGTACATGTAACCAAATAAAGCAATGTATTAGCAATCTCCTCCTGCAAGAATTTTGTTAAAGCGGTGAGTATTAGCTGAGAAATCGTAAATCAAAAACCGCGAATTATCGTCGCGCCGTATTTCCTCCTCCTTTCAACTGTTTCTTCGCTGTTGGCCTCCCCTCCCATGATGCTCCGCTCCTCAGCGGTGACGTACTTCCGCTATTGCGCTCCCACAGACTGCCGTCTGCTACGGGCCAGCTCTTTCGGCTTTTTCATCTCTGTAGACACCATGGAGACAGGCTGGAAAAGCGAACGAATGACCTGGCCGCATGTGTGCGGCCTGGCCTTGCCCTTTCGCGGTGTACGTAGCTGCAGGGCTGCAGTTGGTATCGGCGGCGAACTCGCAGCCGCGTGGGGAGAATCGTGCGCTCGTTCCCTTTGGTGCACCGCGCACTGTTTATCCAAAAAGCGCGGTCTCAGATGTGGCCCCGCTGGTGCCGGGTGTTATTTTGCGGTGGTTGTAATTCCTACTACCGGCGGCATGTGAAAAAGACATTTTCAACCGACACAGAACCCGTGCACAAAACGCGCCGGATCGGATCGCTTTATCAGCGGCGATGAACGTGAAGGCGAAGAGCAAACCAACGCTGCACTCGATCAGCGAGAACCCGTGTTCTGACAAGCTGCACCCATGTGTTGCATTCAACACTGACGGGAAAGCGTTTGTTTGCACTTGTTTGGATAGTCGTAAAATGTCCAAACACTCCGGCACTCCGCTAGCAGATCAGCCGGCGAGACATTTCGGAAAACATTTGACAGATGGCGCCGTATGCATTAGTGTGTCGCTACGCAAAACTGATGAGACGCTCTACTAAAACTCCCATCGCGGTGTCACGTAGCGGGACGCAAAAAATTTAGCGTTTAGCGTATGCAAAGGCCACAAACGCTGTACTAAAACTCTATTAGCAGCAAAATAGCGTGCGTATGTGAAACCGCTTGCGTTTACAAAGCTGCACGCCGAGCGCGTACGTTTCAAACCTAGTGACATCGTTTAAATACACTGGCAAGCACAGTGTAACGTAGTCAGATATCAACCGTATGCTCAGGCGACAAGCAAGAGCTTGTTTTATGTGGGGCGGAGATTGCGCATAAAGGCCCGTTCGCACTTGCGACGAAAGCGAGTGAGAGCGGCAGGAATTCCGTCGCTTTGTCGCGCGACGATCGTTTTTGTCGAATGGTCGGGACAAATTTTGGTTGCGCGACAGAATTCCCGTCGCTTTCGCTCGCTTTCGTCGCAAGCGGGAATGGAAAGTTCTGCCGCTGCCGTCTGCTACGCAGCTCGGAGGTAACCGCGCGATCTGCTCGGGCCGGATGAACGCGCACACTCCCGCACGGCAGCGCCCCAAGCGGCAGACGGCCGCGTACATCGCTCCCGGCGCCCGCCTGGAGCCCGCCCTCGGCACACTAGCCAGTATATTTCAGGCACTATAATGGAGGAAAGATTTTTTGCTTCCGATGAACCTAGTTCTTTGCCCCTGTGTTTTTAAATACGTGAAGTGGTTAGCACGTCGTCCTCACGCAGCTCTGTATCGTCGTAGCATCGCTGATTGTCCGAACGAAGCTTGCAGCTAAGCCAATGCAGCGACCGAAGCTGTGTGTGTGTGTGTGTGCATCGCCTCCTGTGTGTTGTGGACGCGTTCGTTTCGCGATGAAATGCGACATTGTACTTCTGCGGGTGGATAGTGCTTCCCATGGTCTGGATTATCTTTCTCGAACGACGTACCACTCAACCTCGCATGGGGTATGTGCAGTGTGCCTGGCTAAAAGCCTTCTCGCTTGCGCGCCAGAGTTGTGACTTGCTGCTCGTCCCCGCAAACCGGGTGTGAGGTGAGTGCCGTATTTACGACGGGCAGGAGGAGGCAACTCATCGTCTGTCAATCGCGGTTCAGACTTGCAACGCATGTTGTGACGTTGCGTTCGTTCGAAACGCATCTCTGGATTGTTTTGAAGTTGAATAAAATGTACGCGTCAAACCCGGGCATTCGGCTCAGGGCGTTCTCTGCGATTGCACCAAAGAAGTGCCACGGGACTTTCTTTATGGTACGTACTCACGTAAGATAAAATCCACGTCGTGTTATGGCCGTGTTGCATTCAATACAAACGGTTAAGCGTTTGTTTACACTTGTTTCGTTTGTCGTAAAATGTCAAAGCACAGATCAGCCGGCGAGCCGACGCTGAGCAGACGACTCATCTCTTTGCCGGAAGTGCGTGAAAAAGCCGCCCAATAGCAGGATGTCTTGCTCATGACGAACATCTGGGAATAGATGATGTAGACATGTGAAGATGGCGGCGTCCAAAAACACGAAGGAAAGGGTGAGAAAAAAGCGACAAACTTTGCAACAAAAGTGTGAGCTTTCCGCTGCGCGTAAAAGAGTAATACTTGGCACAGGTGACGTTGGCGACCCAATCTAGCGATTGCGCTAGTTCATTTAGTGTGCTCAAAATGCCTTTCAGGGCCCCTTTCATCACGGTCGTGCAAGGAAGGATTATGATCGACGAAAGACTCGCAAGAAATTGCATTAATAATAACTTGTATTTTGCAGATCAACAAAAGAGAAGTTTTCATGGATGAATTGACATTTTCTATTCCCGCCATCATTTGGTGGCCCATCACCATAGTATCAAAAGCTTATATATATAGCTTACATATAGCTATATATAAGCTATATATAGTATCAAAAGCTGCGTTTGGCAACTTTGCAGTTACTAAAGTTTGCCTCGTATCAACAGGATTATCCTTTTCGAAGTTTCGTTAATTCGATGGCTCGATGAAACAAAGTAGACATAGCGGCATACAGGTTTACAATCGTTTTTATCCCAGTATCAAAGTCAAGATAACACGAATATGCAGCTTTCGCGCATTCGGTGAAGATGAACGCCTCTTCGTAAATCAATAAATGTGCGCACAGAAAGAGAACGACAGTGTCCACCTGAATAGATGTTGAACTTTGATGTGTATAACTTAATCGATATAGCACTCGAATGTCCTTAGAATATTTTTACGACGCTTGTTGCATGTATGGTTAGTTTAGCGCAGCCAAAGAGAGATTATTCTAGTTAAGGCCACCGCTAAAGAAAATACTCACGTGTAAATACGAATATAGAAACACCATGGCGGGTACAATTACTCTAATAGCACGCGACGCCCGGCAAAGCTCGAAAATAGCGCATCAGACGAAAAGAATTCTTGTAGTAGTATATTTCTAATCCTTGTCTTTTAGATATACGAGTCTTCCACCATTCAGTCGTTCGTACAATGTTTTTTCGGTACATTACAGAGGCGATGTAGAGGCTGATATGCTCTAATGTTATCTATGTAGCTTGTAAATGAATTCGGTGGCCATAAGTGCCTAACGTGCCTAGTATTTAACTAAACGTGCTCGTGAAATCAGTATACATTTGAGTAGGAAGGCCTGACCCAATAAAACCCTGCAAAAAATATTTGCGGCTTCACTATAAATATAGTCAGGTTGATGGAGGCGTGATCATCTTATTCGCGTAGGCTTCCCCTTCCTTTGTTCTTTCGACGCCCCTTTGTTCCACCGTTTCTGTGCGCTTAGCCCATGTCTTTCCGTCTCTCTTTTTAGAGAACCTTCTGGTATATTTAGTGAAATTTGGCAGGTTCCCGGTCTCAAGGGACTACATTGCGTCAAACTGTTGTTAATAAAAAAATCATGGTAACGAACAAGGGGACGCGGTGCACGGTTGGTCTGCTAACGGCTAAAAAAATGACAACAGGGAATCAGATTTATAATGCGAATCATAAAAATTTACTTATGTCTGAATAAAGCTGTAAAAATCATCGCTTGTCTACCCCAACGTATGTTACTATTCTTTTGAGCTTATCCTTCCATTAATGTCTTCGCTTTAGCCCTAATCGGAAGCGCCTTTCTTGTTTCTTGTTTTTGCGGCACAACTTACAGCTACACCGAACACCAGACGGGGCCCGGAAGCCTTTACACGTGCATGTTCGACACAATCCTATTTGATGTGACTCTTGCAAGCTGTTGATTACTAAATAAACAATTAAAGCAGCAGCCAAACGAGTAAAGTGGACATTGCAGACTTAATTTTACATCACTACAGCCCATCAAAACATTTCATATTTCCGGTTAAAATTCAGCCAGGTGCGCAAGACATTTCGAGGGGGACAAGATTAACTGTAAGCGCAGTAATTTTCGGCGGGCCGTCAGTGATTTTAGCTAATAAACAGAAAGATTAAAGTAAAGCCTGTCTACATGCCGAATATACTTTACCTTTTGGGTACGGCAGCGAAGTACGTGTAGACATATTCATTAGATTTTGTACCAAACAATGCCTTAGAAAATTTAATAGGAGGCTTTAAGCGTGCGGTTGCAGTTAAAGTATGTGGGAGATCGGCAGAATATAGAGAAAAATGGCTAGAGTATTCGCATTTTAATTGAAATACTCGGAATTTCTAAAGTGAATTATAAATCGAGCATTCCCGTCTTTGGATATCCAATACACCGGATGCGGCAACAAGGATAGAAAATATTTGTGGTCTGCGCTGGAACGTGACAGGCGATGCGGATCCATACTATGGAGACATTAATAAAGTTTATCCAGTTTTCCCCCTGCTAGAACGCCAGTTATATAGTGCACTTAACATGGAAGATATAACACGAAGAAAAATGTTTACCGGCACTTGCCGGTAAGTAAGCAATTGAAGAAGAAAAAGCAAGCTATGAGGACATGCAGCACCACCCTCCTCTCATGCTTCGAACGCTGGGTTCTGGTCTGTTAATCGGAGAAAATATTTCTTGTTTCTCATTACTAAAGCTACTGACAGAGCGTCATGTGTTATGAATGCATGTGGAAGTGTTTTTATGATTTGTAGGAAACGCCGATTGTTAGATTGCGCATAAACAGAAGTTTAATCGAAGTGCTCAGACCACTTGCACGTTTCGCATTCGCGAGGAAGGTGACCCGATGGCCCACGCCGGCATATTTATGTTAAAGCAGCATCATCATATGCGACTCATGCAGATAACAAAACAGGAAAAGGGACCTTGATGTGATTTTTCCACCGTGCATTACGCGCACTGTCTACTGTGGCTTGTATATATATATATATATAGTCTGGAATCAAAAACTCACACAGAGCGCGAAAAAATAAGGTTCGTAGAGTCAGAGACACACGAGAAGGACATTGAAAATAAAAATAAAAGTTTACTGACGTTTCAGGGAGAGGAGAAAGGGAGTCCTCTCCCTGAAACGTCAGTAAACTTTTATTTTTATTTTCAATGTCCTTCTGTGGTGTCTCTGTCTCTACTAGCCTTATATATATATATATATATATATATATATATATATATATATATATATATATGTATATATATTATATATATATATTATATATATAGTATAAGTAAAGAGTCGGATACACAGCAAGAACAATAACAAACAATGTTTACTTACGTAGCGGCAACGGGACTTGCCTTCATCAGAGTAAAGTTACATGATTTGCTGTCATGTAATCATGTAGCAAAATCATGTAACTTTACTCTGATGAAGGCAAGTCCCGTTGCCGCTACGTAAGTAAACATTGTTTGTTATTGTTCTTGCTGTGTATCCGACTCTTTACTTATACTATTTCTGCGCGCTTTGTGAGTTTATCTTTCTCTAGATTTATATATATATATATATATATTATATATATATATATATATATATATAATATATAGCGAATCAGAAAATGGGAAATGAGGGGCTCTGTGAAATAAGACAGAAATAGGGTAAATAAGACGGAAAATAAGACAGAATATATATATATATATATATATATATATATATATATATATATATAGAAATCAGGATTTGCAATAAAAAAAAACGTCAGAAAGCAAAGGGGAGAATGTGGTAGGTCATTGAAACAGATAAAGAATTCGGATAGAAAGAAAGTGGAGAAAAAATGCCCGCCGGGTGGGAACCGAACCCACCACCTCCAAATACCGGTCTGGTGCGATGACCACCACGCTACCGGTGGGGCTATTTTCCCGTCCACTTTCTGGGGTATTTATGTTAAGGAATTTTTGTTTCATGCGCTTGGGGGTGGTAGCCAGCTTCGAAGCTTCGAATCAATTTCGTATATGAAGTAACATGTGTTGGCTCGAGGTTTAAGGGAGATAAGGTTTGAGATCGCTTGAATGTAAGGAGACGTTTAGGTGAGTTTCGTGGTATTTACCTTAACAGGCCAGTATTTTCGCGGAGAGATTCAAATGAAATCAATTTCATTTCGTTTCAAGTGAGGTCATTTGCCAGTCTCCGTTAAAAAGCAGCTGAAAGCCTAGAGGCATCGTCGCCTCAAACGATCACGATTCACCCTCTACAAGATTTAACCATCTACACCCAACGCCATATCCGTGCGAAATCGTCTATTTCGTGTGGTGTAGACGTGCCAACAAAACGGGACGCAGGAGGTCGAGAATGAATTTTTTGCAGAGCAGCCCCTGGTAAGTAAGCCTGCAGCACGCCCAGTTAAGGTACCGATATGCATATACGGCAGACATAATGATGGTTACGAAAGCGAATCTGACGCTTCCTGCAGATCGCTATACTATATGAGGGCACCGCAAGTATCTGGCTCACGCCTAGCATGAATTATGCATAGCATCGAACAGAAACCCGATGGAATACTTCACGCGCTCTCATTGAACGCAACAGCGATAGAGCTGGAGCAGGGAACGATACAGAGGCGGCGTCTCATCTCTCCTAGCGTAGAGGGGGATTGTACGCGTTGATGTTCCCGTCGCGGACACGCTGCGTGCGCTCAGACAGGGCACACGCATTCAAATCAAGATGAGGAGAATGAAAGAATGGAAGGGGAGCCGAGGAGAGCCGTGCATAGTTCGGGAGACGCGGGTGTCGTCTGTCGCTGCCGTTGTCACCGACGCGTCCGCTGTCTGTTGTAATCGGCGACAGCAGCGGCGACACGCGGCGTTTGAAATGAGGTGCGACGTGCGGAGGAAATGACAGAAAAGCAACGAAGAAAACCATACCAGGGTAGCGATCTCCCCGAAGTATGGGGAAGGGGACGCGAGTGGGAAACATCGGTTGAAAGGAATTCAGCGCTGGGAAAAATGGGGAGAAAAAAGGAGGGGTGGGGTATTTCTGCCTCGTGATTGGTCGGTCGTATGGCGTTTGTGTCGGTGGTCTATCGACCAAGAATATACGGCGGGAGGAGTCCCCCTGTGGTGCGCTCGAGGGGAAGAGATGAGAGGAGTGTTCCGTTTCGATATCTCTCACTCCTGTTCTCCGCGCTCGTCTCTCTTTACTTTTCCCGCCTTTGTGCGGGTCGCGAGGGGACGCGATGAAAGTATCCGCACGATAGATTGAACACGTTCCGTTCCGCAGCCACCGAGTGGCGCGGCGTTCGGTGGTTGGTGGTTGATGTGAAGAGGTCTGATATGGCGCGGCCGCGGCCGATGAGCACTCGGCGAGGCGGGATAATGGTGTTTGAGGACGCGCCGGGCCGAGAGGCGACGATGGAAAAGGGAGCCACACTCCTAGCGGCCGCTGATGCCGCGGTTTCGCACCCGCGTTGCAGTCCGTGCGTTCGTTCGCCTGGATCGCGAGAAAGCCAGGCGGGGAGAACGAACCGTGGAGTCGAGAGTGTGGTGACAGGAGATTGCGTGGCGAGCGGCTCAGTGGTGCGGCGTGAAAGAGTGCCATCTGCCGGGGCTGTGTTGAAATTGAAATACAGTGCCGGCGTTGCTGACGGGCGCGGTGAAAGCCGCTCGGTCTTACTTCGTTTTTTTTTTCCTTCTCCCAAACATGCTCGCGATAAATGAGCGATTCCGGCTGACTCCTGCCGCGGCCCCCTTCGGATTGATGGCCTGACTAGGCTTGGAAAAACAATTACGAATCGCGTGTGGCATGTAGTCACTTTCCCGAACAAATGATGCCGCAGTAGGGTGATTCACTCCCTTCCTGCTGACTTCTTTCTAGATTAAGGGATGCTGTAAAACAGGTAACTCCAGCGGAATTAGTGCTAAGGGGCTGCGGGAGAGCTGTCCAGCGGTTTTTTGAAGAACTGCGCTTCCCATCCGGGTACATTGTGGTTGTTGATTTTTAACTCTTATCCTCATCGGACATTGCCCAAAAAGGGCTGGGTAGGTGATTTTATTCGGTGAGAATTACATCTTCGCGCATTGAAGCATGTTTTGGCGCCGAAAATTTTGTGTGGGTTTCGCTGCATCATTTTTTGGGTCGCTTTCTTGAATATCGATTTAAGCTCATTGTAGAAAGACACGATTCTACCGTAACAGGGCCTACGAACAGGCGTCGTACACGGCCCATCAACTTTCCCAACTACCAGCCGCCTTGTCATAGCTTCTTGCGTGCGAACATTGTGTAGGGAGAAAGACACCTTTGGCATATTACAGGCAATACAAATAAATGTTCGTTCTCGAAGATTGGCCGCGTCAGCTTTATAAAAAAATACAGGTTTTATTAGTTTTTGCTGAGACAGATTGTAAGCATAGCATCTGGTTAAGGGTGTTACAAAAATGGCTGACGTTTACTATACTCGCTAATGCGAAATTTCTGCGCAGCACGAACTGCATTCTCTCGGTCACGCCGCATAGCTGCTGCGCCTCACGAAGTGATCGCTTGATGAGCGAACGTACGGCGGCGCAAGCTACTCTGCCGTTTTCTCGAAGCGTGTCGCTGGCGCCGAGAATGTTGTAAACCATGTTTGAACCTCCCGCGCAAATTCTAGCGATGGTAAGCCTCTGCGTCAGCGGCAGGAACTGCGTCTCAGAAAGTGATTGCAGACTGCGTCTCGGGAAGGAACCGCAAACTGCGCCTCAGGAGGTGGACGCGTTATCGTTGAGCGCACGACAGCACGCGTTAATATGGCGCCATCTCGCAGCGCGTCGCCACTACCCAGCATGTCTCCCTGCCTCCCCGCCACTTTCGATATGAATCGCCGCCGAGCAGCGTCTCGCACCGCTTCCGCATACCAATTCTTGCACACTTTCGCCACACTTTCCTCCTCTATTTTTGTTGTATTGGGTTCTCCCTTTTGTCGTCCAATAACGATACCAACGGCTACTTTGAACCACAGTAGCGGGCGCTTAATTTCTGTGCGGTAAAACAGACGTTATAGCTCTGAAAGAAAAGAAAGAAGGGACCTTTACTAACGTGTAAGACTTGAAGGGGGCGAAACTGTACGCAACCATCCCGATCATCACGACGGTTTAAGTCCATGATTGCAGCCGATTTGCTTCTTCTTCACTGCCGCAACGGCCATAGTTGTTGCTATAATTGCGAGTTTTCTTCATTCTTATGGAAGGAAGAATAATTGGACATCATTTTGGAGGGATGTACGCCATGACATGCCTTTCTCGTTCCGAGCAAGTGTTGCCACGGTTACAGCGAACGCTGAAGTATTTTTTAAAGCAAAGCTTTCTACATCTACCAGCCAACGCTTCCTTCATGGCTTGCGCGACAGGAAACTCCCAAAACGGCTGGGGAGGGGAATGGTGGTTTTTCACTCATGGAGCACAGTGTAGATGGCGCGGCGAATGGTTACCCCTAGTTCTCCGCGCGCAGGTGCCTTCTCACCCCTGTGGGCGCGTCGGCAGGACGGCTTTGTCGTCTTCTTTAGCGACGGTCGTTTTGGGCCTGTTTTGACGCAGCTTCGCGTCCATTGCACGCTTCCTTCGCCCGGCTTGATTAACTTGTTCGACAGCACCTCCTGGGTAACCCGCACCTGAAAGAATTAAGTGGTCGTACGGCAAAGATTTTGAAGGATTGGTTTTGCAGGGCGGGAAAACAAAATGTATACCACATATATACATATCGGCCGCAAGAGAAACGCAACCTTTTGCGTACTGCTTCCCTCGAATGGGAATCCGTTTTCTAAATTGGCAAACACCGATTCAGTTGCGTTTTAGGAGGTTTTACAAAAGGCGAAAGGGGCAACTGGTTCTGATAACCTAGCTCTCATAAAAGTTCCCTTAGCTTTCTCGCAATGCTCAAACTTACTAAACTACCTAGTTTAAATCGGTATAAATGGGAATCACTAAGCTCACATGCCGAATTGTTTCGGTGTCCGTGCTTGTGTCGCATGGTGGAGTAGCCCCGAGCTAGCACATCAGGATGGCTAGGTCCCGCTGTCTCACCCTTCGAATGACGCTCCTCGCAGTTTTCTTTCTGCCAACGCACGTCCGGGCAACAGCAATGGTGTCCACCATTCTAGCCCGGCCGCGGCCAACGCTTCTGCGTTCGGGACCCCCGCCCCTGCGAATTCCAGATGACGGGTGGGAGAGTCTCTGGTTTCACTCTTTGTAGAGCCACGTGCGTGAATTCAAGCGACGTCGCATGGGGAATTGTTGTGGGTGTCGTTTAAAGCTTTGCATTCCAACCACTTTGGCAGCGTGGATTGGAGACAATTTTTTGGCAAATATTTGTGCTTGGCTTGACGAACGTGTGCCAGGGACGATGAGCGGTCGCCGCGAGGCACGCGCATACGAGCGCTCGATATTTCCTTGGGTTTTCAACTGCCGGGCGATCGGCGCGAGGTATGCGGTCACGTACTCGCGATCACGTGCACTGGGCTTTTTTTTTTTTGTATTTGTAACTGCATATACCAAAGTTTAATGATTTGCTAAAGAGCTTCGCTGTTAAAAATTGGCTGGAACTCACTGGCCCCGAAAGCGCGTCACTGAGAACTGCTTAGCCCCGATACCGTCCGCCTCGCTTAAAACAGCCGTGAAGACGATGTACAACTTTCTTCAGTTTGAAAAAAACTATATATAGAGTTCGCTAACTTACTCTGCTTCATTCGAACCAAAAAAGATATATTTAACTTTAAAAAAACGGAAGTAATATTACAAAATAACTTGAGAATTTTTCGCTACAGGGACGTTATATTGATAGGTGTGGTGTAATATGTATGGCCAGAACTAAAAACATAGGTGAGATTAGGAGCGCTTCGCATCATTGAAGGACGTCAATGAATGGCTTCAAGTGGCACCACTGGAAGAAGAGCTTCAACGCAACCACGTGCGATGCTCGGATGGCCTCTTCCAAGCGTTAGCTCCCCTGGGAAAGCCCGGCCAACGACGGTCGGGGGAACACCTGTCCCGCTAGATAACCGTTGGGTAGCCGGAGGTGGGGTTCGAAGAAGCCGCCTTCGCAGCCTATAGACGACATGGTTGTCGATGTGTTAATTGCATTCTGGCATTTAGGGATTTGATTAAACGTATCTAGAAACCTTCATTATCCTCGGAAATGGCCTGTGTCAGCTGTCGCCAATCGCACAAACAAGATTGCGTGACATCACAGCGAAATCAGCAGAAAGCGGCTGAAGAAGCACCCCTGCTTAATATGTTTTCCTTAAAACCTCCATTATTTGTTTGAAGCTTGCAAAGAAATTGGTGTCATTGTTTTTGGGACGAAGCATCCTTTTTAATAACCGAACTGGTACTTTGTCTTCATAGCCCCATTAAGTGCCAGAGAGAGACTTCGAAGAGGCGGCCAACAGTGCCTATTTCAGGAGAACGCTGCTGGAGCCTCGTTCTGCCTAGCACCTGACTCACAAACACCCTTGTATACTGCTGCCATCGAGTCCACCCAGTCGACTATTTTCTATACTTGCGCACACGTCCGCATTTTCTCGGTACAGGGATGCACCAAAGTAAGCTGACGTTGGGGAAATGAGCGGGTTTTTCTAAGCCATATTGTCACGAGAACACGACAAAGAGAGGTGCTGCTCAACAACATGTGCCCACCCTCCGACGAACAGGAAGCTGTGGGTATGGGCGCAAGCATGCGGGCGCGGTCTTGAACGCCTTGTAAATATTGTAAATACGCCGTTCACATCTCCCATTGTTCGTGTCCTGACACCACGCGAACCGTGTTCTGCTGGCAGCGTAAGATGTTCGTGACGGCAGGACGTGAGACATGAACCGCGGAAGGTTTACACTATTTCCAGGTCAGCCATGACAAAGCCACCTTAGGCTGCCCGCCCGCGTACTTGACAAACCTGGCCTCTATAGACGCACGCCACGTTCGCCTTTTTTTGCGTCGTGCTAGAAGAATTGAATAACGAATGAACAGGTCGGTAGGATCAATCGACCAAGAAGGTGCGGACTGTGGAATACCCTTATTTCACACAAGGCTGCGTAGAACTGACCATTAATAGACCATATATCTCAGAAAAAATCGCTTCTGTTGCGAATAAAATTTAAAAGAAGTGATACTCGATCCCTAGCTTGAAAACTCAGCATTCTTCCCCTAGACACTGAGGCCGAACAACGAAGCCCTTAAGAGACATATAAAATAAAACGTTAATGAGTCCCTTAAGGAGTTCCGCAAGGAGTGTTCTCAGCGAACCAGTACATAATGCTAACGGAGATGGTCCTAGGCGGCCAGATTTGCCCACCCCCCTGCCCACCCATTCGGATTCTCTTCCTTGTCTTCCCGTGAAAAAGCCATACAGACAAGCGGTCACCCACGGTGGGAATGTTTACGTGATTGAGCAAACCGATGCTTCTCTTACCTGTGCAACCCCTGGAGGAATCGCTTGTGACTGTTCTCCTTTTCATTCATTTATTTTTTTGTGGAGCAATGTGGCTGCATGAAAAAAGCGTAACGAAACCCCAAGTTGTTCACACAGACTAAAGCGTGCTTCCCCGTATCACATCAGAGAAGTGTTTGTTGAATAACATGCAATCAGCTGTGCCCAGTCAGTAATGACGACACGGGTTTTTTTTTGGGTCAGTAAACCTTCGCTATGTGCATTGTGTATGCATTAAAGTTTCTAAAGACGATAGTCTTTCTTGGGCTACTTAAACCCAGAAATTTTGGTCTGTCTGCGCAATAGTCTTATATAGTCGCAGCTAAATTTACTCGTCTAAGTCCGGTGTAATGTTCATACTTGTTAACATTGTTGAAGAAGAACAAGACATTACGCTAGTATCAGACAACAAATTAATACAGAAGTGATATTTACAGTGTTCTTTTATAAAAAAATCATACATGCTTGATTTTTGCGAAATTAAATACTTCACGAACTGCAGAAAAAAAATCACTCCGCGGTCGCCTGCAGTCGCCCGCGCCAATATAGCATCTGGCGCCATTTTAAGAAATCAACCGGCAACAGTTACGAAAGGTTCCACTAGATACGTTCTACGTTCTGCTTGGAACGCACGTGCGGTAGGGCAACGCGGTTCTATCAACGTTGAAGTCGGGCGCCTCGATTCACGCGCGTCTCCGTCGTACGGCAGCGTTGGCATCGAGACACCCGGCCTAGTGCAGTGAAACGCGGTAAATTTAAACTGATTTAAGCAACTTTTGGCGTCTTTACCTTGGAAGGAGCGCAACGCAAGAGGGAAGACATGATAGGTGTGCGGGAAAGCGAAGGGAGGCATTTACTTAGCAAAAGTCAATAAAGTATCGTCTTTTGTCGACATTTGCAACGAAAGGAGCAGATACGCGGCCAATTTTGGAAAGGGGAAAACTGTCGGTAGGGGAAACGACATAAAACATTTTAGCTCCAATTTTACGTTGCCATTTACTCTAATGTATTGTGGTATTTCTTTCTTTTCCTCGCGATCAGACAAAAATGTAAAATGTTGGCTACATTTGTTGCACTTAGCAAAGATGACGACACGAAGCGCGCAAAGTCTTCAAAGGATTCGTCTAAAGTTCCCCAGTGCATAAAAAACACTAATGCAGTCACTTAGCAAGTCAAAACAGAGTAAAAGACGGCTTTTACTTCTTGTTTTCGGCTTGGTCAGTGACTGAGTTACTGTTTCCTCTAATGGAGGTCTGCCTCCGCAGAACGTACTAACAAACGCCAACATATTAACAAACACTGCATATGAGGTCAGTGCGTGCCAGAGGTTAAATATGATTGCTCTTAGGTGCCGAACGCTATGGTAGTTTTTTTTTGGGGGGGGGGGGGTGTTAAGATGCGGTCGCACAAATCTCCAACCACAAATCATACACGCCAGGTGGAACCGCTCTTGGTCTTCTCAACACGCGGAAGCTCTGCTCCCTCGAATGCTCGACACGCGCTGCCCGCTGGCTCCCTTTCTCTACGGCATCGTTTGACTGAGCAGCCAACAACGCCATCAATCACCGCCCGTCGGAATCTGACGCAGACTCCGTAGCGTGCTCCAAACATTAGCCGTAGAAGAGAAGATAGCCGTGGCTACGAAGCGAGACGAAAGTCAGCCCCGTCCAAACCTTCGCTCCTCCAGCCCCACGCAAATGAACCTCCCGACTAGACCGCTGCCGCCCCTATTCTTTCTTGCGTCTCCTTACGTATGCACGGGCTGCTGCATACAACGTCTTCATCCGGGCTCATTATGCCCGGAAAGTTTCTGCAGCAGAATATATGGCCCTCAGAGGACGCGCATAAAAAGAGCTACTTGGACGTCTGCCGAGAGCATCTGGCTCGTCTTTACTGCTTGCCTTTCTTTTCTTCGCTGTCATCAAGCAGTAGTGCCTCTGCCATATACTTGTCTTGAGACGGAGCGTTCCTGCGTTCTTTTATACGCAAATTGCGTACAAAACAGCCTCGTCTGCCATATTCCGAGCCGTAATGACAGTCATTCTTCTCGACTGAGCAAACTTGCCGCGAAGGGAAACACAGGGAGAAAGGAGCAGAAGAGAGCCCTCAAGAAGCCGAGCCAATCCAACCGCGAACTAGCACACGCGACAGGACGAGGACTGCCACGCATGCACCGTTTCGAGAGACAGGCCACGCGTGTTTTCGTTACGCCTACGGTACTTACACACAACGAAGGCTGTGCCGTGTAGAAACGCGACTTCTTTCGTCGTCGTCGTCGTATTCTTAGGTTCGTCCACGTTCTCCGTCTGCTTTCAAATTATGCACTAAATTCCTTATTCCGTCTGTTTCACTGCGAACAGCGAGTCGCTTGTGCTAACGAGAATAATGGAGGCGGTGCTAGAGATAACGAATCAGACGTTCTATGCATGCAAGCACATGACGGGGTGGAATTGTCTCCGCCGCTCGCGTGGCGCGTATACGCGCACTGTTGAGTGCCGGGTGGGTTTATTACTTTGCTCTGCAAGAACTATTTTTCCGCCATCAGGGTGCAATTTTCCGCGTCCGCTTGGCGAATGTTTCTCCAGGGGCTTTATGCTTATTAAGGATGGCATGACAGGCGCACGCTACTCGCTACAGGGAAATTAGGCTTATTAACGTTATAAAGGCGTTCTCGCGCAAACATAAAAAAAAGCAGGAATGCATACAGAGCCGTAGCGAGAGAGCAGTAGCTCGCGTAGCCCGAAGCTTACGAGTGTACAGAAAAAAAATCTTGACATCTATATCAGGAATGAAGAACAAAAAGAAGGAAGGAAGGAAGGAAGGAAATCAACTTCATTTTTTCGCAAACACATTCATGGTATTCTTTTTAGAAGGTATTTCACAAGTCTCAGAACAACAAGCTTCGTCACCTTGTGTTTCTTGACACATGGTGTACAAAAAGTTCCAACCTTTAATCAAAAAAGCTGCACATTGAAGCTGCAGGTTAGGCAAGCAGCACCTACCTGTTTTTTTCTTTTTCATTTTTTTTTTCCAACACCAGTCCAGCACGTTGCTGATGATCAACTGTTGAAAACGATTGGTCGTTTTCTGAGCAATACTCTGCCCACATTGGGATAAAAGTACCTGAATGAACCATGCCACACTTAAACAACTTCGAGGGAGTCATTCTAAAAAAAAACCGCGAAAGAATTCACATGGTATCAATAGACAGGGCTATATAAATAACGCTTACTCCCAACTGTATTAATTTCACAAAAGGACATGTAGTTTTTATCGAAATGAATTATGTCCAGATTTTAAAAGTTTAAAAAACACACCTCACTGCCATAAAAACTTAGCGATGTGTCGTTGGCACACTACCACCTTCTTTTTAGAAGCCATGTCATCTACCGCATGCGTTATCAATAAGAACATCCCGAGTCCTCCTCCTATTTATATTTATTTATTTATTTATTTATTATTATTTATTTATATTATTTATTTATTTATTTATTTATTCCTTTATTTCTTTATTTATTTGTAGATATTGCAGCTTCATGGGGCTTTCGCAGAGGTGGAGTAGATAACCATACAGCCAGAACATCACTGGATACAAACAGCTGGACATGGAAGCAAGCAAGAACGGGAACAACGCAGACCGAAATCAATCCAACAAAAGCACCAGAAAGGAAAGCAAAAAAAAGCTCTCGAAATTTGCACTTTAATGGACAGGAGTTGCATATGCCTGAACATATTGATGGGTTTTTTTAGACGAGGAAATGTCGGATAGGAATGCAGGAAGAGAAACAGAGCGGGAGGAGTCGGGAAGAAGGTTTCGTTCTTCCACGACACGTGGAAAAAAGCTGTATTTGAGGGTGTCGGTGCGAAGGGAGTGGGGGCCGGGTTTAACTTGGACTGGCTTCTAGTGGCACGGGGTTCGCTGAAAATGGCACCGGCATCCAGAGAAAGGCGATGGGAGCCATTTATGAAGCAGTGCATAAGTTCTAGAGCCTGGAGCGCCTGCGCGCTTAGAGTGGTGCCAAATTTAAAGCAGGCAGTGTTGAATACAGGGAAAAAAGGTCTTAGAGGTGACAAATAAATCGTAAAGCATTCTCGTGAATCCCCTCAATGTGATTGATCTCCGCTTGTTTGTAAGAGGCATATTCGAGAAGTGACCGTATGAGGAACTTGTATAGCATTAATTTACGGTCTTTGATAGTGTTACTCAGTCTACGGCGAAGGTAACCTAACTCTTTTAATGCTCATACTATTGGAGGGAAGAGTTTGCTGACTGGCTTAGCGGCGGCGACAGATTTTCGTAATGGAGGTGCTTATGTAATCAAAATATATGCAGTAGCCGACCAATTTTTAGTTCCTGGAGGGGAACGAGAAATAGTCCTAATAAAAGGCCAGTCGGAAAAATCCGCGAGGCGCAAAAACCAGGTTTATATCACTTAAACAGGGCTGAAGAAGTCGCGAATACTTCATTGCCTTAAATTCCTCCATCGTGTTCTAGTACGATGGAGGAATGCGTTTGCTTGAGGAGAACGTGTGCTTGCATCTTTGCACGCGTCACATTTTTCTTGTAAACATAAGAATCTTTGTTATCGTACGCACAGTGCACAGGCGATGGGGTGAACCCCACAATGGCTACCGATCAACTAAAACTACACCGTGCAGGACGCGCTCCACATAAAAAACCTCACGAAGATGCTGCCTGTACTCAGCGACACTTGGTCCCTAAAAAAAAGGTGCCTAAAAAAAGGAGCCACGTCTGACCCGTTTTCGGCTTTCACGATTGCTTCCGCCACAGAATAATGCAAAATTGTGACCTCGCAGATCAAAGTTTGTTAACCCGGTGGGAGTGAAGACAATCCACATCCGATCCGAAGCTCGCCAGGTGTCTTAGGGTTGAAATAGGCATCGTCATAGGACTCATGGAGATTAACCATGTCCTGCCGCGGGAAATTTTGTCTGGAAAATCGAACTTCGGGCATCACGTCCGGAATAACCGTTGTTCATATACATTACTACTATGAGACAACTGGCGGTTCTGCGGGGAAGTCCAGAATATCCAGCAAGTCTGGATTTTTGGTGTCCGAAAAAACGATCGGCTACTCGGCTACTGTATTGCTAAAATATCGGTATTTTCTCTTTTTTGTCTAATTGTGTTTTTTTTCTCGGTGATTATGACGCATGATTGATTGCCCGGTTAATTTTTTGTCTCTACGCAAGCGCCGTTTCTGCTGTTACTGTGAGTTTATTTTTAATACGGCCGTTTTGCACATATTTATATGGTCAGTGTAACATGTCAGCCAAATTTGTTTGACGTTTCTTTGTACCGCATTTATGTGAGCTAGTTTTTCTGCCTTTTTTCTATGTAGCCCATTCCCCTGTACAATTAATAAGCACTTAAGGGTATGTAACATAACAAACTAAATGCTGGTTTAGCTGTTTACAGCTTGAAACTTGTTCGCGAAGTGGTTCACAAGTGTAACGTCAGGGCTTCTTTTGGTTGCTTTCTTTTGTTAAAAACCCATCGTTGGATACCATTCATAAGGGGCACTTTTTTCACACTGTCTCATACATTAATCGGGTTACGTACTGTGAGGAAACGACACCGGTGTGATTTTTGCCTGCTAAGGAATCCCCCGTCTCGCGCGAACAATTCACAGCACCATCAGCCTAATGGGAACGGTCTTTAGATGCAAACGAATGCGAAAGAGTTTGAATTTTTCTACAGTTTTGTTAGTTTTTACAGTTTTTGAGTGCTCAATTAACATACACCAGGACAGTTTTACAGCTAGCAGTCTTCACAGCGCATGCCAGCGGCCCCACAACACGTAAACAGGGCTAAAAGTGCCTTGAAAGTTGTCTAAGCGAGCCGACGACCTACCGCAGCAGGTGTCGTGACCTCTTCAGATTTTTGTTCTTTGAATACTTTTTGTCCGTTTTACGAACCCACTTCAGCCTCCTCCGCTCCGTACGCGGGCGTGTAATACACCGTAAGCCAGTTCGCATTCTATAGAAGCGAGAGAGCCAGTAACTCGAAAGGCCCTTACTTGAAAAAAACATACGTACAAAGCGGAAAGGTGAAAGGTATCCTCCCAACAGGTTATAGTGGTGCACGGCCAAACCTGGTCGCTCTCCGCATACGCGCGTAAATGACGGCCACCCTGCGTCGCTCGCATCGTGAATACACGTGCGTACGCGTTTCACGTCTGCCCCGCCAAGCGCCAGCCGTAAAACCCATTGCGGACTACTGCTATAATACGTGCAGGCCCTCCATGGAGCAGAAGGTATAGTGCGCAGAAGGGTCATGTGTGCAGTAGCGTGCAGCATTAGTCGAAGCCTGAGCCAAGGTCGAAGCCGAAGTGAGCAGCGCCTCAAGGCACTTAGGCGGGATGTATAAGGCTTTTGAAAACGTTGAGGGTGTATTGGAACTTAAGGCTTGTTTCAAGGGATGCAATCGTGACTACATACGTCAATATTACAATCTTCATTGCCAGAAAGTCATTTTGCGAGGATGTTTTCATTCTTAAGTGCAGCTGATGTGGCCCTTGCGCTAGTGCATAGCATGATACGTGCAGGCCTAAGAAATTTGTGAATTTCAGGTTTCAGGTTGGGGAAAGTGCGTGTTTCAATAACAGCGGGGATTCATTTTTAATGCCCATAATTTAGTTATGTCATTGTTTAATTTATAGTAGTAGCCATTCGTGGCCCTTAGTCGCAAGCCCTCAATGTATTTACCTGTAAATCCATCGTATAATTGCGCACTCGCGATTGCGTATTGCGATGGAGATAGTCTTTACGTTTGGAAAGTAACCATTAAATTGCAACGATGCATTTTTAAAAAAAGAAAGAAAGTTTAACTGAATAACCAAAAGACTGAACTAAAAAGAGAATTTAACTTAAACTCGATATAGAAAGACTTGTGGTATCAAACAGCTGAATTTCTTTTGAAGACCAAGAACTGTTCTTGGTCTTGATTCTCTATGTGAAGCACTAAATTGGTAAGAAACTGTATCTGACTGACACAAACGAATGTACAGTCATGGTAAAATGAAACGAGACACACAAATGACTACCAGAACACAAACATAGCACGATTTCTTTCGGCGCAGGTGAATTCGTCGCGTGGATTTACTATAACAATGTTCGGAAATGTGTTTTTTTCTTAAATATACCACTACCTGGCCGATTTCGGATCTCCAGTATCCGTATTCTTTGATTTTGTATGTTCCGGCTTATGTTTCGGTGTTCACATTTCAGTTGTCCATGACTGCATATGCGTAATTGCAAGTTGGAATTCGTCAAAACTAATTAAAACTCTTCGCTGACCCAACTTCATTACAGAGCGGTGATATAGGTTATACCAGTGAACAGGTTTGAGGTGTCTTTCTTCGTGCCTACGTGCACGAATGGCGTCGTCCCATATGGCACTATGAAAGAGAGCGCCGAAGCGGCACCTGAAGGTTGGAGGCCAGGCTTGGGAGAGAGAACATGGTGTCACAAGTATCCAGAACAAGCTCAGTGAAATGCTGAGTGAGTGATGAGTGCTCGCAGGCGTCGTTCTAATGCGAAACCATGGCATGGCCCATTGAGAGAAAATTCCGTCGTCGCCGTCGGAAGCCATGTAACGCCTCATTACCCACGTGTCGTTCCATAGCTCAAAACGTTCGATAGCGCGTACTGAAGCTCGGAAGTAGTGAGCAGTCGCCGTCCAGGCAAGTGCACCAAAGGGGGACGAAGGGAGCGGCAGAACGCAGCGAAACGAGCGAACAGAACGGCAGAGAAATTCACCATCGGCATCAACTTCATTGGTGCAAGGGGAATCCCGACACAGGAAAGGCAAATGGTATAGGTTTTTTGTATGTACGGCCAGGCTGCAGACAATGTTGTAACAACCCACCTAGTTTTATTGGGCCTCACTTGTTAATCGTCCAACAACGTTCCTTTGAGCTGTACTGACAGTTATTTGTAATCACAACAACATGCCTCAGTAAACTTTTGCATAAAGTGAACCCCAAGAACAAGGAGGCAGGCTTACAGAACTTGGGAAAAGTGTACTAGCGGAATTCCAGAGCAGCCAACATTGTTTAATTTCGAGTTCGAAGCGCGTCATTTGGCCGTCGGGTTTACCATCTCGAATTTTCGCACCACCAAGTAGAAGCATTGCGCAAATCATACGTTCAGTTACAGTGTTTACAAATACTTTAGCAACTTCTTGCTTTAGCGCTCATTAAGTGTTGAAAACATGTCACTTTGTATTCTACACCTCAGTACGCATCTCTGTCTCTCATGGAACCAGCAATCAGTTTTGTCTTGGTAGCAGGAAGCAAAAAGCTGTTGGTTCACAGGTATACCATTCATAGCTGTGCCAGTTCGTCTAGCGCGAAAGAAGAAAGGCACGCAATGATAAGCCCGGCCCGCCCACAAAACAGGCAATGATCAGAGACACTTCCCGAAACGAATGGTGCCAAGTACTGATAATTAGTTCCCCTGCAGCAGTATGCACTGTGACGTACCTGTATTGTCTCGGCCATCCGAATAATTTCAGTAATGTACTAATAAACAAGATGAAAATCCAATTGCTTGATTTATCTTTGTTTTTTTTTTCTGCGAGTAAATCCTTGTGGCTTGTTCATATCGTTTGTGCCTGTTACACTGAAAACCACTCCCTCTTTTTTACGTCTGTGGTCACTTTTTAGTTCGACTTCACGTTAGTACTCGCGTTAAATTACCCTCCCCCGCCTTGCATCTTCCCCTGCCACGATTCCTTCTGCAAAGCCCCAGGCCCACTATGCTTCACCTAGCTTCTCGAAAAGTTTACAAGGTGTCACATGGAGCAAGATTTTGCGGACCAAAACATTTTTCCGCTAGTAATCTTGATACATCTTTTATAACATTTTAATGAGTTCTCTATGCTATTCCATAGAGAACTAGTAATACTTGCTTTTGCAGATGATTGGAACCTACTTGGCATCAAACTGCAGGCAGTAAACCTCAGGGGCAGAAAGACCTACAAAGCTCGTCGATTTCATTTCATTTTCGTACCTCAACAAAAACTCATAGTGCCTTAGAGTGACTGAACTCCCGCTCTTGATGCGAAGGAGCGAAAGGCTTGCTTCGAATTCGGCCGCAATATTTACAAGTGGAGACACCAGATTTCGTGCTCAGAAACTGCAAACACTGCAAACAATACAACTAGAAACAACAAAACTACAAACAACTACGCGTTTATTCGTATGCCTACTGGTGAATATCAGTGAAGCACGAAACGGACTAAGCACTCGTTAGTTAATTCCGTCATTGCGCCTCATCTCCCAAGCCGTTGATGCAACGAATACATCTGAGAGAAGAATTCGCCGCATCGCCGATTCATCGGTTTCCACAACTCCCGATTGCTCCTCGCGATGCATGGTAATGACGACACTGAATACTCCCGATATATCCCGAAATAACAATGAAAGTAAAAAATGGCCAAATTGCGATAAAAGGAAATATGCCTTGTGCTTTTTGAAAATCACACATGACTGCCGGAATATTTTGGCGCGATTGTATAAGTTGCAAATTCAGGTCCCATGCGGTCAGCTACACCAGGTTTCATTCAAGCCGCACTGCACAAAACTGCACTTGCTGCCACGCGCTACATATCTGCGCGAGTATATATATGCGCGTAAACGAAACAAAACAACGCTATACGACCCTCCTCCCACAGACAAGCCGGCATATGCATAATACGCGAGTCATCAACCGCACGCATTCTCCCGTGGAAAGCTATACGCGCAACTTACGGAGATCCAACCACGTGCCGACATCGTAAAAGTGTTGGCGAGCTCGTTTCATGTACTGCCTGCAGTCGTAACGGCCAGCTCCGAGAACTCACGGCGCGCTTCTGCAACCAAGGCCTCCATATATACGACTTCTCCAAGCTTCAAACGGGCGTATACGCTCCCGCCAGTGTTTGCCGAGCCAGGGTTGTGGTCGTCTTCTGCCTATATACGACTGGGCCGAGCTCGTAAGCCTGCTCTGCTGCGGTGGTTAATACTGGAAGTTGTCCGCGTACGGTATCGCCTTCCCAGGGCCGCGTGCTCGGAACAGGTAGAAAAGGCAGGTGAGTATCGTGGCTGCCCCTACGGGAGGTTGGGATTCTTACAACTGCAGCGCGCGCGCCTATGTATGGGCCTGCATATGTGTGTGTGTGGGGGGGGGGGGAGGGGGGGGGGAGAGGGAGGGGGGGGGGTTCGTACACGTTGGTGTGTGCGGCTCGGACGTATATGCGAGAATTCTGCACCGAGCGCTCGGCCAAGGTCGTGAATATGTATGTGGATTCTTTTATTGCTAGCTTATGTGTGCAAAGTGCTTCCACGAGTTATTGGGAACCGCACCTTATCGTACGCATACGGCTTCGTTGCGAGCAGTTCGTTGTTTCACAGAACCTGTTCCGTTGAAATAGCTTCGGTTATTTTCGTGAAAATAATTGTTGTGGTGTGTGTGGTGTGTGTAGGTGCTGTGTGTGCTCGGTGTGGTGTGTGTGTGTGTGCCTGGTGGTGTGTGTGCGTGTGTGTGTGTGTGGTGTGTGGTGTGTGCGTGTGGGTGCATGTGTACGCCTGTGGTGGCTTGCTTGTGTGTATGTGTGGATATTGCACCCAAATGTAACCATCAACAGCTGATTACTTTTATTTGCCTATTTTTTAGGTTGTGATGTCTCGTCTAGAATTTCATTCCGTTGTTTAGAACCAGTCCTCAAAAACGTTTACTCGCGTAATCGAATCATTCCGAATACGCTTGGTTTGAATTGTCTATGAAATACATCTCGAACAAAGGGTATACTCTATAATGCACCTGTCTTTTAATATCATAGGTCTCCGCGCCCTACATAGCCACCGCTTTTCCCGTGAAGGGATGTTTCTTGATGCGGTTGTAAATAATCATCCGGATGTCCTTCATTCATTTGTTGCACTATGTTGATTTACATGTCACGCAGGGATTTGCGGCCCACTGGGTTTTATTTGCCCTTACTGTTTCCAATAGCGAATAACCATCACATTGCCTACAAACTTTGGGTGAATTCATCTTTGTGGAGATCAACTTTTTAAAGCCTCCAAATGCTCTTTATCGCGATTTACAGGATGTAGTTTCTTGCATACCTTGAGTTGCCTGCTTACATGGGCCTTTATCTTTCTATTCAGTCTGATCTCGTGGTTATGACGTGTGCTTGTAGAGAATTTTAGTGACCTGCAACAAGCACACTTACATTTTATCGTCACTCCAAGTGTACCAGTGTGTAAAAGCCCTTGTGGTTCTTTCGTCATGCAATAAACATGAATGAACGAATTAATGAATGAATTAATTGCATGGTTGCATAGGCAATATTTTGACTCAATCAGAGAAAGGCTAAGCAAGAAGGCAGAAGAGACACCCAGTGGGCCTTATGTGTTCCTACTTCACCCTCGGCTGATTGGGTGAAATTAACTTGGTCATTTGTGTCCGCGGTTGTTAGCTTACCGAAAGCTGCATGCAGAAGAGGGAGAGGCGCAAATTTGGGATCATACTTCCCTCTTCAATGCCCTGATATCCCCACATGTATGTATGTATGTATGTATGTATGTATGTATGTATGTATGTATGTATGTATGTATGTATGTATGTATGTATGTATGTATGTACGTACGTATGTATGTATGTATGTATGTATGTATGTATGTATGTATGTATGTATGTAGTTGTATGTATGTATGTATGTATGTATGTATGTATGTATGTATGTATGTATGCATGCATGTATGTATGTATGTATGTATGTATGTATTTATGTTACAATGGGCCCACAGCTACATCATCCTTCATAACGAGAGCAGTAAAATACCTATAAGGAAGGGCGTCAACAAGGAGACACAATCATCTCCAATGTTATTCACAGCATGTTTACAAGAAGTATTCAGAAGATTGGATTGGGAAGAGGTGGGGGTAAGATTAATAGAGATACCGCAGTAACCTCAGATTTGCTGATGACGTTGCCCTGCTAAACAACTCTGGGACGAATTGCAAAGCATGCTTTCCGCACTGGAGAAACAGAGTGAAACTGTGGGCCTGAAAAATTAATATGCAGAAAACTAAAGCAATGACCAATAACCTCGGCGCCAACACACCAAAGCGGTTTTGAAAGATAGATGGCGAGGCAAGTGGAAGTGGTAAGCGAAATATATTACTTAGGCCAAGTTGTGGACCCCGATCCCAACCATGAGCCAGAGATAATTAAAGGAGGATAAGAATGAGGGTGGAATGCATCCGGCAGGCATTCTGAGGTTATCCCTGGAAGAAAGAAAGTGGTATGGACTAGCTGCATCTTATCGGTACTCACCTACGGGGCAGAAACTTGGAGGCTCACTAAGAGGGTCCAACTTGAATTGAGGAGACTCAGCGAATAATGTAACGGAAGATGAAGGTGTAACATTATGGGACAAGAAGAGAGCGGCGTGGGTAAGGGAACAAATCTGTTTTAAGGACATATTAGTAGAAATTAAACTTAGTAGAAATTATTAGTAGAAATTAAACTAGAAGAAATGGATGTGGGGAGGACATGTAATGCGAAGGCAAGATATCCGTTGGTTATTAAGGGTAACAGAGTGGATCCCTGGAGAAGGCAAGTGTGGCAGGGGGCGGCAGAAAGTGAGATGGTCAGATGAGATCAGGAAGTTTGCGGGGTTAAATTGGTCGTAGTTAGCACAGGACCGGGATAATTGGAGATTAATGGGAGAGGCCTTTGCCCTGCAGTGGGCGTAGATAGGCTGGTGATGATGATGATGATGATGTATGTATGTATGTATGTATGTATGTATGTATGTATGTATGTATGTATGTTGTATGTATGTATGTATGTATGTATGTATGTATGTATGTATGTATGTATGTATGTATGTATGTATGTATGTATGTATGTATGATATGTTATGCATGCATGAGATTACGATTCGCCGCGTCAGTAATCAGACCTTGTCGGATGTGTCGTTGTTCGCATGAAACGGCCGCATGACATAAACAGTCCCCGTCACATCACCGCTGGTGGAGGGTGCTCTTTATCTGACAACTGCACCGGAATACACACGGGTATATTGCACAGTCAAAACAAGCTTTCTAACACCGTGATGTAGAGACAGCAATGCGGCTTATCAAACACGCCCACACAGCAACACGTTCTTATGGTATGATCAAAGTTATGGAAATACCGAATCAGCATAGTATCTAGGTATAGGCAGGCACCCGAGATCTGGGCGTCGTTGGGAAGAATATCTCCTACGTTATCGCCTCAATGTTTATGTGTGTACGTCGGTGTGTGCATGTTCGCGCGTGGCTCGGTGATGTGGCGCTGCGGGAAGGGTGGCGTTGCACTGTACACATAAGCCCACATATAAAAACTTAGAACATTATACAAGTAACACCTGTCCTTGTTCATCCTTGTTCTTTAAGTTTATTATTGATTTTGAACATGTTGATCCAACTGCCCTGATCCTTCTTGGAATTCACGGGTGGCACTGGACTAACTTTCTGTCATGACCATATCATATAATACCTATTGTATACCTTCTGCGTGAGACCATTTTGTTTATAGGGCATAGTAAAATGTTCTATGACTCTAAGCTATCTGAAATGCGGAATTGTGCATTGGCGATTTAAAGGTCTGCTAAGTATGCAAATGAACGCAAATGCTTCTATTGCGATGAAAGCGCTGGGTCTCTTTAAACGTTGAGAGCTTTAGATGCCTGGGCTATCGGTTGCTAAACAAGGTCGTTATGGGTTCCTTTCCAACGTATGAATTTCAGAGTGTGGCCCTATCCCCCGAATCTCTAGACGCTGATCAAAAAAGAAAAGCTAAACCTGCCAAAAGCTGCCAAAAGCCGTCCCCTGAATTCCGTAAATACTGGGCCGAAAAAAATAAGTGCCCCCGAACTGCTAAAGTGGATGGTAGGAGGCAGCCAAATGGATAAGCTCTGAAACAGGAGATGGCGAACAGTTGACAGACAACTCACGAGGGCCCCGGCGAATAATTCAAAGAAACAAAGAAAACTAGCGCGAACGCGCTACTAGACCGCACGCTGCAACAGAGAAGGAAACAAAACAGATTTCGTGGCCACGCTTCTATGTTCTTCTGGCCTGCTGTGCCCAGTGCTATCCTACTCTCTCCCTCGTCGCCCCCCTTCCCCCCCCCCCCCCTGCTCTCCATGCGCACACCACACACCACACACGGGGCAAGCACTCTTCGCGGTCATGCATCGTCAACTCGGGGTGTCGTGGTTCCCGGTCCGAGTTTTGACAGCTCCATAACGGCCGGTCACTCTACACCTCCTCCCCACCCCCTCCTCACACCCATTCGTCTGCTTGCATGCATACAGCTATAACGCTAGCTTCCGCCTCGACGCCTTGTTGGGGGGGAGCATGATGCGAAGGCGTGACAAGACGTCTTGTCCGTCCGTCTGTCCGTCTCTTCGTTCTTGTCAGCTCCCTCATTGCCGATGTCACCTTTCACCCCTCCTTCCCAGTCTATAGTCGCCCCCGTCTCTCCAGCCCGCATTTCACATTTTCGTGGTCGTTTTAGACGCAAATCTGTCGCAGCTAGTTTCCCCGAAGGCAGACCAAGACGACGACTACGACGCCCAAAGGTAAACCACGTTGTCCGCGACGAACAAGGTGTCCGGTAAGGGCAGACCCTTGCCCTCCCACTTTATATGTGGGGCGCCCGAATGTGTATTCAGACCCCCGTGGAGCGAACAAGGCTCAGCGAGGGAGAACTACTGACCCCACTGTCGCGTCCAAATGCGTCTCTTGACGCCCTTCTTTTATCGCCTCCTTTTCTATCCCGCTCTCTGCTTGTGGTCGTGTCAACCGGAATCAGCGGGACGACTGGACTGTCCTGTGCGCGCCTTTGGTTCCGTTTTTCCGATTCTCCTGAGCCTCGACGTTTCTTAGAGGCGCAACGGCAGACCCTGGGCGTGTTCGCTGCGATGTTTGTTTTCGTTTGTATTTTTCTGCCGCCGCACACATGTGTCGCTGTTGAATCCGCGTTTTCGCGTTCGGTCGGACGCGGACATTGACGTGCGGTGGTTTTGCTGCATCCGCTGCTGGTGCGCGCGCGCGACCGTGCGTGTGTGTTTGTTTCCGGGCGTTCTGTTGTGCCGTGCGCGCTCGTGTTTGCTTACCCAGGCGCACGCGCGTGAACTGCTCCCCGATTTCCCGGTACTCGTAAACGAGGACGCCTTCTCAGTTTTCCGGAAAGAATCGAATGTCGAGTGCACGGCCCCAGTGCATTCTTCAGCCTTTGGTGTGCCCCCGAAACCACGCGCCTTGGAGTTCGTCCACACAGGCCTGTGTACACTCCTGATGTTGGACATTGAGGTTGTGCTTGCAGAGTGTGGAACCTTCTCCGAATGCGAGGATCTTGAGCGTGTGGCGGGAGGAAAGTTTTCTCTGAAATGCAGTGAAAAAGGAGGCGATGTGTACTTCTGGCTTTCCGCACTGAAAAAGTACTGGAATTGTTGTTCTTTTGAAGTGGGTTCTTCGCTGTAAGTGATGTGGGTTTTGTTATGGTAAATGCTTTAAGTGGAAATCTGAGGCTTCAAGGATGAAGGCAAAGGTGGTTCTCAGAAGAGTCAGTGAAGTGTTCCGTTCCAAAAAGCTGCTGTAATGCTCCGTTTGAAGTACGTTGTGTTATGATAAGGTTGGTGGGGCAGAAAGGTTCTGAAAGGCACAAAAGGTATGCTCCTGGAATTTCTGAATAGCAGCCCTTTACAGTGGCCACTTTATGCTTTCGCAAGCATTTAGGTCGTTTAGCATTTTCTTGTCTAAATTTCAGAGTATTTGAACGAGGATTCGTGAAGTTCCAAGATCCAACTACTTCTTAAATCTTAATCCCTCTTAACATGTCGATCAGGAGGAAAGAGCACAGTACTCACTGCCGGCAGCCCCCCTCTTTGGGTATAAACAGTATTTCGGTAAGCTGTCTGTAGCGAAGGCGCCATTTATTTTGTATTTATTTTACGTGCCTTTAGGTAGGATATTGTTGCAGCTTATTTACTTTGAAAGAGGTGCCAGTCACGGCTTTTTTTTTCTTTTTTACGTTTCGGAATGTTGTTTCCACCCGCAAATTATGGTCATATAGACGTTTTGTCTCTCCAGATAGCAAGCATCAGATTACCTTGTTTTTTCTGGGGTAATTTAACAAATCAATGCGCCACCAGGATTAAATGACACATTGTCTCAGCGGAATTTCGAACAGCTCAGAGCAATGCAGGCGGGCGAGTTAGGGCAAATATCAAAGAATTAAAAATACAGTGCAGTTTCGTACAGGTGAACAAGAAGGGACTGTTTTTTTGTTTAATTCCCAGCTTTACTGTAAAAATTCCGAGTGCTCAAGAATCTAGTAACAGAATGGCAAAGAAAGTGAATTTTCGCATAGACTAAGGAGGTTACCTCAGTTTAAATACTGTACAACTCTCTAAACAGCCATCAATAGTTTTTGTATTATTCGCTGTCAAAAGTTACTGCTCGTGCATTTAATGGGGACAGTTTCCATGGCTGTGCAACTATACAGAGCAACGTGATCATCTCGAAACTGTGCACAAAGCATGCCTTCGCCATCAATATTAGTTGTGGGCAATGTTGCGCGCTACACCTAATAACTCCTGACCCAATAGCTGCTGAAAGAACTGCGAGAAGCCGTAAAGCTGCACCTGTTTCAAAATTATTTCACCTATGGCAATTCGGATGTCCAGCTGTGTCGACTGAATTGTGTCTAGTATTCAACTACAGTGAGAGCACGGAGAGACATAGATAGAGATAGAGAATGTGTCCAGGGCCTCCACGCCGTGAGAAGCATTCTTATTTCAAGATTCTTTGGTGCTGGTACTAGCCCTCCCCCCCGACATCGCTGGTCCGAAAAGTCAAAAACTTATCGGCACTAAACACCACAAGTTTGTTTCACTCACTCACTCACTCACTCACTCACTCACTCACTCACTCACTCACTCACTCACTCACTCACTCACTCACTCACTCACTCACTCACTCACTCACTCACTCCTCACTCACTCACTCACTCACTCACTCACTCACTCACTCACTCACTCACTCAGTGAAACAGATGCTCCATGTAAATAAAAAAATGTGGCTCTCTGGCGCAATTTTATATGACGTATCTCCTGGTTATTCATCTAATTCCTGATCTGATACACAGCATATGCACACAAAGCGGAGTGTATCGCCAGGACACCCAAAAAATGTGTAGGATGCAATAAAAAAACACTACTGATATTCTAAAACTTGTGAGCTTATTCGGAAATATTCTTACGCCTCTTCTTTTCATTAGACTTTTATTATTCGCAGAATAGGCACGAATAGTCAGTATGGGCTACTTTTTGTCGTTTTATAATTCATGTTGGTCTTTATGTTATGTGACTATCCGCTTCGTTTTTCTCTGTTTATTGTTTCATTGTCCTTATAATAGTTATCTGCATTTGCCCTAATGTAACCCTTCATATCTAAGCAGCCACAAATCATCAATTTTTGTGCGTGTGCAAGGTTAGTAGTCATTTACCAAATTGTCCTTTATATTTCTCTGTTTTTTATATTGGTCTTAATCGCGTAAGTTTGGGTGAATAACATAGAAATTTTGTTATAAGGCTAGTTCATTTTCTTACTTCTACGTTTGTATTTTGGTGGTTTTCGTGCCTTGTTTTTGTTTGGATTTCTTGCGAAAATAAAATCTGATTGCACAGCCTTAAGACGAATGATTTTTTTTAACATAGCCAATAATGCATTAAAGCGTTACATGATTGCTACTTTTTCGTGATGTTTTGTCGCGTTTGTATTTTCCTTGGATTTTCTTGTTGTTGCCATGCTTTAGTGATGGGGGAAATAAAGGTACACATTTTTTTGTTAGTTTATTTTTGTAATAATTTGATTTGTATACACACTGTTCTACGTTTTTTTTTATTTCTTTCGACAGGTATTGTGCATTTACACCATTCTAACGATTATTTGTGTTAACTGCGTTAATATTGGAACACGCGTGCTCTGCGCCAAACTCGTCGCCTAAATACGACGAAGTGGGTAAGTGCGCATAGGAGTGTTCTTCCCCGGTGGAGACAAAAAAAAAACAAAAAACACTGCGTTGCGCGTAGCCTTCCTCGAGCTATCACGGCTCCTATGAATACACAACGCTTTCCCCGCATGTACCATGGTTCTCCTCACTTTTTCTGGCGTCAGGTGACAATATTAAAATAAAATTTTAGAAGAATGCTTGAGTACTCGACAAAAAATGCTCACGCGAAAGCAGCAGCGAAAACATGGTTCTTGTAACATATTTGCAAAAGCAACAAAAAAACGCGGTTGTTCACATTCAGTATGCACTAGCAAGCCATTTGATTAGGCACACGCTCTTAACTGCGCAGCATTTGTTAAGATGGCTGAAAAACATACAGCCCGAAGCGGTAATAACGGGTTGTCGGGAGGGGGGGGGGGGGGGATGCAATGACGTCTCACAAGATTTCAGCCCTCGAACACGAAACTAAATCGATTCATCTGTTATCAAACGGGGGCAATGTAAGTTTCACCGGCTGCTGTTATTATCGGTGACAATCATTAGTTAATTGAAACCAACTAGTTATAGATATATTCGTGGCCTGGTGAATTAATTCGTCTCAATTTTTTTATGTTGCTCTGTGATAGTGCATTCATTAATTGCTGTGCGACTGAATGTGTATGTCAAGTGACGGCCGGCAATGCATGCGGCAGTTTAGCTGCCACGGAAGTTATCGCAGGCTAATTATTCATTGCGCGACTGCCACTGATTGATCGACTTGGGTGTCGATTTGAAATTATTGACTTATTGTGATTGGCGTTTTCAAAGTATGTATCCGACTAGCAGCCTCATGTAGTTCTGACCGATACTCCTCTTCGGCTGTGCGCTTCTCTGTGGCACTGTTACGACACATCCCCAGCAGGACCAAACGTGGATTGAGCCGTCCAACAAGTATGCAGGACTTCCGACAACTGATAGTAAACGCTGAAAAAAATTACGCCAATTAAACGAGAAATGCTTACTGTACATCTTCGTTCTAACGAAATCGCTTTATTATAAATCTGCCATTTTTTAGATGTTTTCCATCGTCCCTATTGCACCAGAAATCTCCGCTTTATCAAGGGCTCTTTATAAAAAAGACTCTTCGCAGTTCCAGGGGGCTCTTTACAATGAAGATATACTGCAACGAACATACTTAGCACTCTGCACTTTTCTGCACCATTTGTTAGGTATGTTTTAGAGTTACGCCTCCATTATTAAAGCACTATAACAGGAGCTGCGTCAGAGCTAGAATGTTGGAAACAAAGTTGGGGAAAAAATTAACCCTTCCGCAATGTTCTTGATGAAAAGCTAAAACGTCCTTGTCGTGCGGCATGTGTGCCTAGCTGGTAGTTTTGCGGCTTACAACGATATATCCTGGGTTCCTGTTTATTATTTCAGAAATTCCTATTATTTACAAATGCTCAGTTATATCAATGCTGCACCATTCTTTCGTACCTAAAGGTGGTTTAATACCTTTTAGGTTAGTTTAGGTACGGAGAGGAGTCTATCACCAGTTTTAAGTTCTGCATTGCAGCGGAGTGCCCGTCCTGCACTGACTTGTAAACAGAATGTCGCGGTACGGGAAGAGCTTCGCCGTGCAGTGGGCAACAGGCTGATTATTGACGGTTCTGAAATGACCTGGGGCGTATTGATGAGTTTCGTCCGTTTATGGGGACATCAGCTTCGACTGTAAGAAACTATTGTCAGGGCTCGGGACTAAAAGTATGGCGTAAGTAGCGTCGTTGTCACCCAGCTTGTACATCAACATTGCTCGAAACGGGCTCTTTTGAGACGAATAATACACGACCAATAAAGAAGAATAAAGATAATTGACTCATTCATCAATTAAACCAGCAGGACAAAAAGAAGATAGTCCAATTTCTTTTTTTTTACTTTAGCTTTAAGTAATTTTCAGTTTGTAAGAAGTCTTTCATTGCCTTGAGTACTAAAGTTACTTTTTTTTGTTGCTTTGTGAGCATACTCCCTGCCCCGAAAAAGAATGTAGTATGCCGAGCAATGAAAAAAAAAAGCAGCACCTGAGAACATTGGCTGTGTGCCAAATGCTTTATGACGGTTTATCGCGGAGCGTGAGTTGTTAGAAGTAATGCCTATTTTGTTGTAGCTATAAGGTTCCTCGCCAGTTCACCAGAGGCTAGGTAAGGCAATTGGATTACATCTGTCACAAAATGTTGCCAGGTTGAGACTTTTGCTCACATTTCTCAGCAGCTAGAAATAATGAATAACCAAAGTGAGTTTTGGCCCTATTCTAGCTGACTAGCGAAAGAAAAAAGGCATGGCAATAATCGATAAGCCTCATCTCTTCTCTCAAACGCCCGAAGAAAAGCGTAGCAGATGGCCTGGTAAGTACGATAGTGTAAAGCGAGCTATGACTGCCAATAATTCGCAAGTGCTACCTATCTTGAGTGACGAACGCCACTCAAATGCTTTCATTCCGTCCTGACCGGTGGTTACCTTATCTCCCGAAAAACTTTCAAGAGCGGGAAAGCCCGAACGATCTTGCAGAGGTGTCTGCGAGCGTGGACCACGGCGGGGAAGTGCTAAACAAGCCGGGTGAAGTTCCTAAGATTACATCTTGAAACTTTCACTCGCCTGCACCGCACTGAGTGCCTATTACTATTTCTCCAGCAGCTGTGCCCACGCAGCCTTTGTCGTACACGATCCCTATCTGATTTCCTCGTGCTTTCAAGTTCATTTTTGTTATTTTAGTCTTTTGGCTCACGCCTTCTCACACTCTGAGTCTCTGGATGGCCGCATAGGTGTGTGTAGGCCTCTTCAGCATTAGCAACAGACACTGTATCCTTCTGCATACCTTGTTTTTGGTGCCGTAGTCAAGGTAAAAGGCTAGATTTGAGGATTGTAGGCCGCACTGTACGAGTTGCCTTTTTGACGACTTCGGGCAGCGTCAGAGTTGGGGCCTCTCACCACCCTCGGAGCATTCGGTATAGCGGGGGTTACCTGCTGAGTTAACCGTTTAGCTCTGAGGCGCCATAGAAGAACTAGAAGGGACCTAGAAGAACTTGTTCTGCTTATGAGCAATGAGATGTTAACCGTATGTCTGTATCACTATTTCCTGTGCGCAAAGCATGTACCAATATTAATGCGAGTATCTCTTAATTGTCATTTCACATTGCCGAGACTCTGACGCAGTGCTGAGCCGGAAAAAAAAAACAGTACAGCGCTGTAAGGAAATTGACCGGTTTTTACTTATTGTGCGAGAGCGTAGATGGCTCATGGAACGAAAAATAACGTGGGCGGCTTCAACAAAAATTCCGATTGGCTGTGAACACCCGTATGCGCCAGCCGGACTTCCTCTTTCACTGCGACACATCGTGTAGCTTCATAGCAATGGCGTATGCTCACTATGGAGGCAGCAGAACTGCTGGCGGCACAGAGGGAGGGGTAGAGCTGGTTATATACGCCAGCCTGAAGTCAAGCTCTCAACGGCTTCCCACTGGAATTTGAAGAATGCGTTGCCTTAACAATAACAAAACGTATACGTATTATTGGGCCTTGGAACAACCGGTGAATCAGGATGTTTATTCGGCGATCCAATCACTTCTTAGCACCTACCCAGGGCGATGATGATGATCTAAGAGCGAAGAGTATGGGGCAATGTTAATGAGCATGATCGTGTTACGCCGAGGAGGGAATGTGCGAGATTTCCCATAGTGTATAAGCAAGTCTCTGCAAGTGTCGTCGATGACGCGACATACGCGTGTTGACGTGTGACGCCGTGCGTGCGCCCAGGGTGACACGATATACGCGGTCACGATATCATCAGCGTAGAACCCCGATGCACGCGTGTTTAAATACCGAACGAAGATCACAAATTCTGCGCAGCACACATATTCCTTCGCATCCTCACGCAAATAATTAAGCCCTTGCTACAAGGTGCGAATTTCGTCTGCCAATTCGCCGCTGCGGCGCTGCTTGTGCGGTAAAACGATCTATTCTCGTTGCTGCGGCACATTGCCAAGTGTTTGGAACGGTCGAACTACTCCTGTGAACGGCGTCTTGAATATGGCGATTTTCCGCAGCAGTGGAAATAGAAACATAGATCGTTTTGTCGCACGAGCGGCTCCACAACTGCGAAATCGCAGGCTATATTCGCAACCGTGTGGAACGAGCTTTAGCCCTTCTTAATTTTTTTGTTATACTACTTTATGCAACAGGCGTAACACTGGCTCGAGACCTGACGTACAGGGCCTCATCTTCGGCCGTACGGGGACATGCCGGAGAGATACATTCTCCAGGGAAGGATATCATCGCTGAATGAGAGGACCCACCAGCAGGGAAAGGTTGGTGGGGTATATTATATGATGCAAGCGACATCAGCCCGGAAGATGTAAAGGCTGCCTGGCCCCTATTCCTTGCCCACCTTTCGGCTAAATCGGCCTAGCCGGCATTATATTTGCAAAACATTCATCGGGTTGCTTAAGGCTGCTGACGGGGTTTGAATGTGAAAGGATTGTAGCTTTGTTTGACGTACTTACGAAAGACCTGTGTACTGGTGCAGCGTGTTTGCATACGGGAGTTGGCTTACCACGACACCCGAGCAGTAGCCCTAAGTTTCCGGGTTTGGGGTTTTTAGCTTCATTGCGCGTTACCTGCACTTTTACCGTGTATCCGTACTTGCGGGGTGGATCGCGCTTAGCTTACGCAAAAACTCTCCGCACACCCGACGTCGAAGTATATTCCTTGGCGAGACGCGGCGCGACTCACTCCGACAGCTACGGCTCCTCCTGCTGCGCTGTGGAGCCACGAGGGATCCCACCCGTTTTGTGCTTTCACAGCGAAACTGTTAGCATCTCGTCCGTAGAGATGTTCCTTGTTCGTCCGCACACAGAACAAAAAAAATTTAGCCCAGCTTCAGTGACTTAACGTCGCGAACGCTGATGCTAACAAAGAAGATGCCTGACGTTCCCCAATCGCAAGGCTAAGCTTCATAGAACATGTCAAAGCCAACAGATTGATTCACGTTCGCGCCAATTCATTTTTGCCGTGTTCCACTGGTCGTTCCATCTACTGGAACCCTTTTTTTCAATTTGGGCTTGGAACACTGCCACGAGGGGCGTGGTGAGTGCTTTTGGTTATTTCACGGCGTATTTTTTTATTTGCAATTGCAAAAATCAAGCAACCGTGTGTTTTCAATTAAAGGAACAATGCAAATATTCCTTTTGGATTGCTGTCTTGCCTCCTATATGCTTAATGTTTTCTTTTTGCTCAACAATGTTGACAAGTATGAACATTGACACCACATTTAGTAATGTAGCAAATCTTCGCCTATAAAAACCTCCTGTTCGAACTTGCTGCAGGTGTGCTTGGCTCTTGCTCCTCCTAGCTAGGCTATGTCCTTTCCGTATCGCTGCAGCCGCGTTACCACATTTCTTCCCATGACAGCATCGACCAAGAACAGCTTTGCTCTTCAAAGCCTTGCGGAATGCAGCGACTGAGGAGAATACGTGACGGCACGACAAGAACGCTGATTCCGCGTAATTATTTGTTTCAAGAGGCGCTGACGGCGTTTGTATATCAATAAACAAAATGAAACAAATAAAATGCTCAAGACCTAATGAAGGTGTAATAAGGTAACTACAAAACGAAATGAATAAAACAAAATAACATTGTAATAAATGCAATAGAGATATACGGGCAGGTCAATTTGAAAAGTTCGCAATCAGGAAAGGAGTAAGATAAGGAGGCGCTGCATCTCTGAAATAGTTTACAGTTTAAATGGAGGGCGTCATTGGGAAGACTGAAAGAGAGAACTCAGAAATACGACTAAACGGAGAGCATTAGAGCCAGTGATATTTGTGGACGTCATGGTGTGTTCACAAAGCCAGGCCAATATTACAATTTTTTTAAGGAGATTCGCTGCGAGAACTCCGTTAACTGGTTGTGGACGAATATGAAGAAATCCAAAGTAATGTTAAGAAAATTCGGATAAATTCTTGCATTTAGCCTACGTAATAAATGCTTGAGGATGTGGATGAAGATAACTACTTTGGACGAGTTGCCAGGGTTGATTATAACCAGGAGGAAGACATCAGCTAGGGAATTCAGCAACCAGTCCCAATGATGAGTATATGTTACAGCTGAGACTGAAAGGTTTGCATATTAATAAAGCATACTTTCAATGACGACTTAGTGGGCAGAGGAGTGGCGCCTTACTAAACAACTTGAAAAGAAAACTTTGGTCAGTCTAACGAGAAATGGAGAAAAGGTTGCCAGGACAAACGCTTAAGTACAGTAAACGAGTGTCTTGGATAAGGAAACGAACTCCGGTAGAAAACACCACAGCTCAAATTAAAGGCAAGAGGTGGACAATGCTTGGAATGTAATGTTGGTAATTAGCAAGCGGTAGATCACAAAGGAAACCAAATTCTTTCTTAGAGACGGCACTAGAAATAGGAAAAGAACCTGCACTCAATGGAGGGAAGAAATGGGTAAATTTGGGCACAAAGAATGGATACGAGTGTACGGGACAAAAACGGTTGGAGGTATAGGAGAGGCATTCGTCCTGCAGTGCAGATAAGCAGATGACAACGATGATAATGATGATGATATGTAGGGGAAGAGAGCGTCGCCCTTCGCCGCGGAGCAGACGTCTCACGCGTAACCAGCCCAGCACCCTCCTTCTTGTCCCTAATTGATTATCTCAACACGGCACAGCTTATTGCACATCCACTTCGCATTCGGTGGCGTAAGTGTCCTGCAACAATGTAAAAGAAAGCGTTTAGTTTTCAACCACATTCCACCGGCTGTCAATCAGCTGCCTCTATAATAACTTGCATAGCTGTTGAAAACTATTGAATGAGCTGCGCACGTCACTGTGCCTTATGATTACCCATTACGTTCAGAATAAAACTACCAAGCACCTAGAATTCTGTGCAAAAGAAACAGCAGTAATGCTTCCTATTCTAACGGCAGCGAATGGAAAAATGGAGGCCTCACTTCACTGCGAGAAAAATTGTTACGGAATTTGGCAAGAACTTTCCACGATCGAAATTCCGGCATCGCTGAAACTAAAAAATAGCAAGTCCCCCCCCCCCCCCCTACACACACACACACACACGCACACACACGCACCAACTTATCCGCAGCCATCGCCGAAGTAGCTGCAGACACTTCCACAAACTTAATGGATTCAAAACGGCCGAGTCTATTATGTATCGGCAATTTGTTCAGCCCTGGCGTTCTTTTTAACGTATATTTCACGCGAACATCTACGGTATATTGAAAGCATTTGATAAGTTTTCCAAACTGCGGAGCGTTGGCGCATACACCGTTCCGCAGAAATTTACATATTTTTGGACAGCGGCAACTTTCTCGAACACTAGTGGATTCCTTCGAGCTTCGTTGTTTATTTACGCTGAATCCGTAGGGAACAGCGAGCTGAGATAGGCGCTACACCATCTTCATTCTTTTTTGTTTCTTTTAACGTACACAGGGAATTTCCGACCGGGCTACGCTCCTCCGCGAAAGAAGAAAGAAGGCGGAGAAGAAAAAAAGGGGACCGTTTATCTTGTAGCCCTGAACGATCCATCACTCCCGCGGAAAGCTTGCGTGCCGCGTTGGCCGCTGCAACCGTCGCGGCTGCTCATAGATAATAAATACGTACAAAAGCATGTAAAAAGCCCATCTGGAACATTACCTTACGCTTGGGCATACCGCCGGGTGTGTTTAAATGTTTTGAGTTGTTTTTCTCGCGGCATTATTGAATCCGTGTAATATATTCACCGAATACCGTTATTAAAGGAAACGCGCCACATTAGAGTCTTTTTTTGTTTTGAAAATACACCTCCTGAAAAGAATTAAATTCCGAAGGAGCTAGGCACTCAACTTCTGGAACGGAGTTTGATGTTGCGTAAGACCAACTTCGTGAAAAAGAAAACAAAAAAAAACCGTAGCGACAAGGTAGATCCAAAGAGAAAAGCCGAATGAATACACCAATGCTAACGCCATATGCTAAAAGCTGTACTTCAGTTGCTATGCAGCGCAACTTGGTCGGCCGTTGTTGCTCTTTCTGTGATGGGCCTGACGCCGCTGAGAGGGAAGCTACCTGACGAGCGACAAATTCCCCGTTGATTGATGAATGCCTCCACGCCGCTTACGGTCTGGGAAAACAGAAATTGATTTTGGCCCCTCTGCATGCCACGCTGTATAAAACTAATAATAAGAATGTTTATCTTTGTGCCGGCTGATTCCGCCCTCCTCCTTCTTTCGCGCTGAATTTGAAATGATGTTTGGGGGAGTTGCGCCCCGAGTGTGTCTTGCTGGTGGCTGGCGTTGACAGGGATAATAATAGTGTATAACGCTGTATTATAGTCATCACGCAACGGAAGCCATAGTTGTTGAACGATATTATATCCAGGCCGTATGAACAAAGGGGCCATAAACAAAAGGATTGTTCAGTCGATTACTTCGGCCAGAGTCCCATACTTCGCCTTAGTGGACATTCGATTAAAGGTGCCGCGGACGTATGTCTTGCCCAGGTATCAGTGATGTGCCATCCGATGCTTTAACCGAAAAGATTTATAGCTACGTAATGAGGGGGAACTTTAAGTCACATCAAGTCTGGTAGGATACCCGTCAGTTATTCGCAGCCAATTTGTGATAGACTGACCCGAAACCATTGCAAAACAGAAATACGACTCACTGATGGATTGCCCCTTAGGCATACTAATCGATTCCGAACTTCTTTAAAGCTTTCCGAGGCAGGTGTGGAGATCAGTGTTGAGGAATGGGCAGCCCCATTTCATTCCGATCCCAATTCGACGAATTAAAACTCTCCGCAATTCACTACCTTTCAATTTCGCGGAATGCCCATTCCAATTCCTGGAATTGCCGGGAGGCTCAATTCTATTAACTTCTCCCTGCACGAAGGAACTGCCTCCCGGTGCCTGTATCGAGGTTCCTATGCACGCAATATAGAGGTGGCGTAATCAGCGGCGTTGACACCTGCAAAAGTATGCATACACTCCGCAGAAAGGAATTGTAGCACCTTAGTGGCATCTCGTGCAGAACAACCACCTTTTTAATGGATGAAGAGCCAGTATTTTTGATTCCTGCTGTATTATTTGGATGATGACCATTTTGTAAGGCTAATGGCTTGCTCTTGCGAGGCCCCTCAGGAAGAATACGTACACCCTTTGTCAAAATTTTCTAGGCTAATCCTGAGCCATCTCGACGACAAAGAATTCAAAGAATAAGTGTTACCTTTAAATGTGATAAAAATATTTTATGACAGTAAGAAAGAAAGGTGTTTTCTCTAGCTTTCCGGCATGAAACGTTTCAGCCTAGCTCTGGACGTAAGCTTGTACCCTGAAATTTTTGCGGACTACGCCCTTTCGGCTTGACCTAGAAAATTGGGCAAGGACTGCACGTTGCTGTCCTCTTGTTTCGCTTAGCACACCATATCCCGTGTTATTGGCTATACGCTTTCCGCATCATCCCACCAGCGCCATTACGGCGGGCGTTCACAGGTAACCAGGCGGTCGACATGGCTACCACCACCCAACTACCACACAAAAGTCCGCAAAAGTCCACAACACTACCACTAAGCAGAAATCCTGGCTCGTCAAAACCTTCAGGAATACCCCCCCCCCCCCCTCCCCACCTTCGGGTTATCCGTAGGACACCCATTGCCTGCTGCTCCGCATTCGGCTCTCAGAGCGCATTGCATCGACACGGGCTCAAACACTCCCCTACATGTGCAAACTGTTCACAGCCAGAGAAGCTGGAGCATCTACTCTGCTTCTGCCCTCACCACGCGGCGCCGAGAGCAGAGCTCGACCGAGCGTTCCAGCGTAAAGGCCTCTAGTTAGCCGGCATGAAGTACCTTCTATTCCCGAAGGGGTTTTCAGCAACCCAACGGGAAGTCTTCGCCCATCTGCTCCATTACCTGGAGACGACTGGCCTCACAGCAGCTGTAGCCCACACTACCTTAATGACTGACGTGGCCGAACTGACTTGACCTTACCTTTAATTCTCTCTTTTCGCTTTCTTCATCTCTTTAACTGTCTGCTGCTGCCTTTCAATCCCCTCTACTTCGCTTCCGCCGCACTGGTTTGTACACAGGCGAGCTCCATGCCGAGGTCAAAATATCCCGAGAGCACTTCCTCCGTTTCCTTTTCCCTGAAACCACAGTACGGCTTTCTTCACAGCCCTAAACGCGTCCATAAAAAAGGGCAAGTTGTTGGAAAGAAGATCTGCGTAAACTCGTCTGGTTCAAGAGTCAGATTGGCTGTAGATCCTTGGTGAACATTGATACAGCTCGTCCAGTCCAATTCAATTCCTAGGAAAATTCGCCTAATTCTCTCCGTTCGCTTTCTGTAAGCGTTTTCGTCATTCCGTTCTCATTCCATTTTGGGGTCGGGAAAAAGTGCAATAAATCCGGAATCATTCCAATTCCGGAGTGGTAACTCCACACCACTGCTGGGGATGCTTTTGGAGGCGGGACGCACCAAAATTAGGTGACATGAAATGCCATAACTGGCCGCTACTACTTCTTGAAACCAATGCTTCCTAAAGCTTCAGGACATTTTTTTTTTCTGAATAACGAAAAAAAGAATGCAACTTTGCGCCGTGCAATGCGGCGTGTAGGAGCCATGCAATCAATTTTAAATCTTTGGAACGGTCTTGCTGTATATACTTCGTGTTCGAGAATTTTTTAAAGACGATAGTCTTTCTTGGGCTACTTAAACCTAGAAATTTTGGTCTGTCTGTATGTCTGTATGTCTGTCTGTCTGTCTGTCTGTGACTCGATTCAGCCACCCGGCCAAAGTAAAACAATGCCCGCGCAATAGTCTTATATAGTCTAAATAGTCTATATAGTCTATATAGTCTAAATAGTATATATAGTCTAAATAGTCTATATACGGGCACATTTAGACTATATAGACTATATAGTCATTTAGACTATATAGTCTATATAGTCTAAATGTGCCCGTCTAAGTCCGGTGTAATGTTCATACTTGTCAATATAGTTGAAGAACAACAAGACATTACGCATATATAAGACAACAAATTAATACAGAAGTGATATTTGCAGCGTTCCTTTATGAAAAATCGTACATGTTTGATTTTGGCGAGATTAAATACTTCATCAACTGAAGAAAAAAATATCACTCCGCCGTCGCCTGCTGTCGCCCGCGCCATATAGCTCCTGGTGGCATTTGAAGAAATCAAGTGGCAAGAGTTACGAAAGGTTCCACTAGATAGGTCCCATGTTCTGCTTGCCACGCACGTGGAGTAGGGAAACGCGGTTCTATAAACGTTGAAGTAGGGCGCCTCGACTAAAGCGCGTCTTCGCCGTACGGCAGCGTTCGCATCGAGACACCCGGTTTGGAGCAGTGGAACGCGGGAAATTTAAAGTGATTTAAGCAAACCTTTGGCGTCTTTACCTTGGGAGGAGCGCAACGCAAGAGGAACAACATGAGAGGTGAGCAGGAAAGCGAAGGGAGGCATTTACTTCGCAAAAGCCGATAAAGACTATCGTCTTTTGACGGCATTTGCAACGAAAGGAGCAGATACGCGGCCAATTTTTTCACTATGGCCTACCGGCGGAGCAGACAGACAGACAGACAGACAGACAGACAGACAGACAGACAGACAGACAGACAGACAGACAGACAGACAGACAGACAGACAGACAGAACAATATTTTCGGGCTCAAAAAGCCCGTGAAAGAAAATCACCCTTAAAAAATATTTAATTTCGCAGCACTGTATTACTGCTGTCCACACATGTAATCATGCGCTAAATTTAAGGAGGGTGTTGGAGCAAAAAAATTGTGCCTTAGCTGCTTTCTTCGCGGCAAATTACCTGAAAGTCGTTAGCGTTTTGCACCCCTACCACGTACAACCCATTCTCTCTGCCCCCTTCATGGTCTTTCCCTCGCCTGTTCCTCGTGTCATTCCCTTAACTGTGTACCTCTCCTGTGTACTCTGTATCTTTCACCTCCTGCCTTTACCACACCTGGCTCGATCGTAACTGCCCCTCCCCCGCTCATTTCTTCGTCTCCTGGACATCAACTCCCCTCCTCGACTACGCCTTCTTAGCGCTCCACTTTTCTCCGTCTCCCTCGTCTTCCAGGGTTGGAGCCGAGTGCGTTTCGTCAGCGCTACAGCCCCACGTTGTCAGAGGTGAAACTAGCGCGTGTGGCGGTGACCTCATATCGCGCGAAGCATGAACGTGAGATCAGGGGAGCAGAACAGGCGCGCCGCATGCCACGAAGAACTCTCCGGAAGCTGTGGCGCGCTCTGATTCGCCAAGCTGCCTGTAGAAGTAGCCTATGGCGAAATGACGACGAAACGAAAGCGGAGAAAGATGTAGCACTAGAGAAGGATGAAGTAAAGAAGTCTGATAAGTGTTTGTTAGGGGAAACAGCAACATTGTCGCCTTCGGGGCGCTTGAGCAGACGGGGAGAGGTACACAGTTAAGGGAATGACATGAGGAACAGGCGAGGGAAAGAACATGAAGGGGGGAGAGAGAAGGGGTTGTACCTGGTAGGGGTGCAAAACGCTAACGCCGTTCAGTTAATTTGCAGCGAAGAAAGCAGCTAAACCACAATTTTTTTGCTCCCACACCCTCCTTAATACCCGAAGATTTTCCTTCTATGTTGCTTTTCACTGCAACACCATCTACAAGCCATAGCAACATTTTCTCCCGACTTTTGGTGTTATAAGTCGCCATAAAATTGGTATACGAAATTGCGAATTCAGAATGCATTTTTTGGCATTCGATCACTTTTTCACGGCGCAAAGGGGTATAAAGGAACGGAAGCGTGTAGATGTCCGGCTAAATTTTCTCAGCAATGATTATTCATTGCCGAGTGGTTATGCCGTGTGTTCGGTGGGATGAGATGTGTGGCTAAAAACATACGAACGGGGCTATGAATTTTGTTATTCAGATGTACTGGCGGAAATATGAAAATATCCCAAGTTCCACCAAAGGGAGTTTTATGCCCGTATTAAACGCGCTGTTTCAAAATCTTTTCCGACCCCTATAACGGACAACGTCCCAGCGCACGCAGAAGGGCTACGCGTGGGGTTCATAATAAACTGTAACCGAAAAAAAAAAAAAGAAAAGCCTTCGGGCGAAAATGACTGGAGGAAAGTGGGGTGAATGCGGAATTAACGCGAAAACCTTCCTGAATCGGCCCCTTTTTACGTGCGCGGAGTGAAAACAAGTAATGGGTTTACGAACGTGGGTTGCCGCTTGTGCTGCATTACGGGCGTAATAAGGCGTGCGGGTAAAGAAAAGGGGAATTCGATGTGGCTTGGGGAGGGGTGGGCGTAATCGGGGGATGGAGCCAAAAGAAAAATAACAAAGGGAGAAGGCAACGAAGGGGAGTTGCCTCAGAAAATGACGTCACGAGAAAAAAAAAATAGGACGCGAGAGTGATGAAGGTGGCTTGAGCTGGACATACAAATTGGGGGTTCGGAGCGGCGCCCGTTTCAAAACAGTTACTCTTCCTCTCGGCAAGAGGGAAGGGGGAAAAGAAGCCCGAAGCGTGGCGCTCACGTCAGCGGCAAAAAAAAAAATTAATCGATACCTACAATTAAGGAGTGACGTTGGAAGCATTACTTTTAGCACGCAATATTCCGTGGTGGTTTTTTATTTGTGTTTTGTTGGTTTTATTTTTTTCCGCTCTTGTTGTTTCTTTCGGTATTCTTCTTTTTCTTCTCTCTGCAAGAAATAAGGCCACTTACGCACGCGATGTACGAGCGAAATCTCGCCTCATGAATCACCTTCATGATTGCGTCTTGAAACGGCGTTCCTTTTCAATACGTTTCTCTCGGCAAGAATAAATTGGAGGGAAAGTGAAAGCTTGTTTCCCTTCTATCGACAGTCAGCGCTTCGGGTGCTATTGATTTTCTGTGTTAGTGCGATATTTTCGCGCTCACCTCTCGCGAGGGCGATGTTTGTTACTAATGTGTTGTAACAACGGACGCAGCCTGATTGGCCGAAAAACATTACCACAGGAGTGAATTGCCGCGAATATAAATACTGTTAGCATTGGAAGCGCCGACACGTATAAGCGCACGTATGCGCGCAAACACACATGCACATATTTCAGGCCTGTACTCATTTTACTCGAATTTTATGAACACAAAGTATTCAAACACACTCATACCTCGGCAAAGTTGGCGCGGCTCACTCAAACTCACTCACAATTTTTTTTTTTGAATCACCACTCACTCAAACTCAGACTCAATGCTGAGCAGCACATCTGCGCTCACTCAAACTCAAACTCACATTGAGCTCAAAACTCAGAACTCACTCGGACTCAAAACTCAAAATGTACTCAGAACTCAAAATGTACTCAAACTCAAAATGTAATCAAAACTCAAAATGTACTCAAACTCCAAATGTACTCAAACTCAATTTGGACTCAAACTCAAAATGTACTCAAAACTCAAAATGTACTCAAACTCAAAATGAACTCAAAACTCAAATGGACTCAAAACTCAAATGTACTCAAACTCAAAATGAACTCAAAACTCAAAATGGACTCAAAACTCAAAATGGACTCAAACTCAAATGTACTCAAACTCAAAATGAACTCAAAACTCAAAATGGACTCAAAACTCAAAATGGACTCAAACTCAAAGTGAACTCAATACTCAAAATGTACTCAAACCTCAAAATGTACTCAAACTCAAAATGTACTCAAACTCAAATGTACTCAAAACTCAAAGGTACTCAAACTCAAAATGGACTCAAAACTCAAAATGTACTCAAAAGTCAAAATGAACTCAGAACTCAAAATGGGCTGAGAACTCAAAATGAATTCAGAACTCACATGGCCTCACAGAGATTGAGACAGTCAGAGAGTGAGAGTGAGAGTTTGAGAGTGTGAGATTGAGAGTGTGAGAGTGAGAGTGAGATTGAGAGGTGAGAGTGAGAGTGTGAGTGTGACTGAGTGAGAGTGTGAGTGTGAGTGGGAGTGAGAGTGAGAGTGGGAGTGAGTGTGAGAGTGAGTGTGAGTGAGACTGAGAGTGAGAGTGTGAGTGAGAGTGAGAGTGTGAGTGAGAGTGTGAGTGTGAGAGTGAGAGTGTGAGTGAGAGTGAGAGTGAGAGTGAGAGTGTGAGTGAGAGTGAGAGTGTGAGTGAGAATGTGAGTGTGAGTGAGAGTGTGAGTGAGAGTGAGAGGAGGTGAGTGTGAGGTAGACGTGAGAGTGATGAGTGAGAGTGAGAGTGTGAGTGTGAGTGAGTGAGAGTGTGAGTGAGAGAGTGTGAGTGTGAGTGAGGGTGTGAGTGTGAGTGAGAGTGAGAGTGAGTGTGAGTGTGAGTGTGTACCTTTGCTGTATACCTTTTGCGATATCCTCATAATTATAACCAGAAAGCATTTTCATATTTGTCCCACGTGACCCCCTCGACGAGACCTTTAATTTGATACCCCACACACCCTAGCAGGGTCATATGGAATTCATACCAGTCAAACTAACCATGACTCATGACTGTAACCAGGACGCATTATTTAGGTGTCCGACATGATTCCCCTAACTGGAACCTTCAATTTGACGCCCCACATGCTTCAGCGGCCTCACCTTGAATTTAACCCCATCTATGACTCATAATGACCATCTCATGATTCGAACTACAGAAGCCTTTTTTTTTATTTGTACCACGTGATTCCCCTCTTCAAGACCGTAAATTTGATACCCTACACTCCCTAGCGGGGTCACTTCGAATTTTACCCCAATATAAGACTCGCCATGACAATCTAATGGTTATAACCAGGAAGCATTTTTGTATTTCTGCCACGTGATTCGGCTCATCAAGACCATTGATTTGATACCCATCACATCCTAGCGGAATCAATTTGAACGTTAAACCAATCAATGACTAACCATGACTATCTCATGATATAGCCCTACCACATTTTTGTCCCACGTGATTTTCCTTATCGGAACCTTCAATTTGATACCCCGGACACCCAGTGGCATCATTGTGAATTTTAACCTAATTTATGACCCATTTTGACTATGTCATGATAATAATCAGGAAGCACGTGATTACCCTCATCGAGACCTTTAATTTGATACGCCCTAGCGTCATGAACCTGAATTTTAACCGAATCTTTGATTTACCCATGACTACGTCATGATATATCCATATCTCATGTTCGTCCCGAATGATTCCCCACATCGAGACCTTGAATTTGATTCCCCACATGCCCTCGCAGCGTCATTTTGAATTTTAACCCAATCTATGACTCATTATGACTGCCTGATGACTACAATCAGGAAGCATTTTTTTTATTTACCCCGCGTGATTCCGTTAATCCGGACCTTTCATTTGATACCTTACACGCCTTAGCCTCATCAGTTTCACTTTTCACCCAATCTAATGTGGTCATTATTTCCGTCTTAAGGGGCGCTGCCCAGTCAATTCAGCTAATTCATTTGAAACAGTAGAAAGGACAGCCCCCGCCCCCATTTCCCCCCGGCTCTCACCTCTTCCTTTGTGACCCCTAGTATATCAAGCCGTTAACAGTAGCAGGCGAACAACCAGCACGCCAGCGCCGCCGTGTGCTTTCCCACCACCCTTTCCCACGCTCTTAGTGGATCCGTCAGGAGGAAAAGTTAAGACAACCCTTTTTTATGACCTCACCAGTCAATTATCACTCACGCGCCCAGCCGCGAAAATTAGGTATACAGCAAGTGCTTATGGCCATAAAAATTCAACAAGAAACTAAAAAAAATCAGACACCACCTCCCTCCCAACCGATCATGCAGATCGTGATTGGTGCCATACCCGCAGGTAACTTGAATTCTGAGCCCACAGTGACGCATGAAACTTAACAGCCAACCATAGCTGCCTGCTAGGCTACTCATATGTACTCAAACTCCAAATGGACTTAAAACTCCTATTTACTCAGAACTCAAAATGTACTCAAAACTCAATATGTAATCAAACTCAAAATGTGCTCAAACTCAAAATGTCCTCAGAACTCAAAATGGACTCAAACTCAAAATGTACTCAGAACTCAAATGGACTCAAACTCAAAATGGACTCAACTCAAAATGTACTCAGAACTCAAAATGAGCTCAAACTCAAATTGTACTCAGAACTCAAAATGAACTCAAACTCAAAATGGACTCCAACTCAAAATGTACTCAGAACTCAAAATGGACTCAAACTCAAAGTGTACTCAGAACTCAAAATGGACTCAAACTCAAAAGTGTACTCAGAACTCAAAATGGACTCAAACTCAAATTGTACTCAGAACTCAAATGGACTCAAACTCAAAATGCCACTCAGAACTCAAAATGGACTCAAACTCAAAATGTACTCAGAACTCAAAATGGACTCAAACTCAAAATGTACTCAAAACTCAAAATGGACTCAAACTCAATCGGACTCAAACTCAGTCGTGATCACTCGGCTCAAACTCACTCAAGCTCAAACTCACCATGCCCAACACTAGCCTCGCGCTCACTCAAACTCAAACTCACGCGTGAGTTTGAGTCCAAATGAGTAGAGTGAGTGGACTCATGAGTGAGTTTGCCGACCTCTGAACACACTAACACCCCCTTTTGGCTATCTCCACCACTGGCACACACATGCACACTCATGAACACAGATGCACACACGCGTGCGCACGCCCAAGCACGCGCACAACGGGCACATCAAAGCCTGTATCGTCGTAAACGCGTATCACATGGCTTGAAACAGAATTTTATCAAATGGGCGAAGACGTAGGCCTTTGGTTAAATTCGCAGGGGCAGTTCTGACGGCTCCTTAGCCTCATGTGAAGAAGTAGGCCTTAAAAACTTTTTCAAGTAGAGGTGTCACGCTAAACGGCATGGCCTCTGACATAAATGCCTCGTTCGAACAGCATCTACATCCAGCGCGGGACGCGCACGTATCAAGCGGAGAAGTGGTGGGAATTTCACCTCCTGTTGGGAATTAATCAGTCCGGTCACGTCACGGGTGCTTGAGCGTGTCGGCCGAACAAGCACGAGCTTAAGAATATTCCGCAAAGATAAAATGTAAGGAGGATTATATATCTGTATATTTGAGATATTAATACCTAGTTCGAGACCAGTTCAGCTTCAACAACTTGCTGGCAGGGCCTGAAACCGTCTCTTGCAGCAGCGGCGACGACGGTAGTTTGCGTACTCTACAAGCTCCTGTGTTTACTGCGAAAGAAATGCTTCATAACGGGAAAAAAAAGCCAGTGGAGGAAGTAATACTAATCAAGATCAAGGGGCGAACTTATCAACAAAGGTCTCTGTGCATAAAGTACTTCCCTTATGACTGCTGTCAGTAATGAGCCTTTCAGCCTACTAAGTTCGCTTCCCGTGACTAATTACAGCTAAGAGCGAGATAGAGAGAGAACGATCTTTAATGAAGTTTGGCGATGTTAGCCAGGCAAAAATGCTTGAATTGCTAGCCAATTTGATGACATGATGAAGATGATGGCGATGATGTTCAAAAACTTCATGAGCACAGAAACGGCGAGTTATTCACAGCGACTGGTCTAGACCTGTGTGTTGCAGGTACTCGAGCTTTGGTAGCCCGTAAAGCACTGTTGGGACAAGCCCATGATCCTAAAACGTCATTTAGCTGCATGTACACGGAAAGCGCCAGTCCCAAAGATACTGCGAGGGACACTCTTGGAGCACTGAATCGAGCACATTCACAGAACAGGTGCTCGAGGGTTTCTCGCAAATCACAAGCGTGGGCAGAGTGGCGACGTAGCTTGTTTCATCTTAAAGAGGAAGTTGCGCGTGTAGGCGACATTCAACCGCATGAGATGTAGAATTGCTTCTACCAGCTTGGAGAGTCCTGGTGGCATTTTGAATTTGCACTTGTGATCGTTGGAAGATAGCGGGGTTTAATTACGTGATACGTCATCGCAGGCTGCACGCTGCATGTTCCATGCCACGGTGGATGCAAGAACAGATGCATCTTTCCTGGAGAATGGTATGGATACTGCAGATGCACGATGGTTATGCGCAACGGATGCAGCAATGTCCGCCTTCACATTGCCAGTTATCCGAGGGCACGAGACTAGTTTATGAACAACAAGCGCTAGAAGTAAGCTTCTAATAATTGCCGAAGCCACGCCATCCTATGTGAAAATTGCACTTTTTTCGGGCATGTTTTTCGCTTTGTATATTTTACTCTAGCGACTTGTCAGTTTTGAGACGGTGGTGAGTGAGTTCGTCCGTCCTTTTAAACCTCCCGCGCTTAATGGTCCTCACTCTAATCCACCACACGCCGCAGTGCTCCCCCCTAGCCGTAAGCGGCCTTCGCCGGTTTCCGCCTCCGCTCCCATTCCAACATCAATTAAGTGATTTCTTATTTGTGTTTGTGCAGTTTCGGCGAGCCATTCTTCAAGCCAGGAACCTGTCCTTTCCCTGCGGCCAGGGGAGTCCTCCCGTCAATCACTGCCGTAGAGTGACGCGTGTCAGCGTACCCCGGGGGACACATTTGGTCATTTGGGTGCGGATCGGGTTTTCCCGGCGAAAACGTACGCCGCAACCCGACACGGCCGGGAGAAATTCACGCGGGTCCCTCCTGCTCGCAAGCGGGGTGGTGGAAGGCACGGTGGATTAAGCTAGCGGCGCTTCTCTCGCTTCTGGTTTTTCTCCCCCATGGCAGCGCTGTTCTTGGTAAATAAAGCACAGATTTCGCAAAGAACGACTCAGTGAATGTATCTTCTGTTCCAATATCAGTATTTATTTTGGGTGCACGTACGAAGATGTCTCTACGCATACAAAGTGCATGCTAAGAGCACTGCTGCCGGGTATAATAGAAATAATCGCGCCAATTTGCAGCGTGGTACTAGAAGTAGATACTATGCGAACATGGTAGAAACGATTTCTGTGACGAAACGGAGCACGCCCTCATTAGAACTGGTGATTGGCCACCATCGCGTAGTAGTGGGCTGAGACCTCCCATATAGGGAGTAGCGTTTGTCCGCAGTGGGTATAAATAGTCTGACAAAAAATATAAAGAAAGAAAGAAACTAGCGAAAAGAAAGAAAAGAAAAGAAAGAAAGAAAGAAAGAAAGAAAGAAAGAAAGAAATGAATGAATGAATGAATGAATGAATGAATGAATGAATGAATGAATGAATGAATGAACGGCCAGACTTGTAGGGCTTTAGCCACATATTTGCCACTGGTACACTGTTTGATGTTACACCACAGTTTGCGTATTTTAACAACTAGTTACGATGTCATCAAGAGAACAACCGCAATGGTTTCGAACCTCTACGCCATCGAGTACGACGACTCTGAGTGAAAGACCTGGCCTCTGATGATTTCTTCCAAATGGCCCAGCTGGTGTAACTGGCTGCAACGCTCCTGGCCGACAAATACATGCAGTCGACAGGGTGAAGTCATCATTTGACTTGTGACCTATGCGCAATTTGTGAAGACAGTTTAGCCGCTGTGTTCTTGTTGTCTAACATAAGCCTATGGAACTGCTTCTATGTGCCATGCGAACTAATTAACATGAAAGACCAATTTTCCCCTGCATTAAGAGCACGCAGCGCCCCCAAACCTTTTTACTGGAGCTCTGGGCCTTAAATGTACAGCCTCCCAAATTTTTAATAATATAGCGGGAGCGACAACCAACCGGAATGTCAGCGCCTTATCACGGTGCTCAGCAGCGAAATAGGCGAGAGTACGCGCACGCGCGTAGGGCTATCTGCTGTATGAGTGTCGTCTGCTGCGCTGTTTCCTTGAGAGTGGCTCACACCCTCTGCCACTGCGTCCCACGCGGCTTAGCTACCTTTGGCGGTAGCGAAACTGCCTTGCAAGATAAGACAACAGGGGGTGTGTTGCCCTGAGAAGAACAGCGGAGCAGACGAAGCTGCCACAACAGATAGTTCTATGCGCGTGCGCATACCGTCGCCTATTTTGCCGGTGAACACCGTGATAAGGCGCTGACATGCTGATCGGTCGTCGCTCCCGCTATATTATTAAAAATTTGGGAGGCTGTACTCTTCAATGAGCACGCCTGCCTTGTTTTATGCGATTCAACCCCAAGGAACCCAACCGTCTGGCTCCTGGGCTTGTTTCGTTAAATTAAGGGCCGCATGTACGTCAAACTTTCTTTCTCGAATCTCGTGTGTGATATTAACGGACAAGCCTAATTACACGTGTTGTATTATGACTTCAATAAGAACAATTTTGTCTGAACGGTTCAGAAAGGCATTATTAGCCTTAGAAGCGTTAATTGCAACACAGTAAATGCAAATATAAACTCCATGTGGGCAGCAATAGCTGGGCGACCTCGTAACAGATCGAGCAACGGTCTGCCGTATTGCTATGCTGGACTCGTTGTAAGTGTTCTGGGGTAGTAAAGATGTTTTTCGGTGCTACTTGTGCCACCGTCTTTTTATCCCGCCCCTCACTTGCGTGAGAAATTGTATTGGGAGCGCAATGATGAAACACTTCCTGACATCACTGAGGAAAAATGTTGCGAACCGGATCTTGATGGCTTTGTTTGAGTCATGACTGATATTAAGAGGAACTTGGGAGTGACTCCGCCTCGTGAGAGTTTAAAAGGTTCAATGAGTTTGAAAATAAGGCTACACTGGTTTCATAGTTTCAGGATTGGAGAGAGCACAAATGAAAATGGTCCGCCGCGGTGCCCGGGGGAGGGGGAGGGGAGGGGTGACTTTTGGTTATAAGTTCACGCCCACGCAGTGTCGGAACTTTCGGAACTGGTATGTACGTACGGAGTGTCGGAGTGTAGGAACTGGTACGCACAAACATTCGCGGGGTCTAGAATCGTCGAGACGGCTCGGGCCGCCTCGGGATGAGAAGTGGAGGTTAGTTACATGCACGCAATCGTTTTCTGTTCTTGCTGCGGACGCAATTACGGTGGTATCACATGTGCTACGGAGTTGCCTTCTCCGCTGGTTGCCGATGTATAATTTTTGCTTTCGTTCCTTGGAACAAGTGAATTCCAAGAAAAAATACCAACTGCCTTACAACCTCATAATCCCACATAACCTAAAAAATGGATCCAAGTGATCGGGATGAAGCTACACATGTGAAATGTCCTTAACTAATAAAGCGCTCGTGTGATGTATAACCCCCCTTTTTAAAAACATTAAAAGCTACCGACTCGCTGGGATGGCGATCCACCCACTAATAGCGACATAACTGAGTTGACGAAGTATTGGACAGCCTAGTAAGACCACCCCTTATTTTAAAAGAAATAGTTAGTTTTGGCTTACACTTTGTCGCACTTTTGCTTACATTTCTGACTTGTACTTTGTTTCTTTTCATGCGTATATGAGAAATATATTCACAACACTTCTTCTCGCCCAAATTTCACACATAACTATGTGTAATGCTTTCATCTGTACGTATACGGTATGTGATGTGTATATGCATTAGGTCGAATATATGTGTGTCCGTGTGCACGTATGTTTGGTCATAACAATATTTGTGCTCTGTGTGTTTGTTGATATACACGTGGGTATCTGCGTGTGTGTGTCTATCTATGCATGTATCCATGTTTATCTGCATTCCTACCCTTTGTGTGTACTAATCTATATTCCAGGGATTTGTATAACGCGCTCATATTTTGGTATCCACAAGACTCGGCTATTTGCCTTGCATTTTTATACCGATTTCATTTTATTGTTTTAGATATAAACAAACTCAAATCTTAAACACCCCGAAAGTTTTAATCTGGCATGTAACGCAACGCACAAATAACGGTGCGGCTGGTACAGAGGTAATTCAAGGCTTTTCTCTTCACGCTGCGATTTGTCAGACGCGTGTCACAATTAAGGAAGTCGCACATGCTCCGAGCGTATAAGCTGAATGCCCCTAATTTAAGAATTTCAGTAATTGGAAGCACGTCATCCCGTGATTTTGCCAGGCCTGTTCATCATGTAATAATATTGTAAAATTTCGTAACGAATGTGATTTGGAAGAAAATGAATTCCAGATCCTTTTGATTTCTCTGCGTCGCATAAGAGGAGATGTCCAATTCCCCACCCGCAGCGGCTTCTATGCTCGGACAATGTTTCCAAAACCTACCCTCTAAGGGAATGTTGTGAAAACGATTACCCTTATTTCGTTTCGAGCAGGCCGCTACCTACTCGCTTTGTCACAGTTATCTATCCGATAGCTACAACTTTGCATTGCTGGGACGCATCTCAAGTTTTCCTCTAAAGAAGCTGGCGAAGCTCTGCTATGGTCGCGCAAGGCTTGAACCATAACGAAGCTGCAGGATTTCTTTCTACGTGAGTACTGAGGGACACACCACGCATTTGTGCAAGTTTGAAAAAAAAATTGCTCGCGTATCTGCAACTTTCGTTGCAAATGCCGACGCAAGACGATTAGCAACTAAAGACATCCCTTCTCTTTCCCGCTCCCCTATCATGCTGTTCCTCTCCCGTCTAGTTCCTTCCAACATAAGACGCCAGAGGTTTGCTCAAGTCCCATCTAAATTAACGGCGTTCCACTGTTCCCAGTGGGGTGCCTCGATGCCAGCGCTGATGTAAGGGTGGAGACGCGCGTGAATTGAGGCACCGTACTAAAACATTCATAAAACCACGATGCCCTACTGCACGAGCGTTTCACGCGGAACGTGGTTCTCATCTAGTGAAACCGTTCGTTGCTATTGCAGTTTTATTTCTTAAATGCCGCCAGAAGGCAGCGCTGGCAACAGCAGGCAACGGTTTTCTGCCGTTGATGTAGTATTTTATTTGCTATCGCAAAAACCTAGCATCCATGATATTTTTAATAAAGGAAACCTGCAAATATTAGCTATGCATTGATTTTATGCCGTATATTTGCTCTTCAGCATTGTTGTTCTTCAACAATGTTGACAAGCACCAACACTGACACCGGACTTAAACCTTCAGATTTGGCTGTGAGTATTTAAGGCTATTGCGCAACATTAGTTAAACTTTGGCCGGGTGGCTGAATCGACTGACAGACGGACAGACATGGATATTGTGAGGCAATTTAAAAAGAATATAAAATATTAAATGCCTCCGCCTGTGCCACAAGGTATAACAGGCTTAGACGGACAGAAAGACACACAGACAGACAGATCAAAATTTTCCTGTTCAAGTAGGCCAAGAAAGACTATCCTCTGTAATATTTTATTTACATGTTCCGCGAGGCACGCGCTCACGAGCTCTCAGCATTTTCTCGCTCCTCGGAGTTGTCGCCATTTTGTTTTGCTAAAAGCCACTGTGCGGGACGGGGGATGGCTCGGCATTTTCATAGTATTTCAAAGACGATAGTCTTTCTTGGGCTACTATAACGCAGAAATTTGAGTCTCTCTGTATGTCTGTCTGTCTGTCTGTCTGTGACTCGATTCAGCCACCCTGCCAAAGTGAAAAAAAATCTGCGCAATAGTCTTATTTACTCACAGCCAAATGAAAACGTCTAAGTCCGGTGTCAGTGTTGGTACTTGCCAACATTGTTGAAGAACAACAATACATTACGCAAATATAAGGCAGAAAACCAATGCATATCTATAATTTGCAGGTTTCCTTTATTAAAAAAAATCATTGATGCTAGGTTTTTGCGATAGAAAATGAAATACTACACCTACGGCAGAAAACCGCCGCCTGCTGTTGCCAGCGCTATCTTCTGGCGGCATTTAAGAAATGAAACTGCAATAGCAACGAAGGGTTCAACTAGATGAGATCCACGTTCCGCGTGAAACGCTCGTTCAGTACGGCATCGCGGTTTTATAAATGTTCTAGTACGGTGCCTCAATTCACGCGCGTCTCCGCCGTACGCCAGCGCTGGCATCGAGACACCCGACCTGGTGCAGTAGAACGCGGTAAATTTAAATTGGCTTCCACAAACCTCTAGCGTGTTATCTTTGGAGGAACGAGACGGGAAAGGAACAGCATGAGAGGTGAGCTGGAAAGAGAATGGAGGCCTTTAATTGGCAGCGGCGCCACTCGACTATCGTCTTTCGGCGACATTTGCAACGAAAGAAGCAGATACACGGCCATTTTTTAACGTGTTACGCATTACGCGTTACGCGCCACACATTACGGCCAGGTACAACAGTTCTGCTCGTTAAAAACTATAAGGCAAGTTGTAGTGTAAAATTTCCTGTGGTGCATGACATAGACGAATTGTAGCAGTTGCTACACTTCGCGACGAGCTGCCTTACTTCGTCATTCAAGCATCTATCTGCTCCGCATGAACGTCATCTGATGATCTATCGTCAGCAAACTGCGTCTGCCTCAATTCGAAAGGCATTATCCGGACTAGCGCGGCCAAGCGTTCAAAATAGGCACTTTTCGGCGCGCTCCTTCGTTCAATGCAATCGGTCAAGCTGCCGGTCAAAACAGACTCTTCAAATGACACGCTGCAATCGCGGCACACCAGCGACGTTTACCATCCGGCTATGAGACGCCCTTGAGTAAAGCTTTATTTGTCTGTCCCAGAATATTTCGACACAAGCTAAAGCTGGTGAAAAAAAACTTAGACTATTCTTATTATACCAAAGTTTTATGGATCAAAACTCACGATCTTTCACAGCACGTGTCTCTCATCGACAGATTAACAGTATGGTTCACGCCATCTTAAGCACCGTTGGATGTATCTTTATATCTTTAACCATTTTTGAGGGCAACTGCGGACCAATTTTTGCATCTGCAAAGACAAAAGAATGGGATATGCTCTCTATAATGATTCCTGGTACGGTGAAATTGTAAACTGGGTGACCCGACATAAAAAAAATCGCTATGATGTTACAAGTACAGTACGAAATGTCGCACTGCTCGTTACAAATGTCGTCCGTGCGCCACAAATGGGCCTATAAGGGTTTCATATTGGCCTTCCCGTCACCATAAAACGTATTATTATACATACAATAACGCCATCACCGTTTTCTCGTCCAGTGAGCAGTTAGCTACCAGTACACATATGCAGGCATTTCGATATACTCTGTATTCCACGGCGATTAAACACATGGGTGAAATCCCCTCCAATGGGGTCTCAGCGATGGGTGTCCCAAAATGTCCTACGTGCTTATTACGGCAGCGCCAAACAATGCCGCCGATGATTAGCGCCGTATCTCTTCCCACCCTTCACCCATTCGCGGGTGACCCCACTGTATATCAGACATGTCCTCATCTGCGATCTGCATGGTCATGGCAGTGGCGTTCGCAGTATCGTTGGCCCCCGTGGTGGCGGGCGCTTCCTCGGTGGTCGTGGTGGCTTGATTGAAGAACGGTATCTCGAAGTTGATCTCCAGGTTGGCCAATGTCCCCACCACCACGTAGACGAGGAAGACGAACAGCCCGATGAGGCAGATTCCGATTCCGTAGGCCATGTTGCTGCCCTGGAACGTGGGATCAGGCTGGTCGACAACGACGGGGACGGCGGTACTGGTGGCGGTGCCGGTGGCAGTCGACGCGGCAGTGTCTCCGGCGGCTGTGCCTTCTTCCACGGTCTCCTCAGCCATGATATCAACACGGGCCTGGTCCTTTCTTCTTCTTACGGTGGACGCACGGGTTTCGCTGATACCGCCTTGGGCGCCTCGTTTCAACCTGCGTAAACCGTACCGGATTTTTTAATTCGTGAAAACAGCCATACAACCATACCTTCACCAGATGAATGAACTGCTGCTGTTGCTTCGAGCTTGTCCGAGGTAATGTGCAACGTCATGAATTAGTGTAGCAACAATTACTGACTATATAATGAACACCCGTAGAAATAAATTTGCTTTGCTTAGAAGTCATCAAAGGCTTGAAATGTTTCTTCCCAAACTAAAGATCGGACTTTATTCGACTTCTTTATCGGCACACATCTTTGAAAGTGAACACAAGTGAAAGTTGGGCGAGTGGATGATACATTCTGAGAATAAGCGCGAAAACGACGACACGTAGAAAAGAACACAGGACGGCGCCCTACTAGTAAATGGTAATTTAGTAGGAAAGAACAGACATTTATAGTGTGAAAAAACACCAACTCTCATCGATTTTATCGCACGAGTGCATACATACAAAAGAAAACAGTAAAAAAAATAAGAGCAGAGCGAGTTATGCAGCATCGTGCGGTTCCAGAAATTCTAATTCAGCATTCTGCAGTTTCAGCGAAGGTTGTCTAGCCGCACACTGAGCCGTCCGGGCTGATATGGTCAGCTTCAATTATCTCTCTTCGGGTTCTTCCACTACGTCTGTACATGACTGTCGTCTCTGCAAAGAGAGCAGTGCACCCATACTTTTCGCACTCCTTACAATGCACTGCTAAGTGCGTGTAAGGCCTGCCCTTGAAAGAGACTGGTCTTGACCTTAACATCCGACAACGTGAGCACAACAGCTATTTGAAAGGCAGGCTTTACACACACTTAGGAGTGCATTGTAAGGAGTGGGAAAAGAAGGGGGTAAGACCTGTCTTTGAAGAGACGACAGTCATGTACAGACGTAGTGAAAGAACCCAAAGAGAGATAATCGAAGCTGACCATATCAGCCGGGAGGGCTCCCTGTGCGTTAGACAACCTTCCCTGAAACTGTGGAATGCTGAATTGCAATTTTTGGAACCGCACGTCAAGTGACCATGCTGCATACCTCGATCTGCTCTTAATTTTCTTACTGTTTTTTTGCATGTATGTACTCGTGCGATAACATCGTTGAGTTGGCGTTTTTTTTACGCTCTAAGTGTCTGTTCCTAATAAAAATACCAGTTACTACACGCCATCCCGGTTTCCACGGTAAGATTTTCCCCTTTATAAGGAACTTTCTTGCAAAAACCAAATGCAGGTTTTGGGAAACCGTGTCCCCACAAGCGGAAAAAACTAAGGTTTTGGGAAAAGTGGGGACCACAATTTTTCGTAATTATAAGCACAGCTTCCAATTTCCAAGATACTGGATCACCGTTTCCAAATTTTTAAACCCCCCCGGGTATCCTTAGTCACGCAATTACTGATCCCGGGGGAGCTTGTCTACGGGATTTATCCAGCTGCGGGCCGTTCCATGCACCTTTAGCCCGCTGTTGACCTGACCACGGGGTTCCTACAGCATTGGGGGAAACTTTGGGCCCTGGGACGACCGTCTTTTAGCAATTTAACTGGGGTTTCCGTCGGGAGGCAACCGGGTCTACCACGGGTGCCCGGAGCCCTTGGCACGAAAAACCGGGGGAAGGGCCCCCAGTACGAAACACAAACATTTGAATTAATTGGCTAAATCAAAGGGGTACCAACCCAACTGGAAAGGGAGAAACCAAACCCTCCGTGTTTGCATTCCCCAAAGGGTTGCCTAAACCGGAGCCGTTTTTCCCCATTTTTAAAATTGGTTTGGGTACCTTTTTGTTGTAACACGGGGCTTTGGTTTACCCCTGTAGCCTGTTCATGGTTTTGGCCCCGCTTTGTTTAAGATCGAACAATTACTCCGCATTAAAAACATCCAAAAAATATTGCACTGATTTCGATTCCCTTTTCAACCTAATTTTATTCCCCCTGTTTACCTATTGCGTCATTTGTGGATACGGAGCATGTCCCGTTGCCACGCGGCGAAAAGACCCCTCGCTTTTTTAGGAACAAAACCAACGCGATTAACCCCAAATGGCCAAAACGGATTCTTTTGCGTGGGCATTTTCTATATTTGCTAATATTTCCTTTAATGCTTTGCCACAAAACAAGGGTAATAAAGATGGTTTTGAGCGCAACCGCGTCGCAAACAGACTTGTACATATAACCTCGCACTAACTTAGAAAGCATTATACAACAGTGAGCATAAAATGCTGTTTTATTACATGAAATAAGATACCCCAAATGCGGAAGTGCCCAATGCGCTTGTCATACCATTTTTATGCATCACGGTTCCAAAAAATGTACTTTGTTATTAAATTGTAGAGAAAAGCCAAAAATACAAGCCATACACGGTTGGATTATCGAAAGGCCTGCAAGAGTTTAGGAAAAGAATGCCGAAGCCAATACTAACAATATAACATTTGCGCAGGAAAACTTTCCGGAAGCATGTGGCAGTATAGCACAACTAAATCATGCATATTAAAACAATGCAGCTCCTGGACACGAGACGTAAGTGTAATATCAAGCTAAATGTAGCCAAGACGGACTATATAAGCGCCCTGAAAAAGCCTTTCACTCAAGCCGCGTTGCTTGCCCCGACAATTTGCAGCTATTTGAAATAACTCATCCAAAAAAAGCTCATAACACCCAGTGTGAATCTTACAAAAGTTTTCAAACTAGATAACTCGGAGCATGTTACGCATTTTAAAATTTAACAAGCAGCCTAACTCTACAGACGTTATTAATTCCCTCAAGAACAATGCAGACATCCTAAATAACCAAGCCAGGCAGCGTTGAAACATACAGGTGACCAATTTTACCAACCGAACTTGGAACCATTTTTCCAGCCGGAACATTTATCTGTGGTAAAATTCACGGTTGTGCGCTATACAAACTCTAATGTAATGATGACAGTATACTTGTGACTAAAGCCCTGCCTCCAACAAGCAAGAAATGCGACTTAGTTCAAAGTAAACAACTTTTTCAAGCCAAATATGCACATTTCGCATTCTTCTAGGGCTTGGTTTTGTCAGCTAAGATACAGTACAAAAATTGATTAATAAAGCCCCAAGCCGTCTGTGTAAATAATTACTGCCACGTTTTCATCCATCAACAGCAGCACTGCCATGAAAAAAATTTTCATGAGCTGCACTAAAATAACAAAAACATTACAGTGCAGTGCCATTAACTACATTAACAGAGTAGATGCAGAGGCAGCTTGCGCTTTCTGCCAATAATGAAAAAACTTGAAGGAAAGCTTTGCAAAGAAAAGTAAAGGAAAGTTTTGCAATTGACATGCCGCTTGCATCTACCAATCATTCGAACCACATGTCTTTCCAAATAGGCTTCAACGTCTAATAATAGTTTAAAACCCCAAGTAGAGTGACCACATCAAGTCTTTCAACAGAGCTTCCAACTTAAATGACACCAGGCCACTGTTAAATGGCCAAGAACTCTCTGCAGAAGTCACAAGAACCCTCCAAAGTCACATAAGTATCAGAAGATTAAGATGAAATATACGGCGAGGAGGAGGAGGATGACCACATCTTGAAGTGTCAACGCAGGCGGAAAATCCATGACGTGTTTCTTGCAGACAATATTTACGCTGACATTCTCTTCTCTCAAAATAACTGGACCTCGAGAATAACTGGACCACCTCATGTACCTTTAAGGAAGGAACAAGAAAATTTTGTTAGACGATGGCTTTAAATGAGTGAGTTGTTTAAGATACCCCTTTAATAGCACAGTAATTAATTGAAATATCAGTGATTTCTTGGTTTCTTTTCTGGGAATGCTGCTAACAATGTACAAAAAATATTAGCACAGACTGTCAATGGCAGTTCCTTGATTCTGGAAAGTAACCGCGTTGGGCGTTTCCGCGGCGCCGTAATTCACAGCAGGAACTCTAAATGTAAAACCCAAATGTTTGCAGAACTTGAATGCAAAATATTAGCCTTTTTGTCCACATGTTGCAGCATCCGAAACAGGCTGAATGTGAAGGTAGGTATTTCTCAATATTGGCGTTCACGATAAATTCTTAACAGTAAGATTTTGCTACAATGAAAACTACCACAAATTCAGTCCCTCAAAAAGAAAATGCCAGCTTCAATAAACACTACCATAAACTGAGTCCTACAAAAATAAAATGCCAACGTGTTCCCAAAACCTCTTACTGTCGTTTTCAACTACAGGTCAAGTTGTCACTGAAATGGTGTTCCGGAGCCATTATGTATAATGCAACTACCTGAAAAGGGAGCATCAAAGTTCCAGAACTGCCAGTGCGTACTTACTTGTAGAATGCAATGATTTCATCCCGCACAACGGCTTTCATGTGTTTCTTTTTTGTGAACACACGCCTTCAAGAACGGGTTTAGAAACGATGAAAACGGCAGTATGCATTCCTTGTTCCATTGTTGTTAAGTCCCTGTCCACCATATTTTCTAGAAAATAAAAACAGTATAAAAATATCAAAGCATAAATTTATGCTTCCCTCTAAGAAGGGAACACTACAAAATCGTGTACAATGCCGATTAGTCGTACTAAAATTTTATTTTACAACACGAGCCCTGGTAATGTTTTCATGCGAAACAATTTGAAATATAAAAATATTGGAACATTTGAACATACTTTAGGCTCACCTGTCATTGCTCCATGCGGAGTGGTGAACGTCTGTATAATACGCAACACTCGGGAGGCACTCTTTTGTGGCTTTATGAGCTCCACAATGCAGTCATAATCCGCCACACTTGTCACGACGACGCCTCGGCGTGCCGAAGATGTCTTCACCCACAGTGAATGCCACAGTCATGACTTCACAGGTTTATGTAAGGAATGGAAATAATTCGTTTTAATTTATATTCTGCAGACAAAGAAAAACAATTGTCGCAAGCTACCAGTGTAGAGACAAATGTCTCCACAGTCAGCCATAGTCTGTTTCTGGATACAGATCGAATACAGAGTGCAGCAATCTGCTGTCGCATTATATTTTCTAAGTTCAAAGAAGCACAGAAATGGATTAATGTTTGGTGCACATAGTGATGCAAGAACTTATCACGTAAGCGTTGTTGGAAATTATTCCGACTCTCGGGTTACCTGACATTGACGGCATAAAAATGCAAGAGTGGTTCATTTCTAACGCGGTTCGTGAAGTAGAAATCACTAATAGTAAGCACGTAAGCGTTATGAATAATTATCCTGAAGTCTCAGGTTACCATTGACATTGACAGCATAGAAACGGCAGCACACTTTCTATATACCCGCTGCGTGTTTCCACATTTCTTCCCCTCTACAAAAGAAACGTTTGTTTTTACGGTACTGCAAAGACAACCACTGTCCTTTCCATTTCTCCACACTTCAGGCAATGTAAAATAGATCATCTGAAATGGTCAAAGGAATTCGAATAAACATGGAACAACTGCGCTGGAACGGTGGTTTGGGCTAGTTGGTGCATACTGAATTCAAAACAGCGCAAACTACATAACACACTGCACAGATAAACGTGAACAGTGCGGCCGCTGACGCCTTGAAAACACATCAAACATAACTCGAAATAGCGTCGACCTTGCGCGCAACGGGCAAGGTCGAAGACTCCCGGTCTGGTAAGCACAGTAAATTCATTCTACTCAGCAGACTAACACAACGCCGCAATTAACACGCACGTTTAAAAAAATACCAGTAAATCTAAGGGCGGACGCTCCGAAAAACTTGCTTGGAAGTTGTACACGTGTACACGCGAGATGACCGCGAGCGAATAACCCGAGGAGATTCACTACCGCAGACACAGCAACCGTCAATATACAACTAAGGAAGCCACACAGTAAGGGAACATGCACACTCCTGAAACGGCAAACCTGCAAATTCCTTAAAGCAATGGCTAACGTATGCAATCAGAAATGTCCAGCCGATTCTCACCCATGAACACGCAAGTTTTGGTAAATTACGGCTGCAAAAGTTTCTCCAACACAAAATGTTACACGGCGCGACCATAAGGATGGACGACACACGAACAACGGGCAGAGAAGCGGTATGTTTATCGGACGCAGTGAACAAGGATGTCACTGAACAACAACCGTTACCAGCACATAAATAAGCAGCACTGACCTTTTTTGCGCCTCCTGGCAAAACTCCACTTCGTCGAACAGGAAATACAGCCCGAGGAAATGATAAAATTCGCAGTTGCACGCCGCAATCAAACTGCTAACGGTTCTCGCCAGCGTGACCGCGAATTTGTTTAGTAAATATCAGGCGCATCACGCGAGCAATTGAAAACCGCTTTGGAATGCCACTGGTGGCGCTGCATGCGGAAGGCCGTAAAAACTAGCGGAGGGAATCCTGGAAGATGCGGGCGCTGCTGTCGTTTAAAGTGTTGACGCAGTCCCGATTTTCACCCGTCGTCGTTGTACGCGTTGCAGTCCCACTGTACCGTGAATCAACGCAAACAGCTCCTCCGTGCTGCTGCTGACGCATGCGCATGGCACGCGCTACTGGAGTGGCGGTACAGTGGCTGTGGGGGTCTTTTCCTCATGGCTTCGGCGAACTTAGTTTTCGCGGAGGCTTTGGCGATGCGACCACATAAGACCTCACACAAACTCGACACACGTGATGGCTTTTATTTGATTCGGAAAACGGGAATATGCGCCTAAGCGGACGTTTACGCCTGCTGAGGCTGAAACAAAGAGCTCAGATAATATCCGCGTTAGCACGTTAGTACAGGCTAAAGTTGTTTCTGGCGGACGGCCGTCAGTGCGTGCGATATCTGCGCATAACTTTGGATGAAAGAATTTGAGTTACTGTTTACAGTGAACGCAAAAGCGCGTGGGTTCATTTACTGCGTTTTCTTGACAACAAGCCTTTCCATAGCCAATAAAATATACTGCGACGCTCTTAGATACCCACGTTATATAAAACTGCTTCCGTATAGCGAAAGGCAAATGTGATGCAGGTAATTAGCGAGTAATAATAAATCGGCCCGTTTCCCAGCCCTTTTCCCTCCTGAACACCAATACTGCAGGAAAACAGCAACTGGGGAAGCAGCTGGAGAAGGCGGGTCATTCAATGAACTTCAATTACTATGACAAGGCACAACAACAGAAAAGTTAACTCTGCGCATTTTTGCCGTTACTGCAGAACATAATTAGGAATTACAATGTCATTTCAGCATTAATACATGCAAAATAATGCAAGTATCACGTGGTATATTTAGTTCTCCAAGTTTAGTTCCGTTCACCCAGTCAACCGCTCCCTACAAAGAGGCTTTTGTTTTTGCTTGTGGAAATTAAGGGGGACTCAGCTGTTAACATTCCTGTCGGACTTACTACGTAATGACCAACGGACTTAAAAAGCATCGTGCACCAATACGAATAGTTTTACAAATACATACCGATGTTCACAACGGCCTAGCTTGCTTGTTTCAGATATATGTCACTTCTCTACTGAAATGAACAAATAAATCTCTCGCATGGTAGACCGCTAGCGCCTTCTATTTAAGACTCGATAAACAAAAATGCGTTTCTTGATTAGTTTTTATCTCTGTAAAGAAGTGATATACAGCACACCCCCGTTAAGACGAACTCGAAGGGACCGTAAAAATGTATTCGTATTATCCGAAATTCGTCTTAAGCGGAGGTGTATTGCATTGTGGACGTTACAAGAGAAAAATGTTGTGGTTCTTAACCATAGTGTTCGTTTTAACTAAGCTCGTCTTAACGAGGGTCTACTGTATTTCTAGAAGAAGCAAACTAGGTCGTTAGTATCATTTTTTATGAATTTGTAAAACTTCTTGTATCGGTACATGGTGCTTTTGAATTAGCAAGTCTCATGAATTTGCATCATGAATTAGTGAGTCCCGAATGAATTGTATCAGGTGAGTCCCCCTTAATAGCATGCACGAGATGAAAACTGCAAACGAACTTCCAAGCATATATAACTGCATGCGTAGCAGGCTGCGTGCAGTGTAAAATGCGGCACAGTCGGTTAACACTATGTATATACCGCACCACGGCATAGAAAACGTGGGCTATGTACCTATTTTACAGCAGATTGTAGCCATTTATACGTTCCTATAAAGCACTTGAAATTTTGCACGTACTACAACACAGCGAGCTGATGGCTGAGCATTGAGCAAAAAACAATGTTTCTGCGACGCTTTGTGAACCAAATGCACAACATGCATTAGTCTCAACAACTATATATATTTCTTTATGAGGTATCCACAAAAGCACAATGAATTCTTCAGCACTACCAGTTACGGCTCTGCCCCAAACGCAGAAGGGGAACCTAAGGACATCTGGTCCTTCTCGAATTCAAGTAATTGGTGATTTCAGACGTACTGCACGTCTGAAATTAGCAAAAGACGATATTCACGAAAGCGGCCTGAGCGCCTCAGACAACCTGAAAGGGGTTCATGGAATTTCTTATTTTCTCTAAGATACCCTTTTCTCGCGCCTTTCATGCTTTGTACGGTGTTACAGCAGTGGAGATATTGCTTTCTGTCAAATTACGTCACTAAATATACGTCTTAGCCGTCTTATATAATTAAACTGCTCTAAGACAGCTCCATAGATATCGACGAAGTTTATTAAATTTTATATGTGGTGCGTGCGTGTGTGCGTGTTGGCGTGTGTGACTGCGTGTATGTGTGTGTGTGTGTATGTGTGGGTGCGCGGGTGTGTGTTCATGTCTGTATCTATATCTGTGTGCCTGTGCGTGCAAGTGCGTGTGCGTGCGCTTGTGCGCCAAAGCGCGTCAAATATATATGTGGTTCATTGTTCAGTTAATGCATGATTCAATGTATACTTCACTGCAGCGCACAAGTTATGTGCAACAAGACACGAGCAAAAAATATACAAAAGCAGTGTCCAAAATTTTTACTGGGACATAAGTGGAACAGTAACTGGAACGGCCGACAGCGCATGCCCCCATTTATTCGGTTCCACATAATAACCATAAACATAAAGAAAACAAATGCACAGTTCCAGATAAGATCCACTTATATCTCTCGTTCCAGTTATTTTTCATTTGGATCCAGATAAAAATATGTGGATCACCCCGTTTAACTGGAACTTACATGGAACCAGATTAAGAGTGTAGCAGCGCGCCGTCCTGTGTTTTTCTCTACGGGTCGTCATTTTTGCGCGTATTCCCATAAGGCATACGTCTTGACACTAACCAACTGCAGGTTTTGATCACGCTTGTGTCCCCTCAAGCGGAAAAACTAGGTTTGGTACGTGGGTAAGCGATGTTCTAATTTAATATCGTTTTAAAGCACAACTTGCCTAATTTCCAAGAGCTGTTTCACCGTCGCGGTAAATTTGACCTCATTTGACCTCGCCTCCGCCGTATCCTTGGCCACGCAATTAGTGACTCGCCGGGCTGAGCTTCGTCAACGGCCGAGTTCGCTAGCCAGCTCGCAAGTGCCGGCTTGGCGCATGCACTCTCCGCAGCTGGTTCGCGCCTGACCACGTGACTCGCCGCGTACATGCATGCAAGCTTGGCTATGGTAGACAGACCGTCTTCTGTGAGCGTTGTGCGGGAACTGGAGGCTTTGAGCCGTCGTAGGCAAGCGGCGTCTGACCACCCCGCAAATATCGCCCAGCGAGCCGTTCGGCACGAAAAACGCGGGAAGTGGGTCCATAACAGTAGAGAAAGGCAGCCTTGGGAAGCATTGTGAATTAATTACGGCTAAATCAAGGGCTAGCCAACCAAGGCTTAACCAGGCTAAACCAACCTTCCGCTTTGCATATCAAAGGTTAGCTAGCTAAGCCGTAGCCGTTTTTATCCCTATTTATAACAATTGTGGCACCGTTTTGTGTTGTAACACGTACTCTTGTCACGTGTTAGCCATTCAATGGTTCCAAAATTGGTCCACATGTATTTTTAGTTGAAGTTTCGGACAATTTATTTCTCCTGCCTTACTGGCGCCTCCACAATATCGTGTCTGTTAGCGATTCCCTCTAGTTCAACCTAATTACTACATTCCACCTGTTTACCTAGTTACCTCATTCCATCAGTGGCTACGGCGTTGTCCTGTTGAGCCCAAGGGCGCGGGTTCGATTGTACGCGGCGGCAGTCGCTTTTCTGATGGAGGGCAAAGCGAAAACGCCCGTGTGTTCGAGATTTCTGCGCACGTTAAGGATCCCAGGTGGTCAAAATTAAGCCGGAGCCCTTCGCTACGGCGCGCATCTCGCCTGTGTAGCGTCGGCAAGCTATAACACATAATCACTCACTCACTCACTCACTCACTCACTCACTCACTCACTCAATCAATCAATCAATCAATCAATCAATCAATCAATCAATCAATCAATCAATCAATCAATCAATAAATCAATCAATCAATCAATCAAGCATTCATTCAATCAATCAATCAATCACTCAATCAATCACTCAATCAATCAATCAATCAATCAATCAATCAATCAATCAATCAATCAATCAATCAATCAATCAATCAATCAATCAATCAATCAATCAATCAATCAATCAATCAATCAATCAATCAATCAATCAATCAATCAATCAATCAATCAATCAACCAACCAACCAAAGGGTCTAGCTCGAGTCTATACCGCTCTAAAGGGATGCCTTCAGCCGAGTGTGCCAATTACAGCGTGAGTGTCCGCTATGGTGGGCTGAAAACCCTCTAAATACATAGAACGCAAATAAACTGGAATTCAGATGCATTGGGCTGGACAGCAATATGAATTGTGCTTCTCGCACACGTGCGGCTCACGTTTGGTTCGCAATAAAAGGCCGTATGGGGGCACGCTTGGCGGAACTTCAAATGTGTAAGTGGCCGGTGATGTCTACTCACGAGACTCGGAGTATAGCGTCTATTCTTTGCTTAAGGTTTATTTTGCTTCTCCTCTAATATGGACATCACTTGTTGCAAGATGTTCTGGCATTAGATGTGAGTCGGTAAAGCCCTGAAAACACTGCACAAATATACCTATGTGCTGCATCTCTCCTGGGTTCCGCCGCAAAACTTTCTCCCGTTTTTCTTTTCTTGTTTTATATCGACTGTCATTCCTTTAAACGTCATTTTTCGACTTTAAGACCGTAAAAAGAACCAATTTTTGAGTGGGCATACCTCAAATTCTTTAGGATGGCTCCGCTAACTTAGCGCTCACGCCGCGGCCCCGAAGGGCTTTTTGTATTTGAGCGCTGCCCCTTCCCTTTTTTTTCGCGGCTGGCGCTTCGCCCGGCTGTCAGAACCGGGTGGAGGTCCGTTAAAGGGGGCGCGAAAGCATGCGGCATAAGGTCTGCACAACATGGGCTAAAGTTCACGCTTACGAGCTCAAAAAATGCTATGACGAGGCTGGAACATTTGCTATCGGCGCGTCTGAAGGCACTCTGTCAGGGGCCAATTCCGAGTTCCTGCAGGGGAACACGAGTAGCATAGTGCACGTTGAGTCACTGCCGCACTAATGCCTCTTGAAAGCCGGGTTTGTACTCACTCTGTGTCCCCCGGTAGCCGGTTGGACGTTACTCGGAGTCGTAGACGTGGTGCAATCTGGAAGCCTCGAAACTGCTAGCCGGGCTCGCGTTCATTTCGCTTCTTCTTTCTTACCGGAATCAAAGAACGCCGCGCACCCTTTGTTCTGGGGAACTGATCACTGTTCCAAAAAATTAGCAGTGGCTTAGCTCGGCTATGCCAAAACATACGTAGCGTGAGCTAAGGGTCAGCAATCCAATCCAGTCCAGTCCAGTCCAGTCCAGTCCAGTCCAGTCCAGTCCAGTCACTGCTCCTCGCGCATGCGTAGCACGGCTCTCCAGGAGCTACGCGAAACGGCTATCAAGCTGCTCCGGCGCAGCGTGAGACTTGGCTACTGCGCAACGGAGGCGCTCAGCTGGGCACGCGCCGGCGCTATCTGCCACGGCTATAACGTCACTCCTCTCGGAATGCGCAGATCGGCGAATTCGCAGACCCAATTCTCTACACACCCGTATTCCAATTGGATTGGATTTCTACTCCAATCTATACAATCGAATTTAATACAATCCCAATTCAATCCAAATCCAATCAATCCAATCCAATGCTTCCTCGCGCTTGCGGCCCTTCAGGGTTCACGCGAAACTGCTCAACCTCGGCCAGTGTAGCTTACGCTACAAAAAAGAAACTAGATATTGTTAATTGCCGGTTGTCGGTTGGGCTGAATGCTGGAACGAAGGCAGGTTCTCTCGTCCATAATGGTGGTGACGGTGCCAGCAGATAAGGCTCATGCCACTTAGGGAGATTGGCCAGGAAATGGGCGCTCAGCGAGAGAAAGGACATTGTCAGTAATTACAGAAGCACATTTAACGAAGGAATTTAGAGTTGGCGTTCAGGGGGAAATATAAACAGAAAAAATAAACTACCTGATTATGAGATACAGCCCCAGAAAGTGCTAAAACAAACGGAAAATGGAAACTTAGAAAAAGTAAAGAATACAAGAGAAGAACCCATGAAAAGTGTGTAAATAAATAAAGCAAGAAGAGAAGGTTGTGAAGGAGAGGCACTGAACGGGAAGGCAATGATAGCAATGATCATAAAAGACGCTGGAATCTTTTTGAGGGGGGGGGGGCCGGACTGGTCATTTGGGGGCAAGCACGGGAGACGGCCAGATTCCGAAATGACCACAACCATAAAGTACTGTGAATATCGGAGCAAAACTGGGTTGTTTAAGTTATCTTTCTTTCCCTAGACTATCCGGAAATGGAACGACCTGCCTTCTGCAACAGTCGGTATTGTTGACAATGAAGCGTTTGTGAAGGTTTTGTGAAAATGTGTGTGCGCATGTATCAGTGTGAATTGTACGTTGCTTACTCTGTTTCTTTTTTTTTTGCATTGTAATTTTTATGTATATACCCCTTCCACTGTAATGCCAGTAATGGCGATGTGGAGGAGGAAGAGGAGGATAAAACTTTTATTGAGGCCCAAATCGGACTCCGTGTGTGGAGGCAGACCAGTGGGGGGACTCCTTAGTCCAGGAGTCCCTGCCTCTGGCTGGAAGTCCGGGCCCGTCTCACCAGGTTAAGCTGGGAGCCGGGTTCAGAGCTGGACAGCTGCGTCCGCCCACTGTGAAGGGGAGGGGTGGGGGATATGGACCCCCGGCCATTGTGGGTTGGCCGGCAATGAAGCGGCGCACGACGCGGCCCCAGAAGTGGTACACCGGCCATTTCCGCCGACCCCCCTCCCCCAACCTGGATGCCCACCCCCTACTCACGTACAACCACAATCTCACACACTACAAGCTTTCTCGTCGCACCTTCCCTCCACCCCACCCGTCTCTAACAAAAGCCGATGAAATCACTCTCCGTCAACTTCAAACCCGGACCTTCCCTCACAATACACTTTGGCATTTGATCTTCTCCACCTCTCACTCACCACAGTGCAAGTTTTGCCTCGAAAGGGGTACACTTTATCACATTGTAGGGGAATGCTCCCACACACCCGACCCCTGTGGCACTCCTCAGGGAGGAGTGGAGTGTTGAATGATGCGTAGGGCAGTGCGAGGAAGTGGATAAACGAATAAGCAAATAAATAAAGGGTACGGCGCAGCCAAGATATATGCACCTTCGAACCGAATGATAAGATTAGGGGCAGAAACAGTTGGAGGGCCCATTGATTAAACTGTTTTCCAAGGATATTTTCCGCTATAGAGGAGTGCGTCGGAAGGAGAGGAAAACAATGTTCTATTGCCTCTGATTCGTTACAAAATGCACAGAGTGGTGAATGGGCCAAATTTATACATTGGCGCTACCGTGTCTTTGTAACATGAATAAACACTGGCGTGGATACTAATGCGCTGTAGGGATGACCGATCTAATATCAAAGACGAACGAACTAACTCAGGTCAAATAAATGATCGCGAACAGTAGTTGGAGCGACAAAACAAAAAGAAACGAACGTGAATTCATTGCTAAAACCGCCTTCCAAATAAAGACTAGCTTTCACTACCAATCTCGCTAAAATTGCAATTTCACCTTTAACATCGCGAAATTAACACGTTGACCATATTACCTGAGCTGCGCAGTTTGGTCACGGTTCGGTCACACCATATTCTTTCTTTTTGCGAAAGGTGGCCCTACGGCATAAGAAAATGATTTCATAGGTACAACACTGCTCCCGTAATGCGCAAAACTTCAAGAAGAGACCGGTTCTGGGGCCCCCATAACCAGCGTTTGAGATCGGGGGGGTCTGCCAGGCTGGAGCCCTAGTGACTCGGAGGTGTTGCGTTCGGGCGTCTCGAAGGCCTGTCCACAGTAAATGTTCAATGCCAGCTTCCTGACGCAGGAAGCACACAGAAGGGGCAAGTGTCCGCCAACGGCGCGTGGATATCGGGCAGGCAAGCATGCGGCAACTGCTGGGATAACGCCACCCCACCAACCCGAAGCCTCCGCCAGCACGACCTCCTTCCAACGAGCGCGCCCACTGGGGAGGGGTCAGTTCCACGCGGTGGAAGTAAGCACGCGTGGCGCGACTGGGAGGGCCAGCATATTCTGTATAACTGAAACGATCAGTGTTACAAGTGCGAACAATGCACCGTTATTGGCTGAGGATGTTTTTTGACGCTGCAAAGCACCCATTCGTCTAAAAGTTATGTTGTAACGTTAATTGCTGCAGGACAAACGCGGCCAATTCTGTACAAAACGTTTTCTACAGTAAACGAGAAATGGAAACTTTGGGGTTTCAAGAAATAATAGCTGCATTTGGATGTGAAGTACGCCGTAGTTGAAGGGCTGCATATTGCTCTAGATTCCATGGAAATCCTTAAAGTAAGTTGAAAGTCCCGCCGATTCACCGGCAAATTGTGTTTTTCGTACTCAGCAGACAAACAAACGCCGTGGCCGGATTAAAAAACATGACGTCGGCCTAAGAAGCCTGCTCACTGAGACACCTCGTTGCGGCGTTGTGGTAACACTAAGCTCCGCGCCACAAATTAAAATATTTACGGACGGTTCGGCTGCGACAACAAAGTGACATCATACGAAGGCAGAACAGATCCGTTCGATGAAGCCTTATCTAATATCCCACAGCCGGCAAGCGCTAATCTGTGGATATTCAAACCTATAGGCTTCAGAGTATGCAGACCGGATTCGGAGGCACGGGCGCAGTTAACCATACACGGTTCGGGCGTGTCCCCGACAAGCCAGAGACACCCACATGAGGTGCACGCATTAGAGATGGAGAAATATGACGCCACTTGTGCTGAGCTCCCAACCAGACGTCGGAAGTACAGTTATCCATCTGCCGGAAGACACCGCCAAGGCCTGTGAGTTGCTGACCGCCGTCTCACCGTACAAGGACACCGGCACCACCATGCATTGAATCCGTCTAAACAGAGACGACAATAAAGTTTATGATGATGATCATCATCATTTGGACAAAATTTTTCAGTGCTTGCACTGAACGAAATAATTTTAGTTCAGTAGTTGCGTTTTGCGTGCCCCAGCAGAAACCAAGCTTAAGGAGCCATGAAGACAAAATAGTTGAGTTTATTAGAAAGACTGCTTAGTCACGATAACAATGATACCATATCATCGCAATCTTCGAACAAATAACGGAGATATTGAAGAAAACGTGTGAAGCAGTCGCGACCCCCTAAGCCAATTTCCCGCAACTTTTCTGATGACGTCACGGAACCTTGTTTGTGCCATTGGCGGCCGCCTAACTGACCTGTCGCGACGACACATGACTGGATGTCTGTAATGGGGCCTCTAGTTCCATTTGACCGCATCACTTGAATGCTAACGTGCAGTTAATGCACTGAAAATTATGTCTTATTGTTGGCCCGTATGACGTCATTCTTGCTCATAACACGTGACTGTGGCGCAAAATTTGAAAATTTTAAATACTTCTTTCTTTTTTTTTTTCGGTTAAAAAACATCTTTTGTGGCTGTAATGGAGCTGAGTGAGATACTGAATCCTAGATCTTTCAAATTAAACAAAGTTGTATCTTCTATTGATGGCTCCTTTTACGCGGCGTTGGTAAATGCACAATGACGGGTATGTCCTACTTTGTGGGTAGCGTATCCCGCACATTGAATTGCACAGCAGAAAGCGTCGGGTGTGCGCCAGCTTAAACCTAACTCATCGCTTTCACCTCTCAAGACCTCAACCAAAACCAAAGCTTGATCTACAATAAGTAGTTTTTCCAATGAATACCGATTGACGTAATCAGAACTCAAACGTGAAGTCGGACCTAACTCCCGGCACTCGGAAATGAGGTCACGTAACTATCATGTTGAGTGCGACGACGCGCCAAGATAACGTTCTACTGATTGCACGGACGAGGTACGTGCACCGGTTGATGACTCATGGACTCAAAGTGTTACGTTGCCTAGCTCCGCGCTGCTGCATAACCCGCGTCGCCCTTATGACTCTTGCGCACAAAGTTTGTTCAAGCGAGTAGAAGTGGAAAATATGGGAAGGCATCATAAAAAAAACGTTCAGAAAAAAATGGATTCAGGCGCCAGGCTTCACGAAGCGGTTAACGGCAACGAGGCTTTCACGAATTTCCTGCAAACTCGGCAGGGGTGGAATAATAGCGCTTTATAACAAAAATTGCGTAATGCCTAAGTGTGAGAATTAAAGGTGCGAGGCGCAGTGTATGTGAAATTTTCTCTACGAAATCACACATTTGGCCTTACCAACTGAAGCCTGAACTTTAATTGCTTGCAGAACGCGTTCTTCGAATTTAAGCGGGGGTCGCTTACGGTCTTAACCCACCCCTGAGCATTCCCCATCTGCGGTGGCGTCGACTGCAGTTCAACCGCTATCCGTAGCAGCGACGTCGCCATTGGCCACAACTTATGCTTGACGTGAGGCAGGCGCACACCCATGGTTTCCACCTCGCTGTCCGGAAGAAGTTCCATTGGCTACTCAGCAACGATAACGTCTTTGCTATGAAGTTACACGATGCGTAACTGTCAGTGGGAGCGTTCGCCCGGCGCCCGCGCGTGTTCGTAGCCAATAGAGATGCCAGGCACAACGCATGCGCATTCGCAGTCAATGTATATTTTTCTTACTTCTAACACCGCTTTTTACCATTTAATGAACCGGTATGCTTTCGCATTAAAACAACCCCAAATCTTCAGAAAAAAGTGAAATAACTTTATCGGACCGGAGCATTGGCAAGGCAATCACCTGAATTCATTCACCTATCGCAAGAACAATATAGCCTGATCTCTCGTATTTCCGCTAATTCAACATGAGTAAAAACAAAACGCACACTTGGGCGCAATTACTTAAAATATGACGTTAGAAACAGTACACCCTGATGAAGGCGGCGCGAGTTACTTGAAGTTCGCACCGAGCTCTTACTTAAAATCGTTTCAGAATAGTTTCGCACTTGGACCACAGGTTTGGCAGGTCCCTACACTTATCCAACAGAGCGCTGGCGAAGACGCGGCCGACTGATTCTACTCTGCGTCGGCGCAAGCTCGGTAATTTCTCAGAGTCGCCGGTGGGAGAAGGCACCACTTCGCAGTTACTAAGGACGTAGTAGAGGAGAAACAGCGCATCCTTCGTCACGCTAGGATTGTCGCCAAACGTGAACTCTCCGCTGATGTGAGCTCGGAACGCAGCGAGGGAGAAATAGAAGGCAGCGACCTCTGTAATGATCTAGTCCACCAACGTTTGTCGCTCCGATCCCGTTGTAGCTGACCGCTATCATGGGCGAGCGAGGTTGAGACAACGGCCAAGGCGAGATGCCTTGAGGTCCGCCGAAAGACTACCTGCAAGCAGAGCCCTTGCAACGATAAGACCCGTTCTTGCCAGGTTCAGGTATCGCAGCACGGGGTCCCCGAGTGACGACCAGTTCAAGGAAGCCGGCGGCACGTGCAGAGTGTAGGAAGGCTCTGAGAACGTCGGCGTAGTGGTAAGCGTGGAAGCCCTGAAGGCAGGTCTTTGTAACCACTGGTTCCACACTGAACGGACAAGGTACGCTCTTAGCGGCGAATCTTCGATCGATGAATCAGACTTAGCGTGGTCGTTTGAGATGTAGGATTCCTCTGCGGTAGTGGTGAGAAGCTCGTTACCAACGGCCATTGACACATTGGTGACAGATCGAAGTTCCCCGGCAATCTGTTCCTTAAGGCTTTGCAGTACTTTGCTGGCGTGGTCTTGAAAACGGTTCGGCAACGAGAGGTTTACAAGCCAGCCTGGATTGTAGTAATCTAGCATGTAAACACAAGCGCTCCTTCGGCTAAGGCTCCCGCCAGCTTGGGCCCTCGCAAGAACGTAGTCGCCTTCCTCGAAGTCGGTATCGCGGGCAAAGAGCTGCTCAAGTAGCGAGTGAGCAGTCTGCGACAAAACTTTGAGTCCTTCAGTGGAATACCACGAATAATTCCAGGCTGGCTGTATGGTTGAATTTGGGCTTAAATAGCAGCTCGTGTTGGTGCGGGCGCTCTCAAGCACTTCCGTGCAGAGAAGACGCTCGAGAGTTCGAAAAAAGGGAAAGCGATCGGTTCCTACCGTCAATTCAGGGGGTTTAGGCTTGTCAAACAAGGTCTTGGGAACCGATAATGAGCAATCATTTCGCAAGCTTTTAAAGCTATAGTTACCAGAAAATCGCGGGTTCTTTAGCTCAACTACAAAACCTTCGTTGTTCGTCTTGACGCAGACGTCGAAGAACGGTGATATACCGAGTCGGGCCATTCGTACGATCGTCTCGGTTAGCGCTTCCTTTGAACCAGCAGTCTCATTTTCCGGAACTACTATCGTCTTCAATCCTGAGAGCGTCAGTCAGCTCTCCATCAACGCAGTCGGAAAAAAAGTGACGCGCTTCTAACGGGATGGGTGGTGCGTGCTCACTGTCCGTAATCAATAGTGCAAGCATGTCAGCGTACCGGTCTCGAACATTATCGTCCACAGAATATCTCCCCCCTCGGATTCCGGCCAAGTCACGATGCACCGACTGCCACTTGGAGCACATGTGGTCGTACGGGTTGCCGCAAGGGTCGTGACTGAAATTCCGCTGAGACAACACGAACGACACTGTTGCGCTGCAGGACTCACCGCAGAGTGGGGCGACTCTTCACGGTCGTTTCTGCGTGCGTCGAAAGGTGTGTCCACGTTGCTGCGCATGGTAATTAGAACTCGTTCTTTGGTTTGTTTGGGGGTGTGTTGGTCTCGTCGTCATAGTCAGCGGTTGTATAGGTTACCGCCCTGGTATCCTGGGAGAAAACTATTAAAGCGAGGGAGAACCAGCGTGAAGACGACGTGTTGTTGCGCAGAAAATTCCCGCTAGGTTGAACCTAACGCGCTTCCGATGCCACTCGTCGTCTGTGTCAAAGCGGTCCACGCTTTCCGCAAGGTCCTTATTGAATCGCACCTGGTTGAACTCTTGCAGTTATGGTGGTTTGGTAGCTCCTGGGAGAGACGGGAATGGGCGTAGTCGGATTGAGTGGCATGTCAGGCGTCAAGGTTGTCCTTACGTTCGCAGCCTGGGAGGCAAACTGCAGCACGGTAAGCAAGACACTCGGCTTCTTCTTCTTTTGGTATTGTCGTCATTGTTGCAACTTTTGGTATGGCACATACCCAATCAGGGATCGGACAATCAACAGAAGACAGTGAAAATAAATATAATTCTTTTTTAATTACGAGGCAGTTAGAAAAGATCATTCCAACTGGTCGGAAAGAGTTTTGGTTCCATAAACGACAGACAAAAAAAACTGAAAAATCAAGGCGAGAGCAACCAATCGCCATCATAAAGTGAATCTAATTAGAATTTTCAATGAAGCGCAGGAGCGCAGAGCATACATGACGACGAGAGAACCCCGTTTCGGAAGCACCGAATTATAGTAGAGCCGGCAGTGATAGGGCTATGTACAGATTGCAAAGCGGCACCTCGAGGAACTGACGTCTGGTACGCGAAAAAAAATTTCGCCATCTTCCCGTAGGGGAACCTGAAGTAGTATGCGAAGCAGCCGTGGAGTCGACCCAAGTTCCCATGAGTTTTCAGTGCGATCGCGGCGTTGCGGGAGGAGAATGAGGGGAGAGGAGCGAGGAGCACGCGCGCGCGTTATTTATACCGCGGAGCTACAGTGGCGCTCCAGCGGAGTATGCAGCGGCTACCGTGGCGTCTCTAACCCTAAGCTGCTTCGCATTATCGCGCGTGGAGCCGCAGGTGTTTCCATTCGTTGCGCAATCCCGGAGAGGAGAGGAGCGTCGTAGAAGAGAAGAGGAATGCCTCGCATACTACTCAGTGTTCCCCTACGGGAAGATGACGACGGTGGTTGAACGCGAGCTATCTCGTGACGGATTGTTTGGTTGGCCAATCCCTAGGGCCATCCTGCCACAATCATCATCAGTGGTGCCTAGGCCAGGCATGCGCAGTGGGGGTGCGGACGGCGGACAACGACGAGGGAGGGAGGGACACAGGCCTGAGCAAGAGATGCTTCGCATCTAAAAAGTCGACATGTCAAGCAGTAGTGTTCGACAGACTCGTCTTCGTTACAATAGCTGCGTAGAGCTGTTGACGCCAGACGAGACCAGTGTAAGTACGTATTTCTTCTTCTTCTTCTTCTGCTAGTTGAAAATAAAGCTTTGCTGCTGAGAGGCAGCAAAGCCTTATCGAAGGTTTGCAGCCCCTCTTTTGAGTTAGCAAATCCCTAAAAGACCAATCAACGCTAATTTTAGAGGGTTGCCTGATTCGGAAATGTTACAGTGGCGGAAACTATGGCGGAGAGGTTGGTAGAAGACGTCATTACTACGAAAGAAAAACTAAATTACATGCAGAAATATTTAGTTACGGTTTCAAAAAATAAAGAAGCATTTTTTAGCCTTCGTGGTCTGCGCTGTCAAATAAGGGAGTGTTACGGAATTACACAGATGCAAAAGCTATTGTTTCAGTCAGCATAACCAGATGAAATTATGTCCCGCCGAAACAGGTATTTTTAAACAGCCTAAAAGTGATCTGGAATTACTTTATAAGCAACTATAGGGAACTTGGAGCTAGCTTTGAGAGAGATAGAGAGAGGAAGGAGAGAGAGAGAGAGGAGAGAGCGCGCGAGATTCGATAGATAGGATAGTATCGAAGCTAGATAGCATAGATAGATAGAAGATAGATAGAAATCAACTTCCTACTACACGCGGCATCAAAATCCGCGAATCAGACCAGGACTCCTCAATAGACTCTGCTGGTAACGGCCGATTTTACCACCCGAACCTTGAAGGAGAAACCGGAGCTGAGCAGCTCCTTCTCCAACTGCTTACGGGAAAGGTGTGACATTCTAAAAGTCATAGGATCCGCCGAAGACTTGTTAGTAGGGTTGTTATAACCTGAAAGGCCACGAAGAACGTGTAGGACACTACCGTCACCTACCTGCGTCCCCAGTGGCGTAACCTGTGAACCTGCCAATCAGCCCTTCTCATAGCTGTGGGGCCCCGATCATGGGGCCACCCTCCCTCTCCCACACCTCATCCTGAAGTGTCCGATACAAGGCGAACTCATCCACTCAATGACCCCCCTCCATGTCCTCGGCTTCCCTTCCACCTGGACGGCACGGGTACAGCGCTCCTTCCGCAACTTCCAGACCTCCATTGCTCGCCTGACCCATCTCATCTCCAGAATCCGCAGCTGACATCACGGCCTGAAAGAATCGGAAAATCTGTCGTCGGGTCCAAGTTTTCCTCATTAGGCAAAATCACTTACGCCACACCATGCCTAAATGTTCGACGACAAGAAACGGCAAAAATTGAGGCCCGTCATTTTTAAAGCCTAAAAATCGGCTCTTTGCCTCTCTATTTACACCTACATGGACAAACTGCTCAAACGGGGACTACAAAACCGTCATTGGAGAGCTCGCGGGGGCTCAGAGAAATTATCCACCTCATCGGCTCAGCTTTACGCCAACTGGCCATTCCGTTCTCCGCACGCTCGGCTACCCTACGCCGCCAAATCAAGACCGGGCACAAGTCTGCCAGCTACATCAAGCAACGCATTCCACGCTTCGCCCATAACCGCCGCCATATGCCTCCCACCTTCAACCAAGGCCGTCGGGAAGCGCGGGTCCGCTGTTTCATTATGAAGCTAGCGCATGACCTTCACGATTCGTTACTCTGACGTCGCCTATGACTCCAGAACTCGACGACAACTTTGGCCACGCCGGCCGATCCTCCATGGCGGAACGACGTACGTCAACAAAATACAGACGGCAGAAGCTCTGGCAATCGCGTCGCAGCCACCACCCACGCCCAGCCATTTTCCACATCACTGTGGTCCCCCGACTCGCAGCAGACATGCCGCCTATACCAGGCAGGCTCTCCCAACCCCAGTCCTCCAACCCAGACGAGACCACCATCCCGATCGTCTGGACTCCGGAACACCCCGGCCTTCCGGCGAATGCAGCGGCACACGCCGCAGCCCGAGCTCTGCACTCCCGGCATACTCCACCGGTGGCCACGTGTCCCACCATTCCAATCAAGCGCCCACGATCTCCAATTCCTCTCTATAATTCCCCCCACAGGGCTGGTGCCCCTGCCATCTAGCACCAAATTTGCTCGTTTTCATTAAACGTTTATTTCTCTCTCTCTCTCTCTTCTTAATACGCACCCACACCCTTAGTCTCCCTACCCTTAACCACCGAGTCTACCCTCCACCACAGCGTAGCCTAACCGAAGCCGCAAGCTAAAACATCGCCAACCTTCAGACCGGTACCTTGTACGATCACGTCATCCTCCACCAGATCGCACCCACTATCTTACCCCCATCAATGCCTCCACTGCGACACCTAATTCACCACGTTCCACCTCGTATACTCCTGCCCCACTTCCCTAATTCCCCCCCTTCCCCACCTCGGAGCAGTGAGAGACTTAGCTGACCAACCTGGACCCGGTCCGCCAGAGGGCCTCGGCTTTTCGGGCTTCTGAGTCGGCCCGGTCAACAGGCATCCTGCTTCACCACCACTCTCTTCCGTTATCTTTTCGCTCAAAAACGTTTTGTACTACTGCTACTACTACTAGCCTGATATCATCATGTCAAGATATTTGAACACAAATCATCATTTCAAAAGATTTGAACGCAAATTATACTTACCCTTTCCTAAGTATATAGGAAACGTCTGCGTGACCTGTGGCAACACAATAACGCCCCCACTGAGCCTTCAGAAAGTCTTTTCAACAGGAAACACCCATGGTTCTTCTCAAAGAGGAGGCATTTCGAACACATTTAAGGGCGGATGGTTGGGTTCGTAGATATTGAGAGTTACCGCTCCGCTTTGGGAAGTACACTCCGCCCAGCCTTCCGAACACGCTTCACGTCGTTGCGTTATGTATAGTGACCTGAACACTTCGCGACTAAGCGATCACATCTCTCAACTAGGGCAACGCACACACAAGTACGTGCTCTCTTTCTCACTGACAGGACTGCCACACTAGATTAGGCCCCTCATTTCTCCAACCTTCCCGATGCCAGCGAGAGGCACTCATCAAGGCGCTGTCCTCTCACCCCTCTTTTAAATCTCAATGATACCCACTGCATGCAGCCTGGAAATATACCGGAACTCAGATCTACAATATACGCACACTCCGCAGCAGCGACGCCCATACGAGGAAGTCCTCCAACGGGGAACCACGGCAGTCGCACACAACCCAGCAAGCCGGTCTCACATGCTTGGTGCACAAATCCTAATTCTTAGTCCTACACCTCCGCGAACAAATTCTCCCCAAACACAACATCAGTATAACAATTAATAATCACCCCATTGCGAATGTAAGTACGCATCTTAGGCCAAACGATCCAAGCAAATAGAAGGCAACCCTCACACAACGTGGCGTTCGAAATCACACTCTACAGGCCATAGGACTCACAAAAAGAATTACAAACAGACACAACGGAATATCAGAAATGGACGTCTCAGACTTGCGACGGAGATGCGACCGGAGACAGCACACCGGATGCGACGGAGACAGCACATAAAAATTTAAAACATTTAGTTTTTAACTGGCACCACTGACCACGACATAGAAAAATTCTGTATTCGGGCAAGCTTGCTGAAAAATTACTTTACGTAACGGCACCGAGTCACTTTTACAACGTACACGCTGATGAGAACCCTCAATAACGGCATTTCCTTTAATCTAGAGTTACAATGACAATACTTGCCTCTTGCCTTATCAATGTCAGTGGCCCAGTTGCAAAGGCGGTAAATAAAAGCAGAACTCACAGATTGCCGCGGACACGGCTTGCGCAGCCATGTAGACGAAGCAGACGATAATCACCAAGTACAGATGGGGTAATCTTTGGTGTTCGTTAGCGAATTCTGGTGCGATTAGCTCTTAATATTAGATAATTCAGCCACACAAACAATAATTGTGCATTTTCTTCTTTTTTTTTTGTTATTGCCGATAACATGTGTCGTCTGCGTTAGCGAAGACACTTACTCTTTCGCAAAGGAGAAGTTCATGGATGCATCGCGCTGAAGCACAATACGTGCAATCGTTACGGCGTAAGAAGACCTCTTTCATTTAATTTAATCACACTACTTTCTTGAAAAATATTCTACACAGAGAGTTCTTCAAAGCAGTGATGAACAATTACCAGAATTGTTTTGTTCATTTTTAGTTGCAGCTTTTCTCGTTTTAGATGTGACGGCAGAAGTGTGCGATATTGATTGGATCTCTGGCAGTTGAAGCGTCGTATTCGTGGCGATGAAACTTTATTGGCATGGCCTCGTCTGTGGTCGGACCTTTCCTTCGGGCTGCAAGTCTCCTTTAGAGTGTTTTTGCGCTTTATAGCAATAACAGAGGAGCAATGTGTACCCTATGGCTGCGCAGGTGGTTCCCTGAATTTTATGTGTCCGGTTATGTACGCGTTTGCAGAAGGCAGGGAAGCCGAAGAAGTTATTCCAGCCAGTTAATGGCCGATGTGTTAGTATGTGTCCTTGTTTCTGTTCGCGCTGCAGCTATTTTTGAAGTGTGTTATGTGTTGGTTATTTTAAGTGGCCGCCCCTTCCACTAACACTGGCACAACATAAACCAACCCAATAATTTTGTGCACAGCAACAATACGGTGCATTCTGGGCGCTTTTGTACACATAATTCGGTATTATGTAAAGAAATTAGATGAACCCAGCCGGGATTTGAACCTTGGTACTTTGCGTAGGAGTCCAGTACTGTATCCGCTACGCTACGATGGTGGGGTAACGTTCGCAGCGCCCCTAAACGGTTCGACCCCTTTTTTGCCTCACATTTTGGGGCCCGTTTGAACCACTCTATACTTCTAGTTCACTCTACCCTGGGTGTCCATAACACTGTAGACGAACTTGCCCAGGCCAAAAGAACAGCTCAAATGACTGTCACAATCCCTCCGGGACGAAAGATCCTCAAACGGATTGAACTCAACCCACCAGTACCCCTAGACCCACCTCAGGTCATTCCAAACGACCTACGTCCACTTCTCAGGATCGGGCCCAAATTTTAAAAAAACTGCACCCAACCTTCCATTCGCCCAGATGACAAGCTATAGCTTGTCATCTTGGGAGAAAAGACACCACAACACCACTACCCACCGTCGGAGCACACGCTGTACGTGGACGCCAGCGCAGTAACCGCTTCAACGGAAACCTACACTGCAGTAGTGCTACCTCACTCACGGATGCACCAACCAATGTTCCATAAAACCATTTTCACTAACTCCCCGGTGACAGCGGAGGTATCGGCAGTGCCCCTCGCCCTCACACAAAAACCCCCAACCCCCATGAAAATTCTCACGATTCCCAACAAGCCTATCGCAACTTTACCAGAAGGCACCATATCTAAAGTAGCACTGCAAATCTTGCGGAAGAAAGCCCCCCACCAACCCGTGGTCGCTGCTGTGGGCCCCGGCCCACATCTGCATAGGCGCTAATGAGGCGGCCACCATCAAGCTCGAGCACGGACCACCCCGAGCAGGCCACTCTTTTCCGCGTAACAACAACGGTGGTCTCAACGGCTTCTCGGTATGCACTTCTAACATTACGAGAAGTCTTCCCAGCACAACCGACTCCTCCGCAGGCACTATCCCACGCAGAAACCTTCGCTAATGCAGAGTGCCGCCAGCATGTGGCGCATCCTACAAACTCACTGCTTCCTCCACAGAACCACGCTCATGCACATGCACCCACACATTTCCAACACCACACTGCCCTCATTGCCACCAACGTGATACCCACTTTCATTCGCTGTGTGAGTGTCCACACGACCCATTTCCCTCCTACCCCCACCACGCCCACCACTGGGACAGGCCTTAGGGAGCTCGGACCTGCGGGTCAGGAACTCTAACCGCACGGGCCCCAGCGGTCGCCGAAGCGTTTTGGGCTTCGGCCATCCCTCCCCCCTAAATCCCAGTTGTAAAATAAAGGGGTTCTCTCTTTTTCACTCTCACTTTTCTTGTGAGGGATTCCTTTGCTGTCATCTTAGTTTGGTTGACTCGCAGGCAGTTTGAACTTTGATCGGTGATGCTTAGACTGTTATTGCAGCGGCTGTGACCTTAACACCTCTCCATTTGATTTTTGCACGACAGAAGGCTCCGTGTTTCAACCATCGTCGTCGTTAGACGGATGGGCTTTCATTTTTCACCCTCTGTTTATATAGTGCCGTCTGAGGGAGCTTAAGCTCCCTGCTTTTTCCGTGACTAAAGTGTCGCCCGACGGCATTTTTGTTATCACTCGATGACGTGACAGTATTTTAATGCTGGGTTGGCGCGGTGTGGAGTTTGGCATAATGGAGTAGCGGCAACCCTTTAGCTTCGTGATACAAAGGGCTCAAGGTTGGATCAGATGCTTATGTGGTTTTGTTCTGTTTACACTGGAATCTTGTTAAACCGTACCCGTATAAGCCGTAGTTTCTTTTTATGCGTAGTCAAGCCAAATCCCCGACTCGGTTTCCTTTCAACCTAATGCATTCGGGTAAACCATAGTGCTGGTTAGTACGTACTTTCTTCGCGTCCCCGTCAGGTAGGGTTTAATAAGGTTTCACTGTAGTTTTTGTCGATAGTTACTTTGGTTGTTTTTGTTAGTTTTTAGTGTTCACACATTCTATACAATAGCTCTGTTTGTTACATAAGATTACCTAAGGTTACGTTACGTTAGATTTTTGTTAGGTCGGGTTGTTTCGCGTTTGTTACACAACGTTGGTCAGGTTAAATTACGTTACGTTCGGGTATGAAAGCAAAGCCTAGCGTTTTCAGATTACCAATAAAATGTTTTAGAGTGCGATATATTGCCAAACGCAACATTGCTCAAGATAACGCGACCGAACTTCACTTAATGGAGTGTTTATAGTGACGTTAAACAGCCCCTTGGACACAGCGTTATTCAAAATGGCACTGGCTTGGGTAGCGTGGACGCTATTGTGACGGAGAGCCAATGGAGACAAATGAAAGAAACACCTATATTGTAACAAGAAAATAACTACTCTGTCGCAAACTCGTACTTTATTTCCAACATGGCCTAAACAGCCTACGAGAATGAGGCATAGTGCTAAGGGCTGACAGATTTTTGCGACCTTTTTTTGCAAGAACGTCAAGCGTTGCACGCGAACAGGGTCGTGTGGACGTATTAGGCATGACAGACGACAGTCACGTAAAAAATTCTAATGTTCGCTTCAATCCATTGGTTTAGTTAGGCACACAAGCACTCGACCTTAATGCCTGCTGACATCCTGTGGAGAGAGAACGCACTTCTTAATAGCCGTATAGTCAGTGTCCTTCATGCATTTTATGCAAGTAATGTATCTTCTGCCAACCAAGTATATGAACAACAGGACTCTTAAGCCTCGTCGACAGTTTTGTTCAGAGCAGGCCCTGGAGGTTTGTTCATAGATACCTGGTCTCCTAAGCGGTGCGCACGGTGTTCGGGAAGAACGGGCTTCCTTTTGTAGCTTGTAGATCTCAGAATGTCCCCCTCGTCTTCAATGATCTCAGTCATGGACGTCGATTGATCGGTGTTATCCTCTGAAGAATCTCTGTTATGCGGATCCCTCGGGCCTTCGTTGGCATCAAACTTCCTGGAATGTTTGGCACTGTCTTCATTGCCAGTAGTCTCGGCGATACTTTGGCTCGTTTTGGATTGACTGCGGCGCTTCGAGAGTAGCGCGTTGACGATGAAGAACGAGCCTACAACGAAGAAGACACCGAGGCCGATCAATACGCCGATCTTGCACATTTCGGCTCTGGCCTTGTTTATGGAAATCTGCTCGCCTTCGTGGGCCAGCTGGTCGTACCGTCGACGAAGGCTTATCCGGGAATCCTCGCTCGGCCGCCGGCGGCCTCTGCTGACAGACATCACCGCTAGCCGGGTGGGAAAGCGATGCTTATTCAGGACCACACCGATTCTCAGATCGCTCGCACCATTCACTGCATTCGCTCGCGAATGGCGATGGGGATTTATTAGCCAGCCACTCATTAGGCAACTAAAAAAGGCACTCGAAAAATTTCTCAGCCTGCTTGGTCACATTGGCATTCCTAGTTGGTAATTCTAATATGGCATCTTTTTGTCCTTGCATTGTCTAAATATGGTCACAGTGCTTCTCGACTGCCGATGGATGGGACGCTATTACATAGCCTCAAGTATTGTGGACATGTTCCGAGGCACAGTTAAAAAAAGATGACGCTGGGCCCGCTGAGGCTCCGAGGGGCCACGGGGAGTAGAGGAAGATGAGTTTCGTTCTGTGGCAAGGCACCGCCGCTTACAAGCCGTGGCCAATCCCACCTCTGGGCAACACTCCACTAAGGTAAGGAAGAAAATAAGAAGTAAGACGGCGCTTCTGTTAAGCCGTGGGGCATCATGTCCTATAGTAAAAGTGCTATACTTCTACTGCTACTACACACTAAAACCGTTCTTTCCACCCGTTTTAGCCAGAACGGGTGTAGGAAAAAGGATATTGGGAGGCCTTTACACCCTTTTTCTTGATTCTCAACACCCGTTTCCTAGCTCTACACCCTTTTTGTGAAAAAAGGCTGTTGATCAACTTTAAAGGGACAGACAACCGATTTTTATCGAGTATATATTCTCTATCCCAAATGAAAGGGCATCGCTTAAAGCACCTTGAACGAGAAACGGTTTTGCCTTATAACGCCCTAGAAACTTTTAAATCGAAATTTTTAGATCTGCGAGCCGTATGTGCCCCTCCCAAAAATAATTCTGGCAACCATGACATAGAGTAGCTCGGCAACATACTTTTGTCTGTATGCGAAATGAAAAACGATATTTAAAAACTTGTCCCCAGCAAAAAAAGTTTGAATCGCAGGCTTTCTTGTTCCTTTATGTGTTTTTTCAATGCAACGGTCTATTGTGCACGAATGCGCCATCTGTTGGGATAGACGATAGGTAGAATCTGGCTTCCACGTTGCGGAGTGAGAAGGTTCGATTCTCCCCGGGGCACGGACGTTTTTTTAAGCTGCCGTTGGCGTATTTGGAAACTGAAATGAAATATTTTGGCAGAACAAACGCCTCTGACTCAGGGAGAATCGTCAAAGCTCCTTCACTGGGTCTGTTTACTGAACGCTGCCGTTCATTCTGGGCATGGTGGCTCAGTTAGCCACACTGAGAGCAACCCAGCGGCGGCTGGCGACGTGTCTTTAGAATTTTCAAAATGATGTCTAGAAATACATATACAATTTAACCTTGTACAAATACTTGTGTTGAAAGGTTTTCAATACGTAAATAAACATTTCAGCAGTTACAGAAGCTGCTACGTTTGCAGGTCACGTGACAGGGACACATAATGTAGTGCCAAGTTTCGACACTACGAACCACCACCCTTCCGATTTCACGAAGGTTGCTGCCAAATTAAAATTACTTCCGCCGATTTGTTTAGAAATTGCTTGTGGTTACCGGGCTATATAAAACGCTGGCTTTCATATGAGCTAGAGAACATATACACGACAAAAATTGGTTGTCTGTCCCTTTAACACCCTTGGTTTTCCTTAGGGTGTTGAAAGGGTGTGGAAAAGGTGTTCAGCTATTCATTAAATAAGGCCATGCTTGGATGCATAATAGCACTGTAAAGAAGAAGACATCCACTCATATACTCCTCTACTTGCAAGAAATTTTCAAACGAAAAAAAAATTATTGTATTCATCCCACCTCCTACTCCGCCACCTGCAAGTACTGTCCCCAACCCTGCACACTCTATCATATGATTTGGGCGTGCTCCCACACACCAACCCTCCCCCCTACTCCCTCACCCAACCATGAGCAGTGGGAAGGCATGCTAGCCAGCCCGGACCCCGGCGATCAGCTCGGCTGTTGAAAGGGCCCGCCTGGCAGCGACCGCCCAGGGACTTCTGGACTGAGAAGACCTCCCATTGCCACTACTACAAAAACTAATATTGAAATAAAGTTTATTCCTCCTCCTCCTTCTCCTCCTCGTATGCAATGATCGCTCGTTTCCATATGCGGTGCACCTCATGCCCCAAGTTTTGATTTGGCACGTGAAACACCAATTTGAACCTTCAAAATTAAAAAGAGTATAGTCGTGTGGCGAAAAGGGTGTTTACCGACTGCACCACGCTTGGCTTTTTGTGGTTGTTTAAACGGTGTGAAATAGGTGTTCAGCTGCAAAAAAAGAACAGCGGAGCTTGGGTCGACCTAGTTTCTTCCGGTTTTGCTAAGTTTTGTGTTTGCTAAGCTTTGCATGTCCTTGCTAAGCTGGAATGACCACTGAGGGGTGAGGCCAAGTTTAACCGGATTTTACAAGGCTGTTCCAGTGTGTCCTCCGCGCCCCCCCCCCCCCACACACACACACGCAGGAGATCCAAGGGGGAAACAAGCTAGGCGGCCCCCAGCCGTGCTGTTTCACCAGCCTTGCACGACTATTGCAAGCTGCGGCAATTTTTTTTGCCTTTTAGATTTCAAAGAAGACTAGTACCTTTGAAATGGTACAGTAAGAGGTGCGCATACGCCTCCGCCCCTTGTGCTCACACTCTAACAAGCTCGAAAGCCGACTTCACTGTCCCATACTTAATACGCCAGTTTCTCGTCCGAATTCACTGTTAGAATACCTATCTGCGGTGGTGCACTGTTCACAGGTGCCGCAGTTCTTTTTCCTGTGTATTTTTTTTGCTAACGCCACCGAAACTAGCTCAAGCTTAAACAGCTTCGCTGGTAATAAATTATGCCAATTCATATGGCTTTAAACATCGTGAGGTACAAAACACCCCCCCGATTGAAGAAAAATGTTCAGTCCACAACTGTAAACAGGAACAAAATGCCGCCAAAGTCGGAGGTCTCTTTACCTTTTTTCTTAGTTGGCGGTCTTTTCTTACACCCTTTTTCTTACTTCCTTTTTCTTTACGCCCCTCTTCTTAGTTTCGAACACTCTAGTTTGTAGCTTTACGCCCTTCTGAGAAAAAGGGTGTTGAAATAATGAACACACTTTTTGAAGGGTGTTGAGGTGGCGGGGAAGATTTGTGTAGTAATTATAAAATTCTGTAAGTTATGGAACACGAAAACTACCTCGTGATTAAAAAGTTTTTGCAAATCCGCGTGTTGGTTTGTATATTCTCATAGTGAAACCCATACTTCCAAAAATTAGAGCTAAAATATTTGTTTTTTGCGACAAGCCCACCGATTTGATCGGGAGGCTTTCATCTGCTGGATATAAAAGTAAGAACAGCGCATGTATTACTAAGTAACTATGCCCTCCCTATACCACTTGCATCCCGTTGGTTTTCTTGCCAATTCATTTGGGTTCCAAATGTAGTTAACTTGTGGGTGTTGAGTGTTTGGACTGAATGCTGCCCGCTCCGCCGATTCACATTGCCACTGTGCATGGCATCACCTTAAAAAAATGGTGCGAGGATGCTCAACACCCTTTTGTTAGGGTGTCAAGCATCCTTAACACCCTTCTTTAAGTGTGTTGAGCTCAACACCCTTTCTTCATCCTTACACCCTTTTTTTGCCAAAACACTTTTAAGGGTGTTAGCCATGGGACAAGATTTTTACACCCTTTTCGGCCAAAAAGGGTGTAAAAAAGTTAAGTGTGTACTACTACCCTTTTCTGATAATACGTGTTGTAAACACGCGTTCGTGTTCGCGTCTTCGTTACCGTTATAATATATATTTATTACAAAACTAATTCCTATCACCAAGCAAATAACTATGAGCGCACCTAACCATTTTTATGGTTCCTTGATGCGCAAGCATGAATGTCCAATTGTGTCGAACCCTCTTTGTCTTCAACCGAACGCCGCAGGGCGACCTACGGTGTGGCACCGCTGGGCAAAAACAGCAGCAGCGGCCAGACTGGGAGGGCGGCATGAAACGCTATAAAATCCAACTGATGTTGCCAGAAAGGGCTTCCCAGTTTTTCGGAGGTTCGGCTCACGCTCACACACTCCCGCAGTCGTTTTCGTCGCACTTTCAAAGCGAAAGTTTTTCCTCACTGATGACGACCCTACACGGAAACGCAGTGCAGGAAGATAACTTACGTAATTGGTTTCCAGCAGGACATCTCAAGCGCCTCAAGAAAAAAAAAACGCTTCCCGTGGTCATAACCAAGCCTGTTCCCCTCGCATTAGGAAGGCGAGGTCTATCCAATTGCAATTTCCATGCAGGTTGATTGGGATAAAGCCTGGGGTTTTAACCATTGTTCTCTCACGAAAGTGACTGATTTATTCATGACACACGCGGATTCAAAAGCGTCGCATCCAATGAGACAGTTCCTTTATTTGCGTTTTATTTCGCGAGAACGCACTATGAAATGGGTAGCAGCAAGTAGGCAATTAGGAGCCGCTACAGACGCCCACGGCTGCCTTTCCTATAAATGGCCCATTTATTGACGTGAACATAAGAGACGAAAACGCAAGCTACGGGAGGGGCGAACACAAGAACTGTAACTCACGAAACCATAGCAAAGTGGTGTCACATTCGAGCCACAGCCGATCTCTTGAATCTGGTATGTGCCTTCTCGCGTATCATGTAACAGCCGTCCCATTACGATCCGTCGAGACATTGCTGGTTAGATCTGTTCATGGATGATGATTTTGCATCCAGTGTCCTCCTCCCAATGGCATGTCCAAACTGTACCATTTCCTCGTGTTGCTCTTTACAGAACTCCCGCAGAGCTAGCTGGTCTGATCAGGTGCCTGCGGTAAAGCATTTAATTGCTTTCAATCTACGAATGACTTCAAACAAACAAACAAATTTTGCTGGGCTAACCAATGAGCATCGCGGGAAAAAAGTATACATTCCTTCATATGGAACTAGGTGCACCTTCCACAGCGGGTATGCGCTCGTTTGAGGGTTTGAGGTGCCTTAGTGGGTTCGGCGCTACACACTATCCATAGTATGGCAGGAGTCACCGATCCCGAAGTAACTCCTACCATACTCGTACCGCCTACTGGCCGCAAACCTCCTAAACAAGCCCGTCAGTGTAGTCTCCTCCCCGGCACACACCTTCCTCGCCGTCAACGAATTCGGGCACGCGACGTGATGAGCACCCACCATCCAGGCCCCGGAAGTAGAACCTGTCCCCACCCTATTGTGCTTTACCGTGACGTCGCTCAAGATTACCGGCTAGAGCATATAATCTATCCACCACCAAACCCGCAATTAAGCAAAAAAGCAAGGCTCAACACTACGCTAACTTCATACAACCGCGTTCCCTCACCCCGTCCGGCCCTGCTCCAGAGAAGCAAATCGTGGCGGTCCGGCGTGCCCGCGACCGGACCAGTGGGCTAGACCTGCCTGTCGGGACGTGTGACTAGCCGGGTGAGCGACGAGCTCGCGTCATCGCCGGACCCCCAATAAAGTTCTTTCACTCACTCACTCATGTTCCCCAACCAGAATCCACCTCAATGCAAGTCTTGCGAAAATTCAGGGTCGCGGTGCCATGCAGGGTGGGAATGTAGCCGAAACCCGGACTTGCCACTCCCTTTCCCAAATGCCCACCTCGAGCAGTGGAAAACTGCACTGTGCAGCGCCGACCACGTCATGCTGATGGAGAGGGCAGAAGGTGCAAAAAACTTAAAGCCGTTCCACTCAATGCTAAAGCTGTCGGAAGTGCAGAGCAGTGATCCGCCGTAATGGGGGCAGGCGCCGTAATCCGCTCACGGCTACCACCCATCACCCTCTCCGCTGCCCTGTCTCACTCCTCTCGTGATGAACATGCAATTCAAATTTCCCGCCTTCGCAGTGCTCGTCCTCCCTCTGCCTGAAACTGCGCCAGCAGTAGTTCTATTCTTTTTGTGCCTGCTTTAATTTTGTATGCTGGAGCTGTTTTGCGTCACTTTCGAACGCGCAAGTTTTTGCTTGCGCGGCTGGATCCATTCTGCGGCATTTAGAACGCTCCATTTTTTTGGATGCGACGCTCAGAGCATCTCTTGTCGGCGGCCCTGTCCTTCCTGCGTGCGTCCGTTGTTGTCCCGCGTGCGTCCGTTCCTCTCCTCTCCGATAGCGAACACTCTCTCGCGAGGGACATTGGATAGGATTCGATTGGCTTGGCTTGACTTGACTTGGATTGGATTGGATTGGATTGGATTGGATTGGATTGGATTAAAGGGGATTGTGTTGGATTGTGTTGGATTGTGTTGCGTCATAGCCGCAGCACTCTCTCTCTCCGCGGTCTCCTCTCCTTCGGGCGCGCTGCGCATAGAACCGGTGTGCCGGTCTCCGGCGGCCTTTCGGTCGACGGTTGCTCTGCGCTTGCGCTTGAACGCCCCTCAGCGTCGCAATACACCAGGGTTTCCGCGAGGGGAGGTGGGCGTAATTTTTTTCGTGGCCGCTTTTCCCGCTTACTATCGTAAAAACCAACCTAACGAGCGTTCCTAACTAAATGAAGGCGGGGGCTGCCGGTGATATACACAGATTTTGCCTGAAATGTACCAGCAGTTTAATGTAAGCGGTTTACGAGGTTCGAACGGTTATGAATATTTAAACTGCGTGGTTTTTGTAGCCTCAACGTGACTTCCTGACGACGGCACCCCAGACTCTACTTTGATCCCTTATCTCGCTGCGCCACCTGATTCTGGCAGTTGCTTGACATCGAATCGACAGTTAGCGAGCTAAGACGACAAGACGAGCCCATAATGTGCTCTGCACTTAAATAGACGCTTGGTCTTGTGGACTAAGGAGCCACCCCCATGGGCATAGAAAGAAGGCCAATGAAAGTTCTGCTCTCTCTCTCTCTCTCTCTCAGAGAATAAGACATGTGTTGTGTGTTCGACCCTCATAGCTTTTGCTCTAAAAGTACCCGACTAATGCATTCATTATCTAATTCATTCGGTTGATGCCAAACTATCACTAACCAAGCTTTTAAAAAGCTTCCCAAAACACTGCTGCGCTTATGTGCTAGATTTATATCACTTCGCTAGATTAACAGCAAGAACTGCCAAAAGCAATCTAGCAGAAGCGGTAGGTCGCAGGTATGTTCCATGTCCAGCCGCCAATATCGCCATCTTCAATTCCGCAAACCCCTTTTCAAGTACCTGCGATATTATCCGAGGCTCTCTATGGCGATCACTGCCCTGCAACGTCCCATGCCCCCATGCTCTGCCTACTGCGTGGTGCAGCAGAACCATCCTGGCCAATAAAAGTTGCAACAAAAATATTCAGGGGAGCTTGCACTGACGCGAAACGGCTTCAATGGCGAAGCTGTTGTAGGTGTGCATTACCGGACGCATAGATAAGTTTCAGTATCACTGTTTATTTGCGTGTGTTTGGGTGCTAGTAATCGTCGTCATATGCGTTGGAAAGGTCGTCGTCCTCGCGGTGAGTGGTGGATGCAAAGTCATCCTCAACATTGCATACTTCCACCAGCTCAACTGGCGCAGCTTGCACCAGGTTGCGCAAGGCTTGAGCCATAGCGGGGCTGCAGCATTTCTTCATGCGTGAGCACTGGAGGACACATCACCACGCAGTTGTACAAGTTTCAAATTCTTTATTTACATATTCTCTCGTTGCTTTGCCTTGCGCTAGCAGTAGTCATCGTCATATGCATCGACATTGTCGTGTTCCTTATGCTTAACATTACATGCGTGGCAGCGCTTGATGATAGCGCAGGAGTTTTTTAGGTACAAAGCACCTTTGACTTCGCAATGTCCGTCCGTTGGCGTCCGTGCACACAGCATTATAGAAGAATGGCTCAAAGGGAGTCGCGGAAAAAAAAGGAAACCAGCACCGGCAGGATTCTAACCACCGACTCCCGCAAGAACATGCAATGAATCAATTACGCTACCAGTAAACTACGCCGCCAGACGGAAATTTGAATAGAAAATATGCACTGCAGTGTACAGCGACCTCACAATGCCCGTTGGCGTCCGTGCACACAGCATTAAAATCGAAAAATATGTGAGTCAAGCTACCTAAAAGGGTACAAAACGCAAAAAAAAAATCACACATTTCCATGCCGTGAGCGATGCCGAGGGTGCGAAGGACTGGGACGCGAATTGTCTTTCGTGTGGCGCTTGTCATTTACAGAGCATTTACTGAACCACATAATCATTTAAAATTCAGAGTGCATCATCACCCACGAACGATGACGATCATCAGACAGGCAATACACAACTTGCGTCCCAGTGCTTCGCACCCTCGGCATCGTTCACGGCGTGGAGATGTGTTTTGCGAAAGGCACTGGGCTAGCCGGAGATTCGGTGGTCGCCGCGTGGCATGCGTTCACGAGCGCTCGTCCTTCTGTTGCTGCTCGAGGTTTTTGCCAGTTTTTTCTTTCTCAAGCCAGCTTTTTTTTCCTTGCTGAAGCAGGTTACGCGCGGCTGTCACCTAAAGTACGCGCTCCCGAGCGCTCCACGATTCTTGGTATTATTTCCTGCAACACCGAACTTACGAGCTATACGACAGCCCCGCTTTTAAAACCGGCCGTGTTCCTGCTTGCCCTCGGATATTACTTGGACGTGTTGTGACGTCAGACACTGCACGCAGCACGAGTTACAATCAGTACAATACCATCTGGGGATATCAAATAGGTTCATTTGAACTCACAGTTAATTTGAACCTACGGCCGCGCCCGCGCAACTGTGTATTCCAATCGGGGGACCATTCCCAATAATCAAAACGCATTGCCATTCACAACCGACGATTCGCACTCGCAGCCACTCCTCGGAGATTTGAAGTCGTCCTGTATTGAGTGCAATACATTGAAACCAAGCTAAATTTGCTGGAGTCGCAAAATGGGAACTAGTAATTCGTAGATGTGCCTTTTCTTAGACCAGATAGAGAGATTATAAACTATTTTCTATGCAGCCCTAGCCGCGGCCGTGCTGCCACAGTCTTTTTATTAGGAGACGGCTGGAAGTTTCTTAATTAGGGGACGGCCAATAATAGTTCTTGCGTCGACGTGACGTCCACGCCAGGACCCGGGGTTCAACCAGTCCTCCCAGGAAGCGATGCGGAAACGCAGGTGTGGCGGTAGTTGTGGGGACGGCACTCTCAGTAAATGTGTCGTACTGAAGGGTAGGAAGCTCAGTTCGGTATAGGGACCGGTCACTGCTCAGAGGGCGCGACGAATAAAGTACACCCAGTGCCGCCCCGCGGAAGCTTGAGCTAACTTTGGGTCGGTGAGCGCCAGACGGCGGGCGCTCACCGACCCAATATATTCGGCACATCTCGGTTGTTTGTTTTTGTGACTCCGCGATTGTTTTTGAACGGTGTCTCGTGCTTGAAAACTGTTCTGGCAAATAGTTTTCTCATGTCTGAACAGCTTCTGTGCGATTTCCGGACAATTACGGGGCTGAACTACTACTGTCAGCGTCGTGTGCGCGAGAAGTTAGGTTACGTTCCCGCGCGCGTGTGCGTCGTGAAAGAAATTGATGGGACAGACATCGTTGCGAAGTCCCATTCTCAGCAAGGGAAGCTTATTTACAGCGCGAATTCAGGTCAGTATTACTTTTTTCTTGCTTTACAGCCTAAAAAAGTGACCCCAGCGTATACAACGGCGCTCCACGACAGAAGCGTGTTTGCTTTGTTTCCTCTGTTCGCGCACATTGCAGTTACTATCTAGTTGCCCTTGTTCAGCTCGGTTGGTGTTGTCACTAATTAAAAACGGATTCCAAACGTTATTCGCTGATGACAAAGTAAACGCAGTTCACGCAGTTCGAAATCTGCTGCGGAGCTGCGGTTGTCTTTACGAAGATTCCTCTTAGTTTCGGCTTCTATCTGGTGAGTAATGTTAGAGTCGTCTTAGCGGCTCATATTTCCTCCTCCTCCGCATCATCTGCTTAAACAATAGTAACCGCAATATTCAGAGTACGCAAACGCATTAAAAAAGTCAGCCCGAGTGAATGCAACCTTGCCTTTGATAGCTTGCCACGCTCTCGCTTCTAGTGCGCGGCCGAACTTCTTACACTTCAGGGAACAAAGTAGGGCAGTAAGCGGGATGCGTATTGACCGTATTGACATTGCTTTGGCATCACCCGCGAAGTGCTGTGAACATATTCTTGTGCAGCCTTTTGACATCTATTCGGTGCCGTGAATGTCGCTAAAAAAGGCTACTGCTGATGAAACAATAGCGGCGGAAGCCGTAATGCCTTGTGTCATGCAAATACTACGACGGCATCTGATTCATCGCAGCGCGCGATGTGTATGGAACCCTGAAAGCAAACGTTTTAGTTTTACGTCCCCTTCGTGTCTGCGCTGCGCAGACAGACAGGCATAAACAGTCCTCGTACTGGTGATTTTACTCCTTCCACTGACAAAAAATGTCATGGCTTTCTTACTGCTGAAATCCGTTTCTTGCAACCGCTTATTCCCCAGGGCTTCCTACAGGGTTGCTACACACTACTAAAGGCCCGTCAACACTTTCCACTTAATATTCTCCGCTGCCTGTACTTCTCGTTACTACACTGTCATTTATGCTACTGTAGTGAATCGTGGGGGTGTTACCTACGCGACCTATTTAACTCCGCTGCAGCGATTACAAAGCGAGCGTTAAGAATATTAACATATTCTCCATTCGATCACCCGAGCAACAGATTATTCAATGAACTTAGAGTGCTTTCTTTCATATCTCTCCGTGATTACAAAATTGCCCTTGTAGTCAACACCATAATAAATTGTAACTATCCCCTGCCCTTAACTTTGTTTTCTTTACCCGTTCGTAACACTAGACAAGCTACAAATGGTAATTTCAACCTCCCGATTTGTAAAAATGTCTATGGTGAAAGGTTAATTGAGTTCTTTGGTGCGAAAATCTGGAATGTCCTAACAATCGAAACTAAACTTGCAAGAAATTTTAAGTTTACCTGTAAAATGGTCTTCTTGTGTAATCAACCTGTATAGTTTTATCTGATTACGTATGCCTTGTTTTTCTGGTCTAAAATGTTTTTCTTGTCTAAAGAACCTGTGAAGTGTTTCTCTGATTACGTATGCCCTGTATTTTTCTTTCTGCGTGTGCCTTGTTTTGCTATTCAATAATGCATTTATGCTTTGGACCGGACACTAGCCTTCGGCTATCGGTCCAAATATTTTTGTATTGTTTAAGAGATGTGTTTAATAAAGTTGACTTATGAAGAAACCTGTGCAGAGGGATGGCAGGCTGCCTTTCGCTATTGTGGCAGTCCTTCACGCAGCAGCAGCGGCGGTGCCACTTATTTTTTCCTGCTGCATTTTGATCCTTTCGGACCCTGAATCTTGCAATTATAACTATGATTCTCAAAAAACTTGTCACACAACGTCGAACCGCACGCAGCGCGCGTGTTTTTGCGTGCGCTAAACGGCCGGTCGCGACATCCACCCACCCAGAGTTGCTAAGCGGTGGCGAGAGATGGCGCTGCAGTCGCGCGCAAACTTCACCGTCCGGTGCCTATAGGCGGTATTCAGTGAAAAGTTTAGCGGGCGATTTCTCCGCCAGGCCACACTAAAAACCGCCATGTCGGTGGCCACCGTGCCGGCGCATGCGCTCTGCGCCCCCATCTCGAAGAAGAAAAAAAACACCAGCGTACATCGTCTGCTGCGTTTCAGCCCGATTATCGGTAGTGGCGTCAACAGATATAATATTAATCACACTCATATTAAGTGGTGGTGCTCTACCTTACCCTTGAGCACTTCGAATCCACGGAGGATGAAACCGCGGCTGCGAACGGCGCGTATAAGCAGCGTAAGTCCGACGCTGCAGTTGGCTGCCGCCGCGGATGTCGACGCAAGTGCACCCGCACCGCTTCCGTGACTTTGTCTGGTATGTGCCCTCTAATACGTGGCTGAGTACAAAAACCGAATAATTTCTTCGGAGAAATAGTTCACGCGTACACCGATTTAGCGCTGGCTTTCTCGTGCGCGCTAAATGTTTCACACTCAGCAAAACAACTCACGTCTGACGTTAGAGCGCGGCGGCTGCCGATCAGCTGATCTGCGGCTGCTACTTCATACGCTTCTGGCGATAGGTAGATCGTACTCTGCTGCAGTCAACAGCACTTGGCGTCGAGGTATTACTTTGCGTTCAGTGGGCAACAGTTTGGAAATGATGCAGTTCCTGCTGTCAAACAGACCACTGCGCTCACGTTCAAACCTTTGTGCCACGACCGACTCGAACTCGCTCGTAGGTGTGCGCGGAGCCTGGGGTTGAATTGCAGATAAGGTTGTCACACTCATGAGCGGAATAATGACTTTTCGCGTAAACAACGATATCGCAGTACAACTGACTATCGAATCCCTCGCACATGCCTTGCACGGAAACACAAGGTCACGTCGCGGCCCGCGGCCTGTCTGGCGGCCATGAAGGCATGGAGGAGAATAGGGGTGCCCGATCTGTGCGCCGTGCGCACAACGTACCCTTGGCAACAGACGCTTGGCCACAGATATGGCAGCGCACTCGCATGGTTGCCTGCATGCATTCCACGCCATTGAATACCGGCTATAGGGCAAGTGGGACGCGTGCGGATGCTACGCATGTAGTGGATACGGGATGGAGTAAGAGGAAAGGAGGTTGCTGCCTTCTGGACCACCGACACGGTTTCGCTGGGTATGGTGGGGGAAACTGCCTACTTCCGCATAGCACGCATAGATGCTGCCTGGCAGTGCCTTAGCACTAAAATGTTCTCGCCATGCTACTGCACACGAAAACTTAAGAAATGAGAGGCAGGCTAACCACAGGTAGCAAACAGTAAATACTCAGTTGTGTTTCTTACGGGTATACTACTACAGATTCTACAGCTTGCAACGGGCAGCTTTCCGGGTCTTTTTGAGGCATTCATTGTGTTCGCAAGCATGAAATGGGTTCTCGCTTCAGAAACATTTCCGCCGACGCTGCTTTTCGCTTTTCCCATTTTTCGCAAGATATCCTCGCCCCCTCCAAGCGAGTCGCACATACGCAAAAGAGAGGTTAATCTCTGGTATTTTTCGCAAGAAACTAACTAAAAACAACTCCGCAGGCCAGAAGTCACTCACGGAACGCCTTTCTTACTTCTTCAGGGAGTGCGACGATGACGTTTTGTCGCGTACATAGGAAAACTCGCACTAAACCTCGACGGGCGCTGACATAAAAAAAGAAATATCAACGCCCAAAACAGATGCAAAATGAGCTAATTTATACGTTCTAAACAACCTTCTTGGTGTTCATTCAGGCATATACGCTTAAAATGGCAATAAATCTTGTGAAAAGCCAGGTTCAGGCTCGGCTGCACCATCTCGTCCTTAGATATTTATTCTACGAATAGGACGCTTCCGCTTCTGATTCAGCTAACTTCTCTTGGCAGCTCGTTAACATTGAAATTATTCTCAGTCTTCAACGTTCTGAAGCACTGGCGTGGTGTGATGACTGTAATCGTCCAGGAGTCCTTCCGCATTGAGCTCCACATCGGCTTCCTTTGTCAAAAAATCTCCCAGATCGTTGGCCTCGCTGGCATTTCCAGTGGCGTTGAAGGGGTGTACACTCGTTGTGTGATGACCACGGATCCTGATGAGATACAAGACGATGACAGCGACGAAAGCTGCCGCGATGAGCATAAAAAGAACAACCTCCTTGTACAGCGCGCACTTTTCCTCCCTGGCCTCGTCAATGGAAGCCTGCTCGCACTCGCGGACCAGCTCGTCGTACCGTCGCTGTAGTCTCATCCTGGTGTCGCTCCTTTCCATCCGCTGCTCATTGTTGAGGCCCATCGCCTTGGGGAGGGTGGGAAGAGCAGCGCTGATTTGGAGCCACGCCGATCCGGAGAATGCTCCCTTTCGGCACGTGCGCTGGCGTTGGCAATGGCGATTGAATTGCCTGGCCACGCATAACACACGATGACAAAGAAAAAAATATCACTTGCACACATGATATTTAAATGTCGTAAAATGAATGTTACCCCATGCCATCGGTGAACTAAAAAGCACAGGAAATCCTTTTGCCGGTTGTAAATATAGGGTCCACGGGCATGGCGCTATGTAACATCAGCCAGAACATAAACACATATCCCTGCTAAATATAAGGTGACAATGGGATGAGCGCGGGCTGGAACAAGCCTGAAACATAGAGAAGAACCATGTTCAAGCCATAGCATATTCCTAGTCCGCGGAATGTGCCCACTTTGCCAATCACTTGGCGCCATCCGCATCAAAGAAACATTAGATGATCCTCGTCGGTGTAGTTCTTGACTCATAATGCAGTGCCTTTTCCGCCGGAGTCATTCCGTTTCGCACACAATGCACAAGTGAAAGCACCAAGCACAATCCACTCCTCCGCTTTACATACAAGCCACGTCCTTCTGACCAAATACTAAAAAAGTCCTGCCCTTCGAACTTTGTAGCTTTGTGGTGTACATAGCTTGCCCGTGCCATCACCACGGCCCTTTCTTGTGCAGTGCTCGTAGTTTCCCTAGCACTGCTCGAGAAAAGAGCACCAGATATGTTTACAGCCTTTCGCCGTCCACGCGTTCCCCAACGTGGCAGCTATCGTGAGTTCAGTGCAGGCTATGTATACTCGGGTGCATCTTAAAAACAGCAACGATGATGATTGCTATTGGTTTCCCCTTTGTAGCGGGGTGATGACATGTCATCTTACCAAAAAGGACTAATATACCCATGTTTTATACTCTTGGTTTATTACTAGCGCTGCTTAGGGCAGGCACAAAAAGCTTATTAGGGGCAAAATACTTTTTTTTCTGTTACAGGTGGTAACTGTCCTAGGCAATATTCCCCTCTCTGCTTTTCGTCCACCAGCATTCTAACCTTCTTTTCGTCCCCTCCACAGCCTTGAAGTTAACTTCCTCCGGCTACCCTTAAATCCTAGGGCTTCTGGAAGCCCAATATTCCCTTAATGTAGATTTGGATGGATACCCTCAGATTCTAACACTATGTGCCGCATAGTTTCTGTTCCTTTTCCGCAGAGCACGCATACCCCATCATTTTGTGAATACTTCCCCACAGAGCTCTTAGTTCGCAAGCAACCTGCTCTATCCTCAAAAAGCAAAGCACTGCCCTTAGAATTATCGTAGAAATTTTCCGTTCTGATGTTTAATTTCTCAGCCCTGTACATCTCTAACGACGTTTTAGCTTCCATTTTTCCTCTCCATTTATTCGTTTCAATCTGCCTTGCCTCTTTTTTGGTTACCTTGGCTGTTTTGGATTCGCCACTGTTCTTTCCGCATTTCATCGTCAGCCTTCTAGTCTTCCTTAACCACTGCGTGTCCACACTTTTCAAGTTTAGGTACCTGAAAACCTTAGCTAACCACATTCGTGGATCCATTGCTCTCAACCTCATCTCAAAACATAATTTACTCTGTGCTTCTCGAACTTGCAACGACGCCCAGCCCATATCTCCCTGTACTGCTTCGTTTGTTCTTTTTCCATGCACGCCTAAGGCCAAATGTCTTACCGTTCTCTGGTTCACTTCGAGGCCTGATAGAACGTCGAATTTAAAGCAGAGTACAGCAGTCGCAAATGTGAGACCCGGAACCATTATTCCTTTCCACATTACTCTCACTACTTCATATTTGTGATACGTCAAAAGAGCTCTATGCTTCATTATAGTTACGTTTCGCTTTCCCTTAACCTTACGTTGCTCCTTGTGAGTTCTTAAGTAGTTATCCCCTTCATTTACTCCCTCTCCGAAATATTTATATTCCTTCACTCTGGGTAATTCGCCTTTGCTGGATGGATAGACACTGCGTCAGTGGTAGCGTCATTGAAAACCATTATTCCTGATTATTCTGCACTAAAATTTAACCCGAGGTCGGTGGCTTCCTGGCCGCTAATATTTATTAGCCGTTGCATCGGTCTGGTTATCAGCTAAACGAACAATGTCGTCTGCGTACAACATTCCCGGTATACGCTGTTGTACCACTTCGCCTTGCAGCATATGGGTTAGGCTAAATCCTACTTGACTTTCTTCCAGTTTCTTTTCTAAACCTTCCATGTAAAACATGAACAGTATTGGGCTCAAAGGGCATCCCTGTTTTAGTCCCCGATAGATGTTGACCTGCTGGGCACATTTCTGTCCTTCCCGTGCAACGTGCACTCTATTGTCTTTATAGAGTGCTATAAGGAACTGTATTAACTGGTCATGTAATCCGTCAAGTTTCAGCATTCTCCACAGCCGTTCTCTGTTTACTTTGTCATCTGCCCCTTTAATGTCTAAGAACGTAATCCATAATGGTCAATTCTGTGCTTTCGCAATTTCACGGACAGATTGTCGTCCAATCGACTGCCTTGTCTAAATCCATTCTGCAGTTCTATAAATATCTCATTTTCTTCCATCCATGCTTGAATTTCTTATTCTATCGCCTGCAATGGAAGTTGCCGCTGTACCACATCACCGCGCGGCGCAAGTAGTGCGTGACTGGGCATATTTTATACAATGCGCGAGCAGTTTCCCTACTTTTTCGGACTTTATATGCTTATAAGCTACTGCAGAGACGACGAACAAACTGTGTGAGAAAAAGCAAACGATAGCACGCATTCATTGCAATCTCCTTTCAAAAGGCGCGCGCCCGTTGACATCCGGGTCCGGCGTTTAGGCGGAGTAATTCCGTACATGAGCTGTTGCCGTTCTTAACTTGTTCTCGAGTATAATACGTCTGGTTGATATTGTAACGACGCTCATTCCAGCCATCACAGCTCTTTGGCCTGCTGTTTTTGCATAAAAAAACGCTCCACATCAATACGTGTACCCATTTTTCGTAGCGCAGTCATCCAACAAACGTTTATTGATACCGGCAGACGACGTTTTTACTCGCTGCGAAGTGGTCCTCTCTTCGTCCCTGGTGTGTGGCTACCCGGTTGTCACAAACTCGAGCGTACGACGTCTAAAAGTACCGTATAAATATTCCATTTTATTGTACAGCGCCTAATTCTTTTTACACTCGGTCTATTCGCCCGAGACAAGGCTGGAAGTTTCTCGAACGAAGAGACGGTAACATGATCACCGCCGGCTCGCCGGCAAGAAAACAACAAAATAAAACCTCCGCCGCTCGGGTTTCGTCGAAGCTTCCAGTACTTTCGAGGGAGGTGCGCGTTGGCCTTGCCAGCTCTAAAGAGCGTCGAAGATTCTAGAAGGGAGAAGAGTGAAGTTATTTCGCTGACGGCGGCGGGCGCGTTTGTGTGTTGTGCTCTCCCCCTCCGCGCCGGCACGGTTATAAAAGGAGGAATCGCGCCTAAGCAAGCCAGCTACGTTTGGACGTCGTGATTGACAACTGCACCTGCCAGTTTGTACATCACACCATAGGCGACCCGCGCCCTGGAGGACTCCAACGTGCTCCCGGGCCTCGAATGACCGTGATCGTCTCGGACGGCCTGGCCTACAGCGAAGCCACGCTTCCCAGGTAGCCGACTCGCCTCCGACAGCGGTGCATCGTCCGGCCCGGTCGGTGAATATGCTGGGACTCTGTCTCTCATAAGCATCGAACTGTTCATTTTCTTTTTAGTTAACTGCTCCGATTCGTAATATCATTTGTTAACGCTCCTGTCTGCATCATTTTGTCGAATTTTGAACTGTTTCTTGTATTTGAATTCCATCTAAGTTGTCTGTCATTATCGATCCGCTATGTCGTGCTTGTGTTTGTAACTTGCCTGTCTGAATATAAGTCTTTTGTGCTGTGTTTTTCGTTTCAAGGCTCTGCTCATTCTTGCCGCTCCTGGTCGGCGAAAGCCGCACATCAGACGGCCACCCCCTTTGTCACCTGTGCCCTGTGGATTCGGTGGGGTTTGTTGGCTCTCTGGAGTCGACTCCCCATATCTTCTGACAGTGCACCCTAATTTAAGGAAACGGGTGACACCCGGCTAGGGCTTCCAGCTGGCCATTGCCGGCTCGTGAGTTCCCTGCCTTTCGAGCGCCCCCAGGCGCTGCTGGACGGCCCATAGTTGTAGCTCGTAGTTGTAAGTCCGTACGTCTTTTCCGAACCGTGGCCGGATTTCTCCTGATGTAGATGCGTTATGGTGCTTGGTACATTCCCATAGGATGTGCGCCAGGTTGACCCTTGCGTTGCGACAGACTTCGACGGTTGGGTACGTCTCGGGGTACGTGTGGTGTAGTGGTGCATGGGTGGGTAGCGATCCTGTCTGTAGTTGGCGTCGCGGCTTCTGCTCGGACCAGACCCGGCTTTTTGGGCTAGAAGGTCCGGCAGGCCAATCAATAAGCCTTGCTTATTTCACCGTAGACGGTCTTGCCGTCCTTTAGGCAGCGAAGCTCTACCTAACGGCTTGGGTGGTGGGGCGGTGGGTTACTGCTGGCGCGGCCGCGTGTTTGCCGCGTCGTTGTGGTTCGTGCTGGTCCGGGATACATTGTCGCATTCGTGTGCGGTTATCCATTTGTGGTGTAGTAGTGCATGGTTGAAAACACAGCTTTATAACACTCTTGTCTATTCTAGGCTTTGCTACGGGATATTAGCGTGGGGAACAATAAATAAAACAAACAACAAACGGCCGATCGTCTTACAAAAGAGAGTTCTCCGTCTACTTGCAAATTTTCACGGGCACTATGCGGACTTGAGAACGAGTCCACTATTTTTCAGTAGAGCATGCTTAAGGCTGACCAAATTTATTTTATGAAGCTTTTACAAGTTGTACACAAGGAAAATCTCCATGGCGAACATAACGACAATAGCAGTATATACCATTTGTAGGTGTGCCAAAATACATACACCGAAATTGCGAACAAACTACAGCAAGCAGTCTTTTCTGTTTCAACGCACCGACATACTCAACAAAGTTGGAGACCACATTGATTTCAAATGCATTGTAAACATATTGAAAACACAGGCGAAAGAATACCTCTTAAATCAGAATATCTGCTTCAATGGCTAGAACTGTGGATGTTGTCTAGGCCTGTTTAAAGCGCAGGTTTTGTAGTTGTGTCTATCTTTAAAACCCAATCATAGTTCTACTCTGATTGTCCATTTGTATTTTGTTTTACTGTACTCTTTTGTACTTGTCTATAACGCTATAAACGCTTGTCTATAACAGCGATTTCAACTTCAACCAGCTACATCCGAAAACTGCCGAAACATACTCGTTCCAAACATGTCGGAGGCAAAAGCGAAGGGCTAAGACTTCAGAATTCCGCAGTAGTTTTATTCAAATCCCGCACCGGCGGGGCAGGATAGGGCTGAGAGTACGAAAGCTGTGTTATAGACAAGCCTTTTACTGGCTGTACTTTACTGTACCTTTCCCATATTGTTCTGTAATGTCTTGTGCTCTACATGTTGCTTGTATTTTTATTACTCTAGAGTTTCCAGCTTGTTTGATTTCGCCTCTTCATTGTACTGTACGAAAGTGGGCTGGGGCCTCTGTAAGGCTTTGTAGCATTTTGTCTCAGCCTGCCACCTCGTACTTCTGAGGAAATAAAATCTTTGAATCTTTGATTTTATTGTTCCATGAGATAGTGGCACGTGGCATAGTATCCGCGCCTCTTACTTGCAGATGCGGCCCATGGCGAAGTTTCAAACAGCCGTTCTGGAGTCGCTGATTACTGTCGTGCTGTTTGCGTCGGTGATGGCCAGGGTGATGGTCCCCTCCCACACGTTTGCTGCTTTGATGCATCGCGTGCTCGCTACCTTGTCAGCTTCCTTTGTTGGTCAGGCGACGGTTAACGCAAAGGTTTCGTGCTGATATGCGTCTACGCATCTTGCTTGCCCGTCGCTTGCGGGGTGGTTCCCGAGGGCCTCCACTATCGCCGAGCGCCGGTCCTTCTTGTAGATTGGGTGCATGTTCTCGGGTAGATGGTCTACCTTGATTTGACGGCATACGTCCGATGGTGTGGCGGTTGGGTTGTCCTCCTTGTCTTGGCTGTTGTACCCTAGGCTGGCCAGGATTCAGCGCCCGTCTGGGTTGTAGACAGTCATGCTAATTGTGCTGCTTGTTGCGGTTCAGTGACTTCCTCAAGAATGTTGCGAATGCCCAGCTGGAGGAAGAGCTCCGTGCTTGTCGTTTTGAACAGGCGGATGGCCTCCGTCTAGGTCTTTAATATGAGTGTGTTGATTTTATTTAACTCGCATGGACGCCATTCGTGGTAGGCGGCGACGTAGGCGGTGTGGCTAACCATGAAAGATTGGATCATCCTAATCAAATTGTCTTTACACATGCCCGGTCTTCTCATTGTGATCTGTTTGATGAGTCGCATGCTGTTGGCCGTCTTGGCTACTATCATCCGTGTCTCTAGAGTACCATGCCCACTACTCTGATTCGTGCCACTTGAGGTACCGTCTGTCCCTATTTTATGACGATTTTGATCTATTCCTGTTCGCGCTGGTGCTTCTTCTGTATGCGTCGCGGTTGGAGTACCAGAAGCTCTGACTTGGAGGAGAAGGTATGCCGTGGAGGAGAAGGTAGTGATAAGTTGGTGCTCTGCTGTGACTGGATCATCGGTCCATGCAAGGGTGGAGAACCATGGTTGGCGTTTTTTTTTTTTTTTTTGCGGCGAGTCCTCTGTAAATTCGTTACTTATTGTAGAGGCCACGTTCCTAGCTAAGTGATAAGTCATTTCAATGGCCATTCATTATTTCTTCGGTTACTGTTTAGTCAGTTTGTACTGATACCTGATCGGCATCAGGTCCCGGTGGCGATCACCATTGTAACGGTAGCGGTGGGTGAGCTGCTCGACTCGCTTCCACAAATCTGATAAATGGTCGTCAATGGCAGGGGTGTCTTCCTAACAAGTGACTTGTTAAGAAGCCGTTTTCGAGGCCTGTAGAACACCAGCGGTGTATGCCGAAAAATCTCGGTCCTTATCAGCATTGAGAGCTTTCCCAGCAGCCTGTACGAGGGGTCGGTTTCGTCATGCTTAGTCGTGTGCTGCGTAATGTAATGAATATAGGATAGTAGTCACTGCCACACATTGTGCTGTACGTAGACCAATTACGGGTGAGGCCTGCAGGAGTCCAAGTAAGGTCAGGAATGGTGTCTCGTTGAGTCGAATAAAGCCCCACCCTTGTGGCACAGGCGATATCCTTAACGAGGTGTAGATTGAAAAGTTCAGCAGTTTCGTCAAGAGCCGACCCTCTCTTGTCTGTATTGGAGTAGCCCCAAGTGTGGCGCTTTGCATTAAAGTCGCCTCCAATTACCATATTTGCGGAGTAAAAGTGAGACGTCAGTTGACGTATCCAATGAAAAATTAGTAGTGGCTTAGCTCTGCTATGCCAGGATATACGTAGCGTCAGCTAAGGTTCAGGAATCCAGTCCAATCCAGTCCAGTCCAGTCTAATCCAGTTCAGTTCAGTCCAGTCCAGTTCAGTTCAATCCTATTCAGTCTAATCTAGTCCAGTCCAGTCCACTCCTGTCCAGTCACGGCTCCTCGCGCATGCTCAGCACGGATCTTCACGGGCCACGCTAAACGGCTATCAAGCGGCTCCGGTGCAGCGTCAGACTTGGCTACTGCGCAATTGAGGCGCACACCTGGGAGCGCGCCGGCGCCGGTGCGTCTGCCGCGGCTATGACGCAACACAATCCACTTTAATCCAATCCAATCCAAATCCAATCCAATCCAATGCCCCTCGCGCTTGAGCAGAACGGCCCTTCACGGCACACGCGAACTGCTCAACCTCGGCCAGTGTAGCTTACGCTACAAAAAACTAAAATTACGGAGAGATCCTGTCGTTGGCCTGTAGATCGGCCGAGGCAACAACTATGAGTTTCCCACCAGGTAGTCGAGCATGAGCGACCACGACTTCATGCTGAATAGATGAGAGGCTCGCATTATGACTTGTCGGCTACCGAGGTCTGCACAGACCAGTACGGCCGCATAGCTGGGTGTGAGGGTGGGTCCGTTTGAGGTACAATGCGGTTTACATGTAGGCATACAATGCAGGGGCTGGTGTAGGTTGTGTAGCCCCGAACTTTAGGAATTGTGCAAGTTTCTCAGAGCGGTACTGCGCGCTTTTTCGCCGCTCTTACGGGCGTCGGCGACGGCAGCGGCATATCACCACTGTCACCTCCGAATATCTCAGGTGCAAGTAAACTCTATTACGTCTCGTTTAGACCTGATATTGGCACAGTGCGAGGTTGGTTTCCTTTTGCAGCGCGAACAACGAATTCGGATTTCTTTTGAATGTATACGTCGTGCAAAAATATCATTTGGGGAGGTGATTACCCAATACCTGACAATAACTTCTGCCTTTTATATAAATAGAGGCCACGCGACCCTGTTAAGTATATTCCAAGTCTGTGGTTCGTTAAATATGTGCCAACTCCCGCCGGGTAGAACAGACCAAGGAGAGTTAATGAAACCACGGAAAAATAAATGGTCTGCCAAGTTCGGAAGCAATGCAATGGCTCATGCGGGAATGAAAAAAACCCAGTGCAGCTTCGCAAAAGTACGTTCGTTTTACCTTAAGTAAATTTGAACTCACTAGACCAACTAGATGCGAAATGCACTGATATTTTCCAATACAGGGAGGGGGAGGAGGGGGCGCTTAGATATCGTTGTGTACAAATGCGGAGCCAAATCAAGGAAAGACCGTTTTAGTAAATCACACACAAGCTGCGCGTTCGCCTTTATTATGCTTTTCGACTTTAACGAACAAGCTGATCACTCGGCAGACACATTTTTTGAAGTATGCAGTAAGGAAGTTCACAAGCGATACAAGGTGTCGTTGGAAGAGTGTGGTATCTTATAAGGCCCTCTGATTTCACTTGTGTGCTAAATTCTACAGGCTCCCTGCAGCTGTGTCATATGATGATGTTTCGACGAAGCGTTTAGTGACGGCCGCGGATATAAGCGAAGTATCTATGTAACCGCTGACTGTTTGGGGAAGCTCGCCTCGCGACAAGACGACCCAGCCATAACTCCTTTGTGCTGACTCTCGCATGTAATCTTCCATTATCCATCGTACTTATTGTGTAGAATGCCCGTGATAATTATGCCACATTGGCTTGTTCGGGGTAGTGATCAAGATCCGAGATATCAAGCGTAACTGGCGGGCTGTCAGGTATCAGTGCTCCGCTAGAATATTGCCGCGAACCATGCATTGGGTTTGTTTATTTGTGTTTTGCTTTTAGCGCCCGGCTGCGCCGGTCTGTGTTATCTCCGTGCCAAGGGAAGCGCGTGTTCCATTCTTTCTTTCTGTGCCGCATGTGTTATCTGTTCTGATAGGGAGAGCATTCCGATCTAACGTGAACATCCCGGAATAATCTTCTTGCATCTACAATGTTCTCGATGCGAATCGACGGTTCCAGAACGACGCGCGCCGAAAGATAAAAAGCCTGCAGAGCAGACGCCGGGGCATTCCGATTCTGAGACGCTCGCGACGCAAGTCACTTATTGACCGCTGCTTCGCCGCTTCTGTATTCTTTTGAGTTGTTAGGGGAGCACAAGTCCGCTCCAATAAACTTGTTTCTCCTTCAAGACAACTGCGTCGTCCTTGGCTTCGTGACATCTGGTGGAGGTGCTGGGTACTCACCCTTTATGCTCTCTACGACATCTGGAAGCCGCCAAGCCAGCCCGACCCGAGAAAGCCGCCGACTGCAAGGATTAAAACCCGAGTTCGGTCTCATGCCAGAAGGGCCCAAGAGAAGTAACGCTGCAACCAACACCATGATACAAGAAACAACGTCGTCAATCGTGCTGCAGCAGCCCCGGGAACCGCCATCGTTCCGGGGAGCCCCCGCTGAAGACCCAGAGGAATGTTTGGAGAAGCTAGAGCGCGTGCGCATCTTCAACAGGTGGGACGATGAAGAAACCTTCCGGCATGTTTTCTTTTACTTGGAGGATGCAGCTCGAACTTGGTTTGAAAACCACGAGAGCGCCTTGACCGACTGGACGCAATTCAAAAGCGAGTTCCTTAAGACCTTCACGACCGTGGTGAGAAAAGAACGAGCTGCGATTTTACTGGAAACTCGAACGCAACACCCGAACGAAGGAGTCGTAATCTTGAGGAAATGAAGCGGCTTTTCCGCCGTGCGGACCCAGGAATGACGGAGGAAAAGAAACTACGGTTTCTGATGCGAGGTGTGAAGCACGAGCTCTTCGTGGGCCTTGTTCGCAACCCCCCCAAGACCGTGTCCGAATTCGCGTCTGAGGCCGCCGCGGTGGAGAAGACCCTCGAAATCCGAACGAGGCAGTACGACCGCCCAATCAATGCGCTGGTTTCGGAGACTATTGTGTCAGCGCTATTAACTCCGACTCACTACGCGACACCATCCGCGCAGTGGTAAGGGAGGAGCTGCGGAAACTTTTCCCGATGACGGCACCACAACCTCAAGTCACTTCACTGACCGACGTGATCCGGGAAGAAGTACAGCAGGCTTTGGGAACTTCTGTGCCGTCCGAAGCACCCCGCGAGCCCAAGGCTATGACCTACTCTGCGGCTGTTCGTCGACCCCGCCCTGCTCCAACACGCCGTCAAGAGGACCTGCCGTACCGCCGCCCACTGTCACCCGCCCGACCCCCGGTAGCCCAAAACCAGAGGCCGAGGAAGACGGACGTATCGCGAACTCCCGAGAATCGTCCTCTGTGCTACCACTGCGGAGAGGCCGACCACATCTACCGTCGCTGCCCATACAAGAGACTCGGACTGCGTGGTTTCTCCGTCGACGCACCTCGCCCTCTCCCTGGCCAACGACCACGTGAGATCGACGAGTATCTATCTGAAACCAGCCGTGGCCCATCCCGTTTCAACCGCTCGCCATCGCCCTACCCGTACCAATCGCCGAACCGCCGTAGCAATGCTGACTTCACCCGTGGAAGGTCCCCCAGCCCACGCGGGGGAAACTAAAAGCAGCAACTTCTGGAGGTAAAGTTGCACGATCGCGGAAAAATGAAAACCCTCCAACGACGCAACGACTCGCGGAAGACAGTGACTCACAACATGCCCTCATCCCGACGACCCGACCCAGACCTGACGAGACTCCCGAACACGAGGACAGCTATACGCCGCGACGCGTACCCGACCGGACCGAGACGTCCGCTGAGAAAACGACGACAACGACGACGCACAGTGCCCGACCGTCAACACGCACAAGCCGAGATGCGACGCCCCGACGCACCCGGAACTCGAGGAAGGCGGCATCCGACGTCAAGGTGTCCATCGACGGCTTTGATGTAGTCGCCCTCGTAGACACGGGAGGCGACTACTCCGTAATGAGCGGACCATTTGCGTCTAAGCTGAAGAAGGTTATGACCAGATAGGACGGTCCGCACATACGCACAGCAGGAGGCCACCTCGTGACGACAAGTGGAGCGTGCACATCGCGCGTCACCATAGACGGCACGACGTACCCTGCGGTGTTCGTCGTTTTGCCAAACTGTTCCCGTGACGTAATTCTCGGAATGGACTTTTTGACGGACAACGGCGCAATAATCGATCTGCAGACGAAGTCGATAACTTTTTCCTCCGACCACTCCATGACGCCGGAATCGAACCCCGAACACCGTGCAGCTGTAAGGATCGCCGATGATCACTTCACCCTGCCACCCCGCGCAAGCTTGATGATCACGTCTACTGTGAAGGTGCTGCTCCCGACGTCGACGCTATCGTGGAGGGTGACCAAACGTTGCTTCCTGACCGCGGTGTGTCTGTCGCGAGAGGCATTGCGCGGTTTAAGCAGCGCAAATCCCACGTTTTGGTCACCAATTTCACCGAGGAGTACCAGCATTTAAACAAGGGCGCTGCAATTGCGTTCGTCGAAGAAACGCAACAAGCAAGTGACGTGATATCAGTCGCCGACTTTGAACGCGCACCCGACGATACGTTCAAGCTTCCGCACCCCTTCGACGTGAATCCGGCGCTACCGCAAGAAGAAAGGAAAAAGTTATTGACTTTGCTGCGTCGCTACAGCGAGTGTTTTTCGTCGAACTCAAAGTTACGTCAAACACCTCTGGCGAAGCGTCGGATAATAACCGAGGATGGAGCCCGACCTACCCGACAGTCACCATACCGGGTCTCTTCCCACGAGCGCGAAGCCATCCGGACTCAAGTCGACGACATGCTCAACGACGACATTATACAGCCATCGAAAAGTCCGTTGGCTGTGCCGGTCGTACTCGTGAAGAAAAAAGACGCCACACTGAGGTTCTGCGTTGACTACCGGCGATTGAACAAGATCACCAAAAAGGACGTGTACCCCCTGCCACGAATCGACGACGCCCTCGACGACCTCTGCCATGCGAGGTACTTCTCATCGATGGACCTGAAAACCGGCTACTGGCAAATTGAAGTGGACGAGAGAGATCGAGAGAAGACTGCATTCATAACCCCGGACGGCCTATACGAGTTCAAGGTAATGCCGTTTAGGCTATGCACGGCTCCAGCAACGTTCCAAAGAGTCATGGACACTGTGCTAGCTGGCCTGAAGTGGCACACCTGCCTCGTATACCTCGACGACGTTGTGGTATTCTCCCGGACTTTCGACGAACACCTCGCAAGGTTGCAGTCTGTACTCGAGGCCATCCGTACGTCGGGGTTAACGCTGAAGCCTGAAAAGTGCCGCTTCGCGTACAAGGAACTGAAATGTTTGGGCCATGTCGTCAACACCGCGGGAATCCTGCCTGACCCGGCGAAAACTTCAGCCATAGCGAACTTCCCAAGGCTGAAAGATAAGAAGGGCGTGCGCAGATTTCTTGGACTGCGCATACTACCGGCGCTTCGTCGCAAACTTCGCACGCATTGCAGAGCCGCTCACGCGCTTGACGAAAGATAGCACCGCTTTCAGCTGGGAAGACGACCAAGAAAAGGCATTCTGCGAGCTGCAAAAACACCTGCAAAGCCCACCCGTGCACGCTCATTTCGACGAAAACGCCGAAACGGAAATACACACGGACGCCAATGATATAGGCTTGGGTGCCGTCCTTGTCCAAAAACAAAGCGGGTGCGAAAACGTAATCGCCTATGCCAGCCGTGGTCTGTCGAAGGAGGAGAAAAACTACTCTGCCTCCGAAAAAGAGTGCCTGGCTATTATATGGGCCATTTAAAAATTTCGCCCATACGTGTATGGCAGACCGTTCAAGGTTGTAACAGACCACCATGCGCTGTGTTAGCTCGCCAATTTGAAGGACCCCTCTGGCCGTCTTGGGCGGTGGAGTTTGCGCCTGCAAGAGTTCGACGTTACAATCGTCTACAAATCCGGCAGAAACACTCCGACGCCGACTGCCTGTCCCGCGCCCCTGTCGACCCACCACCACAAGACTCCGATGAAGACAGTGCGTTCTTCGGGGTTGTTACGGAGAGCGACCTAGCCGCCCAGCAGCGTGCCGACCCCGACTTGCGAGTAATGATCGACTACCTCGAAGGACGAAACGTCACCGTGCCTAGAACGTTCAAGCGTAAATTGCCAGCATTCAGCCTCAAAAACTCCGTCCTCGTGAAGAAGAATTTCCGCCCCGGAACAAGAACGAATTATCTACTTGTCATGCCCGCAGACCTTCGGGACGAAATTTTGGAAGAGTCCCACGACGACCCGTCTTCCGCACATCTCGGAACAGCTCGCACTATTGCAAAAATTAAGGCGAAGTACTTCTGGCCCCGCCTTACATCCGACGTCACCCACTACGCTCGGAGTTGCCGGGACTGCCAGCGACGAAAAACGCCGCCGACAAGACCCGCCGGACTTCTGCAACCGATCGCCGTCCCTTCGAGACCATTTCAACAGATTGGAATGGACCTTCTAGGCCCGTTCCCGACGTCACGATCGGAGAACAAGTGGATTGTCGTAGCGACAGACTACATGACACGCTACGCGGAGACCGCCGCTCTTCCGCGGGGGACTGCACAAGAAGTGGCAAAGTTCTTTATGAACCAAGTTGTGCTGCGACATGGAGCCCCTGAAGTCCTAATCACGGACCGCGGAACGGCCTTTACCGCCGAGCTGATGCAAGGAATCTTACGCTACAGCAACACGGATCACCGAAGAACGACGGCCTACCACCCCCAAACGAACGGACTAACAGAACGTCTGAACAAGACAATTGCGGATATGCTGTCCATGTACGTCGACGTTGAACATAAGACTTGAGACGAAGTCCTCCCGTATGTCACGTTTGCGTACAATACAGCGACGCAGGAAACTACGCAGATGACACCGTTTGAGCTTGTCTACGGAAGACGACCGACTACGACGCTCGACGCCATGCTTCCACGTGTAGAAGACGACGACCTCAACGCCGACGTCCAAGGATACCTTCAACGTGTGAGGAGGCCCGCCAGCTCGCTCGAGTTCGTATAAGGGACCAGCAGCTGGTGGATGCCGGCCGCTACAACCTCCGACGCCGAGACGCCGAGTACCAACCAGGGGATCGTGTGTGGGTTGGACTCCCATCCGACGACGAGGACTGAGCGAGAAACTTCTGCGACGGTATTTCGGACCCTACCAGATTCTGCGACGTGTTGGCCAACTTACCTACGAAGTGATCCCCGATGGTGACTCCGGCATATCACGACTACGTACGCGGCCCGAAGTCGTCCACGTGGTTCGCTTAAAACCTTTCTACATGCGATGACGAACTTTTATTTTCAGTTTCGGACTGTCGCTTATGTTAGCATCGGGTCGATGCACTCTTAGAGGGTGGGGGGGGGGTAATGCCGCGAACCATGCATTGGGTTTGTTTATTTGTGTTTTGCTTTTAGCGCCCAGCTGCGCCGGTCTGTGTTATCTCCGTGCCAAGGGAAGCGCGTGTTCGACTCTTTATTTCTGTGCCGCATGTGTTATCTGTTCTGATAGGGAGAGCATTCCGATCTAACGTAAACAGCCCAGAATAATCTTCTTGCATCTACAATGTTCTCGATGCGAATCGATGGTTCCAGAACCACGCGCGCCGAAAGATAAAAAGCCTGCAGAGCAGACGCCGGGGCATTCCGATTCTGCGACGCTCGCCGACGCAAGTCACTTTATTGACCGCTGCTTCGCCGCTTCTGTATTCTTTTGAGTTGTTAGGGGAGCACAAGTTCGCTCCAATAAACTTGTTTCTCCTTCAAGACAACTGCGTCGTCATTGGCTTCGTGACAATATGAAAGCACACGAAACCGATTTACATCGCAGTGTGTGGCCATAGCATGAGCATCTGAACGAACTCTGCTTACGGAGGTACTGTTAGTAAATCTCAGGGCAGTGGAATTACAATCACCACCATGCATATATCCCAGTTTCGTGACGCTGGCTTTTGACACATACCTGGCGCTTATGCGGACCGTATATACCACAGTAAGATCGCGTCATAAGCATTTACACTCTCATAAATACACCACATTTGCGAACAGTGACTGCTCCACATAAATATGTATTTCCAACGAATACAAACGGAAAATATCAGTCGCGAACGTGCCTCAAAAGCAACGGTGACAGTGGTGAGCGAGCCGGCGACTCCCGCGACTGCTTTCGAAACGGGCCGCTAGGGGGATTTCAGTGGCGCCCCTACAGTCAGCGCTCGAGGCGTATAGTGACGTTAAACAGCCCCTTGGACACAGCGTTATTGAAAATGGCACTGGCTTAGGTAGCGTGGCCGCTATTGTGACGGAGAGCCAATGGAGACAAATGAAAGAAACACCCATATTGTAAAAAGAAAATAACTACTCTATCGCAAACTCGTACTTTATTCCCAACATGGCTTAAACATCCTACGAGAATGAGGCATAGTAGCTAAGGGCTGACAGATTTTTGCGACCTTTTTTTGCAAGAACGCCAAGCGTTGCACGTGAACACGGTCGTGTGGACGTATTAAGCATGACAGACGACAGTCGCGTAAAAAATTCTAATGTTCGCTTCAATCCATTGGTTTAGTTTAGGCACACAAGCACTCGACCTAATGCCTGCTGACAATCTGTGGAAAGAGAACACACTTCTTAATAGCCGTATAGTGAGTGTCTTCATGTATTTTATGTAAGTAATGTATCTTCTGCCAACAAAGTATATGAACAACAGGACTCTTAAGCCTCGTCGACAGTTTTGTTCAGAGCAGGCCCTGGAGGTTTGTTCATAGATACCTGGTCTCCTAAGCGGTGCGCACGGTGTTCGGGAAGAACGGGCTTCCTTTTGTAGCTTGTAGATCTCAGAAGGTCCCCCTCGTCTTCAACGACCTCAGTCGTGGACGTCGATTGATCGGTGTTATCCTCTGAAGAATCTCTGTTATGCGGATCCCTGGGCCCTTCGTTGGCATCAAATTTCCTGGAATGTTTGGCACTGTCTTCATTGCCAGTAGTTTCGGCGATACTTTGGCTCGTTTTGGATTGACTGCGGCGCTTCGGGAGTAGCGCGGTGACTATGAAGAACGAGCCTACAACGAAGAAGACACCGAGGCCGATCAATACGCCGATCTTGCACATTTCGGCTCTGGCCTTGTCTATGGAATTCTGCTCGCCTTCGTGGGCCAGCTGGTCGTACCGTCGACGAAGGCTTATCCGGGAATCCTCCGTCGGCCGCCGGCGGCCTCTGCTGACAGACATCACCGCTAGCTGGGTGGGAAAGCGATGCTTATTCAGGACCACGCCGATTCTCAGATCGCTCGCACCATTCACTGCATTCGCTCGCGAATGGCGATGGGGATTTAGTAGCCAGCCACTCATTAGGCAGCTAAAAAAGGCACTCGAAAAATTTCTCAGCCTGCTTGGTCACATTGGCATTCCCAGTTGGTAATTCTACCATGGCATCTTTTTGTCCTTGCATTGTCTAAATATGGTCACAGTGCTTCTCGATTGCCGATGAATATGACGCTATTACGTAGCCTCAAGTATTGTGGACATGTTCCGCGGCACAGTAAAAAAAAAAGATGACGCTAGGCCCGCTGAGGCTCCGAGGGGCCACGAGGAGTAGAAGAAGATGAGTTTCGTTCTGTGGCAAGCACCGCCCCTTACAAGCCGTGACCAATACCACCTCTGGGCAACACTACACTAAGGTAAGGAAGAAAATAAGAATTAAGACGGCGCTTCTGTTAAGCCGTGGGGCATCATGTCCTATAGTAAAAGTGCTACTTCTACTGCTACTACATATTAAACTTTTTTACATCCTTTTAGCCAAAACGGGTGTAGGAAAAAGGATGTTGGGAGGCCTTTACACCCTTTTTCTTGAATCTCAACAACCTTTTCCTAGCTCTACACCCTTTTTGTGTAAAAAAAAGCGTGTTGATCAAGTTCAACACCCTTGGTTTTTCTTAGGGTGTTAGGGTTTCCCTAGCTTAGGGAAACAAGCTAGGTCGGCCTCCAGCTATGCTGTTTCTCCACCATTGCACCGCTATTGCAAGCTGAGGCAATTTTTTTGCCTTTTAGTATCCAAAAACGGCTAGTACCTTCGAAATGGTATAGTAAGAGGTGCGCATGCGCGTACGCCCCTTGTGCTCACACTCTAACAAGCTTGAAAGCCGACTTCACTGCTATAGACCCTATCTGCGGAGGTGCACTGTTTACAGGTGCCGCAGTTCTTTTTCCTTGTATTTTTTTGCTAACGGAACCGAAACTAGCTAAAGCTTAAAGAGCTTCACTGGTAATAAATTATGCCAATTCATATGGCTTTAAACATCGTGAGGTACAAAACACCTCCCGCTTGAAGAAAATGTTCCGTCCACACCTGTAAACAGGAACAAAATGCCGCCAAATTCGGAGGTCTCTTTATCTTTTTTGCTTAGTTGGCGGTCTTTTCTTACATCCTTTTTCTTCCACCCTTTTTCTTTACTGCCCTTTTCGTAGTTTCGAACACCCTACTTAGTAGCTTGACGCCCTTCTGAGAAAAAGGGTTTTGAAATAATGAACACACTTTTTGAAGGGTGTTGAGGTGACGGGGAAGATTTGTGTTGTAATTAATAAAATTCTGTAACTTATGGAACACGAAAACAACCTCGTGATTAAAACGTTTTTGCAAATCCGCGTGTTGATTTGTATATTCTCATAGTAAAATCCATACTTCCAAAATTAGCGCTAAAATATCTGTTTTTTGCGACAAGCCCACCGATTCGATCGGGGGGATTTCCTCTGCTGGATATAAAAGTAAGAGCAGCGCATGTATTACTAAGTAAGTATGCACTCCCTGTAACTCTTGCATCCCGTTGGTTTTCTTGCTAATTCATTTGTGTTCCAAATGTATATAACTTGTGTGTATTGAGTGTTTGTACTGAATGCTGTGCCCTCCGCCGATTCACATTACCACTGCGCATGCCATCACCTTAAAAAAATGGTGCGAGGATGCTCAACACCCTTTTGTTAGGGTGTCAAGCATCCTTTAACACCCTTCTTTAAGTGTGTTGAGCTCAACACCCTTTTTTCATCCGTACACCCTTTTTTTGCCAAAACACCTTTTAAGGGGGTTAGGCATGGGGCAAGATTTTTACACCCTTTTCGGCCAAAAAGGGTGTAAAAAAGTTAAGTGTGTACTACTACCCTTTTCTGATAATACGTGTTGAGACACGCGTTCGTGTTCGCGTCTTCGTTACCGTTATAATATATATTTATTACAAACTGATTCCTATCACCAAGCAAATAACTATAGAGCACACCTAACCATTTTTATGGTTCCTTGATGCGCAAGCATGAATGTCCAATTGTGTCGAACCCTCTTTGTCTTCAACCAACTGCGGCGGGGCGTCCTACGGCGTGGCACCTCCGGGCGAAAACAGCAGCAGCGGCCAGACTGGGAGAGAAGTGGCATGAAACGCTATAAATCCAACTGATGTTGCCAGAAAGGGCTTCCCAGTTTCCCCGGAGGTTCGGGTCACGCCCCACACGCTCCTGCTGTCGTTTTCGTCGCACTTTCAAAGCGAAGGATTTTCCTCACTGATGACGACCCTACACGGAAACGCAGAGCAGGAAGATAACTTACGTAATGGGTTTCCAGCAGGACATCTCATTCTCAAGCGCCTCAAAAAAAACGCTTCCCGTGGTCATAACCAAGCCTGGGCCCCTCGCATTAGGAAGGCGAGGTCTATCCAATTGCAATTTCATGCAGTTTGATTGGGATAAAGCCTGGGGTTTTAACCATTGTTCTCTCACGAAAGTGACTCATTTATTCATGACACACGCGGATTGAAAAGCGCCGCATGCAATGAGACGGGTACTTTATTTGCGTTTTATTTCGCGAGGACGCATTATGAAATGGGTAGCAGCAAGTAGGTAATTAGGAGCCGCTACAGACGCCCACGGCTGCCTTTCCTATGAATGGCCCATTTATTGACGTGAACATAAGAGACGAAAAGGCAAGCTAAGGGAGGGGCGAACACAAGAACTGTAACACAGAACCATGGCGAAGTGGTGTCACATTCGAGCCACAGCCGATCTCTTTAATCTGGTATGTGCCTTCTCGGGTATCATGTAACCGCCTTTCCCATTACGATCCGTCGAGACATTGCTGGTTACATCTGTTCATGGATGATTATTTTGTATCCAGTGTCCTCCTCCCAATGGCATATCAAAACTGTACCATTTCCTCGTGTTGCTCTCCACAGAACGCCTGCAGAGCTTGCTGGTCTGATCAGGTGCATGCGGTAAAGCATTTAATTGCTTTCCATCTACAAATGACTTCAAGCAAGAAAATTGGGAGAAGGTTTTGCTGGGATAGCCAAGGAGCATCGTGGGAAAGAAGCATACATTCCTTCATATCGAACGTGGTGCACCCTCTACAGCGGGTATGCTCCCGTTTGAGGGTTTGAGCTGCCTTAGTGGGTTCGGCGCTACACACTATCCATAGTATGGCAGGAGTCACCGATCCCGAAGTAACTCCTACCATAATCGTACCGCCTCCTGGCCGCAAACCTCCCAAACGAGCAAATCAGTGTAGTCTGCTCCCCGGCACGCACCTTCCTCGCCGTCAACGAATTCGGTCACGCGACGTCACGAGCACCCACCATCCAGGCCCCGGAAGTAGAACCTGACCACACCCCTATTGTGTCTTACCGTGACGTCGCCCAAAATTACCGGCTAGAGCATATAATCTATACACCACCAAACCCACAATTAAGCAAAAACAAGGCTCAACACTACGCAAACTTCATACAACTGCGTTCCCTCACCCCGTCTGGCCCGGATCCAAACAAGCAAATCGTGGCGGTCCGGCGTGCCCGCGACCGGACCAGTGGGCTAGACCTGCGTGTCGGGACGTGGGACCAGCCGGGTGAGCGACAAGGTCGCGTCATCACCGGACCCCATATAAAGTTCTTTCACCCACTCACTCATGTTCCCCAACCAGCATCCACCTCAATGCAAGTCTTGCGAAAATTCAGGGTCGCGGTGCCATGCAGGGCGGGAAGGTAGCCAAAACCCGCACTTGCCACTCTATTTCCCAAATGCCCACCTCGAGCAGTGGAAAACTGCACTGTCCAGTGCCGACCATGTCATGCTGATGGAGAGGGCAGGAGGTGCAAAAAACTTAAAGCCGTTCCACTCAGTGTTAAAGCTGTTGGAAGTGCAGATCAGTGATCCGCCGTAATGGGGGCAGGCGCCGTAATCCGCTCCAGGCTACCACCCATCACCCTCTCCGCCGCCCTGTTTCACTCCTCTCGTGATGAATATGCAATTCAAATTTCCCGCCTTCGCAGTGCTCGTCCGCCCTCTGCCTGAAACTGCGTCAGCGGGAATTCTGTTATTTTTGTGCCTGCTTTAATTTTGCATGCTGGAGCTATTTTGCGTCATTTCGACCGTGCAAGTTTTTGCTTGCGCGGATGGAGCCTTTCTGCAGCAGTTAGAACGCTCCATTTTTTTTCGTGGCCGCTTTTCCCGCTTACTATCGTAAAAACCAACCTAACGAGCTGTCCTAACCTAAATGAAGCTGGGGGCTGCCAGTGATATACACAGATTTTGCCTGAAATGTACCTGCAGTTTTCTGTAAGCGGTTTACGAGGTTCGAACAATTATGACTATTTAAACGGCATGGTTTTCGACGCCTCACCGTGACTTCCTGACGACGGTACACCAGACTCTACTTTGATTCCTGATCTCGCTGCTCCGCCTGATTCCGGCAGTCGCTTGACATCGACAGTTAGCGAGCTAAGAAGACAAGACGAGCCCATAATGTGCTCTGCACTTAAATAGACGCTTGGTCTTGTGGACTAAGAAGGCATAAAAAGGCCAATGAAAGTTCTGCTCTCTCTCTCTGTCTGTCTGTCTGTCTCTCTGCCTGTCTCTCTCTCTCTCTCTCTGCCTCTCTCTCTCTCTCTTTCTCTCTCTCACAGAATAAGACATGTGTTGTGTGTTCGACCCTCATAGCGCTTTTGCTCTAAAAGTACTTGAGTAATGCATTCATTATCTACTTCATTCGGTTGATGCCTGTCACAAACTCGAGCGTACGACGTCTAAAAGTACCTTATAAATTTTTCATTTTTATTGTACAGCGCCTAATTCTTCTTGCAGTCGTTCGATTCATTCAGTTCGGTTCTATTCGCCCGAGGCAAGGCTGGAGGTTTCTCGAACGAAGAGGCGGTAACCCGATCTCACGCCGGCTGGCCGGCGAGAAAAACAACAAAAATAAAACCTCCGCCGCTCCGGTTTCGTTGAAGCTTCCAGTACTTTCGAGGAGGTGCGCGTGGCCTTGCCAGTTCTAAAGAGCGTCGATCATTCTAGAATGAAGAAGAGGGAAGTTATTCGCTCACGGCGGCGGGCGCATTGTGTGTTGTGCTCTCCCTCTCCGCACCGGCGCGCCTATAAAAAAGAGAAGCCGCGCCTAAGCAAACCAGCTACGTTTGGTCGTCGTGATTGACAACGGCACCTGCCAGTTTGTACATCACACCATCGGCGACCCGCGCCCTGGAGGACTCCAACGTGCTCCCGGGCCTCGAATGACCGTGATCGTCTCGGACGGCCTGGCCTACAGCGAAGCCACACTTCCCAGGTAGCCGACTCGCCTCCGTCAGCGGTGCATCGTCCGGCCCGGTCGGTGAATATGCAGGGACTCTGTCTCTCATAAGCATCGAACTGTTTGTTTTCTTTTTAGTTAACTGCTCCGCTTAGTCATATTCCTTTGTTAACGATCCTGATTGTATAATTTTGCCTGATATTGAACTGTTGCTTGATCTAGAGAATTCGATCTAAATTGTCTGTCACTATCGATTCATTACCTCGTGCTTGTACAGTACTTTGTCTGTATAAATATAAGTCGTTGTGCTTTTCTTTCGTTCAGGGCTCTTGCTCATTCTTGCCGCTCTGGTCGGCGAAAGCCGCACATCAGACGGCCACCCCCTTTGTCACCTGTGCCCTGTGGATTCGGTGGGGTTTGTTGGCTCTCTGGAGTCGACTCCCCATATCTTCCGACAGTGCACCCTAATTTAAGGAAACGGGTGACAATTTCTGGCGTCCGCGACAGGACGTCTGATGTGAGCGGTAGGGAGGAGAAAGAGCCTGGAACTTTTTTGGCATAGGTTGCTACTGCCTTCATAAGTTGGTGCTCTTGTAAACTTTCTCTGTGTAGATATACCTAGCTAGAGGCTAAAGTATTGTGGCTAGATTGCGATACATTTGCAATCATGGATTTAGAGAAAATCGTAGCGTTGGGCTGTCAGCTGGGCCTGTCAGGGGCCGAACTACGAAAGTGGGTAGCGCAGAAAAAAAAAGAGGAAAACGAGAAAGCTGAGAGAGCAAGACAAGCAGCACGAGAAGAGGCTGAGAGAGCAAGACAGGCAGCACAAGAAGAGGCTGAGAGAGCAAGACAGGCAGCACAGGAAGAGGCTGAGAGAGCTGAAAGAGAAAGAGAAAAAGAATTTCAGAGACAATTTCAGTTGGAGCGAGTGAAAGCGGAGCGAGAAGAGAAAGCCCGCCAAGCAGAGGCAGAAAGGGAGCGAGCGAAAGCGGAGCGAGAGGAGAAAGCACGCAAAGCTGAACTCGAGATTCTAAAAAGGCGACTCGAGATACGATGCTTGAAGGCGGAATCCTCATCAGATGAGGAAAATGCGAGCGAAGGGTATAGTGACCTAAGTGCTAACCCTGAAACGATAAAGGAACGCCAGGATATCTCTAGAAGCGAAGAGGTGGATTTATCCGCGATCCACAAAGAGGAAATACCTCCAGATATGTGCGAAAGTGCACCACTTCAGACCTGGAAGGACGATGATCCTACAGGTGATGCGGAGCTTGAGGATGGAGATAACATCCCGGTTGTGGATGTCATCACTACGTCGGGGCCGAACCCTCTAGACGAAGGGGTACCCGATATTGCGGGGGAGAGTGCCCGAGGAAACCGTTGTCTTTCCGAAAGACACGGGTAATTGTACGCTCATTGTGCAGGAAGACCCAGTTCGAGACTGCGAACTCTCTGGGCAGACTAGCGCCGCGTGCGTAACTGACAGCTCGAGGAGCAAAGAGACTGACTCTAAATTCAAGTTTGAAACCCCCGAGCAAAGCGGAGCCGCACTCCGCGGAGGGAACGCGCCGTACATAAGCGTCGGCGACGATCCTGTGACTTCAGCGGTGGGAGAGAAACCACCCGCTGTTTCGAAAGAAGAACCCCGATTCGATACCTCGGATCGAGGCGAAGCCGTGCCCGTCGCAACTCGAGCACCGGCAAAAGCGAAGCCAGCACGCTTCCGGCTCTCAAAATCTGCGGCCGCTGCGACTGTGCCGCTTAGAAGAGAAAGGAGTACCGAAGGGCCTGTAAAAAGCAAGTCAATGAAAACCGGCCTCCCAAAATTGTGCAAGCAGCTGAGCTGCCGAAACAAAGAGTGCAGGTTTGGGCTCAAGAGTAAGAGAAAACATCTCTACTGCCATTTGTCCCGACGGACAGGTGGGAAGAAGCGCCAATCCGTTATTAGCCACTCGGTCGTTCACCAGGTGAAGGCCCAGGCAGTGAAACATTTTCACGAGACCGCTATCACGGCGGTCACGAAAGAGTTTGTCGCTTCGCGCGACATTTGGCAAGGATCTTCTCCGAAGAGAAGAATTCCGCAGGCGCAGTTGCGCAAGCGCCCGATAGACACGGGATAAACATGAAGAATGCAAATTTAGGTATGCACGTGGGATATGAGTGAAATTGTGTAAGACAGAGTTGTATTTTCACATCGAGTACTGTATACTTGAACGTTGTATTCATTGTTTCTCTGTCGTACTGTACGCGAAGGTTGTACCTATTTTGTCACTCTGGCTGTACAGTGTATATTCACGTACAAGTTCCGTTTTTGCGTAAACTTTACTTTCGCTGTTAACAGTACACTTGTTGTGTATTATTGGCGTTACTAGTGGTGGCATTCGTGAACGTTGCAGTTGTCGACTGCTAGAACTGTATTGTTCTTAAACTTATAAGTTGTCCCTAGGATGTGTATTTGTTGAGAAATCTGCGCCAAACCGCTGTTCTGTACGCGAATTCTGTACCTGCCATTATTCTTATGAAGAACATTGGGCTGTACTTGATTTTGTGTTAGTAGGCACTGCCTCTTTTGTTCACTAACTGTGAACGACGCGTACGCACGACTTTGTGAGTTTTGGGAATATTATTGCATAATAATCTGAAACTGGGGGCTTGTGTCACAAACTCGAGCGTACGACGTCTAAAAGTACCTTATAAATTTTTCATTTTTATTGTACAGCGCCTAATTCTTCTTGCAGTCGTTCGATTCATTCAGTTCGGTTCTATTCGCCCGAGACAAGGCTGGAGGTTTCTCGAACGAAGAGGCGGTAACCCGATCTCACGCCGGCTGGCCGGCGAGAAAAACAACAAAAATAAAACCTCCGCCGCTCCGGTTTCGTCGAAGCTTCATGTACTTTCGAGGAGGTGCGCGTGGCCTTGCCAGTTCTAAAGAGCATCGATCATTCTAGAATGAAGAAGAGGGAAGTTATTCGCTCACGGCGGAGGGCGCGTTGTGTGTTGTGCTCTCCCTCTCCGCACCGGCGCGCCTATAAAAAAGAGAAGCCGCGCCTAAGCAAACCAGCTACGTTTGGACGTCGTGATTGACAACGGCACCTGCCAGTTTGTACATCACACCATCGGCGACCCGCGCCCTGGAGGACTCCAACGTGCTCCCGGGCCTCGAATGACCGTGATCGTCTCGGACGGCCTGGCCTACAGCGAAGCCACACTTCCCAGGTAGCCGACTCGCCTCCGACAGCGGTGCATCGTCCGGCCCGGTCGGTGAATATGCAGGGACTCTGTCTCTCATAAGCATCGAACTGTTTGTTTTCTTTTTAGTTAACTGCTCCGCTTAGTAATATTCCTTTGTTAACGATCCTGATTGTATAATTTTGCCTGATATTGAACTGTTGCTTGATCTAGAGAATTCGATCTAAATTGTCTGTCACTATCGATTCATTACCTCGTGCTTGTACAGTACTTTGTCTGTATAAATATAAGTCGTTGTGCTTTTTTTTTTTCGTTCAGGGCTCTTGCTCATTCTTGCCGCTCTGGTCGGCGAAAGCCGCACATCAGACGGCCACCCCCTTTGTCACCTGTGCCCTGTGGATTCGGTGGGGTTTGTTGGCTCTCTGGAGTCGACTCCCCATATCTTCCGACAGTGCACCCTAATTTAAGGAAACGGGTGACAATGCCAAACTATCACGAACCAAGCTTTTAAAAAGCTGCCCAAAACACTGCTGCGCTTATGTGCTAGATTTATGTCGCTTCGCTAGATTAACAGCAATACCTGCCAAAAGCGATCTAGCAGAAGCGGTAGGGCGCAGATGCTCCGTGTCCAGCCGCCAATATCGCCTTCTTCAATTCCGCAAACCCCTTTTCGAAGTACCTGCGATATTATCCCAGGCTCTCTATAGCGATCACTGCACTGCAACGTCCCATGCCCCACATGCTCTGCCTTCTGCGTGGTGCAGAAACGTCCTGGCCAATAAAAGTTGCAACAAAAAAATTCAGGGGAGCTTGCACTGAAGGCGAAAGGCTTTCAATGGCGAAGCTGTTGTAGGTGTGCATTACCGGACGCATAGATAAGTTTCAGTATCACTGTTTATTTGCGTGTGTTTGGGTGCTAGTAATCGTCGTCATATGCGTTGGAAAGGTCGTCGTCCTCGCGGCGAGTGGTGGATGCAAAGTCATCCTCAACATTGTATACTTCAACCAGCTCAACTGGCGCAGCTTGCACCAAGTTGCGCAAGGCCTGAGCCATAGCGGGGCTGCAGCATTTCCTTCATGCGTGAGCACTGGAGGACACATCACCACGCAGTTGTACAAGTTTCAAAATTCTTTATTTACATGTTCTCTCGTTGCTTTCGCTTGCGCTAGCAGTAGTCATCGTCATATGCATCTACATTGCTCGTTCCTTATGCTAAACATTACATGCGTGGCAGCGCTTGACGACAGCGCAGAAGTTTTTTTAGATTCGAAGCACCTTAGGACCTCGCAATGTCCGTCCGTTGGCGTCCGTGCACACAGCATTATAGACGTATGGGTAAGAGGGAGTCGCAGAAAAAAAGGAAACCAGCACCGGCAAGATTCCAGCCACCGACTCCCGCAACTACACGCAATGAATACATTACGCTACCACTAAACTACGCCGCCAGACGGAAATTTGCACAGAAATAATGCACTGCTGTGTACAGTGAAATCGCAATGTCCGTTGGCGTCCGTGCACACAGCATTAAAATTGAAAAATATCTTGGTCAAGCTACCTAAAAGGGTAAAAAACGCAAAAAAGGGCCCATCTCCCCGCGAGGGGGACTCGAGTAAATGCGTCGCATATTGCGTTAACGTTTAGTGTTTGGGAGGTTGGTGCTATCACGTGTACACCACGCAGCTATCACGCCGCTAGCACGCCGCTGACGACGTAGTTTGAATGAGTCAAGGATATAAGGCGCGTTCGTAGCCTTTGATTCTGTGTCGGTTTTGTGGCGCAGTGGGAAGAGCACCATGTACCTCGCATTCCGCCCACAGGTAGTGAATGCGTTGTATCAGCAGCTTGACGTAGTTTGAATGAGTCGAGGATATAAGGCGCGTTCGTAGCCTTTCATTCTGTGTCGGTTTTGTGGCGCAGTAGGTAGAGCACCATGTACCTTGCGTTCCGCCCGCAGGGTCGTGGGACCGAAACCAGGCGCCGGTAACTGTTATTTCTTTTTATAGTGTAGGGGGAGGCTGGCTGCTGCGGACGCCGACGTACGGGTGGCATCGTGAGTTATACAAATGCTCTGCATTTAAAATCACACATTTCCACGCTGTGAGCGATGCCGAGGGTGCGAAGTACTGCGACGCGAATTCTCTGTTGTGTGGCGCTTGTCATTTACAGAGCATTTACTGCACCACATAATCATTTAAAATTCAGAATGGATCAGCACCCACGAACGATGACGCTCATCACACAGGCAATACACAACTTGCCTCCCTGTGCTTCGCACCCTCGGCATCGTTAACGGTGTGGGATGTGTTTGGTTTTGCGAAAGGCATTGGGCAAGCCGGAGATTCGGTGGTCGCCATGTGCACGTGGCATGCGTTCACGAGCGCTCGACCTTCTCTTGCTCCTCGAGGTTTTCGCCAATTTTTTTCTTTCTAAAGCCAGTTTTTTTTTTCTTTGCTAAAGCCGGTTACGCGCGGCGGTCGCCTCGGGGTACGCGCTCCCGAGCTCTCCACAGATTCTTGGTATTATTTCCTGCAATACCGAACGTACGAACTATACGACAGTCCCGCTTTTAAAACCGGCCGTGCACCGACTTGCCCTCGGATTTTACTTGGAGGTGTTGTGACGTCAAACGCTGCCCGTAGCATGACTAACACTCAGTACAATTACATCTGGTGGATACCAAAAAGGTTCATTTGCACTCACAGTTAATTTGAAACGACGGTCGCGCCAGCGCAACTGTGTATACCAATCGGGGAACCATTCCCAATAATCAAAACGCATTGCCATTCACAACAGAAACGTTTCCGTCGACGCTTCTTTTCGCTCTTCCCATTTTTCGCAAGATATCCTCGACCCCCTCAAAGCGAGTCGCATATACGCTAGGGACAGGCTCATATCTGGTATTTTTCACAAGACCCTCAGTGACTACAAACAAGTAAACACGAGTCTCGGTATGCAGTAGTCACTCACTGAAGGCCTTTCTGACTTCTTCAAATGGGGCGACGGTGACGATTTATTGCGTACATACGAAAAATCGCACCAAACGTAGACGGGAGCTGACATGAAAAAAGAAAAAAAGTTGGCGGCCCATCTGCTCCTTTCGTTGCAAATGTCGACAAAAAACAATAGTCCTAGTAGACATTTCCAAGTAAATGTCTTCCTTCGCTTTCCCGCTCACATCTCATGTTGTTCCTCTTGCGTCGCGCTACTCCCATGGCAGGTAAACACGGTAAAGGTTTGCTCAAGTCGGTTTAAATTTACCACGTTTCACTGCTCCAGGCCGGGTGGCTCAATGCCAGCGCTACCATACGGCGGAGACGCGCGTAAATCGAGGCGGCCCTACATAGAAGCCTGCATAGAATAAAAACGAGAAACCTGTGTAGTTGATCCTTTCGTAGCCGTTGCCACTTGATTTCTTAAAATGCCGCCATAAGCCATAGTAGCGAGGGCGACAGCAGGAGACAGAGTTGATTGTTTTTTCTATAATGGATGTAGTATTTCATTTCGCAAAAACCAAGCACCTGTGAATTTTTTTATAAAGGAAACTGTAAATATTTCTCGTGTATTAATTTTGTTTTATATTTGCCTGATGTCTTGTTCTTGTTCAACAATGTTGACAAGTATTAACATGTAAACCGGACATTGACTTTTCGTTTTGGCTGTGAGTATATAAAGCTATTGCACAGACTTCGTTGCCCTTTGGCCGGGTGGCTCAATCCAGTCACAGACATACAGAGAGAGACATGCAGACATACAGACGACCAAAATCGTCTATAAAAACACAACGCCCAAAGCTGTGGCAGAATAAGCTCATTTATATGTTGTAAACGACCTCCTTATATGTTCATTTAGGCATATATGTTTAAAATAGTAATACATCTCGTGAAAAGCCAGGTTCAGGCCCGGCTGCACCATCTCGTCCTTAGATATTTGTTCTACAAAGATGACGCGTCCGCTTCTGATTGAGCTGACTTCTCTTGGCAGCTCGTGAACGTTGAAATTATTCTCGTTCTTCAACGTTCCGAAGCACTGGCGTGGTGTGATGGCTGTTATCGTCCAGGAGTCCTTCCGTATTGAGATCCACATCGGCTTCCTTTGCCAAAAAATCACCCATATTGCTGGCCTGGCTGGCATTTCCAGTGATGTTGGAGGGGTGTACACTCGTCGTGTGATTACCGCGGATCCTGTCGAGAACCAAGATGACGACAACGACGAAAGCTGCCGCGATGAGCACCAGAAGCGCGACCGCCATGCACAGCGCGCACTTTTCCTCCCTGGCCTCGTCAATGGAAGCCTGCTTGCACTCGCGGACCAGCTCGTCGTACCGTCGCTGTAGTCTCATCCTGGAGTCGCTCCTTTCGAGCCGCTGCTTATTGTTGCGGCCCATCGCCGTCGGGAGGATGGGAAGAGCAGCGCTGATTCGGAACCACGACAATTCGGTGATATCTCGCACTCTGCACGTGCGCCGGCGTTGGCGATGGCGATTGAATGGCGATAGTGTTGGCCACGGATAACATACGATGAGATAGAAAGAATTAGCACTTGAACGCATGATATTTATATCTCGTAAAAGGAATGTTATCCCATCCCATCTGTAAACTATAAAGAGCACAGGAAATTATTTTGCTCTTGCAAATATATTGTCCACGGGCATGGCGCTATATAACATCAGACAGAACATAAACACCAATCCTTACTAAACATAAGGTGACAATGGGATGAGCCCAGGCTGGAACAAGCCTGAAACATAGAGGAGTACCATGTTGAAGACATAGCAGATTCCCAGTCACGGAATGGGCCCACTTCACCAATCACATGGCGCCAACCGCATCATGGAAACATAGATGATCCTCGTCGGTGTAGTTCTTGACTCATAATGCAGTCCCTTCTCGGCCGAAGTCATTCCGGGTCGCACGGAATGCACAAGTGAAAGCACCTAGCACCATCTACTCCTCCGGTTCATATACAAGCCACGTCCTTCTGACCAAATGCTAAATAGGACCCGCCCTTCGAGATTTGTAGCTTTGTGGTGTACATAGCGTGCACGTGCCATCACCACGGCCTTTTCTTGTGCACTGCTCGCAGTTTCCCTAGCGCTGCTCGAGAAAAGAGCACCAAATAAGTTCACAGCCTTTAGCCGTCCACGCGGTTCACCAACGCAGCAGCTATTGTGAGGTCAAGGGAGGCTATGTATACTCAGGTGCATCATAACAACAGCAACGGAAGTTGCCGCTGTGCCTCATTACCGCAGCCGGATATAACTCGGCGAGGCGCAAGTAGGCGTGACTGGGAATATTTTGAACATGGCGCGAGCAGTTTCCGTACTTTTTTGGACTTAATATGCTTATAAGCTACTGCAGAGACGACGAAGAAACTGCGGGAGAAAAAGCAAACGATATCACGCATTCATTGCAATCTTCTTTCAAAACGCGCGCGCCCGTTCACATCCGGATCCGTCGCTTACGTGGAGGAATACCGTATAAGCTGTTGCCATTCTTAACTTGTTCTCAAGTATAATATGTCTTGTTGATATTGTAACCACTCTCATTCCAACCACCACAGCTTTTTGGCCTGCTGTTTTTGCACAAAAAAGTGCTCCACATCAATACGTGCACCCATTTTTCGTAGCTGAGTCATTCGACAAGCGTTTATTGAGACCGGCAGACGACGTTTTTACGCGCTGCTAAGTGGTCCTCTCGTCCTCCGTGGGGGGTGTGGCTACCCGGCTAGGGATGCAAGCTCGCCGTTGCCAGCTCGTGAGCTCCATCCCTTTTGAGCGCCCCAGGACCTGCTGGACGGCACATCGTAGCTAGTCCACCAGCTTCGTAGCCTTTGCCGAACCGTGGCTGGATGGCTTCTGGTGTAGATGCGTTGGGGTGCTTGGTACATTCCCATAGGATGTGCGCCAGGTTGACTATTGCGTTGCGACTGACTTCGACGGTTGGGTACGTCTCGGGATACATGGGATGCAGTAGTGCATGTTAGTGCATGTGCACTGGCTTTCGCGATGGGGTCTATAGGGTCTGTCATTGATAAAGCGCAATGAAATAGAAGGCGTTCGAACCTAAACACGTAATATGCAAATGCCGGGTCACAACTACTTAGTTGGGCCAGCCGTAATATTAAAAAAAACTGCTGAAGCTTCCACTGAGTCGAGAAAGGCTTGAACCATAGCGAAGGTGCCGTAGTTCGTTTTACGTGAGCACTGAAGGACACATCACCGCCCATTTCTTTGGGTTTGAAATTGCTTATTTACATGTTCCGTCATCGCTTTGCACAGTGCTAGTAGTAGTCCTCATCATATGAACCCATATCGTCGTGTTCCTCATTACATGTGGTGCAGCGCTTGACGACACTTGATGCACAGTGGTGTCGGGTAGGTGCACGACGGACACGCGGCGTTTCTTGAGTCACGTCGAGGTTCTGTGGAGCAGTTGTTGCGTCAGCTGTGGTGTTAGTTGTTAGGCAGCATGAGGCGCTACTCAGTTTTCCCCAGATCTTTTTTTTGTGTGTGGTGCGTCCAATCTCACGGCAGCCGTGAGAATTACCTCCGCGAAATTCTCAGGGCAGTTTCTATAAACGCAGTGTCTAGAGTGCCGTCCGACGGCACTCTAGCTGATCGTTGCAGGCATGGCTAGTATGCCGTCCGACGACATGCGAATATTTAACACTAGGCTGGCACCAGCCAAACGGTCTGTCGTTGTAGTGTAGAGGATCCGTCTTAGCTTCTTGATCCGAAAGTCGGCGGTTCGAGAGCGGCTCTTGCCTCGGTTTTTTTTTTTCATTATTTAGTTGAAGTGTAATTTTTATGCCTTAGGTTAGTATTGGTGTTTTAAATGATTTCTTTGTGTGCGTTAGATTATATTATGTTATGTTTAGGCTAGGTTGTCTAGCTTTACGTTATCTAGAGCGATGTACCGCCAGGCGCGGCAATTCTGACACAAAACGCCGATAGACCTCGATATAGTGGAGTGATTATAATACCATCGGACGGCACTCTAGACACGGCCTTCTATAAAAGCTGGCTGGCCTAAAACTCGCTGAATTATATTACGCCCCAACATAACCTAACGTAACATAACCTCATCGAATCTAACGTAACCTAACCGAACGCATCACAGACTACCCAAATCCAGCCCAATTAACTGCAAGAAATGTATTCTAACCCAGCCCAGCCCAGCGGCACAGAACACAACCTATATTAAACCTAATCCAACCCATTCTAGAAGTCCTGTTTGTCGAACTCTTGATATCGTAAAAAATGTTAACAAAATCACGTGACCGAAAAATTTAGAAAACTAACAAAAAAATCTGATTCCCTGATTTTTTTTTTTTTTTTACTAAAGCCAGTGCGCGTGCCGGAAACGCTCGGCTGTTGACGAGCGGCATGCGCCCAAGAGCGCTCGGTATTTCCTTAGTATTTTTAACGGGTTACGCGTAACGCACCACACATTACCGCCAGCTACCACAGCTCCACTGTTAGAAAGCACAAGTGTTCTCCTTGCTTTTTCTAAATATGGGGTCCATTGGTAGGCCCGTATTTTTATTGAACAAGCAAATAAATATATACTTATCCTTATAAAAAGGGAAACAAACAGAGCCAAAACATATGGTGAGAATAGGTGGAGTGACTGCTAGAAGCTGCTTGAAACAGGGGGAGGTACCATGCACAAGCAGCCATAAGTACCTAATTCGCTGTAGTTGGTGAGTGCCCAATTTAGCAAGCATGGTACACCAATTTTAATATTCTCTTCGGAGATGTCCGATGGTAGTCCAAAACAAAAGTAGTTCAGTGTATTTTACGACTGTTTAACATACCAACAAACTTATTAATTTTTCGATACTTTCACAACGACGGCAGAAACAGGCGAACGCGGCTGCGTCTAGGCGGCCACGTATGTCGAATACGCTTGCGGTTCGCATACGATATGCAAGTGAAAGCACCTAGCGCTGTCTACGGTTCGCTTTCAGTGCTAGCGGCAAAGAGGACGCACCATGTGCCGCCAACGGATTGCCGTCGCGGCTGCTTTGAGGAAACGTTAGTCATACAAGCCGCAGGAAGTAATTTTGGCAGATTCGAAAGCAGCACTACAACTTTTGCAGCGTGGGATCCCAACGAAAAGGGTCTGCCAGCGTTCCTTACGGATTGTGCAAGAACTCAGCAGCAAGGGTTTTAATGTGAGGTTTCCATGCATTCCATTCCATGCTAGCGTCAGGAGCAATGAGACCGCGGAATAGATAGTACGGAATGCGCACCCACTGTTCGAGCTTCTGACCATCACTAGAACAACTTCAGGCGAACAGTCGTCGAAAATGTCAAGTCCTTGGGAGATGCCAATCATCAGCCTTGTGTCGCAAAGCGACTTACGAGATCGGAGGTGACTTTCCTGTACCGCATCCCAACGACCTCAGTCACAGTTTGGCTATTCAAGGTGGGCCTCGTGCGATCACCTCTGTGTTCGCCATGTACAGTGCTAGGGGATGTACACCAGTTTGTAATGTGTTGCCCAGAGCATGATCCCAAAGTTGGCAGCCCCACACAACACTCTGGACCTCATCGTCTTCCCAAAGGGACGATAGATACTGTGCAGAGACGTGTCGCGTCTTCTACTAAGCTTTCTTGAGGAGGCGGAGACTCGTGGTGAAATGACCCTATTATTAACTAATTATGATTAGCTCAGGCAGAGAAATTGCCGGCATATCCAGCCAGGCTAACACCACCTGATCCCACCCAACAGCCACCACCACCACCACCCCCATCAGACATAGTGGCTTTGATGAAGGGTCTGTGGATGCTATTGTTGCGGCTTACATTCAAGCCCCCGCAATGGTAGTGTTTAAATACTCCGTTGTTTCAGCAAAGTTATTTAAGTGCGCAAGCTCTTAAGGTCCCACTCCTGTGGTTTCGCATCGCCGTCGTCCCTCGATGTAAACCAAGCGATGAAAAGGACACCGAAGGTAGAGGGGATAGACCGCACAGAAATGCTGAAGGAAACGTAATGAACGGGTAATTGGGTAATCATATCGAACTTTCATTTCACGGCCTGTGTGTTTCCACGAATAGATATTTTAAAGTGCTCAAAAACGTCTGGCCAAACTACTTTAAACTGCATCAAATATTTTAAAGTGCTTACAAATTAAAGACCTTGTTCTCTTCATCCACGTCTAGTTTGCGCCACGTTTTCTTCTTTCTTTAAGTATGTACCACCTAGCTCAGCAACAAGTTTTGCTTACAAGCCCGGTACAATACCCTCATGTGGGTACGCTTTAAAAACATTGAGGGCGTCATCATCATCAGAAGAAAGCCAGAAAGTACGGCAAAAGTGTGAGGGGGAGGGCCGTATGTCGTTGCCGCGGAGGACATGTTAACCGCCAGAGCTCCCTGCTTTGCCGATTTCGACAGAGAACCCGGAACGCTACGCCATATGGTCAGAGATTGTGACCAATCCCCACTGATTCTCCCCAACCTGCAACTTTCTACTGTCGTGCTTTGGGAGAGCGCATTGGCGAGCACCGGCCTGGATGACTGGCTTCGGCTGGCTCAAACGGCTGGCGATGCTGCCCGCGCCCAAGGCATCCCGGAGTGACGACGCCTCCTTCAAGCTTCAGTACAATCCCCCCTGTTGATTTAAATAAACGCTTATTCTCCCTCTCTCTTGGCGTCTAGTGGCACCCAAGGAAAGAGACGCAAAACCAGGGAACCTGGCATCCAGACATTTTCCGGCCGCGGTTGCCGCTTTTATGGTAGCAACTAAAAGCGAAAACGTTGTGGGTTGAAGATTTCGGCCCACGTTAGAGATCCCCAGGTGACCAAAATTAATCCGGAGCCCTCCCGTATACGGCGCACAGAAGCCTAGAATGCGCTGCCTGCTGCACGTACATCAGTCCTTCGTCGTCCTCTTCGTTGCGCGGCTCATCCGAACCTTGCAACCTTTGCTAGGGAGGCACGTAGTTAGGTTAACTGATTTATTCAGTGGAGAGGCTGGAAGCCAATATATCCTCGGCTACTCCATTTCAAAAATGAAGTGTTCAAACACGATTTACAACAACTTTGTCGGTGTTGGCGACGCGCTGAGAGGTAACAGCGCGCCGTAAGGGTGCGCCGTCATGCGTTCGCTGTTCACGCGTCGCCTCCTGAGACCCCACCGTTATTCGCCGTGCGCAGATTATGATTAGGGTATATTGCGGTGGATTTAGGTGGCATAGAGATAACAAACTCCGTAGCTGCTCTGTCGATTTGTTTGGCTGTATTAAAAGGTACCCGTCACAATACTACGACAGGATTTTACCCTCAAAACAGCTGAGCGGAGTAATGTGTCCCGGCAATTTTTCCGAAAATTAGCCCTGAATATCATTCAGGCGACTGCGCTGAAATTTAGCATTAGGGAGTATAGCAATCGTCGGACAATGTTTGTGGGAAAATGCTCCACTTCAATACTTGTACCATTTTTTCGACTCAAAGGTTCGGTATGTTTTAGTTTTCATTAGGCTCAGTGAACAGACTATCACCGTGCTTAATTGATGCTTTGCACCATGAAGTAAGGGCCATTTCTGTACTGCGACGAAATGGAAGTTGACCCATTTGCTTGTTTCGCCATTTTTTTCTGAATGCAGCAAGTCCAGCGTGCTGGCTGGAATCCGCTGCCAGGCGGTACCATAGTACAGCATGGGCTCTGAATTTTAATAGCGCAGCTGTTTCAAGCTGGGCCTTGACGTCTTTCCGACCGTATTACCCAGGGTCAGGCTACCGAACCCACACCAGAGGGCCCCACAGTCTCACCGGTATGGAAGCGGACCAATCAGGGTGTGCGCCGGGGTAGGACAAGGTATATCGACCGGGCGCGTCCGTTCGCCCCATGCGCACCTCACGACGCGACGGCAGCGCGTCTTAGACAGCGGACGGAACTGCTTACGACGCTCAAATCTGCAGTTTTAAGACCGGGCAGAAAGCCCAAGCTAAGCGTGGAAAATGAGTCGCGTCGGTGAAAGCCCTGTCGACAATATCGAATATTCTGGCAAAGCCAACTTTCTCGTCCATGCCGTGAAGATCCGAGTCCAATGAAAATTTCTGAGTTGCTGCTTCGTGTTGGTTTCGTGCGCTGACTTGTCTGCGCCCAGCTCCACTTTTCATTCTTCTTCAGAGAGTAGAAAGACACTAAAGTTTATCAAATCGGTCAGCACCTAGGTTGATACCAGTATTATTAAACTGAAGTATCGCGGATTATTGTGCGTTTAGGTAGTGGCTGTTCACGCATAAAAAGATTGCACAAACCAACAGTAGAATCAGACCAGGTAGGAGTGAACGACTAGGCGAAATAAGTCGTTAGAACAGATCTCCTACAGCAATATAACGATTTAAGGTGAAGAGTGAACAAAAATAGATTAGTTTAAATCAATAAACGGTTTTTGACGTATAAACTGCAATCATATCATCAGCAACGAGCTGTATGGTTTAAGGTGACGTTACGGCTTGCATTGAATGATTACAAGTGGAACCACTGAGGCCCCAGTCAAACTAAAAAAACTTGGAGCGTATCTGCTGACATTGCTGCAAATGTGGTGGAAAGACTTCAACCTTCTTCCACATCTCCCACTTAAATGCCTCTCTCCTCTCTCAAGCCAACCACTCATGCTCTGTCCTACCGTTTCACCCCACCTGTGATAAGAACAGTAGATATTCGTTCTACACAATTCAAGTTTGTCGCGTTTCTCTGTTGGTGTCATTTAGAGGAACCTTTTCTCAGTTTCAAACTTACAACTCTGAAACAAGGTGGCAGCGCCAGCGCGTGGTGCACTTTGAAATCAAAACATTTTTTCACACCTTATTTGTTCTTTGCTTTCGCAAAAATAATGCGGTCATGTAGTTTGAATTAAAATAACCATGCAAATGTCACCTATAGTATATTGATGCCCTCCTTTTAATGAGTAATGTTTTGTTTTTGCTCAACAATGCTACATGTGAGAACATTGTCACCAGATTTAGTAATCTGGAAATGTTTTCCTCTATCAACCTCTCGTTGAACAATGCTCTTACCTTTTAGCAGGGCTGCTGAGTCGAGGGGCAGACAGACAGACATACAGACAGACGGACACACAGACAGACAGACAGACAGGCCTAATTTTTCGCGTTAAGTAGCCAAAGAAAGACTTCCGTGTCTAAAAACTCCATCTTTGCTCTGGGGAAAACGGAGTCCAACTGAAATATGAAGCCAAGGTGTTTCAAAGTTTGAAGAATTAATAGATGGCACTAGTTGTGAGGGAATGTTGGCGGTGATTAAAACATATATTCGAAAGATTGTATGCTATTGGTGCAGCATCGTACCCTATCTGGCACTCCAATCACGGTCGGTAATGTAATTTACCTTCATACAAGTTTTCTTGGCCGGTGCCAGATTTAATTTTGTGTCATGTGTTCTCCCGATCAGAAGGGCTTCCGTCCAGATCTTTATTGCAATCACAGGCTGGCTACGCGACGGGACAGCTCGATATGCCGTGGCTGGTCTTGAGGGGTAGTGCTGCATGGAAGAGTGTCCCAGGAGTAGAGGTTGTGCTTAGGTATAATGGTGATCCTTTGTGATAGTCGCGGGCAATCTCATAGTCAATAGTAGTTGGTGCGAGTACCGCTTTTAAAAACCTGGAAGTTACTCAGGTGTGAAGTGGTAGAATAACTGTTTAGCGTGTAGAAATCCGTGATCAAATTTATATTCGAATATCGCAACATATTTTGCCACAAATGCATGATAAAGACGCCGTGTGGTGATCCCGTGTGAAACTGCTTTGTCGACGCTTTTCGCTGTATATAAATGGTGCCGCTTACAATAGTAAGCTCTCGTAATTTAGTAGATTGAAATGTGCGGAAACTTTTCTCCCCAATCAGTTTGAACAGCATTCAGGCGACTGGCACAGACAACCAGGCGCAAATTCGGTTCTACTATATTTTTAACAACTATCTATGCAGGATGACACGCACGAAGAACGTATGCGGAGTGACAGGCGCCAACGAATTAAATATATTTTTTTTTCTTAATTAATACATAGTAGTGACGGAAGATGGCTTACTTAGGCACGTAAGCGCTGGTTTTAAATTGATGCAGACATTCTGAAACGAAAACACCAGCCGCTAAAAAATCGTTGCATTATGGTGTGCTCATATGTTCCACATTCACTTTTTACATGTTTTGTTCGGCATATCGAAAAGCAAGACTATTAGGTCTCGTCAGTAATTTATGTTCGCGGTGAACTCGGGTGACTCGCTCACAGATACTTGGTCTTCCAAAGGGCGTGCGCGGGATTCACGCTGAGTGGGCTTCCGTTCGTGGCTCCGGTATGTTACATCTGCCCTCTCGGGTTCAATGCTTTCATCCGTGGGCGTGGGCTGATCGGTGTGGTCCTCTAGACGTCCTCCTGTATACGTATCCTCTCTGTCGCCGGCATCGGTGGCTGCGTCCTCCGTGCTTGCGTTTGCGTTGACCGTGAACTCGGCGTTACGTGCGTTCGGTAGGGCATGATCACTGCCCGCCATCAAGACCAGCACGCCGACGACAATGAGCAAAGTTGTCACGATGACAGCAGCCGCGCCGCACACCATCCAGGGCGGGCCCTTCTCGGCTCTGGCCCTGGCAATAGAACGCTCGTCGCACTCGCGAACCAGCTCGTCGTAGTGTCGCTGTATGCTTATCATCGACTCAGGTCCGAGCCATGGTTGTTGTTCGCTTGGATCCATCGTTGTTGGGCGTGTGCGTAGAAGACGTTCGTTCTCGACACACGCTGATTCTAAGATCACACGCACTGCGCGCGCACTAGCTTGGCGATGTCGATTAGACTGTCTGCGATGGAAGAAGCACGTTGAGAGCAGGAAGAGAAAAAAATGCGTTCGTGGTTGAACTCGTAATTTTCACGTCTTAAAACACACGTCATGTATTGCTATTAGCAGCATAAACTGACACTTTCATCTTCGTCCTCAGAAAATACTGTTCACGTGGGGAACTATTTCACAGCTTGTGATGAGAATAGTTCTTTTATGTTAACGAAACCGCGAACATTACACGCTAGAACACAGGGCAAAATGGTAGCTGAGGCGGGGGTTAAGAGTAATAGCCAAGTCGAGGGAGGTGCATGTTCCAGCCTATTCGACCCCCCCTCGTAGGCTAGGGACCTCAGAACTGAACACGTTACAACCGTCATCATCATGAACTCTTCCGGTCTTGCCGGTGAGCAACATTTACGGCTGGTAATTTCAAAAGAATAGCAATGAGGTTACTGGAGAGGACGCCGTGCCATAAACGCAGGGGAGAAATTGCAATTGGCGGCCAAAAAATACCATTGGCTACTACTGTGTATAGGTTCATGGCTCGACTTCGCCACTGGCTGAGAATGCAGATACGCGTTCAGCTGACATTTTTTTCGCTGCTATGCGTCATGTCTCTGTACGCATCGCAAAGACCGCATACACTTCGACGCTCTCATAGGTGTAGCAATGCGCTGCCCTGACGTTTCGTATATTTTACAATGTGATGCCAAATCTTGTAAAATTGTATCTGCAACAATGACGTACACATAGGTAGACGTTTCATGGCACGTTGTGAGCATAAAATATGGCTATCATAAGCTATACCAAAATGTCTCCTTAAAAAAGAATATTGGCCTACGCTCTTAAACGTGGCCAACGCCGCCTGTCATTGCCTAACGTGTCGCGCGCTTTTCAATGGGAAGCGTAGGGACGCTTAGTTCAGGCACTCATCCGCTGTGTGGCGCGTGCCGGCGGACATCTCGCCTTACGTCACTGCTCGCGAGTCACGAACGCTGCACCCACTTCTACAACGTGTGTCTGTCAGCTCGCCTGTTGGGTTTCAAGAGCCGTTTCACTCACATCTTAGCCGCGACGGGGCGCTAGTTCTGTGTCGCACTGAGGATCTCGTTCAACGTGTCGCTCGCTTCATATTTGCTGCATTTTCCCAAAGATAACTGACGGAGGCGGACTGAAATAGTGTAAGACGATATTAATTATCGGCTACAAATATAGCTAACATAAAAACGATATTTTAGGATGGGGCAGCTATTCTTTTACTGATATTTTTTTCTCTGGAGTATTTAGGGAAGAAACAATTGCGTGCACGTTTTTTGTTCAGGCGCTCACTTCTACCATTACTTTTCAATAATATCACGTACTTGTAAATTTCAGAAAATTATAGAAAACAAAAGGATAAGCAGCTGAGGGTCCCGCCACGCTGTCCGGGAGCTTCTACAGTAGAGTCCTCAATTCTAGAAGTGCGTACCGATGCGGAGTGCGAACAGCGGGGACAAAACAAGATCGAAATGTGGATGGAACAGAGGGGGGTCGCCTCACTCAGAAAATTTCGGGGCCTGTGATCCGAGTATATAAGCACGCAAAGCCGGCACCAGCCTGCGGCACCACAACTGATTTTGCTTCGTGGCAATATTGTTGTTAAATCTTTTATTCAAACAATATTCAAGCGAATCCCGGAGAGGCGGTTTTATCAGCGACAGACCAAGACAGACAGGTATGGTGAAAAACAAGAAAGCGTTGGAGCGCCGCCTCGGGAACGCTGAACAAACTTTCAACTATTTTGCATAGTTTCCGAGAAGCGGCGCTGGCCGGCGGACACGAAAGCACGCTGGAAGGCTACGGAGCGGGGATGGGTAGGAAAGAGCAACAGGAGAGTGGCTGTTTCGCCATTTTTCGCTCACGCGTTAGGCAATGTTTATACAGGCGGCGTTTTCGTGGCAATGAAGAGGAAGCAAAGATGCAAGGGTTCATGGATATCGAAAAAGGTATCGTGAACTTGTCAACGGCGAAAAGAGTGGAAAGGCGAGTGACGAACACTATCCAGGACTGCCGCACCTTGGTGCATCCTCAGTTTCACGGATGGGCGGAGTAGCAATGGGTCCTGAAACTTCCCCGTCCTCAGCCCAGTCAGCTCTAATATGAATTTGTCGATATGGGTCGTTGTTTCCGGCCCACGAGCACAAGTTACAGCAGTGTTAGATTGATCCAAATAGTCGAGGACAACCCAATTCCACATTGGTGCTCTCGATTTAAACCCCCATAGTTTTACAGTGTCAATGTATTATGAGGCCCCATTATCGGACGTATGCTAATATCTTGATTATGTTAAGTTGAGTACAATGCTGGCGTCATCCAGGGCAATGCGGTACTCGATTCTAGCATACATCCTAATTTTTTCCCCTGCGCAACCACTGCCTCGCCCGCGAGGCTGCGAGCGTCGACGAACGCGGCGTCTTCAACATTCTGCGGGAATCCGCTTATTCAAGATGGTCCTGGCACCTCCTGGCTGCAACTAAAACCCCTTCTGCTAATGCCGGCCAACAACCACAACCTGTTGACGAAATGGAACACGGCCAAGAGCGCGGTTTATATATCCAGCAGGTGCCCTAGACTTCTTGGCACCGCAACAAGAGTACCGGCACAACCTCCGTCACCAAGACGTACGGGTACGTCGACCGTGCTCACGGTTAGTGCTAAGTTCACTATCCAAAAATAGCATCCGTGAAGTACCTAAAAGTGCTTTCGCTAAACTTATAGACAGAACGGCCCCACAAGCCTCCCATTCCGAGATAGCCTCTCACAAGTACGACTCCCTGGGCAATTGCCTTTATTTAACGGTTTACGATGACCGTCATCCCACACGCATCCTGGCTACTACCCAAATCACAAATAATCAAAATGGCAAATGCATCTGTATTCAAGTTGAGGTCAAGAAACCCCCCACCGTCCCAACTCCACAGGAGGAGTAATTACAGTTGAGCCTGAAGACTTCAACGAAAATATTTTCTATTGGCTTCACCGAGAACACGCGAAACTTTTCTCGGAACATCGCATCGGAAAAACCAGCCGAGCTGTAGTCCCGTTTGACTCCCCACTTTGCCAAAAGCTGTGAAGTATTACATGATCATTATTAAAGTGAGCCCGTATGTACCTTAGAGAATGGTATGTCATAACTGCCGCCGCATCTGTCCCATGTCGAAGTACTGCCCCAACCAGACTGTCTGCACGACCTGTGATAGACCACATGATGTAAGTCAAGATTGCAATCCGGCAGTATTTTGTGCTGCATGTGACGAATTAGGCCACATTGGTGTCAGTCCAACTTGCCCCAGCAGGCTGCCCTCCTATAACACGCCTTTTAAGGATTCTGCCAAGGGCATCTCTTGGGCACACAGAATACATTAGAAAGAAACTCAGCGCCCACCCAACAAGAGCCAAGGTTCTTGTGACGCCAAGCAGTCCCCCCCTTAGGCAGACATCCTATCCCAGATTTAGCAGCTCAAGAATGAAAACCAGAAAATCAAAAAGATCCTAGCCATAGAGAATCAGAATGCACCAAAACGAACCCACCAAACCCGCTTCGGGCAATAATACGCCCCCAGCCGGAGCCCCGACATCAAACGCACTCCCACATCACAAAGTACAATCTACGCGGAACTCACGCAGGCTCTCCACGCTATCCGAACCGATACCCAGCGGGAACGTACAACACGGCAAGATAACATCGGTCAAATCCGAAGTCGTCTAGAAAGTCACGTGAAACAAACAACGGCCTCACTGCAATGTTTTTTTCGGAAGGTTCAATTCCGACAGAGCCTCCCGAAGAAACCCCGCGTGAACGCGTGAAGTGCATGTAGCGACAACATCGCCATCGTCATCTTCAGCGCCACTATCATCATCCGCATCCTTTCACCACGATCATCATCAGTGGACTGGACTGGCACGTGAGAAGTTCCACGCGAGACAGTTGGAACGCGGCTCATCAGCTGGGCGGCCGATCTTTCTGGCCGGTCCTACGCGACCTAAATAAATGTGGGAAGCCGCATCCGCTTCACGCCTGCTTCCTACAAAGCGGTGACCCGGACGTTCCCTACATTTGGTGCCCCGGACACTCCCTACATTTATTTATTTATTTATTATTTATTATTTATTTATTTATTTATTTATTTATTTATTTATTTATTTATTTATTTATTTATTTATTTATTTTACAAGTACTGCCAGCCTTGTTACAAGGCCATAGGCAAGAGTGGGCATTCGGTACAAGCACAGGTCAACAAGCTAGAAGACACTAAACAAATAAATGCACAATATTCAGCCCAAATAAATGTTTTTCCTTGCCACTTCGGAAAAAGACAAACATTAACAAGAAAGCAGACAACGATCAAGAAACTGCACAAAAATCAGCCCAAGATATTTTACTGTGCCGCGATTTTACGGGGAAAGACGGGATATGAAAGCTATGATTTATTTGAAAGTGCAGAAAGAAATGATGAAACAATCTGGCAGTCAACAATGGGGGCGGGTAGGGCGTTCCATTCAGACCCCGTGCGTGGGGAAGAAAGAATTTTCAAACGCGTTAGTCCTGCATGAAAAATTTTTGACCTTTTTATCGTGATAGGAGCGCGTGCAACGGTGGCTAGCCGGTAGAATGTATAAAGTTTTATCTATTCCTGTTTTACCATTGTAGAGTAGGTAGAAAAATTTCATTCGGTCTCGATAACGTCTTGTTGCAAGGTTCTCTAGTTCTGCAGCTTTTAAAAAGACTTGACGGGGACGTGCGCCAGCTGTATGAATTGTAAATAAATCTAGCTGATTTTCTCAGGACTTTCTCAATTTTAGTGATGTTGGTTTGTGTGTGTTGATCCCAGACAATCGAAGCGTATTCTGTAATAGGTCGGATATATGTTTTATATGACAAAAGTTTTAGTTCGGGAGATGCGTTTCCTATCGACCGCCTTAAAAATCACAGTTTCTTCATTGCTTTATTGTAAATGGATGTTATGTGCTCATTCCACTTAAGATCTGATGTGATTACTACCCCCAAGTATTTGTAAGAAGACACGACGGATAGAGGCTGGTTGTTGATGCTGTAAGAGAAAACTAAGGGATTCTTTTTGCGGGTAACGGTCATTGTAACAGACTTTTTTAAATTTATAGTCATCTGCCATTTCGAGTACCATGTTTGTACTACCGCTAGCGAGGTGTTTAAGTCTGCCTGGTCACTTGAATTGCGTATTTCGTTATACAGGATGCAGTCATCTGCAAAAGGCTTTATCTTGACGCGTATGTCACTAACGATATCATTTATGAAGACGATAAACAGGAGCGGCCCTAATACTGATCCTTGCGGAATGCCTGAGCCCACATTTGCAGGTGACGATGATGTGTCATTGATTTGCACACATTGTTTTCGTAGTGACAAATAAGCTTCAATCCAGTTAACTAAAGTGTCGTTCTTTAAAATAGGTTTTAGTTTAAGCAGTAGTTTGGAGTGAGAGACACGGTCGAATGCTTTTTCAAAATCTAAGAATATGAGGTCAATTTGGCTTTGCCTATCTAGAGCTGCTGCCATGTCATGAACTGTTTCGACGAGCTGGGTTACGGTCGAAAAGCCTCGCCGAAAGCCGTGTTCTCGTGCATCAGTTATTGCGTTCTCGTTTAGAAAGGTGGAAATGTGTTTGAAAATTATGTGCTCCAAGACTTTGGCGCATGCGCAGAGCAAAGATATTGGCCTGTATGATGTGGGGACAGACAGATTTCCTGTTTTTGGTAAGGGGACTATTTTGGCGTACTTCCAATCAGCTGGGAGTTCCCCCGCATGACAGTGATTTCTCGAATAACGAGGTTAAATATTTTGAACACCACTCGGCGTACCGCGAAAGAAATGCATTCGGAACTCCGTCAGCTCCGGGTGATTTTTTTGCGTCCAGATTAAGCAGAAGCGCTAAGACACCTTCCCCTGAAATTCTAACATCACCAATTGGCATAATGTGTTCATAGCCAGAAAACTGCGGTCTGATACCGTCGTCACGCGTGAACACCGTGCAGAAGTATTTGTTAAGCGCATCTGCGATTTCGGCACTTTCAGTTAAAACGTTATCACCGATATAATACATGTGGTAATCCGAGAGTTCCGCTCCTGTCACCCGGTCAGCGGCACACCAACATGCCGATGTGGGGGGACCCGCCCATACTGGAGTTCGAGCCACGCAACCTCCGAGGTTGGTTTGTCAAGCTTGAGGCTATGTTCTCGCTGAACTACGTCACCATACAGCCGATCAAGCACTCCATCCTTTGGGAGACGCTTCCGCTCGAGCTCCGCTGCATCCTCACCCTACAACCGCCCTGCGAAATCCCCTACGACGACCTTCGTGCTTCCGTGCTCGCGCACTACGGCCTCATGGACTACCTGTTTCGGCCTGCAGCAGTCGTGGTACACGCACGCTCTGCAACCGCCCATTGTACCCTCTGCGCCATCGCCCTAGTCCGCGGCCGCGGCCGCTAGTGTCGGCCTCCTAAACGCCATCTCCAGTACGGCAGCAGAACCTACATCGACGACACTTGCAGCGGACGACGTCACGGCAACCCACCAGTCACAGTTCACCTCGACCGCTTCTACTATCCCAGGCGAGTGCTCCAGTGAGCGCCTTTGCTTCGTGACCGTGCAATCTTGCCGAACCTCGTCACCAGCTACGTCAGCGTTGCATGTGAAGTCCACCACGACGTTGACAAAATGCCCTGCTCCACTGCAATCGGATCCTGACTCGGGTGAAACGTACATCGTGCCCCCCTCCATGGAGACCAACAACACAGCCACGACTTCTGCTCCTCATCAAACGCTCCGAGAGCAGCCCGTCAACCCTACCCTGCAGGATGACGAGAGAAAGCCCGGCCAACCGGCGGCAGCCACCCAGCATTGCAACTCACTGATGTCGCCGCCACTGGAGCCCGCTTCTGCAACTCAGCGCCGACGTCGCCATCGACGTCGTACGCCCGTGTCAACAGAGCGAGTTTCATCGCTGGCACTTCTACGGCGTACAACCACAAGGCATCGGTGGTGTCTTGCCGTACAACATGCCACAGGCTGGCCAAGACTAGCCCTAGGTGTTCGCGCTCACAAGCGTTCCAGGACTTTAGCATCTCGCCGGAGCTGCAGTGATCCTAGGCGTCGTACCCTAGTTACACTTCGAGCCTGCGCAACGAGGACGCACCCGAACCCGTGGTCAAAGCGTCATCGTCAAAGGTGTGGGCGGGCTAGTGCCGCTGTCCAAGTGCCATTGTGCCCGCGTCACAAGCATCGCCATCTCGTCGACCCCGTGGCCGCCGCTCGCGCCTACTTTACTTCAAGACTTCTAACGCACACGGAACCTCGTCCTCCGCTCCGCTCCCAGCCAAGGCTCCCCAAGGCCACCTACTCCCCGGACGCTAATACCGAACTGACCAGGACTGCTCACCCTCTCAACTCGAATGCGGACACATCCGTAAATTGGCTGTACTGTACATACCTGTACATAGTTAGTTTCCCGCCACACATGTTCTACATCTGTCATCTTAACGCGCTACGTGCTAGGGGGGCGCCCTAAAGCGACATCATCGCCATCGTCATCATCAGCGCCACTATCATCATCCGCATCCTTTCACCACGATCATCATCAGTGGACTTGACTGGCACGTGAGAAGTTCCACGCGAGACAGTTGGAATGCGACTCAGCAGCTAGGCGGCCGCTCTTTCTGGCCTGTCTTACGCGACCTAAATAAATGTGGGGAGCTGCATCCACTTCACGCCTGCTTCCTACATGCACATTCAGCAATAATGGCCACTTCTGCTATTCTACAGTGGAATTGCCGCAGTTACCAGCAGCACCATCTGACATTGTTACAGCGCATCAAACAAATTCAACCGTTATTTATAATTCTCTAAGGAACTTGCACAATTTCTAAAGTTCAGGGCTACACGACCTACACCGGCCCCTGCATTGCATGCCTGTAAACCGCATAGTAACTCAAACAGACCCACTTTCACACCAAGCTATGCGGCCGTACTGGTCCGGGCAGACCTCGGTAGCCGACAAGTCATTGTGCCGGGCCTCACGTCTATTCATCATGAAGTCGTGGTCCCTCATGCTCGAATAACTGGTTGGAAACTCATAGTAGTTGCTTCTGCCGATCTACAGGACAATGGCAGGACAATGGCAGTTAATTTTCATTGGATACGTCAACTGACGCCTCTATTTTCCTCCGCTAATATGGTAATTGGAGGCGACTTTAATGCAAAAAGCTACACTTGAGGCTACTCCAAACATACAAGAGAGGGCGGGCCCTTGACGAAACTGCTGAACTTTTCAATCTACACCTCGTTACGGATATCGCCCTCGCCACAAAGGTGGGGCTTTATTCGACTCAATTCCTGACTCAATTCGACCATTCCTGACCTACTTGGACCCGTGCAGGCCTCATCCGTAATTGGTCTATGTACAGCACAATCTGGGGCAGTGACTGCTGTCCTATATTCATTACATTACACAGCACACGACTAAGCATGACAAAAATGACCCCTCGTACAGGCTGCTAGCAAGCTCTCAATGCGGATAAGGACCCAGATCTTTTGTCATACACCGTTGGCGTTCTACAGGCCTCGCAAACGGCTTCTTAACAAGTCACTTGTTATGAAGACACCCCTGCCATTGAAAACCATTTATCCGATTTGTGGAAGCGAGTCGAGCAGCTCACCCACCACTACCGTTATAATGGTGATCGCCATCGGGACCTGATGCCGATCAGGTATCAGTACAAACTGACTAAATCGTATCAGAAGAAATAATGAATGGCCTTTGGAATGACTTGTGCTTATCACTCTTATCACTAAATGAGGAACGTGGCCTCTACAATAAGTAAAGAATTTACAGAGGACTCGCTGCAAAACAAAAATGTTAGGGCTACGGTGTTGCAAGTGCGCTTAATGCGATGTGCCTGTTTGCAGCCTTTACAATTGTGCGGTTCCTGAAGACTGATGAAGTGGAGGCTGTACCTTCTTCATGGGTATGGGACAAGATTTGCTTTTGGCTCGTCGCCTGCAGTAAAACACGGCTGAAAACAAGCTTTTCATCAAGAACTGAACTTGCCGCACGCACGCTGTCGATAAATCAAGATGTCTCATTGTCTCTGGGAGGTGCGAAAGTGCTACCAAAGTGACGCGCGAAGGAATTGACTACATCAGTTACCCCAGCCACAGAAGAATCAACTAAACGAATGCGATCATCTGCGTTATTTGAGTGGGAACGAATGAGCTGCCAGAATTTTGAAGGGTCACACGTTGCACTAATCTCTACGGAGTCAAGGTAGGAACTATAGTCTTTTTAGAGAGCTTTTTACACGTTTAACGGTGAATTCGAAACTCTTCCTTCCACTTATCGAGGCCAGAGTTACGTTCCTTGGAGAATCAAAAAACATCCCCCTCGCGAGGGGCACGATCAAATGCAGAGCATTTCCGCGGGGGCGCGCCTGCAAGTCTTAGGGATTACGTATTGGTTGTTGTTGTAATTGTTGTCTTCCAGCGTAGACATTGTCGATGAAGTCGATGGTGAAACGTGAAACGTGCCGTGAACCCCTTGCCGCGGCTATTACGCAACGTGGAGCGGCTATGACGCAACGTGGCGCGGCTATGACGCAACACAGTCCAACACAATCCACTTTAATCCAACCCAATCCAAATCCAAGCCAAGCCAAGCCAAGCCAATCCAATGCCCTTCGCGAGAGAGTGTTATAGCGCCGAAATCGCGCCACCACACGAACGCGTGATGCGAACCCAACGCGGCGAGAGAGGGTGTTGCGCACGTCCCCACTTGTGCGCCCGAACCGAACGCGGCGAGAGAGGGCGGCGCGAGAAGGCGAGGAGGACGCAGGGGAGAAGGCGCACCTGTGGCCGACGGTTGAATGAGTCAAGGATATAAGGCGCGTGCGTAACCTCCCATTCTGTGTCGGCTTTGTGGAGCAGTCGGTAGAGCGCCGTGAACCTTGCGTTCCGCCCGCAGAGTCGTGGGATCAAAACCTGGCGCCGGAAGGCGTTATTTTTTTATATAGTGTAGGGGGAGCGATGCGGACTACGGACGCCAACGCGGGTGACATCGTGAGTTACTGAAATGCTCTGCATTTAAAAAAACGCCAACCATGGTTCTCCACCCTTGCATGGGCCGATGATCCAGTCACGGCAGAGCACCAACTTATCACTACCTACTCCCCCACGGCATCATTCATTCTGCCCCCGCACTACCAGTCATCCAGGTCCCCGATTCACGCGCGGACATAGACTCTTCGTTCACTCTACGCAGAACTCTACGCAGAGCTTTAGGAGGCCATAATGCAGGGAAATCTACGTTCTGCGCCTGGCCATGACGGCATTACATGGTGACCAATTGGAAACATGGACGATTTTACACTTACTCGACTACTGGCCCATTTGAACAACCTACGGGAGACGACCTGCCATCCAACACCCCTACCTATACTCCACCAAGCAGTGGGAGACGTTGCGAAAGCCCCAGTCACTGCGGTCGGCATGCGCTATTTTGAGAAAGGTTGTCGCACCGACCGTGAATGGCTGCCTGTGAAGAGAGCATCACTCCAACAAGACCATCGTTGCTCAAAATAAAAATGTTACCTCTTTTCATCTGTATGATTTCTCCGTGGTGTTGCCCTCGCAGTTCCCCATAGAAACCAAACCAAATCGACAAAATTACATCCCGAAAATTCATGATGTACTTTCCTGAGTAAATATGTTTACCGAGTTACATCACGCTTCAAAAAACATTGTCAAAATCTGGCTAATGACCAGTGCCTGAGTTCCATCCGTAAAACTCTTGCTCACGAACTTCTGAGAATATCTTTCCACCAAAAAATGACACAGAGACAAGAACGGCTAATCGCTAATGTACCTTTCCTAGGGCATTTGTTTAATTCACATGGCTAAAAACCCACACCTTACCGGGCCTTTTCCGTGCACTCAAAGTATCTTCCAACCTGGAACAGGGTTCAGAGCTAAAGGAAGTACGAAGTCGACGTTACTGTTACTGTTCCCGTAGTTCGCAAAACATAGAGCCACCTTGAAGTGTGTCTAGCATTCACCATCTTAAGGTGGTGTCAGAAGCCATCAGTGAGCCGTTATCTATTTGTGCAGGGATTAGGTCTATCATGAATTGCCACTATATTTCACCATAAGCGCACCAGACTCTTATAGGTGCAGACAATAGGGGAGAAAAAGAAGAGTCCGAGACCACGCAAAATAGTTCGGTGTATACGTTCTGAATTATACTTTAATATACTGTTTCCGGCATATCTGCTCAGCATGGTAATAAATCTCGTCAAACGTTTCCACAGACCACTCCATGAGTATCTGTTCTCCAAGTAGTGCCAGTGGCCTTCAGGATGAGCGCATTTCCCTTCGTATAGTTGGCGGACTCTAGAATCACCCTCTCTCGTCAACGGTCTGAAGAACGGAAGCACGGGCGTTTTGTGGTCGCTGTTATCGCCCAGGAGTACTTCGATGTGGAGCTCCATGTCGCCGTCTGTCGGAGAAAACTCGCCGAGATCGTTGGTCCCGCTTCCATTTTCCGCATTATTAGAGGTCCGTACACTCGTTGTGCCAACACCTCCGAACATGGTGACAAACAAGACGACGAGAACGACGAAAGCTGCCGTGAGAAGCACAAAAGCGGCGACCACCATGCACAGCACGCACTTTTCACCTCTGGCCTCGTCAATGGAAGCCTGCTCGCGCTCGCGGACCAGCTCCTCATGCCGTCACTGCAGGCGCCTCCTGGAGTCTTGTTCCTGCTCCTTGTAGCGGCCCATCGTCGTCTGGAGGGTGGGAAGGGCAGCGATTGTTTGGAACCACGAAAATTCGGGGATCGTTTGCCCCCTACACGCGAGCAAGCGTTGCTGACGGCGATTGAATATTCTGCCGGTTATCGCTCATAATGAAAAAGAAAGCGGTACTACTTGAACACATAATACTTAAATGTCTGAAACCAAATGTCACGTAGGGTCACCGCTAATAAAAAACGCAGAAGTGGTCACCTTGTCTCTTTTAAATATATGATGCGTGGGTACGACCGTATTTTACAGCAGCAAAAAATATAAACTGATCGTTACTAAAACTCGGACTTATACAACGAAAACACGATGCAGTGCTGGAACAATCTTGAAATCGGTAGAAGTGTGGAAGTACGACATAGCAGCGGCCTAGTAGATTAACTGTCGTTGGCATGTGCCTATTCACCGAGCACGACACAGACATTCTCATCATGAAAGCTCTCTGCTCTGAGCTCCGTTCACTACTCATAACTTTCGATGCAGGGACCTTTTGAGGGGCGCCATACCTGTTCGTATAGCATACAGAGACGAAGACACCTAGCGCCATCTACTGTTTCGCTTTCAACATTACCGAGACAGAAGGCACGCCATTCCGACTTCGTGGCTTTGAGGGACCGTCTGTGGTTGCCATGGAATGGTCCGGGTTCGAACCCCCGCAATGCTAAGCGATCTTTTTATTAACAGCGGAGCTGCTGTACAAGCCGCAAGTTGGGTGTTGCAGATAAAAATACCAAGACAATTCGGAGCGCGGTCACCGAGCGTTCCCGGCATGCGCAGTGTCTAGCAAAAAAATTGGCAAAAACCACGAGGAGCTAAAAAATTCCGATCGCTCGTGGGCGATCGGCGATCGACACGATCGCTCGTGAGCAATCGTAAGCAATCGGCTGCCTCGGGGCGACTACCGAGTACCCGGCTTGCGCAGTGGCTTTAGCAAAAAAGAAAAGCTGGCGAAAACTTCGAGGAGCGAAAAAATGCCGATCGCTCGTGAGCGAGTGCCTCGCGGCGACCACCAAGTCCCCTGCTTGCGCAGTGGCTTAAGCACACAAACAGCGACGAGGAACAGCGCTACCGCGCATGTTCCTCGTTGTGTTTCTCGTCATATGCATGCATATGGCGAGGACTACTACTAGCACAGTGGAAAGCCATGACGGAACATGTAAATACACAGTTTCAAAATTGTAAAAATGCGTTGTGATGTGTCCTTCAGTCCTCGCGTATAAAGGAATCCTTCAGCTTCGCTATGGTCCAAGCCTTGCTCGAATTAGTGCGAGCTTCGCCATTTAACCTCGCGGAAGTCTACAATGTTCAGGACGATTTTGCATCCACCACTCACCGCGAAGAAAACGATGACCTGTTCGATGCATATGACGACGATTACAAGCCCAGCAGGTATTCATATAAACAATGCTACTGAAACCTAACTATATATACAATAATGATCACCTACAACTTTGCCATTCAAGTCTTGCGCGTGAGCACAAGCTTCCCTGAATTTCTTTTTTCAGGTGAAACGGTTTTTCCGTGCAAGTGCTCCACTGTGTTTAATTTTTCCCTTGCTCGCTGCATAAAGGGCAACTGCAGTACAGTTGACGGAATGGGAAGTCGCTCCCAGGGAGCGTGCATGATTTCGTTCGTTTCGAGAACTTTTTCTTGCATGTAATAAGTGCAGCATGCTCACTTCATCCGTTGCCGTGCAATACTCGAGTCCAGCATGTGCTTCGCATTTTCCACGACGCCATCTGTCATAGCCTGGGTTGTTTCCAGTTATACGCAATTCGCTGCAGTATAACTTATTTTAAATGCAGAGCATTTCAGTAACTCACGATGTCACCCGCGTTGACGTCCGTAGTCGTAGTCCGCACCCCTCCCCCTACACTATATAAAAGAAAAATACTATCCGGCGCCTGGTTTCGATCCCTCGACCCTGCGGGTGGAACGCAATGTACATGGTGCTCTACCCACTGCGCCACAAAGCCGACACAGAATGGGAGGCTACGAACGCGCCTTATATCCTTGACTCATTCAAACTACGTCAAGAAGCTGCTGATACAACGCATTCACTACCACCAACTCCCCAAACACCAAACGTTAACGCAATACACCCACCCCCTATGCGACGCATTTACTCGAGTCCCCCTCGCGGGGAGATGGGCCCAATTTTTGCCCAGTTGGTATGCAGGTGTTCATACATTATTGACAAAAACAAACAGGCGAATAGGCCTAGTTTTTAAAGCAAAGATTTCTATGTCTCATGGGTTTGTCCGTGAGCCCCAAAAGCGCACTGCAGGAAAACCACTTTTCTCTTATGATGATGATGATGATGATGATAGTGGCTGAATAGAAAGACAAATACGCGTTCTGTGGTCGGAATTGAACCTGGGTGCTTAATGTTATGAAGATAACGTCTAACCGAATGCCTCATTTCGACACGGTCGAAGCAGTTTGGATCTGGAGAGTGGTGCGTGGACGTGCAAATATTATAGACACAAAAAATTATGCACCCCTTTGTCTAACGAGTACGATAGTTGAACGCGACGTTCACTTCACGCGCAATCAAATTACGAAGGACCAAATTTTCAGCCACTGCGATCAAAAGTGCTAACCGCGTGCGAGTCAAAGTGAAAGCTCAGTGAGTCAAAGTCCAAACCATCTCCGAGTCAAAGTCTAAACTCTGACGACGACCAAGAAATCCCTCGCAAGAAAGCTTCGCGTTCAGCCATCGTCGTCCTTCAACGGAGCGATGCCTAATTATTCTTAAGTAAACAGTTGGTCGAAATATATAATTATAATAGAGCAACTGCAGGAAAGTAACAATCTCAGTTATTCAGATAAAATAATTTATTAGTTTAGTTCGACAAATGGCTTCAAACTTACTAACTGTTACAAAACTATGGTGAATAAAATGCATGCTGTAAGTGGATCTCAAGGGTTGCCTTTTATCAATAGCAAGTACCACGGCATCAATGAGTAATAGAAAGAGACTTCCATCGGTCCCTTGTAAAAACGCAGTGGAATCGAAATATGAGGCTACGTTGTTTCAAACTTGGAACTATTATGATTAAGAGCACTGCTTGTGAAAAAATGTTAGCTGGTGGTTGTGAAAATATGTATGGTAAATGTTGAATGTTGGAACCGTCGGTGAGGACAAGGACGAAGCAGGCACGGAGACCAATGGAACATATACCACGAAGAAGATGAATACGTGAGGCTTCAAGATGGCTACTCAGAACGGTCCTCAGTAAATAACGCAAACATTTTTGCTTCATAGCGACGACGGCATCCTCCTTCGCCTCCCTGGCCATTTTTCCACATGGTGCCGAAACCAGGGACGTCAAGCGACACGACGAGGTGAGTGACGCGCGCATTTCAATTCTTCGGCCACATTTCTCATCCCTATGTGAGGAGGAGGTATCGAAGCAGATGAACCGGCCGATGATTGTTCGGAAAAGGCTTCTCGATTTCAATCAGAAGCTCATTGCCGAAAGCACGCCCACTTTGCAAGAAACCAAAGACATCGAGGCCGCTGTTTTATTAGCCAGGCTCCAGCACAGCGCCGCCCGACTCGATAAAATGAATGAGATGCTGGAAGCTCTGTTTCGTGGAGTCAATCTTGACGCCCGAAACGGCAACACTCTAGATTCGAGGAAAGAAGCGCACAGGATTATCGCTTTACTTGAAAAATGAGGCTTTACAAACAAAATGAGAACGCACCACCGAAGCCACAAGTCGTGAGAGAAGAGCAGTACCCAACAGAAGGTGGATCGGATACCACCAGCGACAGTTGAGAATCTGGGGAGGAGACCGGAACACACATGAAACAAGCTACTTCAACGACATGGATGGGCATTTCGGTATCCCATCCTTGACCCCATGTACAAACAAGCATCGATACATTACAAGCCCCAACCATGACACGTGGCTTCAATAATGAGCACTCTTTTGAGACGACCCATCAGACAACTGTGAGTCCCTCGTTCAGAAATGAAGACGCCGTGACACTGGATACACCCCACCAGCAACAAAAAGACAGCCAGAATCGAACCAAATCATCAGAATCCATGTTGACCGCATTCATGACCCCATAGAACCTTGTGGACGACGAACCGGCTCCGGAAGGCATTACCGGCGAAGCCTACGCGACTGAAGGGCTTGAGAGCCGCCCTGCGGACACAAGATATATACCGGCATAGTGTATTCAGGAGGACATTCACAATAGGGGAGAGGGGAATCCAAATGCTGGGGGAGTATAGGCAAATTAGAAAGAATTACACTGGGCAATAACGAGTCATCTCTGAGAGAGAAGCGTGACCAGACCACGTTCCGGGTGTGTGGCTGCGACAAAAGTGCGTATACGGCGTGAGATCTACAACCGAGATATTAGTGCAGCCGCAGCAATCACAGGATGGCAGTGCTACAAGGTACGAACTCTTTCAACACACTGCTCGTAAAGACTCGGACCCCGCGACGACCGTACACCTTTACGTCGGCTGCAACACTGCTGCAGTCAACGCATCAACTAAAGGAAACAGGCCAGATGACAATGCTGACGTCAGCATGATGACATGTAGGACTCATTAGGACACCACACGTTTTCAGAAGTCAAAGAAACCCGGAGAATGGGCTGGTGCGAGTGTTCACTTCGCATAGGATACAAACATTCAAGGCTCCAACCGGAGCATCAGATACAAATGCCAGACGTCAGTGAAACTACATCTTCAGTCTCCAGTGCCACTCTGAAATACACAGGAGATACAACTGCGACCGTCGAGTGACGTATTCATTAAAAGAAACATAGGGCTAAAGTGGTAAAAAGGCAACATCTAGAAGAAAAGAAAGGGCCGAAGGTAAGAAGAAAGGATGACTTAAAGCGCCGGCTGGACGTGAACGGCAGACTCATCCCATATCGTCCTCCCGGGCATCGGACATACAATATGCCCTAACGTTGGCTCGCAGGCCTGCATCGATTTAGTTGTTCCCGTTACGCGAATTGCTGTCGCGCGGGAGGACGTTGGAACTTTCAGTGAGGACAAGGACGAAGCAGGCGCCGAGCTCAATGGACATACCAAGGTGAACAACCGATTTAGCCCTGGCCAATCCCCCCATGTAGGTACGAGCAAATATCTTTGAGGACATCATCATCATCATCAAGGTGAGGCTTCAAGATGGGTATTGAGAACTGCTGTCTGTAAATAATGTAAATATATTTGCTTTTTATCGACGACGACCTCGTACCTCTCCTCCTTGGACGTTCTTCCACAAGTATCGTCAGTACAGCACTCCAAAAACCGACGCTAGCCAGCGGGACCACTGGCTATGACATGTGATGTTGACGAGCAGTACTGCGTTGAGAACTGTCCCACATGGGTTAGATGTAGCGGTGACCTTGTCTGGTGGTAGTACACTCTGTGACAGTGGGTGGGAGGGCGGCTTTTACAAAGTAGTTACTCAGGTGTTGAGTGGGGTAATATACAGTTCCGCCACCAAAGACGAGGAAGACGGCAGTGGCGTGAAGCGTCACGAACGAGCATCTGTGACGACGACGAAGCCGGGTGGGGCACGCTGACGTGTCTGTCTGCGTGGTCGCTTGCTTCTAAGCTGCTTGGTTTTTCGCTTTCCTGGTTCAGGTGATCGGCCAACCTTCAGGCGGATTAGCGGTTGTTTCCCGCCATTCTTTTGGTCTTTTCTTTTCTTACAGGTTGCTGGTTTCCGCGCCTGGATGTCTTTTGAGTCTCCTGGCCGGGGGAGTTCCCCCTGGGCGGCCTCGATTCGTCCGCAGGACATGCAATTGGAAGCCCTAAAGCGCAGTGGGGTGGGCAGCATCCCCGTGGCCTTGGTGCCAGTAAGTGGCGGATTCATCCGGCTGAAAAACCCGCGGGCTGTACAGGCGGCACTTCGAGCGGCTACTGAGAAGTTCGAGCACATTACGGAGGTCCGCCCGTTTGGCAAAGGTGGCGTCTTGTGCCGATCGTCAGACGAGACCTGTGTCGCTGACCTCTTGAAATGTACAATGTTTACCTCTGTTCAGGTGAGTGCATTTATCCCCCCTCACCTTGCTTGCGTGAAGGGCATCGTTCGAGGTGTTGATGTTCAGATGACACCTCAGGAGGTACTAGAGCAGTTTTCGGTAGCGGGAGTCACCTCAGTTTACCGTTGCAGCCGTGTTGTAGAGAAAAACAGGGTGCCAACAGAATCTGTCATTGCTACATTTGTTGGGACGCAATGTCCATCGGAGATTAAAGTATGGCCTCTCATTTACCGTGTGGAACCTCTCTCTCCCCGGCCTCTTCAGTGCCACAACTGTTGGCGTTTTGGCCACACATCCAAGGCATGCAAATCGTCTCCCCGGTGTCGCGCATGCGGTGAGAGCCATTCTGTCGAGCTATGTACTGCCCAAGATGCCAAATGTTGTTTGTGTGGAGCGGCACACCCAGCTGACTATTCTAATTGCCCTGCGAGAGCTCAAGAAGTCCAAGTTGTCGAGGTCATGGGTAAGCGTCGCTGCTCGCGCGGGGATGCTGTTACAATTGTTAAAGAAAGGACACATGGTTATGCTGGAGTTACGGCCAAACACTCTCCATCACTCGCTGATGCAGCCGTAGTGAATACCATTGTTGCAGCGGTTGAACAAGCCGTTGCCAAGCTCCATCAGTCTTCCCTCGCTGACCCAGCTTTTGCTTCCGTTGTAGCAGCGGCTGTTGAGAAGGGTGTCTCTTCAGTAATCACCCAGTTAACTTCCACCATAATCGAGTGCGTGTCTCGCACAGTGGTGACTCAGCTGGCGCCACATTTGCAGCCCGCTCCCCTTTTGTGTACCTCCTCTCCCCAAGTGATACAGAAAGTTTCCACCGTCCCAGAAGGTCCGCTGCTCTCAGCAGCTAATCTTACCTCGGATTCTGTTAAAGTCTCGTCTACTCTCGCTACTTCGGTGCGTGGTTCGGAACATCCTACTTACGCTGAGGCTGGTACTTCGTCTGTTCGTGGTCCTACGGCCGACAACGAGTATATTCCTCCCCTTTCGCCCTCTTCAGACTCTGACATGGAGCTTCAGGCTTGGCCTATGGAGACTGTTCTTCAGTCTAGTAAACGTTCCGGATCACCTAGTACCGAAACCCTGGAAGTGCAGCCAAAAGCGAAATCCAAGAAAGGTAAATCTGTTTCAAAGCCCAAGAATCAGATATTACAAGCTGCAGTTGCTGCAGCCGGTCTCTCTGAATCATAGGGGTTCTAAAAGTCGTTCAGTGGAATTGTCGCTCCGTTTCGGCAGGCTTTGCGGATTTACTTTGTTTGTGCTCCCAATTTTCCCCAGACGTAATTTTGCTACAGGAAACCTGGCTTAGTAGCAACCAAAAATTTGGACTTTATAATTACCGCACTTTTCGACTAGACAGGCCAACCCGAGGTGGCGGTCTGTTAAGTTTGATATCTACAAAGTTTGCCCACACCGCGAAGGTGTCCTTCCAACTTCAACGCCCAGACTGTGAAATTTTAGTGCTGGAATTAAAGCTACCTGGTTGCCTCCCCTTCTCATTGGCCAACGTGTACTTTCCTAGTGGCGTCGTTGATTCCGAACCACTTGATTTGGCTATTGCTTCGGCTGTACCTCCCATTATCTTTGCAGGAGACTTTAATTCCCACCACGTTACTTGGGGCTTCCGGACGGATTCTTGCGGTAATCGCTTGTTGGATTGGATTACAGATAACAACTTAACATGCATAAATTCGGATTCTCCAACCTACCATAAGGGACAAACGCAATCTGTTTGGATTTAACTATATCTTCTCGAGGTGTTTCAGTGCCTTCTTGGTCGACCGTTGATGGCGGGTCGAGTAGTGACCACATCCCAATAGTTTTTGACATTGGGTGTCCCATCCGTTCCGTTAACCGCCAGAGCCGTTCTTTTGTTAACTATAAAAGGTTTCAAACCTCTCTGAAGGAGTCCCTGTCCTCTCTGGTCACACAAAATGAAGCTGAATGTGCGACAGGCCTTTGTTCCGCCCTTTCCTCTTCAGCTCAGTCGTCATTATTTGAAGTGATGTCGAAGAAGTCAGTATTGCCGAGTCCCTGGTGGGACGAAGAATGTTCGCGCTGCTTTAGACGTAGAAAGGCGGCCTGGAAGAAACTTTGCCATAACCTATCCCCGCTTAACTGGTGCAACTACAAATATTTTTCAGCGGTATTCAAACGCGCTGTTTCTAATGCTAAACAGACTTATGACACAGATCGATCTCTGTGTCTCTCCAAGCCTAACAATAAGCGTGCGCTTTTTCGCTTTCTTCGATCGCGGAAAGCAGTACCCTCTCCAGATAATACAGACTCCGTGGTGCTATCGTCAGGTGAACTCTCAGAGTCCCTAGAGTCGATAGCTGATGGGCTTCAAGCTCGTTTTTCATCCTTCTTAGCGATGTCATTTACTCCGCCAGACGTGGTAGACGACTTCATAGAGGTAACGCTATCAGAGCTCGCTGACGTCATGACTAAATTGACTGCTGCAGCTCCTGGCCCAGATGGCATTACAACTGAAATGCTGAAGTTATTATTTGACGAGGCTCCCAATCATTTACTTAACATGATCAATTATTCTATTCGACATGCATGGATCCCCGATGTCTGGCGTCTCGCCAGAATACTTCCGGTACTTAAGAATGCTGGTCAGGGCCTCTCGATTGAAAACGTCAGGCCTATTGCGTTGACATCTAATGTGGTTAAATTAATCGAGCGGATTTTGCAGCAGCGCATAATGCAATTGGTGTCCAGTTCTAGAATCTTTAGCCCAAGACAAATTGGTTTCCGCCCTGGGTGTTCGATTTGGAGTGCGCATATGGACCTTGAAAGCCGGATTAAACTTGCCCGTCGCACTAACCAGTTTTCGGCCCTAGTAACCCTAGATGTAGCAAAAGCTTTTGATAGCGTCGAATACCCTGTGTTGTTGTCCCGGTTACAAGTCTTAAACTTCCCAAGGTATATCACTAGCTTGGATTTGTGAATTTCTGAGAGACAGGCAGTTCAGTTGTGTAAAATTTAATGTTACCTCCTCACAGCGGCCACAGTCTAGGGGCGTACCGCAAGGGGCGGTCCTTTCCCCTGTCCTTTTTAACATCCTTGTAAGCGCTATTCCGGTGGTTTCTGGTGTTTCTACATATGTATATGCCGACGATATTGCGTTTTTTGCATCAGCACCTGACATTCAATCTCTTCACAAATTATTGCAGTCTTATCTGAATATTATTGCCTCGTGGTTGGACAGTATTTGTCTCTCTATGAATGTGAACAAATGTTCCTTATTAGTTTTTCCAATCTCAGGTCCTGTTAACATTACTCTCAGTTATCGACAGTGCATAATTCCTCAGGTTCCTTCTTTAAAGTACCTCGGGATTATTTACACCAGTGAACTTGACTGGACCCCACATATAGCCCTCATTGAGGCCAAAGGTGCACGTGCTGTTGGGATGTTGAGAAGTCTCAGTCATAGAAAGAAGGGCATGCGCAGAGAGACCCTTCTTATGATATATAAAATGTACGTTCGCCCCATTTTAGAGTTTGGGTGCGTGTTATTCTCTGGGTGCGCGGCGTATAAGCTTCATCGTCTGGTTATTCTGGAGCGCCAGGCTCTTCGCTGCTGTTTAGGGTTGCCTAAGAATGCAGCAAATGCAGTAGTTTACTTGGAAGCGCGCGTTCCTCCTCTGCTTGATAGGTTCCGGATTCTGACGGTTGAAACTTTTCTGAGAGCTTATAGCTCTGAGGTGAACAGGGAGCAGTTTATCTTTATTGCAGAGCCAAGTGCGTTTATGGTGCACCAATGGCCCAGGTCCTTATGTCCACAAAGCACTTTGATACAGAGCTTCCTTTCTCCATTGGGTGTAGCAATAAATCAGATTATTCCATATACTGACAGGAGTTCACCTCTTTCTATCAATTTCCGGAACATTTTCCCCAAAAATGCTAAACTTTTACCAGCCCGGCTACTCAATCGCCTTCTCGAAGATTATTTGGCCTCTATGCAGCCAGGTGCTATAATTTATACAGATGCCTCTCAACGAGAAGAAAAATCCGGTATCGGAATATTTTCCCTTTCCCTTAACTGGACCTTTTCGGTTCGTCTGCGTGATTTTATCCCCATATTCTTTGCGGAATTCCTGGCAATTGTCCTGGCGCTACGAAAGCTGGATGTGTCAATTACATCTCCAATGATAATTTCCGATTCCTTTTCTGTATGCCTAGCCCTTTCTTCCCCTAAAGACACTCCCCTTCTGCGGACGTTTCGGTCACTCCTTCCACCTCACTTCACTGAAATTCACCTTCTTTGGGTTCCTGGTCATGCAGGGATCACATTCAACGAGACTGCCGACTCTCTAGCAAGGGTAGCACTTTCTGGGCCTGTAGTAGACGTCGTAGAGCCGACACCTTTAATAACAGCAGCTAGGTACCGTAGGATGCTGAAACTCCAAGTACAGCGAGAATCGGTTTTATTATCATTAAGGGATTTCAATCATCTTAAATTTTTATGGAAATCTGAATGGTGCCCTTCACGCAACTTAGAGGTGATTATTACAGCCTTACGTTGTCGAGTACCCAAGTTAAATAGGTATTTGCACAGGTCTCGTCTGGCGCCAACAGCTCTGTGCAGCTATTGCAACGAAGACGAGTCTGTAGATCACTTCCTTTTGACATGCCGACGTTTTTCCCGAGTCAGACGTCAGTCCCTGGAGGTGCCACTTAACAGTTTGGGGGTATCCCTAACAGTGCCGGCTATTCTATCGTTCGGGGCTTCCGAAACGGGGTTCTGCCGCCGGGATGTATGCTCTGCCCTCCTGCGCTACATTGAAAATTCAAAACGATTCTCTTTATGATTGCGATTGGTCACCCTCGCTTTGATTTTTCAGGATTTTTTTTCCCCCTTTTTTCTCAAAAATTTTTCAAACCGGTCTAAATTATCTTTCCTAAAAGTCGCGTGATTAGAAAAGAATTCCATTCATTTTAACCATCCTCTGTTGATTGGCCGATCCCCTGATTGGGTATGTGCCATACCTAAAGGCGCAACAACAACAACAACAACAACAACGTTGCCTGGCTTGATGTCCCCCATGGACACCTTGTGCATAGAACGTATGTAAATAGTTCGTTCATCATCCTTAACCAAGGCTCGCCTCATCACTTCTGCCACCATGTAACAATATGTTCATGATGTAAAATCGTGTGACCAAAATTTACACGTAAACTTCATAACAAATTTTACAATTAAAGCACCGGTAAAGTGCCTTATGAGAACGGCGTGTGAGACTTGTGGCTCGAAGTCCTGGCGCAAGTACAGCCATCGTGGTCACGGTGGGAATATTGAGCAAAGGCGGATCCTCATGAATACGTTGTACTGCTTCATGAGGTCTCCAAGTTGTAGGTGGCTGCGGGATGGCGGGTCACTTGAGGGAGAGCAAGCTGCCGTGCCTGGGTGTGTTGGTGTGGAATAAAACAGCGAATTATTACGGATTAAGGTGGATTGTGAATTGATTGATTGATTGATTGATTGATTGATTGATTGATTGATTGATTGATTGATTGATTGATTGATTGATTGATTGATTGATTGATTGATTGATTGATTGATTGATTGATTGATTGATTGTACAGTTTAACGCGCCGACGCAATGCAGGCGATGAGGCGCACCGTAGTGAAGGGCTCCGGATTAATTTTCACCACCTGGAGATCTTTAACGTACGCCGAAATCTCGTACACACGGGCATTTTTGCTTTTCGCTTCCATCAGAAAAGCGGCCGCCGCGGCCGAGAATCGAACCCGCGGCCTCGTGCTCAGCAGCGCAATGCCTGAGCCACTGAGCCACCGCGGCGGGTTGGCTTATGAATTGATTTAGCAAACGAACTACATCGGCTTAAGGCTTGCGTTAATGTCATTTAGTATTCATAATGCGGATTAGGACTGATTAGAGTACAGGAAAAACTCGGTTAATGCAAACCGCAAGCGGACGTTATCTCAGTTCCAACTAATGAGTGCTCGAACTAACGAAAGTATAGAACAACAGTACACTACCACTGTGAAGCCATAGGACGTGTCAGCAGTTTTATGCTTGGATATCCAGTGATGATGAGCTGCGTTTGTCCATATATAAAGACCGAAGATTCATCAGATCATCAGATTTGCTGATGACGTCGCTTGTTAAGTAACTCGGGGGAGAAATTGCTAAGCATGCTTACCGCACTGGACAGACAGACTAGAACCGTGGGCCTGAAAATTAATACAGTCGAGTCCCCTTATAACGATACCGTTTATAACAATATATCGGGTATAACGATGAACAGCTATGGCACCGTCCGCTTTTGTATGCTTTCCTTGGGAAAATAAACCGCTTATTGCAATGCACCAGTGCCGCGATGTCGGATATAACGATTGAATCGGGTTACAGCAAGCACGAAAATTGCGAAGTGCCGCCGGCTATCCTCGCAAACCACGCCGACACCATGCGCGGCGATGCGCGTCGCATCCCGTCCACCCCTCAGAAAACGAGTCAACTGCGCAGCTTACGAGGAAGCGAGAGGAGGAGGGGTAGAGTTCTCCTTCCAAACATCCCTCCCGATGCCACCGCTTTGTCCCCATTCTCGTGCTTGCTGCTTTGAATTCGACTGGGTGCCTCTTAAACCACCTTTGTTTTTCCGCGCATCAGACGTCAGGGACGGTGTTTTGAGAACGTCCGAGTGCTCACTGAAAGGCGATCGTTGCGCCTTTCAGTGAGGCAGTGATACGTGCTACGGACAGCGGTGGCAGTGACAACTCTGACGGCGCGGGTACACAGCCTACTGGAGTAGCATCTTCGCAGGAGGCCCAACGCGTGATAGTCCCTCAGGGACTTCGTTTCCACCAAGGACCCTTCGCTCAGCTAGGTGAAGCACCTATAGATGCTCTTGAAAAAGATGTGCGCCAGCTTTATGTGCAGCGAACACAGCTGAGACCGAGTATGACTTCGTTTCCACAAATAGGTACCAGTACAACCTTGCTTGCCTGCAAATAAAATGTTTTGAGCTCTGCTAAGTCTTTTTATTTACCAACCAGCATATAACAATCATCGGTTACAACGATGGGATTTCCTTGGCATTTGGATATTGTTATAAGTGGACTAGACTGTATTGTTACGTGGCGGCAGGACGGAGATGAGACGAACCATGGTGGATGAGGATGGCGAACAACATTATTTACAAGCGGCGAGGACCGTGCGCACGCAGGCCGCACACCAGCCACCCCTTCGTCGTCGTCGTCGCCCTCGTTGACCTGGATGGTGGGATATGACACCATAAGGCATTGTCCGCCATGTCCCGTGACATAACCCACCCGGTCGAGGACGAGCGGGATAGGAATACACGTGGAAGTCCTTGCCGCCACGGATGATCATGGTTGTCGTGATGAGCACAGGCCCGCAGCAGCAGTTTTCGTCGACGTCAGGAAGAAGCGTCCAAAGCCCTCCGAGACATGCCAGATATCGGGGCAGGGGAACGTCGTCGGCTTCTCTTCCGGTCGCGGCGGTCAAGGGCAGGGGAAACGGGGCTGCGGAATGGTCACGTCCATTGCCCAGCGGAGCGGGGGCAGGCCGACGAATTCCAAGGGCCAGGACGAGACCCATTCATGAGCCGACGCGGGGGAAGCTTGGTCCGGAACAGGGATGAAACCAGCACCCTCCACCAAAATGTTACGTGGCGGCAGGACGGAGATGAGACGACCCATGGTGGATAAGGATGGCGAACAATGTATTTACATTATTTACAACCGGGCAGGACAGCGCGCACGCAGGTCGCACACCAGCCACACCTTCGTCGTCGTCGTCGCCCTCGTTCCCGTGGATGGTGCGCTATGACACCATGGGGCATTGCCCGCCATGTCCCGTGAAAATATGCTGAAAACTAAAGTAATGATCAATAACCTCGGGACAGCACAAAGGTTTGAGATAGGTGGCTAGGCCGTGGAAGTGGTAAGCGAATATATCTACTTAGGCCAAGTTGTGACCGCGGATACCAACCATGAGGCAAAGATAATTCAAAGAATAAGAATGGGGTTTGTTTTTTCGCTCTTGCAGCGTACATGACCGGTTCACATGCCCCACCACTATCAAACACCAATATACGGCCCCCATGGAAGTTCCACCAATTAACGGATACACGACCTGTTGCCCGTATTCATCCCCGGACAGTTGGTGCTCCGAGTCCGCCTTCTATGGAGATTGGTAGGCCTTCGTCTACCCTGATGTTTGTCGACGCCAGTGCTTCCGATACCTTACTTCATACGGCTCTACTCTGCCCGACTGTGGCTCCCGATCCAGTGACCTGCACTTACATAACAACGGAGAAGTGGCCATCAACGCAGGCAGAACTCCTTGCAGTGCGGGATGCTCTGCTACACACATCGTTGCTAATCAACCACGCTTCACCACAGTGTACAATTTACACTGATTCGTCGGCAGCTGTTCGAGAGCTTCGCAAAACTCTCACTTCCAACGAACTTCTGCTAGAAATCCAGGACATAATGGACACTTATCCATGTCGTGTGCGCGTGTCATGGCGCCAACGGAATAGCCACCCCGCATTGCAGGCTGCAGATGCCGGAACACACCCCGTGCGTGTGCACTATCCAGCTCCTCTTGCACCTTCATCAAACGGTGTTCGCCTTGCCAGTGCAAAAGAACGTCTACGACGCACCGTGCGCGCTCTCATACCCCCGCGCGGTACAGATCTCCCTGGCGGGTTGTCTCGTCAAGATGAGGTCCTGCTCAGACGTCTTCGCCTGGGAGTCACCCTCACGCCAGCTGTGACGAGGTCCTGGCCTCCTCAATACCATGCCCCGTTCAACTCCACCTGCCCCTTTTGCCCCGCTCCAGTTGACCAGGCTACAGCAGAGCACCTGGTGTGGAGTTGCCCTGCTCTGCGAAGCCTACGCGCTGTGCACATCGCCACCTGCGGCCCGCGCCCCGGACGTCCGCCAGACTTCATGGCGTGGATACAAGGACCACATCATGGCCCCCTACTCCGATTCCTTCGGGAATCCGGGGTGTATCTATGCATTTAATTTCCCCTTATACTGAATAGCAAACTTCCGCAATAAAAAAAAAAAGAATAGGGTGGAGTGAACTCGGCAGGAATTCTCAGATAATGAATGGCAGCCTACCATTGTCCCTGAACAAGAAAGTGTATGACAGCTCCATCTCACCGGTACTGACCTACGGGGTAGAAACTTGAAGGCTCACTAACAGTGTTCAACTTAAATTGAGGACGACTCAGCGAGCAATGGAGCGGAAGATGATAGGTGTAACATTAAGCGACAAGGAGAGATCAAAGTGGGTCAGCGAACAAACGCATGTTGAGGACATATTAGTAGAAATTAGGAAGAAATGGATGTGGGCAGGGCATGTGATGCGAAGGCAACCATTGGTCATTAAGGGTAACAAAGTGGATCCCTAGAGAAGGCAAGCGTGGAAGGGTGCGGCAGAAAGTTAGATGGGCAGATGAGATCAAGAGGTTTGTGGGGAAAAAGTGTTCGCAGATAGCACAGGACCGGGATAATTGGAGATTAATGGGAGAGGCCTTTGCCCTGCAGTGGGCGTAGATAGGCTGGTGATGATGATGATGACGAAAGGCCGAAGACAGCACTTTCTTTTTAACAAATGAATGTTGTGGAAATCATCTTCGCCTTCTTCAAAACTGAAGAAGGCGGCTTTTCATCCGACCATGACTTGTGAGCGCACGGCCACACTATGTTTCGTCCTCGTCCTCCCTCCGTCATTAGCAGCGTCATGTTCTGCGATTCTGACTTGTGAAGCTGCCCTCATCTGTCCGCGCACCACACACACCACTGTATTCGCATCCTCATTGGCCGGGTTTTCAGAGAATGAGTCTTCCATGACGCCCGCCATGTGGGATTTAGGTTGGTTTTACCCCATTTTGTCTTCTCCGTTTTACAAAAAGTCGTGTGCAGGCACAGAGTGCGTTTATATTACCATCTACTAGGCACCAGCGCGCCGCCGCGAAGGCGCCTAGTCGGAATTATCCGTTTTGGAGCCTATATACAGATTCGAATAACTACATATACCTCAATGAAGATTTAGCCGTACCTACTCGTATAGTTCGAATTATCCAGAAATTAGAATCGTTGAAGTTTATCAACGAGATTTCACTGTATACATTACGGTGTACTAAGGGGGAATAAAGACGTTAAAATGCGTAGCTGCTCTGTCGATCGGTTGCCCTGAATATAAAAAGTATCCGTCACAATAGCAAGACCCCCCATTCCCTTCATAACACCTAGCAGGCAAAAATATGCAGAACATTTCTTGTCAAATCAGTTTTAACAGCATCCAGGCGACCAGCAGAGACTCCAGGAACAGCTTCCTTTCTAGCATATTTTGAGAGAAACTCCATCGTTGCAAGCAAATACGCATGATGGATGTAGTCCGCATGACAGACGCCAGCAGCGTAATTTTTCTAATAAATACATGGTCGTGACTGACAAATTTGGGTACATCAGAGTTGGACTGCAACAAGCAGTGCATCAAAAAAGGAAAACACCAGATTCTATGAAAGCATACTAGCCGGTGTGAAGATAAGTTCCAAAGGCACTTTTTAAATCTTCTGTTCCTCACGCGTAACAGCGACGCCATTAGGTCTCTTTAAGAGTTTTGTTCATGATGGGCTTTGGAGATGCGCTCATATATGATAACTTGCCCTCCAAAGGCCGACCACGGACTTCAAGCTGTTCGGGCTTTCCTTCGTGGCTCCGGTATGTGGGACCCTCCCGCTCCTGTTCAACAATCTCAGGCGTGGGCGTCAGTTGATCGGTGCCGTCCTCTGCATTCTCTCCTGTATAGGGATCGACTCCGTCCGCGGCATCGGTCGACGCGCCCTCCACGGTGGTGGTTGCGTTGCCCGTGGCAATACGTGCGCTCGGTAGGGTATGATCAATGCTCCTCATCAAGACCAGCCCGCCGATGACAATGAGAAAGGCTGTCGCGATGACGGTAGCAGAGCCGAGCACCATCCAGGACTTGCACTTTTCGGCTCTGGCCCTGGCTATGGAACGCTCGTCGCACTCGCGAACCAGCTCGTCGTACAGTCGCCGCAGGCTTGACAAAGAGTCCTGTCCCAGTCGTTGTGGGTATTCGTTTTCAACCATCGTTGTTGGGCGTCTGCGTAGAAGTCGTTCGTTCAGGACCACGGTGATTCCGATACCACCTGCCCTCTGAACGCCAAAGCGCTGGCGATAGCGATTACATTGTCTTCCGCGTATGAAGTACGATGAAAGAAGGAAGAAAATAGCTATCGAAGTTGAACCCGTAGTGTTCAAAAGCATTGAATCACACCTCATGTATTGCCATCGTTAGTTTAAAATCGCCGTTTTGTCTACGGCCTCTCAAAATATTATTTTGGTGAGGAACCATTTCACAGCATCTTAACGGAATATGTGTTGGATGCTACGAAACCCTCAAAATTACAAGCACCCGGAAGGGCATGGGGGAAAAAACTGAGGAGAACGCTAAAAATAATATCCAACCCAAGGTAAGAGTGATGTTCCATCCGTATTCGATTCCCGGCATGACGTAGGTATGTGACCTCTGAACGGAACACATCACAGCCGTCATCATCATGAACCCTTTAGCTGTTGCGGGTATACGCTCACCTGACGTATGCAGATGAGCTCCCAGCCGAGCTCAAAAATATCCCCAGTGCAGTTTAATTTCTGTTCCCTTTCCGGCAAACGACAACCACCACCGCCACCACCACATTCCTTTTTGGCTGTGAAGAACATGTAACAAAAAGAAAAGGAGGACAACATACTATTCGACCCTAAGCGGAGTGGCTATACGCCGGCCTGAGCTTACGTTTAACTCTACGGTTTGATGCACTATATCGTAAACTGGTCCCAAACTTGACGTGCAAATAGGTTTACGTTCCATGCCATAGCGTAGGATTAACATACGGCTATCGAAGGTCACGCGTAAATGTAGGCGTAATAAGAGCATTTGCCCTAGCTTTCTAAACAATGTAAACACGATAAAGGAAAGTACTAAAGGAAAATAAGTATGGGCATCAAGAAACCTTTTCCTCGAACTCGGCAAGGATGAAGGAAGTGGAATGGCCAGCGTCGGAGTCCCAAACATTCAGACGCCTTCACAGACCTTCAGAGCGTCTCTGAGAGGGCAGCTCGCAACAATTTCTGGGACTTCCACGTTCTCAGCCTCTTCAGATGTAACACGGACATACTAGAAACGCGCCCGTGGCTTTCTGCCAGCGGGCATAAGTTAGGGCAATATTCAACCACTCCGAATAGTCCGGAAGTACACAATTACGCGATGATGATCTCGCCTTCACTCCATAAAGTTCTTCAATGTCATGGTAATTTTTTCCAGTGCCTTTCCCATATCGTACGTTAATACCTTCGTTGCCTATATTGGGTAGAGTGCTTGCGCGATCCAGCGATATGCTGTACTCGATTCAAGAATGCGTTCCAAATATTTCCTATCCGAAAGAGCTGGGCGATGCGGGCGTTCGGCGAACCGCATATAGAATATAAACATCGCTTTCGCAACCCCTTTCATCGGTTTGCCCTTAACGCAAACCGCAATGAAATAATCCCTCACTCCGGAAAAAAATGGCTCCAATTCCAGCTGTGAAGCTAGTTGGAAAGCAAAGCTCTAAACGACACCCACAACAATTGCTCATGCCAGGTCACTTGAATTCACAAACGTGGCTCTCAAAGAGTGAAACCATATATTCTGCCAGCCACCACCTGGAATTCGCGGGGGCAGCGTCGCGAACGCAGCAGCAGCGTCGGTCGCTGCCGGGATAGAGCGGCGGACGCCGCCGCCGCTGTAGCCCGGCCGTGAGTCGGAAATAAGAGAAAAAGGAGAGGAGCGTCTTTCCAAGGGTGAGACAGCGTAACATAGCCATCCTGATATGTTAGCTTTGGGCTACACCACCACCCGACACAAGCACAGACACCAAAACAATTCAGCATCCCAGCTTAGTGCTTCCCATTTATACCGCTTTAATCTAGTTAGTGTAGTAAGTTTGAGAATTGCGAGAAAGCTGACGGAACTGTTATAATCGCTATTTATGAGAACCATTTGCAACTTTCGCCTGTTGTAATACCTCTTAAAACACAACGGAATTTGTATTCACCAATTTAGAAAACGGAGCCACCTTCGTGGCAAGCAGTGCGAAAAAGGTAGCGTTTCTCTAGCGGCCAGATGTCTGTATGTGGTTTGTACATTTTGTTTCTCCGCCGTGTATGTTGCCATCCGACCACTTAATTCCGTCGGGTGCGGGTTACCATGGAGGTTCTGTCGAACACGTTAATCAAGCCGTGCGAAGGCAGCGCGCGATGGACGTGGAGCTGCGCCAAAACAGGCCCAAACAACCGTCGCTAAAGCAGACGACAAAGCCGTACCGCTGACGCCGCCGCCGGCGAGCAGGCACTTCCGCGGGGGGAACCCTGGGTAAACTCGCCGCGCCATCTACAGTGTGCTCAGTGAGTGAAACCCTCCGCCCCCCTCTCCCCGCCACCACCTCCGTCGCGTTGGGAGTTTGTTGTGCCGCACGCCACGAAAGAACCATTGGCTGGTGCAGCTAGAAACCTTTGCTTTAAAAGGCCACGAGGGGGCTGCGCAGCGCACAGTCACCTTGCATATGCTCCCACTTTACGACTCCCTGGCTTCGAAACAACAATCACCACTGCAGCAAATTACTACGAAGGTATTTGCAGCGTAACCAGCTATTCGCCGATACCACCCATGACCCTGCCTCAGCATCCGGTGGACCACGACCAGCGCTTTTAACCACAGAGCGCTGTTAACCGTAAACCGTTCCGTAACGTCGTGATGCATATCTGCAGAATTCTCCACCCCGTTCACGCCTCAACTTGCCATAGATGAATCGAACCGAATGTCACCTACGCATGATCCCGCTTTAGACGCACTCTAGCCGGCTATGACCCCTGGGTTGTGGCAACAAGTGCTCCACGCCCGCAAACCGACCAACCGCTTCCAGCTACTCCCACCCCACGCATGCCCACACTGGCAAGAACTGCCTGAAAATGACTACAAGATCATCATTCGACCTAGAGCTGGCCTGCGAGGGTCGGTCGAGAGGGGATCTAGTTCAGTATAGATCTCGACCGAACAGGCTGCTGCTGTCAGAGTGACAATGTAACCGTCACTCTGACCTGATGTAAAGTTGGAGTAATGTAAATAGTGTAAATAAACCTAATATCCAGCAAGGAAGGCAGTCCTCATCCCTCACCCGCTCCAAGCATCGGTCGTCGGTCATCGGAGCGAGTCGAAATCGTCCTCTCGGCTCGCGCATCAAAAGAACATCACTATTTCGTCTCCATCAGTTCGCCAAGAAGATGGAGAGGCGAAATTTAACTCTCCCCTCAGTGCATCTTCTGCCCGACATCAGGAACGCTATACCACATAGTGTAGGCATGCCCGAACACCCCAGTCCTCCCTCCCAATCCCAACCCACCCCTTCACAGTGGGCGGTGACGCTGACCAGCTCCGACCCCTGCTACCAGCTTCATCTGGTGTACACGGCACGGAAGGCTAGCTACAGCCAGGGAGTCGCAGACTGAGGACACCCCTCACTGGTCCAGAGTGACTGCATTCCCAATGGATGGGATAAAGTTTTAAATGCGGAGCATTTCTTAGGCTCACCTGGTCCTCCGTCGTTGATGGCGGTGCCGTCCACACGCTCACTGCGCATGCGCAACTCTCCTCCTTACACCCACAGCTCCGCGATACTACACTATAAAAAAAGAAATAGTTAGCGGCGCCCGGTTTCGATCCCACGACTCTCTGGCCGCAACGGGAGGTACGCAGTGCTCTTCCCACTCCGCTACAAATCCGGGACAGGAGCAAGTGCTACGAACGCGCCTTATGTCCTTGACTCATTCAAACTACGTCAAGAAGCTACTGATACAACGAAGGCACGCGAAGCTGAACGTCAACGGAAACGACGAACTGAAAACTTTAGAGGGAGATGCTGAATTTCCCGTGGGAAAGCTGTGGCGGGAAGCGCCATGCGCCTTGCAGCTCAACCAGCCCCGTCCGCAGCGCCTCTGATGCTGATTGTGGCAGGATGCCCCTAGGGATTGACCAACCAAAGAATCCATCACGAGATAGGTTCGATTTAAAATATAAAAAAGGTGAAAACCTCCTCAACAACATGGACAGATATGGACTAGAATCCATAAACGATCCCAGCAGCCCCACCAGAACAGGAGGCATTAATAAAACAGACAGCAGCCCGGACCTCACCCTTGCTAAAAGCAGTGACCACCGTATAATATGGCACAACACTAATGAAAATCTGGGCAGCGACCATAACATCATCTGTGTCAGAACCACGTCAGACAACTACAAACTGTAACGAAAGCCTTCCAGAATAACAGACTGGGAAAAGTTCAGATCAGAACTGCCACTAACAGAAGATAGAATCCCAATCACCGACATCGATATTTGGAGCAAAGATCTAATTTCCAGACAAAGAAAAGTTACCAATACAATACAATGCGACGAGGAAACACCATGCGTGGACAACCATCTAATGAGCATATGGAAAAAGCGAGCCAAACTCATCAAAAGATGGAAGAGGCAAAAACGAAACCCACGACTCCGAAAAAGAATCAAAAACATCACAAAAGAGGCGAAAGAATACGCACACAAGCTTTCCAAGCAAAACTGGGATGATTTCTGCGAAAACCTCAAGAACACTCTCAGCACTTCTAAGACATGGGCAATCTTGAGAAGTATGCTGGATCCAAACAACACCAAAAGAGAAAGCCAACATAGTGTAAAAAGATTAGCCCACACGTTCCAAGGCTCAAACGCGCAGCTTTTAGAAGCACTCAAGAGCAAGTTTGGAGACAAGGACACCCCGCATCACGGCCAAACCCAATGCAAGGGCGCAAAGAACGACATCCTTGATCAGGACATCACCAAAGAGGAAGTCTTCGATGCAATAATCTCAGCAAAAAGGAAAGGCGCTCCAGGCAGAGATGGAATAACGAACAACATCATCAGAAACCTCGGTATTCAGCAGCTAGAAGAACTTACCGAATACATAAATGAACAACATTGGAAACGTGGCTCCATCCCACCGGAGTGGAAGCATTCGGAAATCACAACTATTCCTAAACCAGGCAAAGAATTAGCAATCAACCATCTGAGCCCCATATCGCTTACCTCATGTGCGGCCAAGCTTTACGAACGCATCATAACCAAACGGCTGTACAACTACCTAGAGGACAATGATCTCCTCCCATACAGCCTAATCGGCTTCAGAAAAGGCCTATCCACACAAGATGCCTTCCTGCTATTCAAGGAAGAAATCCTTGCCAAAAGGAATAACAAAGACCAAATACTTTTGACTCTAGACCTCAAGGGAGCGTTCGACAACGTTTGCCACGAGGCAATCTTAGAGGACATGAACAGTATAGGAAGCGGAGAACGGATCTACAACTTCGTCAAAGCTTTCCTTTCTAACCGAACTGCAACAGTAGGGTTGGGCAACCTGAGATCCGGCTGTTTCCAAATGCCGAACAGAGGCACCCCACAGGGTTCTGTCATCTCCCCCATACTGTTCAACATTACAATGATCAAGATAGCGGAAGCCCTAACCCGATTCCCAGACATAGGTCACGTCATCCACGCTCATGACGTTACTCTATGGGTCTCCAAAGGAAACCTCCAACAGAAAATGGAACAACTGCAAGCTGCCGCAAACGTGGTTGTGGAAAAGGCAAGAGAGAACGGCCTCGAATGCTCACCTGAGAAATGCGAGCTCATCCGAATCTATCCAACAAAAGAGCAACTACCTTCCCAAATCCAAATCGGAACAAAGAACATCCCCGAAAAAAACCAAATCAGAATACTAGGCATGATAATACAGAGCAACAACCAGATTGACACCACGATGGAGAAGCTCAAGAAGACAACAACCCAACTTGCTGGGATTATCAGAAGAATTACAAGAATCCGCAGCGGCATGAGCGAAAAAGAGACACTCAGACTTGCCCAAGCACTCATAATCAGAAGAACCACATATAGCCTCTCTTTCCACATCACCACGAAAGCCCAAGAAGAACGGATAAAGGCAAACATAAGAACGGCATACAAGGCAGCTTTAGGTCTGCCTTTCTATGCATCAAGCGACAAACTATCAGCTCTAGGAATCTTCAATACCTTTCAAAAGCTAAGAGAAACGGTGCTAGTGGCCCAGAGAAAGCGTCTCAACAAAACTTCCGCAGGAAGAGCCATCTTCCGCAGAATCCACAAGAAAGAATCAGGCAAGACCGGATGACCAACATCGCCCTAACTCAACGCAAAAGCCTGATCCCACGCCCCCTACCCAATAACATGCACCCCAGCCTCCACAAAGACCGAAGGGTTGCCAGAATCAAATACCTACGGAAATCATTCCAGCACCAGAGCAACACAGTCTACACGGATGCAAGCAGAGGCGCAAACCGGAACTCAACAGCAGTAGCGGTGGACCACCTAGGCGAGCTAATAGACTGCATAACTATCAAAGACTTAGACACCGACGAAGCGGAGACAAGCGCCGTCCTACTAGCCATAAGATGAGGCGAACACAACGACCAAGTGCTGAACATCCTCACGGACTCAAAAAGAGCCATTCTAAACTTAGCGGCAGGCAGAGTTCCCAAGTCCACAGAGCGGATTCTTCCTGCAACCCTGAAGAATAAGCACACCATCATTTGGTGCCCCGGTCACGAGGGGCTAGACGGAAACGAGATGGCCGATGAGGTAGCGAGGTTCCTAACGTACCGCGCCTAGTCAGAGCACTCGTACAGTCTTCCCCCTCCTGAAACCCACCAAGAACTCCTCGCCAATCTTCGTCTCAGCAGGCAGAAGTTTCCCCCTCCACACAAAGGCCTTAACACCTACGAAAGCCAAACACTAAGGAAAATTCAAACGAACACCTTCATCCACAAGTCTAGACTTGCTCTGATGTTCCCGAACACCACAAACGAACACTGCAAAAAATGTGGAGAGGTCGCAAATCTCTTCCACGCATCCTGGGGATGCCCCGTTATATGGCCCCCGGAAAACGCCCACGAACCCAACACACTAGAGACATGGGAGGCAGCCCTGGCCAATTCCGCCCTCGGGACTCAGCGAGAGCTGATCCGGAGAGCGAAAATCGGGGCAGCTGAAACTGGGGCCCTGGATAGAGGGCTCCACTCACTTCTCTAGCCCCACTTCCCCTTCCCTTATCCCCTTTCCCATCAATAAAGTTTACTGACTGAATGACTCACGTTCAACCACCGTCGTCATCTTCCCGTAGGGGAACCGCCGAAGAAGAAGAAGAACGAGAAGACAAAGCTGCGAAGAGAGGGCGTGTACATTGCTCTCAGCCAGTGCACCAATGTCAACAACCTTTACCTCACCAAAGCTGACGGAGACTACCGATTCTACCACAGAGACAACATCGACAAAAACATGATGGACGAGTTTCGGCGCCTCGAGAACCACCGCCTACTCACCGTAACACAACAGCACTTGCGTGCCTTTGCCACCGGTGTGGACCCGGACGCGGAATTCCCTCTGGCGCTAGTAAAAACCAGATCACTCAACATAACGGCAACACAATGGAACCACACGGAACCGCCACGATGCTTCGCATCCTCATTAGGGTTCCCCACGGGAAGATGGTGTAATTTTTTTTCCTCTACCTTTCCCCCTCTCCCCGCGATTCGTCCAGAATGCACTATGGGTTCTTATTTCCTTTAGTCTAATGCCAACCTTCGAAACTGGTGAACTGGCGGTTACCGGCCTTCATAAAATGTGCTTCATGTTCTCCATGTAGCTTTCATCCACCCATTACTGCCTACACTGACAGCTGACGTAGCGATTGACAACGCGTCCGCCAGGGGATTGAGGAGTTAAACGTTTCTCGCTACGCCACGCATTTCGTTCCGAGTTCGCCACTCCTTCGCTTAAGTTCGATTCTTACCTGGCCCAACCCAACCCAATAGAGTCAGTTGAGGGTACTCCCCCTACAACATCCACAACTCACAAAAACGCTACAGCTTGTAGGCAAATCAAATTTTTTAATACCGCCTGCGCCAGCGGGGACTGAGGGTGGCCGGGCGATAACGACACAGGACGCAGATAACCGTGATAGTGAACGCTTCATTTGGTGAGCCCGGCCTTTTGTAGCGTAAGCTACACTGGCCGAGGTTGAGCAGTTTCGCGTGCACCTTGAATGGCCGTGCTGCGCAAAAGCGAGAAACATTGGATTCGATTGGATTGGAATTGGATTAAATTGGATTGGATTGGATTGGATTTTCAATTAGGTACGGGTGTGTAAAGAATTGGGCCTGCACATACGCCGGTCTCCACATTCCAGAGGAGTGACGTCATAGCCGCGGCAGACGCACTGGCGCCGCCGCGAACTCAGCTGTGCGCCTCCGTTGTGCAGTACCCAAGTCTGACGCTGCGCTGGAGCCGCTTGATAGCCTTTTCGCGTGGCGCCTGGAGAGGCGTGCTGCGCATGCGCGAGGAACAGTGACTGTACTGGACTGGGTTGGATGGGAAATCGTTTTAGCAGCAGTAACCATGATAATCAGATAACCTTAGACAACCAGAAAACCTAAGAATAACCAGCTGAACCTTAGCTCAAGCTACGTATATCCTGGCATAGCCGAGCTGAGTTTCTACTGCTAATTTGTTTTATAGCGGCCACTCAGGGAAAGGAACAACCACGTGACGTATTGACGTCACGAAAACAAGTTCCCAAGTTTGCAACGTCAGGCTACAACAACCCTCCACCATTAAGGTGAATAACGGTTCATTGGTTTCTTAATACGGTGAGATTCTCGTAGCTGCGCAACCAGGTTGTCTTCACCAAGAACGGGGTGCGCCAGCGTCGCTTCTTCCTCAGGAGGCACCAATGCTGTTTCTTGCACCGACGCTGCTTGTTTGAGATGCCTACGTCACTTTGGCTGGGCTCTGATGACGGCCAACTTGATGAAAGTGTCGCTGCACCTCACCTTTATCCGTCTGGATTGTGACCTGTTTTTTTTCTTTTTACAATTCCTGGAAGCCAGCGTTCTCCTTCGCCGATATTGCGTGCCCAGACAGAGTCACCGGGGCCAGGCGTACTTTCGCTGTCCTCCTGCGGACCGAAAGGAAAAGACACCAGCGGAGGAAGGCAGGTGCGCTACCGAATTTAATATCCCAAGATCCGCTGGGACGGGGAGTGACCGTTTTCCTCAGGTGTTCTCCGATAGTTAAAAAGAAGCCTCGCTATACGCGTAGGTAGACTGCTCACCTGAATCTTCTTCAAACCAACCTTGATGGTTCGAACGGCGCTTTCTGCTAGACCGTTTGATTGTGGGTGGTAAGGTGCCGTACGCAAGTGCTTGATGTTGTTTGCAGCCAGAAACTTGGCAAATGTGTAGGAAGTAAACTGGGCTGCATTGTCGCTTACCACCGTTCTAGGTTTCCCTAACCGGCTGAAGATCTCACGCAGCGCCGTGATAGTAGCCTCGGTCGTGGCGTGCGGCGTAGTGACTGCCTCTATCCACTTAGTATGCCAATAAGGCTGGCTCGTGGCGTGCGGCATGGTGACTGCTTTATCCACTTAGTGTGCGAATCCACCACGACCAAACTCACGCCGTTCAGTGGCCCTGTAAAATCAACATGCACCCGTGAGCAGATCTCCTGCGTCATGGGCAAGCTAACAGGTGGCTTCACCGGTGGCATAGACCTAGATTGTACACACGTGGCACAATTACTCGCCCTTCGTTCGATGTCGCAATCCAGTAGTGGCCACCAGACACTCGTGCCAGCGCCCGCCTTCATTGCAGAGGCCCCCGGTGCATCTCGTGAAGCAATTCCAGCGTCTATTCCAGTGCAGCAGCAGGCACGACGACTCGATGGGCCCCAATAAACGGGACCGTGAACCACCGTCAGTCCCAACTTTCTTGGCAGATACGGTTGCAAACGCGGACCGGATCTCTTCCCGTTACGTGGCTGATTAAAAAAGTTCGAACTGTCGTGAGTAGCTTGTCCTTTGAAGTAATGTAGCCGAGCACCTGCGACGAAAGATGCCTGTTGTCAAGTTGTTGCAACGAATGCACGTACTATGGAAGCTCCTCAGTGACTTCCTCCGGGGTGTTCAACGGAAGTCGACCGAGGGCGTCCGCATGCACGGACTTGTACTTGATCTTGTACTGATGGGTTCGCTGCAGCAAAGCCGAACGTTGGATCCGGGCCGCGGCCATGAGTGGCTTGGGGCGGTCTTCTCGGAACAAACCAACCAACGGCTTGTGATCTGTAACAAGTGCAAAACATCGCCCAAGCAGGTAGTCCCGAAACTTCGTCACCACAAACACCAAATCTAACGCATATTGCTCGAGTTGCGAAGAATTTCGTTCCGCCTTAGACAGCTTTCGCGAGCGGAACCCAATTGGCTTGACGATGCTTCCGACCCGATGAGAGAGCACCGCTCGTATGCCGTGCGGTGACGCGTCACACTCGAGGCGCAGTGGCTTGGCGGGTTCAAAATGCGTGAGCATCTTGGCTTGCTGGAGTGCGAGCATCGACTAGTCAAACGCTTCCTGCTGTTTCGGGCCCCATACCCAGCGGGAATCCCTACTTAACACGTCGTAGAGCGGAGCGAGCAGGCTAGCCATGTTGGGAAGAAACATGAAGTGAGAAGACCAATGTAGAACGCAATTCGCTTGACGTTATTAGGACTTGGAGCCTTCATTACAGCTCCCATTTTCTTCTCCATTTTCTTCTCCAGGGGCTGTAGATCCTATGACCCAAGTATGAAACCTCAGGCCTGCGGAAGGTGCACCCTCTTTTCCGGAAAATCACGCGATTTTCACGAAACCGCTGGAGTACCGCCTTGAGAGTGTTTCCCACATCCAGCTTCCTTTCAGCAACCAGCACGTCACCCAGGTACACTTGTAACCCTAGAATGCCTATCAAAATGGTCTCCATGGTGCGCTTAAAAATAGCCGGAGCAGACGACATTCCGAATGGCAGGTGGTTTTAGCAAAACAGTCCCCGATACATGTTGATGACAGTCAGATTCTTGGACACTTCGTCCAATGGTATCTGACTCTACGCGTCGCTCAAGTCCACTGTGCTGTACAAGTCTCCCTCGTTAAGAGCAGCGTATAGGTCGTCTATCGAAAGACGCGGATATTTTTTTGTTTCACACAGCGTTCACGGTTAACTTGTAATCCCCACAAATCCGGATTCACCTGTCTGCCTTCTCAACAGGCACGATGAGCGATGCCCACTCAGACTTCGCTACAGGATACAGCACACGGGATGCCAATAGTCTGTACAACGCGACGTCCACCTTGTCCTTCATGGCGTATGATAGCAGACTTGCCTTGAAGAGCATCAGCACCACACCCTCCTTTACGGACAGGTGCATAGTTGGTACGTTTAAAAGGCCTAATTCCGGCTCAAACACATCGCTGTAGTCTGTCAAAATGGTGTCTAAGTTCCGACTTCCCTCGTGACTGGAAGAGCTTTACAAGCTAAGGACGAGAACACGGAAGTTGTTAAGCTTGAGTGTAAGGTCTCGACCGCACAAACATGGCCCTGACTGACGAAGCACTGTCACTGGCGCAGTAACGGTCTTGTCACCGTAAGAAGCTGGGACAGTCAGCTTACCGGCGACTAAAAGGGGTACAGTAGCATGACAGCTTCAAATCAGACTTCTCGAGCGGTGGCCAGCTAGCTCGACGACTGTTGTAGGCGCCCCAGGATAAGACACATACTGGTGAGCCGGTGTATATTTCAATGACGAGGTCAACTCCACCCCAACAGAACTTGCGCCGTACTGGACCTAAGATCTTTCCCTCGACGACGGGGCTTGCTTTAGAGAGGACAGCTGCGACGACAGCGTCTGGTCGTCATCCGAATCCGGGTCGCCCATAATGGCAAACATCTTTTGTTTCCGCTTGCCTGTCGAACGGCATAATGCTGCAAGGTGCACTTTTCTTCCACCCTGGAAATATATGGCATTCTTGAGCGTGAAGGTCGCTTGGCAGTGCTCATGGCCGCCGCACCGGTCGCATGCTTTTTGCCTGTCCTAGGTGCTTTTCCATGAAGACGTATGCCGCCGTTTACTTGCCAGCTTGTGCAGTTCCGGCTCGACCTTCACGTCCGGAGCCATCATGACGTTTACGTCTTGTCCCGCTGCTTCAGCCATGAGCACGATGTTCTCCGCTTCCTGCAAAGTCAATTTTGGTCGAGCAAGCAAGGCCCTTTGCATTTCGACACTTCGAATTCCGCCAGCTATTCAGTCCCGTTGCATGCGGGCCAGATTTCCTCGAAGTTACATCTTTGGCCAAGCTTCGAAGTTCCAGAATGAACATTTGAGCAGATTAGTTCTTTTGAATTCGACTGGAAAACCTGAAACAAGCTTCAAGTTTGCAATGTCAGGCTACAGCACAATTCAACATATTTCACATCCGATAAAGATGCACTTCCTTTTCCCTAATCATTTTACAGAGAGAGAGAGAGAAATAACTAGTGCAATATAGTGTGCACAACCAGCAACACCCATTGACATAGTATACACTATGAGCAACACCCAACCTATATACTACCCCTATAGCTACTCCCCCAAGCAGAGGGGGACATTATTGTCTACCTACTGTTCCCCCGACCAGAACCTGCCATTTTAGCGCGCGGTTGTCGGCCAGGTGGTACATGATGCCCACGAAGCAGTGGCGGTCCCAAGGGGGGGGCGAAGGGGCGGTCACCCCCCCCCCCCAAAGAGGTCCTCAGTTTCTTATTCTTAGTTTTTTTACGCATTCCTCTTGCGCGAAGTTAAATCCCAGTGGGTTGCACCGCATACGCGTACACACGCCTCCATGGTTATCACCACGTCCACAGAATTGGCGCAAGGAGGGGAGCTATTCTTTATTCGCCTCGCCCCCCCCCCCCCAAAAAAAAAATCGCCCCCCCCCCCCCCAAAACCCATCTCTGGGACCGCTACTGCCATGAAGGGAGCACCACTCCAGCAAGAACATCGCTCTTCAAAATAAAAAGGCTCCCTTTTCGCTTTGCACCAGTTTCTCCGTGGTGTTGCCCACGCAGCTCCCTCTGTAAGCCAAATTAAATCGGCAAAATTGTGTTCCACGAATTTGTGATATACTTTACTGAGTAAATATGTAATATCGATCTTAGAAAACATTGTGAAAGTCTTGTGGACGACCGCTGCCTGAGTTTAAGACGTACAACTCCGTTGTTCACATCCAAGATTATGTCACATCACCTCGTATACCTCCGGATTGCTCGGAATCTTCCCTCTGCGTCGACGTTGTCTCGCACAGGTGTCCCACCCCACATCCGTTTCCTCTTGAAACGTTCTCACTCAACACCTCCTCTATACCGTCTCTCGCGGCAGTCAACTGGATGTGAAAACTGCTCGTCGCGTTCTCTCCGCGCGTAGGCACTCCAAAGCGCACAATGGTAGGCGCATGAGCGTCGCTCGCCTGGTAGAAGACGTGCACGGCCACGACGATGAGGAGCACGACCAGCGCGACGCTGGCAGTCGCACCACCCGCTAGCCAGAGCTTGCGGTATTCAACTCTGACCCTGTTTATAGAAAGCTGGTCGAGCTCAAAGACGAGCCGGTTATAGCGTAGATGCAGACTCAGCTGGGTGTCGTGTCGCTTTTTCCGTGAATCATCGGCGGGATCCATGGCCGTTGTGGAAGTGGCGTCTGGACAAGCGGTGGGCTTTGCGTGTGGTTAGGGCTTTCCCAGGCGCCAATGGTGGGCTTGTCGTGCACTGACATTCGAATAACCGGTAGCGTTGGCGATGGGGCTTACAGAGTGGGCCCGAGACGACGAAGGGAAATAAACACCAACAATTGTTGAACGCAATGAAAAAGGATATAACTTACGTCTCACGTTGTTGCCTCAGAACATAACGGCAACGAGATTATTTCGAGCACATTAGCCCTGTAGGCCAATTTTTCGGCACCGACCAGTTATGTTCTTAATTCCGTACCGAAAGAAAACGTGCAGTAGAAGTGAATGAAGAAGAAGTCACCTGAGGTTGCTTGAGGTGAGGGTTGACTGTGTGAGGGGCAATATTTCTCCTTAATTTATGACCAAATGTGGGCTGGAAGCCATTATGAAAAAGCAATCATGTAACTCGTGTCATTAATAGTGCTGTTGTACCTTTTTCAGCGACGCTGACGTTGCTGAAACTTGTGCGAACAAAACTGGTTCCGCAGAACACGCCTCTTTTATACCGTCTCTTAAAGTGCCCACCCACCAGTTCGCACCAACCCGATGTTACATTGGACAGCGGTATATACCTACCTCCGAATTCTTTCGCACTGGGGTAAGTCAACTAAAGGCTAAGGTAGACAACAACACCCCGCGTAAGACGGGCTGCTCAGGCGCTGTGCCCTTGGCGCCACCTAACATCATCTTCGATGGGATCCGTTCACTTCATTACAATTGCCCTTCTTGAAGTGTCTGGCTCCGTTCACTTTCTATGGGTTGTATTCACTGGCGTGGCGCTTGTCGGCAGCCATTCGTGTCGCCTTGGCAACGGCGACGCGCGGGCTCGGCCATGGCGGCGCACGCATAATGCGTTCACGCGAGCTCGACGTTAACTACATGTACTAAAGTTATGATCAATAACCTGGGGAGAGCAAAGGGGTTTAAGCTAGGTGGTGAGGAAGTGAAAGAGGTAAGCGAATATATCTACTGAGGCCTAGTTGTGATCCCGGATCCCAACCATGACGCACAGATAATTAGAGGGATAAGAATGGGGCGAAGCGCATTCGACATGCATTCTCAGATAATGAATGACAGCCTACCATTGCCCCTGAAGAAGAAAGTGCATGACAGCTGCATCTTACCGGTACTCACCTACGGGGCATAAACTTCGAGACTCACTAAGAGGGTTCAACTTACATTGAGGGCGACAGAGCGAGCAATGGAACGGAAGATGATAGGTGTAAAATTAGGGGACAAAAAGAGAGCGGAGTGGGTCAAGGAAAAAACTGGTGTTAAGGACATATTAGTAGAAATTAAGAAGAGGAAATGGACGTGTGCAGGGCATGTAATGCGAAGGCACGATATCCGTTAGTCATAAAGGTAACAGAGTGGATCCCCAGAAAAGGAAAGCGTTGCAGGGGGCGGAAGAAAGTTAGATAGCAGATGAGACCAAGAAGTTTGCGGGGATAAATTGGTCGCAGCTAGCACAAGAAGGGAAGGAAGGAAGGAATAGTACAGGAAAGGCAGGGAGGTTAACCAGAATACTGTCCGGTTGGCTACCCTACTCAGGGGGGAGAGGATACGGGAAATGAAAGGGAAAGAAAGGACAGCGGTAAATATTAAAGGAGAAAATGAGAGAAAGAAAAGTAGAAAAAACCCAAGGCGTGACCAGGCAACTATAACGGCGGTACAAACAACGCACACAACCAGAAAATGCACAAAACTAATACGGTCCACTGATAAAATGGGCGAACTAAGGGCACTGCACTATAGTAATGTCCCTACAATCGTTCAGACAGGCCCGTGTCCTTCAAAAAGAGCAGTAGGGCTTTTATAGCCTTTTCGGACTGTGTCGGACAGCGCCTATGGCACAAAATTGTCTGCGCCGTAAAGGGGAGGTCGTCGAGTCGGCGAAGAGTGGTGGAGAGCTGTTGCCTCGGCGTTATGAAGCGGTCACAATGGCACAGAAGGTGTTCAATCGTCTCGTCGGTGGCGCACGCATCACAAGCAGGGCTGTTGGCCATTCCAATGGTGTAGGAGTAAGCACCGGTGAAGGCAACACCTAGCCACAGGCGACAAAGTAAGGTGACGTCCGAGCGTGGCACGTTATTAGGTAGGTGGCGCTGCAAATCTGGGTCGAGCGAGTAAAGACGAGCGTTAGAGAACTCGGGTGTATTCCACTTAGCGAGAGTGATTTCCCCGGCAATGGACCGCAGCGACCTTGCAGCATCAGTGCGTGATAGAGGGACGCGGGTCAATCTTGCACTTGTGTGGGCGCCATGAGCCGCTCTATCCGCCTGTTCGTTCCCAGTAATGCCGCAGTGGCTTGGGAGCCACTGGAAAACGATATCATGTCTATGCCTGACTAATGTGTCATATAAGCACCGGATTTCAGCCACAAGTTGTTCGTATGGGCCGCGGCGGAGGGCAGATTGGATGCACTGAAGAGCGGACCTCGAGTCGCATAGCACAACCCATTTTTCTGGCGATTCCTGCTGGATGAATAGAAGGGCCTCCCGAATAGCTGCCAATTCAGAAGCGGTTGACGTCGTCGAGTTTGAAAGCTTAAAATAAATTTCGGTCGACTTCTGTGGTATCAAAACAGCGCCGGCAGAACTGGACGTGGTGAGCGACCCATCCGTGTAGACATGGACCCGGTCTCTGTATGCCTCATGTAGAAAGAGTAGGGATAGCTGTTGAAGACCGCTAGGTGGAAGGTCCGCTTTCTTTTTTATTCCGGGGATGTTTAAGTGCAGTTGTGGCTGTGACAGGCACCAAAGTGGCGACGAGGGCCGAGACGGAGGTGTATAGCTCGATGGCAAGCTCCCACTGTGAGCGGCAACCACCTTACAAAAAGATGCCTGCGGTCGTGTTGAAGGCAGGGATGCAAGGTGGTGATGGGGCAACCGGGTGAGTTGCCTAATGTGTGCCCTCAGTGTCTCCACTGTCATGTGGGTTGTGATCGGGTGATCCCTTGCAACGCAAATTGTGGCCACAGTTGAGGCGCAACGCGGGGATAATTGGAGATTAATGGGAGAAGCCTTTGCCCTGCAGTGGGAGTAGATAGAATGATGATGACGATCATGAAGAGATGGTGATGATTAAGATGATGATGATGCTGGTGATGATGACGACGACGACAAATAACTAGCCCATTTCTTCAACAAACTGAGACTTTACCTTCCTCCCGATCTGTTTCATCTATCGGGACCAGGGGACCTCCTTTTCCAGTAAAGGTTCTCTACTACTACGGTCACAGGATCCGAGCCCTGAATAGTTTCAGCAAATCAAAATATTTCAAGGGCCGCGAAGCACGTGCGATGTAGTGTTGGAAAAGCATCAGTATCCACTTGCTGAATATGTATAATCTCAGTACCATCATCATCTTTCACCTTATGCATATTTTTCTCCTTCTCTCGGTTACTTTGACGGAGTGCATACCCGCTTGCGCAGCGTTAGGAAAGCAGGACATTTGCCGACACCCACTTGTCCCCTCTTCTAATAGCTACTAGAGTAATATGCGTAAAATATATAATAATATAAAGACGAGTGCACCTTTAAAACTGACGTTTCTGAGTTTAAGGTCACGCCACATTCACCACGCCGGATTTACCCCTCAGGCTTTACGTCTTAATTTATACGTTACTACGAACCCGCATTCGCATTGCCAAGCAAGGAGACCGTACCATGCGGGAACGTACTTCGCTAATCGCCTAACGGCTTCCTCAAATTACTCCCGTAGACCTCAGTATACGTGCCCCTGCCACACGTGTCTTAGTCGAAAGCCACACGTATGTGCTGCACAGTCTTTGGCTCGATAAAAGCCTAATACAAACTCTCACTTCAAGCTCTTGCGCTCTTGGTTTGTGCACTGTCAAGATAACGCGATACCTGTCACCGCTGGAATGATCATGCACTAGACAGATGCTCGATTTGACGCTTCTTAATGCCAGTCCAGCGTGGCACCTTTCGAGTAAATACAGTCGGCAAAAATTAGCAAATAGCTCGCATCAAGTTCTACGCTTCATCCACGGCGCTGCACAATCAGTATCTCCCAGAAACTCAATCAAATAAACTAGTGTATCTTCCAATCAAAGATAGAGCTTATTGCGTGAGTATCTAACATCGAGTCTAGTGCACATTGTAAGAAGTCTTGATGTCAGTGGTGCCTGGGTGCCTCGTTGTTAAGGGACTCCTTGTCAGGGTAGTTCGAACTTTTCCCTCGCCGTCGATCGTCTCTCGCAAGGGCGTTGCGCGATCTGTCTTATCTTCTTCCGTGTACAGCTCCTCGTCGTCGTTGGACGCGGCACTAAGTTCGTCTACCAAATTTCTCGTCGAGTTCTCTTCGCGGGTGGGAGTGGTGGGGTGGGTGGGTACGCCGGAGATGATGATGCGGGTGACGTGCACCTCCCCCGACGGCGAGAAGACTTTCAAGACGACGAAGATGACCAGGGCGGCCAACATAATGATGGCGACGGCGCCGCCCGCTAGCCGGACCTTGCGCTCTTGAGTTATAGCCCGGTTCATTGAACGCTGGTCGAGCTCGTTGACCATCCGGTCATAGCGTCGCTTCAGGTTGAGCTGGGTGTCGTCTTTCTTCTTCTGGAAGTCATCGGAGCGATCCATGGTCATGGCCCGAAGGGACGTCTGGACGAGTAGGGCGATTTGCGCCTTGCGGGTGATGTTCCAAGCCCCACGGCGAGGTGGGTGAGCAGCTCGACTGGCAGGAGCGTTCGCGATGGGCGGTGGTGGTGGTGGTGGTGGTGGCCCGAAAAATTGCGCATACTCACTCAGGGGGATTGACCAAGAAGAGTTTTTTTCTCATGAAAAAGAATCAGATAGGCAAAACAGTAGAGCCGAAGAAAGGATTTAGCATGTAGATTCATGAGAGAACGGGAAAATGGAAAGTGGAACGAGAAAGCAAAATAAGAGTCCTCCTGGTCAGAATAATTTTAGCACAACAAACGAGCCGTCTCCAAAATTAATGAATGGATGGCGTGACAAACATTCCCATGGCAGCCGCCTAGCTTCGTGCCCCCCAAAAGACATAAGCACTGGCAGAGTCAATGGCAGTCCGAGAGGTTGCAGGGGAGTCTCCAGCAACTTTTTTGGATGCTTAGAAAAATCGGAGACATAAAACAAATAAATGTTCATCCGATTAAATTTCGTGGCGAAAGTGGCACAAGGGTGCGGTTGTCAGATCTGCCCGATATAGGTATTGAGTAGGGGTTGGGGGGGACACCACAAGGAAACGAGGTCAGCGATACTTCGCACGAATGAGTTTGGCAGAGGCTTCTTTTCCAGCGGGACGTGAGATGTTCGAGTTCAGGAGAAGTGCGCAGCCCGTGATCAGACACGTATTGGGCCAACAGGTATTGGCGACAACGGGCTATCAACACGTGAGCCAACGGTGGAAGCACCCTTATAAAATCGGTAAAGCCAATGCGATTTTTGCTAACATATCAGCAGCTTCATTGAGGGGCTTACTGCGTGCTCTTGAGTCACTGAAAAAAAAGTACGCGCGAACAACTTCAGTTAAACTGGGCGAAAAAAAAAACTATTTCTGTTATTCGCTCAGAACATGAATGTAACGGAATTACTTCCAACATATTTGACCTAAATGCCACATTTTCCGCGGGGGTCAACTATTTTCTAAATTTTACCCAAGCATAAAGCCTGGAAGCCAAGTGAACGAAGAAGAAGACTCCTTTTGAACGGCAGCTTTGGATCGGGATCCTTTGGATCCATGTCAGTAAGTCAGAATGAGGCCGTTTCAGTAGGAAAGAGTCATGCACTCCGCTTTATTAATACTTCTGCTACACTTTGTTTGCATCGAAACGAAATATTTTAAAGGAATACTATTAAAGGTGATTGATTGATTGATTGATTGATTGATTGATTGATTGATTGATTGATTGATTGATTGATTGATTGATTGATTGATTGATTGATTGATTGATTGATTGATTGATTGATTGATTGATTGTAGAGTTTAACACACCTATGCAACGCAGGCGATGAGGGGGCTCCGCATTAATTCCGACCACCTGGTGGTGGTGGTGGTGGTGGCCCAGAAAGTGAGCATACCCACTCTGGGGGATTGGCCAAGACGATTTTTTTTCCTTAAAAAGAACCAGATAAGGCAAAATAGTACAGTCGAAGACAGAATTTAGTACGTAGATTGATGAGAGAAATAGGAAAAGAAAGGAACGAGAGAGCCTGATTGGAATTGTTTCAGCAAGGCAGACGAGCCGTCTCTGAAATGAAGGAATGGATGGCGTGACAAACATCCCCATGACAGTGGCCTAGCTTCTTGCCCCCCAAAAGACAAAAAGCACTGGCAAAGTTAGTGGCATTCCAAGGCACTGCAGGGGAGCCTCCAGCAGCCTCCTTCGATGATGAACAAATTGGCGGCAAAAATGGAAGAAATGTTCATCTGATTCGATTTCCTGGCAGAAGTGGCACAAGGGTGAGGTTGTTAGATCTGCCCGGTATAGATACCTATTAAGTGGGGGAACACCACAACGAAACGAAGTCAGCGAAACTTCGCACAAGCGAGTTTAGCAGAGGCTTCTTTTCCAACAAAACCTGAGGTGCTCGAGTTCCGGAGAAGTGTGCAGCCCGTGATCAGACACGTCCTGTGCCAACAGGTATTGGTGATAACGGGCTAGCAACACGCAAGCAAACGGGGGAAGCACCACCACAATTGGTAAAACCAATGCCATTTTTGCTAACGTATCGGCGGCTTCATTAAGGGCTAATCCACAGTGGCCAGGCAGCCAAACAAGCCTAATGCCCGCACATAAGTAGAAACGCAGGAGTAAAAAGTTTTAAGCATGGAACTGACAGTTTCTGAGGAAAGGACTATGCACACGGAAAGGGAATCAGTGAGTATCATCACTGAAGATTGCGCCGAATCGAGTTTCAGGACGGCAAGACGAATAGCCAGGAGTTCTGCATAAAATATGGGAATATAATCTGGTAATGAAAAAATGAAATAATATAATGAAAAAGACCAATTCAATGCCGGAGAGAAGATACCCACCCCAACTTTCTCATTTTTTCCCGAGGCGTCGGTTGCAATAACCATGTGCGATGGGTATTCAGAATGGTGAGCCAGGAGAATGTTTTTAATCAAGTTGGTTGGAAGAAACTTAGCATGTTTTGGGAAAATATTATCGAAAGAAACCTCCACTGCTGTGGGTTGAGACTGCAAGACGGGAACTGAAAGGAGCGTGGAGTTTAGTAGATGAAGTAAAGAATTGGCAAAAATGACCTGCGGGCGCCGAATACGAAACCAATAAGTTCCGAAAAACACAATTGCGTGTTGGATAAAAACAGCCTGTGATCTGGCCAGCGGTGACTCTAGAAACTTTGCAAATGCATTGACGGTTAGATATTTAAACCTGGAATTCAGCGTTGGGACTCCGACCTCCAAGTACAATACCCGAATCAGGACGTAACCGGCTAGAGCAACGCAATGCTTGTCGTTCCAGCTTCACCAAAGGCAGGAGCTTATAGGTCACACAGCCAGAGAATAAAATACACCCAAATTCTGAAATTGGTCGAACATAGATGCTGCAAATCATCAAGAGCGTATCTACCCTCAGACCTGTTCTTTTGTGGCTAAGACCCCTCAGTAGAGCTACAGCACGGGAGCCTTTCGCAGCTATATGTTCAATATGTAGGCGCCAATTCAATTTTCTGTAATATATGACTCCAAGACATTTTAGCGAATCAAGCTGACGAATGGTTTCTTGGTGATACGATAACAAAGTCGATATTCGGTCCGTGAGAGGGAACACGAGGATGGCACACTTATTAATGTTTAAGGAAAATTTCAAAGTATCCAGCCATGCTTCCAGCTAGGGCATTCAAATATGATTGAAGGGAATGAAATAAGGAATGAATGTCTTCCTGGGGATCTTAAACGTGCGCCGAAATCTCGACACACGGGCGTTTTTGCTTTTCGCCTCCATCAGAAAAGCGGCTGGGCATCGGCTAAAAAATTTAACGCGATTAATCGGCAGGCTTTAATCAGTTAATTAAATCGAGTAAACGCTTGAGTTCACTTAAGGTAGAAAATGACAAAAAAACTATATTGTTACGGGACATCTACGTGGGCAATACCCCACAGCACCATCACAACAGACAAGCGACGACGACGACGAAGAAAGTGCTGGTGGACCCTGCGCTGGCTCTCTAATGGCCGGCATGCAAAAACTGTACATAGATCGTGCCACCATTTAATACATGGCTTCATCTTCAACCATGGTTCGGGTCATTTGCTCTGCCGCCACGTTACTTTTGGTGGAGGGTGCGGGTTCGTCATCCCCGTCCTGGCCCCAAATTCGCCCTTCATCGACATCGGCGGAATCACCGAGGGTGCGTGAACCGTGTCAGGCAGCCCCAGCCCCGCCGCTACAAGCGCTCGACGACGTCCCCCCTCCCCGTGTCCCCAGCCCGTGACGAGCCGATCCAGAGCCGGCAAGACCCGACGACATGTGACCGCACGACGACGATGTGTCCCCAGCCCTGTGGTCCGACGTGGTTCCAAGCCCTCCCCGGTTCGTCGTCGCCTTGCGGACATCGCTGCTACGGGCCGGCGTTCACGAAACCCAACACCTCTACCCGAGGCGGCAAGCGGTTCTTTCTCGTGTATTTTCCCGCATTGCTCATCTGCATCACCATCCTCATCGCGTCACAGCTTCGACCGGGACGGTCGCTCTCGACAGGGGGATAATGTCACGGGACATACAGGTGGGCAATTCCCCACCGCGCCATCACAAAAGACCAGCGACGACGACGACGAAGAAAGTGCTGGCGGACCTGGCAGTCTGATCGGCGCCATGTAAACACTGTAAATATGTTATTCACCTTCTACATAGTACTTCTCATCTGCTCTGCCGCCACGTTACAATAATAATATTATGCATAATCATATAATAATAAAAACTATATTGATACCCTCCCCGGCCTGTTCTCAGGCATTGCAGATCGGGTAAGCAGATCATCATCACGGCCATTGTGCGGACGGAACGCTTATTGGCGGTGAGATGTTTGAGTGGCGCCCCCTGGCTCTGACGTCAGCTTAGGGACTCACGCCGCTGTCGTTGCTACACTTGCGCCGCTGATACACTCGCTCCGCTGAGGTCCGCTTGTGACGGGCAGCAAAACCTAAGGTAAACATCGCCCGCTTTAATCTTTTAGGGCATCGAAAAGCGTATTTCCAGTAATTCAGTTATTTTTCCAGCTTCTGACAGCTCTTAATAACTTCAAGCTGTATACCGCAAAAGTTTGCAACGAATGAGGAGAGAGAGACCAACTTTCTTCAGAGCATCGGCCAGATAATCGTGTGTAACTCCTCCTTTCTAACTTATTTGCCAGGTCCAGGGCTCAGAGCTCCTCGATAAGTATGCTAAATGCGTAGGCTCCCCTAAAGTATTTTCGATATGTTCATATAAATACTCAACAGTCTAATTGTACGCACCAAGCAGCGCGTCCCTACACGCGCATCGCGAAGCAGGAAACAAAGCGGTTGTCTTCTATTTCTTTCTTGCGTTGTTGTTGAGTTGTATCAGGTGAATGCTCTTTCCAATGCACTAAATTTTCTGCGCCGCCACGCACGTCTTATTAGGAGGTTTGGGGATGCTTGAGAGGCGCAAATAGATCGTGTGGATACGTTCTTCAGGCTGTGAGGCATACACTACAATCTTCAGAAATTGGCTTTCGGTATGGCTGCGTACAAGACGGTGCATATTCGCAGCGTGAGTTTATTTCCATGCAAATGCAATGAGAAGGTTTGTGCTACGCCACCGCGAAACGGCGCGGACGACGTAGTCCAGAGTACTGGAAGGCGACTTTTCCGCCCCCAATTTTTATCGTAACTAACGAACTGAATCTCAACATGAACAGCTATGACATGATTACGGTGTTGAAGGCTTGATATACTCGCTGAGAAACGCAAGAAATGGTGTACGTGCCGGTTTTCGGTATTATTAAGAATCATAACCGATGAATACCTCCAAGCAGCTATTTGTTTTTTTCCAACCCCTTCAGGCGCAAAGAACAAATCCTTGCCTACTCGGGATGACATTCGATGAAATGAAGAAAATTATTCTTACTGTCTGTCCTGGACTGAGGAACCCGCCCACTAACGAGATCGATTTTACTGCTAAAGTTTTTTTCCTCCTCCACCTCCTCCTCGTTCTCTTGAGTGCAGTGTTATTAATCTGAATATTGGGAAGGCATGGCTGTCGGAAATGTACCGAAATGTCCCTCAGAGGTCTGAAGAAACATATTGTTACTGTATTTTTACCGTACACGTTTCCCATTTTGCTCTAGAAGCCTCCATACTGGTCAAAAGTATGCACCAGCACGCGCCTATACATACGTAGGTTATTTGGAACTCAACTTACATTTTTTGCGCCCCATAGTGCATGTCGGCACACTTTCATGCTGTGACAACGTAAAGTGATGTGATACAATACTTTCGAGCGTTCGGCAAGGTTGCAAAAACTGTTTTACCTTACATACGATTACCAGGAATCGTAGTGCCTTCTGCCAAAGCCGAGAGCCCCGAAGGCCTGAATTTTGTTTTGGTCTTGCATTTTCGCTGCTGTCGGTTTTTAGACTCAGGATGTTCTCTTGTCCGAAAGATTTCTGAATACAGAAGCTGACGCCTAGCTCCGACTCTCCGCGCAGACCGGCTTCGCAGGAAAGGGGCCACGCCGGCAATGTTTCTTCCGAAGCGGTGCCGAAAACTATACTGTAAATCACCCCCTCAGCTAGTGTATGCGATTTAAGTCTTTTCTTATAATAAAAAGTTCCGCATACGCAAAATCTGGTGCGGACAAACATCAAAAGTTACCCGAGTGCAAAGAAACAGCATATAGAGCGAGCCCGAGTGAAGCAGACGACAAATGCGAGAATCCCTAAGCCGACGTCACGAAGACACCCTTCGCAGCGCCACCCGTGGTCGCGCTCACCGCCAATAACCGCGTTCGTCACTCCCATTACTTATAGAATCACAGACCTGCCACTAGCCGCTATTTCAGGGGTGTCGACTAATCGTGGTTTGCTTACGCCAGAGTTCACACGGCGCTAAATTGGAGTGAGTGCCCTCTGGCCGTTTTCTGTACCGTGTATAGAATTGGGGTAAGCACTTTCCGGTCCTCCTAGAGCTACAAGCTTGCGTGTTTAATCACTATCATCTCTGACTATATTCGCATAGTTTTCTGTTGGTGACGCAAGAGATGTGATGTGAACGCGCATACGATCATCGACACGCTTGCCTGAAATTCCAGCATGACACTTTTGTTCCATTTTGTTCACATTACTGATTAACCAATTAAAAATTAATCGTGATTAAAGCATTAATTGATTAATTGCAAGGTTAATCGATGAATCACCCACCACTGGATACTACGAAACATAAAAATGACCGCGCGTATAGACTTCATGCTGCGTCAAAGGGACACTGAAATGAATTTGTCGAACGTCTGTTTTTGTTGGCATTGCATAGACTGGCCCAAAAAAACCCACTTTTCATCGCTTCTCCGGTCGATTAAGCAGTATTTAATTTATAAGGCCTGAAAAAAGAAGAAATGCCATGCCACGTTTCCCGGCGGCCGCAACATCTACAGCAGGGGCGCACATTCCTCTTGTTATACGAGTGGACGATGTCAGAATAGGAGGGAGTAACAAGTTTCGGATTCAGTTCCGTACAACAACATGCTTGGCATCCGAGGTTATCGTTGGTTTGGCAGTCTGGATATCTCAAGAATCGGCCTACCGCGCTTCTGCCACGTTGTGGGCTGTAGAATGGGTGAGATAACCTGCAAGCAACGCTTAGAATCACACCTTTCACTATACGAGGCGTATACAGAGGGGTTGAGCGCCCTTTGTGTCACCGGAGACGCGCAACTGCAAGGCGATTCGGCCCCACCTTTCTAGCTTGCCTGGCTCATCCCTGTGCTGTAAGAGTGGATTCACACCGGGGATACATTCGTATCATACTGAATTGCGTTAAGTATACACTCGAATAGGACGCTAAACACAGGACTGGGACGAGGCGTGAACTTGCAACTGTTTATTTAAAAAGATGACAGAAACGGGGGACACCTAAATATACACATAAGAGCGACACTCTGCGCTTGCGCAATAAAACCGATAAAACCTAAAACCAAAACATGAAGGTGCAGAAACAGATATCCACAGACGAGCACGAAACACCCCCAACACTGGCAGAAAAAAGTGCGAGTGTCTGCTTGCAATATGTTATCTTTCTTGTCATGGTGGCTGAATGAATTTTCGTTCCTCACCATGCAGGATTGACGGAGCTATAACGCGCCCTTCCTCTTCTGTGACTATGTGATATGCTTCAATGATCTCGCGCGTTATCCTGTTTTTAGGACGTGCCAGATTGTGGTGGCACACTTAGATATTAGGGTGTATACTTAGCGCAATTCAGTATGAAGCATCCCCAACTAGCCCCATTCTACGTCCTTTTGAACATACATTCGGCTCATTTGGCTCTGTTCCCTCAAGCTGTCGGTGCTTATGTGAGCACCACGCCAACGAGAACTCTCCAGCGCGTCAGAGTCAGCCAACACGCGTTCTGGGAACTCGCTCGTGGAGCAACGAATGTTACTACGCAAAATGGTGAATTCCGTATAGAAACCGTGGTAACTAATAAAAAAAAACTAAAGAAAATGAAACACATGCGCTATCGGGCATTCAAACTTCTGAATTGGGAAACAATGCACCCAGTGCTTGAGACCACTCGGGCAAAATCGCAGCCCTGTCCGGAACAGAAACGTCAAGTACATACATCGTATAGCCAGTTTACTTTTTTAGGGACGAAGCCCCTTTGGGGCTCGGCTGTCGGCGTCTCCTGTCGTCGTCGTTATCGTCGTCTAGAGGTAATAACGGCACTAAAGCACCGGGGAACTCGTTTACGCTTCGCGCTAGAACGTAACGCGCAGTAAAAAAACAAACCGGCACACTCGTTTTACGCCTCGCGCTGGAACGTTTCGTGTTGCAAAAACACGAGACTTGTGCAGAAACGCTGTATACCTTTTCGCCCAGCAAATTCATCTCCGTTGGCAAAAAAACGCCAAGGCGCCAAGAACACACATATAGACTGTGTGTTTCGCCCCTCCCCAGATTTCACGTTTGTGGAAATGGCCTGGAATTTTTTTACACTTCCAGCCTTTTCAGCGGCTTAGATGACTATTCGTCTGAATAACGCTTATGCAGTAAAGGGTCCCCAAATTTTTCGCATATTTCTATCTCTGGCGACTGCATTCCGTAGAATAAAGCGATCCGAAATGTGTGGGTCGTGTGCTGCGGCCACTGTGCTAGTTCACACAGCGCAAAACGGGCTTCTCGAACCTTGTTTTACGCTTTGCAATAAAAATTTCGGTTTATTTTAATTCCTTCGTAACTAGTATAACTTCGATTACTCTCTTCCCGCTTTTAATTGTCCGTATTTTTTCTACGACCAGTGAGCGCAACGTCGGATGTGCGCTTATGGGGAGCTTCTTTGACTTCATAGAGTTTGCTACGTTTGATAAAGTACATAAAAGACAAAACTAAAGGCACTTTTCGTCCGCGCACAAATTTTATCATGGCTTAGTTTCAACCACCACCATGGTTTAAACTGAGCGAACAATTGCGACGACCCTCCGGTGGCCTGCGGACTGACGTGTTCGGAGCTCGGAGCGTCGGCGAGCAGCGCAATAGTGCAGTCAAGCCAGGTCTGCCTGGAGTAAGGGTCATACTAAACGCCATAGAAAGTCGGCAAGGAGGATGGAGAGACGAGGACAAGCGCTTTCGAATTGATTTTTCTGCGAAATAAAATCGCGTAAACGCACCCCGTGATCGAAACATAGGTGTGGACTCCAGACATCACTTAGCGCAAAATAATCCCACAATGTTTAAAAAAGCACTTCACTGTCCCGTCATAACTAATCACAGCGCACAGATGAGACAGACAGAAGAATAACCACAGGACGAGCGCTTCTGTCTGTCTCCTCTGTCGTGCTCTGATTAGTTATGAACACCTACCGTAAAATCCCGAGAGATGCCCCACCCCAGAAAGATAACCCACCCTGTTTTTGGCACGATTTTTCTTTTTTTTTTTTCAAAAACACCAAAAGATAACCAGCCTTGTCAATAGCATCATCCCAGCCGGGGACGACGCCCGCGGAAACGTGGGGGTAAGGTAGAATGCGATAACCGGTCCACAGGAACCTGAAACCCGGCTGGGATAACAGGTCACATTATCTAAAAAATAACAATGGGCACGTTTAGGTTGGCAATGCGCCCGCACACATGTAGAACCGTAGCGAAATCCCGACCCGAAACGCGACCACCACGCATCCTTGAACATTCCGGTCATTCGTCTTTCGTCGCAAAGCAAGAACGGAAGGATGCGGCAAGAGCTTCACCGTGGCTTCCGTTCTTTGGCTGCGATACATTTCTCAACTTTTTTTTACTGCACACCGAAAGTTAGCCCATGTCATATTGTCACTCGATTTGCTCTCCATCTTAGGTGGGGCTATCTCTCGGAATTTTACGGTATTAACTGCCAAATTTGCAACTGTCCTACATTTTAGTGTCCCTTTACGGAATACAATGAAGTCATAAGTGCGCGTATTAAAGCGAAGTTCCACTTCGTCATTCGGCTCTGCAGCAATTGCTTACTGTCAGTCCTCACAGATGGCGTAATCACACCCGTCCACGGACCGTTGCCCACCGTTGCTTTGTTTTTGACCGTATTTGCCTCTGGCTCATTTTTGTTACTGTAGAAAGCAATGGTTTCGTGAAACATGGGTGTATCCTCGACAAACAGGGTCACCGAAGACAACGCCGCTTACGCCAGTCAGTCAGTGTCGTGTAAGACAACTTGAAGCGGTGGACTGCTGTGCAGCTAAAACAAGTATGGTGCACCCAGTACCAACAGCAGTGCGCATTGGTACTTCTATATTCTTACGTGTATTCTCGCAAATTCATTGTTTACCGCACCATTCTTACTGGGCGCCATTCTTACCGCACAGCTGGGCATATGATATCGTAGCCTGTTGCGGGAAATGAGCTAGTGGGTCGCATGGCCATTTCCTTTTTTCCCTATTTATATAGCTTATTTGAGAGAAGTTTGTTTAACAGTGGAGTCAGCATAATTCTAGGTGAAATCTTTCGCGTGAACTAAACTTGTGGTTTTGTCTGCATAAACCCTTTAAATTGATGGCGATGCGTTGTTCCTGGTTTTGTGTTTCCCTTGGTCCCATCGTGATAACGCGGCAAAAGCTACGGATGCCCGTTTTTGTAAGCCTGGGGCGTTTTCCAGTTGGCTTGATTTGTGGTCTTCTGTCAGTTTTCATGCATTTTTATTCCTAGTTACAGATTTTTAGATAAATCCGAATTAGGTAAAATAAAAGCACTGTTACATCGATTTACTTCTTATGTCAAATTTTGAATTTACCACTATAATTTAAGCAGGAATTTTTACATGGCACCTTCATCGCTAAAGCCTTGTGCGTTCAAAACTCGAGTACGCCTCCTCTGTTTGGGATCCCGGCCTCGATCATCTTTCAAATACCTTAGAATCAGTTCAGAATCGCAGCGCACGCTTCATACTATCCGACTATCATCCTACTGCCAGCGTATCCTCCATGAGCTTTCTCTAAACTTGCCTCTTCTTTCGTTACGTAGGAAATTGTCTCCTCTCCCTCAGTTCATTTTACAAAATTTATTATCACAACGCGCACGAACTCCTTTCCGCACCCGCACACTTAGATGCGTTGTACTGATCACGCAAACATAGTAACATCCTTTTTGCGCGCACTAATTCGTTCTATCACTCCTTTCTTGTAAAAACGTCTAAAAAATGGAATGACCCGCCATCTTCAATCGTAACCCTTGCTAATACCCTCGCTTTTAAAACCGCTGTCGAGAATTTCTATCGATCTCATTGATTGTATTTTTTAATACTGTATAATATTGTATAATACTGTGGTAGTTTTTATGGCGGGTTTTAGTTTTTTCTTTGATATTTGTAAGTATTACTCCCATTCTATGTCCTATTTTCTATGTGTTTAAGAGGTTTTGTTGTGATATTTAAGCTACCACTCCCTACTATAACGCCCTACGGGCCCTGACGGTATTGAAATAAATAAATAAAAATACTTTTTCAAGATGTTCAGTATCTCTGGAGGTCATAAGTTATCACCCGAAGTAGTCGTAACGCGCGCCTTCGCTACCTCTTTGTATCGGAATCTGCATCGATTTCTTGCGATAATATTTTGTTGTAAGTACACGTTTTTTTTTTCTGTTGCATTATATTTGCCTAGTTGTAGAAATTTATACTTGTGTAGAGTAGAGCCAACAGTATTTTTAGAGCATAGTCGCAACTGCTTCTTTTTGTAACGTCCGCGCATGACGTACACTTTCCCTCGTTCTCGGCCTATGTATACAAACCATCAATACCGTACGAGCGCACTATAAATCTGGGGCTTGGTTATGGAAGCAAAGGAAACAACGGCCGTTTGAATGTTTGGAAGGTCCGAGAACCTTCATTTCACTTTTAGTCAGCCGAGCAGTGTCCCAGCCCTATATTCGTTCAACGAAGCACTAAAGAAAAATGTTATTTTTACCTAGTCAAAGTGTTCTCAGCTTTTTACATTTGTTTTTTGTGTGTGATAAAACCTTTTTGTGCCGAATCGCCCTTCGTAGTTCGTTATTAACTACAAGATTTTATTACAGAAAGAACTCAGCTTCTCGATGGAATGATCGCTGAAATAGCACCAAATCATATATTGTGAAAAGAGGCAAATCGTTCGTTCCTTCAAAACTTTACAGTAGGGGTTCATTTTCATGGTCCAGAATTTAAAAAGGCATAGGAGTACGGAAATCACGCATGCCGATTTTTTTCGCTCACTACGGCGTATTGCACATTTTTAAATCGCGCACGATTGTAAAAAATTTCGGACGCAAGCAATCGAAAAGTTTACGGTAAAGGATGTCAAACTCCTTTTTGTTGTGACTCTCACTGTAACCGATAGGAAAATCACCTGTCTGCTGGTATATGCTCAAACTACTAGAAATACAATGCACGATTCCAAAATTTCCTTAAGCGTGATCTGTCTTCCCATTGAGCACAGCGACACGAATGCATATATCAGCAACTACATTTTCTTAAGACTGCCCCAACATACCTTCTCGTCTTAAACTCCTCTCTGCATTGTCGAAAAACGGGCCGAGCGACCGCCGGGATGACTGGCAAGCACTACACTTTCATCGGCACCACCGTAAAAGGCTCGTTTTATGCTTTCCTGACTCTCTTTGCAGGCTCGATATCGACGGCTTACTTCTCAGAAAGCATGAACGGAAAATGTCCTGGGCACGAAAGCTTTCGTCCAATATTTGAGCATGCAGGTTGTACAAAGTAGTCCCTAGCCTTACCGAAACAGGTGTGAATTCCCGGCGTATCGTTGCCCAGAAGATCAATGTGAACATGTATACCACATTGTGGTAACGTTCGCTACAGCCCCGAAGCCCTAGCAAAAGCGGCAACGAAAACAGGCTTCCTTAATTCTTGCTTTTCCTTTGAATGGTCGCCTAGAGTATTACTGCCGGTGGCACCCACGGATTTCAGACATTCAAGTATGGCTATTTAAAGAAGAAGAAGAAGAAGAAGAAGAAGAAGAAGAAGAAGAAGAAGAAGAAGAAGAAGAAGAAGAAGAAGAAGACTTTATTGTTCAGCAGACATTACAATTCTGCTGACGGGGCAGGAGCTAAAGGCATTGAGTGCCTGACGAGGGCTCCTGACCCTCTGGAGTTCACGACAGAGGAGTTAACAGCAGAGGACATGTTCAAATCAAATATGCGTGCTTAGCAATAAGATCCAGCAATGCAGAGAGAAAAAAAAATAAGTAAAATAAAAAATAAAAAAATCGTACATTTACAATAATGAGAATCATAAGTTATACAATATACATAATACTTTTTTCTGCAATACCTCTTACCAGTAGATACATTTCTTGACTGATAGTTCGTTATGTCTATAAAAAAACTCCCGTCTACACACAATACAGTTGAAATTCCTTGGAATGAGACACGCCTAGTGATTGTCATATCCCACTTTCTTTTCTATAAACATCACCTTGGTTTCAGTCGTAAATACGGTTGCACTAGTGTTAAATTTAGATTATCCCCTAGGATATTCAAGACATGTGGTACTTATAAGTGGCCGATTGTTTGCGGTAATTAGTCCTAATTTTAGGTGTACGTCTAATTGGACGCCGCACACAGTAATGACGGTTTTCTGCGTCACCATCTATGTATAACTTGTTTTTGTGTACCAACTTTTTTTGTGTGTGTTTTCGTGTACCACCAAAGGGACACACAGCCGATTTTTGTCGAGCATATTTGCTCTGTCTATGGAGCCTGAACAGCATCTTACTAAAAAAGTTGAACGCAAACTTAGATCGGCTCAATGGGCCATGGAACAAATAATGATCGGAGTAACACTTACAGACAAAAAACGGGCCACCTAGGTAACAGAACCAACTACAGTAGAGTATGTCGTCGTTCAAATAAAGAAAAAGGAACGGACTTGGGCTGGCCATATAGTTAGGCAAAATGACAATTCGTGGACTGCCAGAGTGACAGAGTGGACACCGAGAGACGGATCTGGAAGAAGGGGGAGGCCTGTTACACGACGGAGGGACTAATACCCCTGACACACGGGCGCCTAAAAGGCCTTGCAGAGAAGGACTGCTACCGAAACGGCCTTTGCCTCGGTGACACACGACAAAGGAGAATCTCCTTCACCGAAACGGGCATTTCCCGCAAGAGGTGTTCGCCTACCTCCTTTCCCGCACGAAAAAGAGCAGCTAGCGGCGCAGCCTCGTAAGCAGGCGCTTGCAAATCATAAGCTTCCCAGAACTTAGTGAGACCAAATGCGATTTCATAGTACTTTCATAAATTGTTAAAACTGCAATGAAATAAGTTGCACCAAACAAGCCCAATCGTAAGGTATTTTTGTAAACATCTGCCCACTGTTGCCAGATTAGGCACGGAACATAGGCTAAAAAAGCAATCCTTCGTTGCTGTTTAATACAAATATGTGAAATTACCCATTTATTTTTCTAAACAACAATAAAACGCACAGTTCCTCTCTAAAATAATAAATAAGGTCCATTAGCCGCACTTTATTTTGTTATTGTGGATGTTTTTTCCACAGAACCGCTAGCGCCACTTTATTGGTGTGTCAGTTACAGCAACTACGTAAAGGAGATCGGGGGTTGCTGTGTGGCAGGAGCGCCACTCCTTTCCACAAAAGGTCTTTTGACGGGGCGAAAGGGGTTTAGTTTAAAGGAGATCTAGCGTTGCCGTGTGTCACGGGTATAAATAAGGAATTTGGAGGCAGCGAATGGACTCGAGCAGGGGTTTATGCAGAATTTCGATTTGGGGGGAGGGGGGCGGGTGTCGGTGGGATGTTTGGGGGGGGGGGGGGGGGTTGTATAAATCCCTATGCAGGGTGCTTGTGGCTGTGGAATCTTTTTTTTTTTTTTTCTTTGGGGGGGGGGGGGGGGGGTGTCCGAAGTCTTTCTAGGGGGATGTTGGGGGGTTTAGGGGGGATGTGTATAAATTCCTGGATTCGAGAGGCGCGGCACAGGAGCGTTTGTAGGTCGATCGGAGAGGCCCTCGCCCTGCAGTGGACGCCCAGGATGCGCGGCATGTACTGAAAGCCACGTGCTCCGTTGTTCGTATTTGAATTTATCACGACAGTACCTCGCATTGAGAGTGACCTGAAATCAGGACTACAATTTATCACACTAACTTCTTGCTGGTTTAGGTTATCATTCGGCAGTATGGGCAGATCCTTGGTTTTGCCCATGCTGTAGCCGTGTACCTTCTACGGTTAGGGAGCAATGAAGAAACGAAACGATGTTTGCTTAAATCTTCGACGCAACAGTGTGGATGCGATGCGCAGTAACGGTCGACGGGGATTGATTGATTGATTGTAGGGTTTAACGCGCCGACGCAGCGCAGGCGATGAGGCGCGCCGTAGTGGAGGGCTCCGGATTAATTTTGACCACCTGGGGATCTTTAACGTGCGCCGAAATCTCGTACACACGGGCGTTTTTGCTTTTCGCCTCCATCAGAAAAGCGGCCGCCGCGGCCGGGAATCGAACCCGCGGCCTCGTGCTCTCGACGGGGACCGACAGCGTACGAACAGGGGATTGCGAGCTAGTCGGTGCGCGCAACGAGCGGCGAAGCCATCTTTGTGTACCTATACGCGTATCGCGCCATTGAGTCGGGATGGCGGCAAGGGAGACCGCGGCGACATCGCCTGAAACGACGCACGCACTCAGACGATATCAATTTGGATTTCCTCTTGATTTCTCTTTCCCCTTATCCGTCTCTCTCTCTCTCTCTCTCTCTTACTTCTCATGTGGTGAGGGTGAGGGGGGAACGGGGCGCTCAGGGATTGCGGAGCTAAGGGGAGGTGGAGTTCGCCGGGTAGCCCGAGCAGCGACAAAGGGGGCGTGGCCGGCGGTCACGCTCAAAAAGAGTAGGCGTGGCCCCAGAGGTCGCGTACGGGAAAACGGGCCAATGGAAGACGGCCGCCCCGTCCTCTGCCTCCTTCCCCCGATCCCGTTCTCTCTCTCACCTTTATGTCTTTCATCCTCTCTTGTGTCTTACCCCATCCCTCCCTCTCACGCTACCTCTCCGCCGTATCTAGCCAGCATCCGTCTCCGACGGCGCGTTGTCGCTCCGTTATTTCCCCTCGCCCTCGCTCTCTCTTTCCCTGCAGCCGCTCGGTTTCGCCGTTGCATTTGTGTCTTGCTTTGACCTCGCCGGAGGCTCAGCGGCTGCCTGTGTGTGAGCGGGACGGTGTAGCACGCACGTTCGCTGTCGGTCTCCGTTATGCGGCGTGCCGCTCGAGGCGGACGTTGTACACGGCGTCGTAGCTACGGCAACGATCCAGCGGCGTTCGGTTGCCACGCGTGCGAGAGACGGGACTGAGAAGGGATGGAGATACGCGGGCGGGCCGAATAAATAAACAACTCACCCAAGTGCGAACGCTAACTTGCTTTGCTTCGTTCTTCGGGCGAGTACAATGTGCACGGTGCGTAAACTAAAAGCAACGGAACTTGCGCAAACATACGACACTTTAACACATTCTCTCTATGTGTGTGTTTCCTTCGAGGCAGTTATGATAGGAGAACACCAGTATGATTGGCATTTAACTTTTAGGAGTGAATTGGTGTAAGAATAGTGCGAACATAAATAAATGTGCGTTACTTACCTTCGCGGACCACAGAGGATACTTTCTAGCCGGAACTGAAGCAACACCGGGTGTTGATTATTGCAGACTTTTGGGAAAGTTGGTATTCCATTGCTGACGAGTAAAGCGCAAAAAATCACACGAGGGACGAAGAGGGGCAACAGAGACAAGCGCTACAGCCAACTGACATTTACTCTTAAAGGAGCCATGAAGAGAAAACACAAGTTTGGTTCATTCAAAAGATTGTCTCGTTAGAATCATACTGACACCACTTTTAACGTAAACTTCGCTCAAATAAGCTACATAATTAGGAAAAACGGGAATGGTCATGCCGACCCACCAGCTCATTTCCCGCAACAGAACCTATGTCGTCACATGAGCTAAGCTCTGCGATTGGCGGAGGCTGGCAGAAGCAGACGCAAATTGGGTAGAGCTTACAAACTAGACGAACGAGCGATTTGCGCTTAAATTTAGGGCACATTCTTTACAAAGCAATAGGAATGATGGGACAAACAGTGGAAGTTACGAAAGCACATGTAAACATAGAAGTACTGATGCGTTCTGCTGTTCGTACTGCGCACAGCATGCTTTGGTTTAGCTGCACAGCACTATGGGGCTTGGGGTTGTCGCAGACGACACTGGCCGATTGACGCAAGCAACGGTGTCTTACGTGACCCCCATTTGTCGAGCGAGCACTGTTTCAGGGAACGAATATTTTCTCCCAGAACAAAAACAAGCCAGGTTTAAATGCGGGCAAAACAAACCAAACGCTTGCCACGGTATGGTGGCGCCATCTAGGTTACGGAACGTAAAGAACGCGGAACAAACCAACACCGCTACAGGGTGGATGGAGACAACCTTTGAACGGTCCCGTGCCGCCGCAATTGGGCCAACGGGCTCAACGCGTTATTTTTTTCGTTTTCCCACGAGACCTAGCAACGCGAAACAGACAATATGATTCAAACTTCCTCAGTAAACCGCGTTGCGGCGATAATTTTAGCGCGGTTTTGACACAATGGACTTGCTTCGGCGGCGAGCGAGCAACCGAACATGGCGGCGCGCAGCGTTACGTGTCTCTACCTGTACGGCGGATGCGTGAATGAAGGTACTCTAGGCTGCAGAGCGGTCGGTTCCCCGTTGATGTCACTTTGGACCACGAAAACGCACGATTTGAGCGGGAAAATCAAAATTTTAACCTAAATTGTTTAATTTCTCAGTGAATAAAGCACCGTTTGTATCCGGACTAAGCGCTGGGGGCACTATTAAACACACGAAATCTTTCGAATAAACCCACTTGCCTTTTCTCTTCATGGCTCCTTTAAAAAAACGCTCATATATAAACACGAGACGTGCGCACAATAGCACAAAAGTACATTATACAGCGCATATAAATATCTTCTGTGTGACCACTATATGATCCCTGTATGATCACTGTGTGTGAGCACTTATAATGTAATTTTGTGCTGATTTGCGCACGTCTTGTGTATATATTGTATTGTGTAGCACTTTTCTCTGTTTCTCCTTCTTCGTCCCTTGTATATTTTTTTTCCTCTTTACTCCTCAGCGCCCGATGTCGGGCCAGTTAGCACAAATTGGAAAGTTATAAGTTGGAAAAAGCTTGTTTGTGTTCCGCCTGTCTGTCCCTCGTTTCTTGGGCGCTTTTTCTTTTACTTTCAGTCAGAGTCGTCTCTGAAATGCTCCGTATACTCGACACGCCCACAAGATTATCAGTCCCAAACTAAGGACCCCTTTTAACGCTTCAGACGAACCCATTCTTCTACTACCAGGCTGTGGATCATCGTGACTGGTCTTTTTAATTGTTCTACTTTATTTTCCTAGAATTCGTCCCGTTGCAATACGGCCGGTTACTCCCCATTCCCGTTCCTTACGACGAGTTCCGTTACGACGAGGTCCGTGCCCCTGATTCTAGAAAAGTGTGAGTGACGAACGCGCTGATAGGCGTCTCACTCGCATTCAGCGTCATGATGACGACCCTACATACCTCTGGAATGTCTGTGAACAGGTTGGCGAGGATATTAATTTCATTTTTGTTATTGCTGCATTATTACGAATATTACTAACATACCTATGTCTGGTCATTTCTCTTTCTAGACCAATGCACCAGATTAATGGATCAATTCACCTATTAAAGGCAGCCGATTTAATCCGGTTTATCTTTAACCGGCCCCAAGCCCTAGTTCTCTAATTCTACGTATTCGTTAGGAAAATTGGGATGATTTGGAATCCCTTAGGTTGACATAAGGGGTGGGCGATTGATAGATTAAGTTTACGATTTATCGATTAACGCTTAGTCGCGATTAAAATTTTTAACCGGTAAATTCGGGGGAAGTCACGCGAGCAGAATGAAATGAGAGCGCCATGTTGAAATTCTGCGCAACGCACGCGTGTCAAGGATAACATTTGTGTTCAAATAACCCGCCTTGCGCAACAATAGAAACGACGCAACTATGGTCAGATTCTGCCGCTGAGCCCCAGGACGCGTTTTCGATCCCGGCCCCGGGTGGCTGCTTTCATATGGACGCGAGAAGCGAAACGCCCGCACAGTGCGTTAACTTCCAACTCTCTGTGTCTTTTTTGTGTTTTCGTCCGTGGTCTTGTGCAGCGCTTTTTAACGTTGACAATCCTGTACCAACTCTAACGGTCCAGTAACAGTGATAACCGTTGTTGTTGTTGATGATGATGATGATTATGATGATTGTTATGATGGTGATAATGATGATGGTCTGCTTACATGATGATCATGGTCTGATTACCTCGTTTGGAATGTCGATGAACGCACCGAGGAACACATTGATGTTACTTTTACAACTGCGTATTGAGATATTTACTGAAAAATATTTTTATCGCTGTTCTTCTTAAACGAACGCGACCAATTAATCGATTAATTAACGGATTAAAGCCTGCCGAATTAAATTGGGTTGAAATTTATAACCGACGCCCATTCTAGTTGATATATGTAGGCCTATGCTGCGCCAGGTAAACCATGTTACGAGGTCACCCCTGTTACGAGAGCACAGCTCCTCGCCCTCAGGCAATGATATCGTGCATACCTTGGGTTGACGCGGCTATAGGGCCATAGGATGTGTGTATTTCTGGTATGTCCTGTGCGACGTGTTGGACGTATGTCTAGTCAGATTTTTTTTTTCGTGCGAAAGCATGAAATTTTTCTATTTCCAGTCTTCGACAATGTATAACATTAAACAGAAGAAGAATGGGCAAAAATCACTGGAATGGATGCGACCTCGGCTTGAGCTGTCATTTTCATTATATTCAGAGGACACATTCGAAAATTGGATGCTCAAACTTCCCACTCACTATTCGTTAAAAGGAGTGCTATGTGCCCTTGTCATTTTCCCCCCCTTTCTCCTCTGTGTTTTCTTTTAAATTTAGACCAAGCCTTTCCTTGCGTCCTCTTCTTTCGGTGTTGTTAAATGGATTCGTTAATTGACTAAACCATTTTTCTTTTGGCCATTCCCCAAGGCCATGCCGCAATTTTGGTAATACTGAAACACACTTCTTCACCATCACCAACACCACTTCTTCACCATCGAGGACGTTGCTTTCACCCCAGGTAAACCATCGGATACGGCGAAGCACCACTTCTATGTCGTTGTTGTCAAAGACATCTTCCGAGAGAAAAGAGGGGAACGGAGTTGGGTGAAAATGTGGATCAACGGGTGCCCATTCTTATTCCAGTGGACCACGGGACGTGAATAACTGCAGTCTTCTCCTGGAGAATCAGGGTACTTGCTCTTCTTCATCCAGCATGCTGCCGCACAGCTTTGGGCATTCTGGACAACGGACGAGGAAGAATGTGACGCTTGGAGCTGTCAGCCTGTTACTCGCTCTTCTCGATGCTCGGATTTTGTTTCAGTATTTGCAAACACCCCACTGCGCATTGCTTAAGCAATGAGCCCTATTAACTTCCTACCTTGTAACAATGCCTATTCTTCTCTGCCATGCTTGCCTTAAGGGGATTAGTTTGGGCTGCTATTGGTCAATGGTTTTCTGCCATCTCTTGCCTTTCATCAACGTACGTTTCACTCACGGGCTCCAACTCGAAAGGCCGTATTCCGCTCTAAGCTAAATACAAGGCCCGCACTCTGGGTGCGATGCAAAACGGTAATTAAACGTGCTGAAATGCCGCCGCCCTACCTGGAAACCTACCTAGAAGATATCAAACCACTTTAATTTACGAAAAAAAATGTGCAGAATTGAGCTAAGAGAACGTGTTACAATTTAAAAAAATCACAGGTATTGAAAAAAACATATCGGCATTGCTGGGGTCCGAAACCGAGGCGTTCGTTCCAAAACCCGTGGTTCTAGCCCAGGCTACGGAGGCAGAGTGGCGGAGCTTTCTTAGCAGTCGCAGAAAATTAGTAGATTGAGTGTTTTTAAGCGAAGCAGTATAGATGGCGGTGCTGGGTGACAAACAGGAAGTGCCGTCCTAAAACCACCAGGGAACGGAATCTCGCTTCCCTGACCCACAGGGTTTCATTGTTGCACGTCATCTCCATTACTATCACCATCGACCTCACAAACAGGAAGTGCCGGCCTGTAACCACCAGGGAACGGAATCTCGCTTCCCCTGACCCACAGCTTTTCATTGTTGCACGTTATCTCCACCATTATCACCATCGACCTCACAAACATCTTCCCCGCCATCCCCATCGCCATCATCATCCGGCAGATATGCAAGCAGGGGTCGCAAACTAGCGATCGTGCTTCGAATGAGCAAGGATTCTTCGTAGCTGGCGATAATCAGCCGTTGGTGCAGGTCCAAGACGTCTCGTATCCCCGCGGCTGGCACTGGATCCGCGAGCAGATTGAGACCAGGCAGTTCCGGAACGTCCTACTCGGTGCGAAAAACCGGCGCCAGCATTGCAGCGTTTACACGTTCGTGATCCTCTGCACCGCAGTTCCCGCCTTCGTCATGGCATTTCTGGCGACGGGTTCCTTGGACCCGGACCAACCACAACCAGTTTATAATGCCGAACCAGCTGGCTCCAAAGTTTCCGACGACGACTACGGCAACGACGGTGGGACCACTTTGCAACGAGCAGAAATAATGGAATCCAGGCGTTCCTCGAGGCAAGTATTCTCCGCACTGTCGCAATGCGCACTTATACATGCTTATTTGCTGATTATCATTTATTAGGCTTTCTACCCCTACCAGCCGGCAGTGCTTTCGTAGCGTGCGGAACGAGAAACTCTCAACGCGGCTCGGGAGACGGAGGGCGCTTTTCACTCACAGAGGGCAGTTATAGATGACGCGGCGGTAGGGCGCTATTACCCAGCGTTCTCCGTGCTCACCCCGGCGGGCGCTTCGACGGGACCCCTTCCCTCGGCTTTGTCGCCTGCTTTAGCGACGGTCGTTTTGGGCATATTTTGGCGCAGCTTCGCGTTCATTGCGCGCTTCACAGCTTGATTAACTTGTTCGACGCACCTCCTGGATAACCCGGACCCGACAGAATTAAGTGTTCGTACGGCAAAGATACGTTAAGGATTGGTGTACAGGGTGGGAAAGCAAAATGTAGAGACCACATATCGACATTCTTTTGTGTTCCCAATATGCATGCATATTTCTCATTTTACGGATCCTTTTTGCGATTAGCACGGCATGCCTCTGCGTGTGGCTAGGATGCAGCGCGTATCAATTAACTACGCGACTAATGCAACATCTAACCGTGAATTCTATTGGTCAAGTAAGAGGACAGTGAGGTATTCTAGGGAATAAAATCTTACAAAATAAACAATGGAATCCAAAAGGAATAGCGAAATACTATCCTGTCTTGATGAAAACGATCCATCTGACCTTAGGCGCACCAAGATGAAGACTTACTTCACTGAGGATCGCCTTGCTTCGCATGGAGTACATTCATTAAGACAACTGAGGCCTAATAACTCTCTGTGGATCCAATGGAAAATGAGAATTGGGTCTACCATGCGAATGGGTCTACCATGGGAATTGGTCGTAACATTTATTGCCTTCGTATACATTGCATTCGTATCTAAATGGATCCCGATACCTTCAAGGCATCAGGATCCACCTAATGACCGCACGCCTCGGCTTACTAACCATTAGAAAAGGGATGGGTAGTCGTCTTCTCATTAAAGAGACTCTGGAACACTTCTGACGAACGCCACTTAGAAAAAACAGCGCCAAAAACGATACGACAGGGAGTAAAGACAAACACTGCGCAGTGTTTGTCTTTACTCTTTGTCGTATCTTTTTTTGGCGCTGTTTTTTCTAAGTGGCATCATGCACCAACTAGCCCGTCTCAGTTCACTTGTGCAGTTCCGACGAACGCCTTCACTATTTCCTGTGCGTCTGTAATAATTGCGAAAGCTATAGTTGTCGCAAGCCCGAAGCGTCACTGCGTAATTTGCTCGGCGCAGCTAATATGCTTTCCGTTTCTGCTTGGCTTTTCCAGCTTTCTTTTTAAAGTGGATATGGAATGCATTCATTGCTGCAACTGAAACGAAGTCGGCGAATAGCCGCTACCTTTCTCTAATGGCGTGATTCCAGCGGTCAAAGAACGCCAAGACCGGGAAAGGGATAAAAACCTTTTGAACAAGTTTATAAGTTACCTGATAAACATAAAGTGGTAAACTTTGGGTGAGGTATTTGGTGATCCCTTCTCTAAGTACTGAGTGTTTTGGTTTGCTACCTTCTGCAAGCATTTCAGATGTCGAAACATTCTGAAAAACGCGCTGCAGTGCCCCTTCAAAGCATGCTTTCACTGTCCCTCACTACGAGGGAAATTGTGACCACGCTCCTTTGTCCAATCTTCAGCAATGAGAGGGAAGATAGCATTCGTTTCACTGGATAAGGTATCAGAGTACCACCACTGAGGCATGCAAGTCAGCGACGGCGTCCATTTTCGTGTTTATCAGTGTAGCGAGATTGCCGCTTCTCCGGCATCGCCGCTAACTTCGACGGGGTCGTTTGTTAACAACACTGCTGAAGACGCAATGAAACGGCATCTTCGTACTCACTTCTGCTGTGAAATTCTGCTACACGCATTATCTTTGATTAGCGTTCGGAACGACGCAGGACGCGCTAAGTGTACCACAGTTGACCGACCAACACGCATAGACAACATAATGGCGGCGCCCGTGAACCGTGAACCACCGCCGTGTAAACAAATGTCACGTGATGCGAACTGACCAACGATCATAGCGGCGGCCCGGAACAATACGAGAACAGAGTGCCCATACTCTATACCTCCCCCCCCCCCCTAGAAAAGCAAGGCAAGACACCAAGACAAACAAGACAAGACAAGCAAGACAATGACATCACAAATAGATAGAATAGTCGTAGTAGCCGAGGAGTTCTATAGAGATCTCTACAGTAGCCGGTACATCCGGGATAATGCCGAGCGAGAAAGTGGTCCACAGGCTGTAATACGCTGTAAAGAATGCTGGCAGTCTGAAAGCAGTGAATAGGCGTCTAAGCATGGGTAAAAATTATGCACTTAAACAAGCGAGGCAATATCATCAAATTTAGGAATAAAATAGTTATAGTAGCCGAGGAGTTCTACAGAAATCTGTGCAGTATCGGGGACATCCAGGATAATGCAAACGAGAGAGTAGTTCAGAGGAAACAGAAATCCCACCACTAGCGATAGAAGAAGTAAGGAAGGCTTTGAAAGAAATGAAAGGGGACACAGCACCTGGTGAAGATCAGATAACAGCAGACCTCTGGGAGGATGGCGGGCAAATTGTACTATGATTGACAATCCAGCGCGCGAAAACACGGCACAAAAAGGAACGAGAGTTAGTTGTGTTAAAATAAATCAGTTGTGTTAAAACGAGAGTTAAAATAAATCAGTTGTGAGTGCAGCGCTGTCCTGTCTAACTCTCGTTCCTTTTTGTGCCGTGTTTTCGCGCGCTGGATTTTCAATCATGAACATTCACCAACTCGCCCAAATCACAGTCCTCTTGAAATTGTACTAGTAAAGCTGGCAAACCTGTACACACAATGCCTACTGACCGCGAGTCTACCGGAATCTTGGAAGAACGTGAACATCATCGTGATGCATAAGAAAGGTGACACATGAAGGACTTGAAAAATTACAGGCCGATCAGCTTACTGCCAGTATATGGTCTACAAGATACTCAGTAATTTCTAACAGAATTTCTGCCACCTTAAATTTCAGTCAACCTAAAGAATAGGAAGGGCGTCAGAGAAGGAGACACAATCTCCCCAATGTTATTCACAGCATGTTTACAAGAAGTATCCAGTACATTGGATTGGGAACAGGTAGGAGTAATGCTTAATGGAGAATAGCTGAGTAAACTCAGGTTTGCTGATGACATTGCCTTGCTAAGTAACTTGTGGGACGAATTGCAAAGCATGCTTACCGCACTCGACAAACAGAGTAGAACCGTGGGCCTGAAAATTAATATGCGGAAAACCAAAGCAATGATCAATAACCTCGGGACAGCACAACGGAGATAGGTGGCGAGGCAGTGGAAGTGGTAAGCGAATATATCTACTTAGGCCAAGTTATGACCCTGGATCCCAACCATGAGGCAGAGATAATCAGAAGGATAAGAATGGGGTGGAGTGCATTCGGCAGGCATTCTGAGATCAATGAAAAGCAGCCTACTATTGTTTGTGAAAAAGAAAGTGTATGACACCTGCATCTTACCGGTAATCACCTACGGGGCAGAAACTTGGAGGCTCACTAAGAGGGTTCAACTTAAATTGAGAACGACTCAGCGAGCAACGGAACGGAAGATGATAGGTGTAGCATTGAGGGACAAGAAGAGAGCGGAGTAGGTCAGGGAACATGTGTTAAGGACATATTAGTAGAAATGAAGAAGAAATTAACGTGGACAGGGCATGTAATACGAAGCCAAGGTAACCGTTAGTCATTAAGGGTAACAGAGTGGGTCCTTAGAGAAGGCAAGCGTTGGAGGGGGCGGCAGAAAGTTAGAGTCGCAGATGAGATCAAGAGGTTTGCGGGGATAAATTGCTCGCAGTTAGGACAGGACAGGATCGCAGTTAGAATTAGATAGTAATGGGAGATGCCTTTGCCTTGCAGTAGGCGTAGATAGGCTGGGGATGATGATGATGATGATGATGATTATGATTATGATAATGATCATGAAGACTCTGAAACTTTATCTAGAGACACTGGCAAGCATAATCCTCCTTCCTCCTCCTCCCCCTTTTTTTTCTCGCCTTCTCTTTGTCTCTCGCTCTCTCTTTGTCTCACATGCTGACCGGTAGGAAGCAGAATGGAATGCAGAAGCGGGAGGAGGGATTTTATTGTCTTTTGTTGCGTAAGCTAGGGTACACCGGTGAAAATCTGGGCACCCATTTGCGTCTATTTGTAAGACAGTGAACGACAGAGGCGCGCACAACGACCGAACGCAGAGACCACGCCGGAAAATTTGAATCGAGAAGGGAAAGAGCTGCCTCCAACTCTGGCGCCGCTGCAAGGGGAGACAAGTCGAATCGCTGGTCGCGAACTGCCCGGCTGCAGCCTCGACGGGTGCCGTGACTCCCACCGAGACTTCAACGCGTTCCATTTCATTCCACTTTAAAGCGAAGCTTCTTATGCCTCACTCATTGCGCTGAAGTCGAGTAAAACGCATTGCAGAAAAGGCGCACTGCCGGAAAGCCAACTTTACACAATGGGTTTCACAAAGGGCACATGAATTATTCTTTACATAACATAAAAATCGGGTGTCGTTGCACACCCAATTGGACCTCTCGTAATGCCCGAAATGTAGTTTGGCAGCATACACAGTTATCGACGATGCTGATGCTGCTGATGATGATGGTGTTGAAATGAATTCTCTAATCATAGTTGGAATATGGCTTTCGACTTCGGTGGTGTGAGGTTAGACGTTGGCTTTGGACTTTCCTAATTTGGATTTTTGGGGTTGGGAGAGTGGATCTCGGACTTTGACTCAGGTTGCAAGGGATAGAGCTTGGCGTATTAACCATCCTCCTTTTAAAGGCCAACTGCACTGATTTTCGACCTGTTGAAAACCGTACTCCCGTTCAGTCAGCCTAAAAAGAGTGCGAGTTAGAAATATGACAGCTGAAATACGCGAATGCACGGCGCAAACGATCATCAAAAATCGAAGATTTTCTAAGGGAAATTGAGAAGCACGCGGCCATTACGGCGAGGCTGAAGTGACGTCGCAGTCGGCGAGAGCCTCAGAGAAGCGCGCTCGACCAGCTCGACCGGTTCTGACTGGGCGGGAAGTTGTCATGGGCACGTTACCAGCAAAATGTAACAGTGTTACAGTTAATTACCAAAACCAAAAAAAAAAAAAACTCTGATACAGTTACACTTGCAGAATTTTCAAAAGTATCTTGTTACAGTTACAGTTACTGTGGAAAAGTAACGTCGTCACTTTTCCGTTACTGCATCAAACTAAGTAATATATCGCAAAACAAATGATAGAATTTATTTAGTATTAACGTACGAAGGAGCGCGGGTAGTCAAAAGTGTACGGGGTAAAATCCCAAATGAAGCGAACCTAATGGGGGCGCACTCAGGCTTAACACTAACAATCGTTCTGCACGCCTCATTTTGTTGCGTCAATCTCTTGCTTATGCGCCCTTGGCGTCGGGGAATGTCCTTGCAAAACCCGGTCTAACTTAGGATGAGTTCTTTCTCAAAGTTGGCACCGAGAGCTTCCCTCCTTTCAGGGGTCTACTTTCCGCTTTTATTTTTTCTTGTTTTTGCTCGCTCGAGATGGATGAATACTTTTAGACATCCCCTCGACCGACCTCCGACTTCGGTCTTCTGCAGGAAAGAAAATCCATCCTCGTAGCGACCCTCTTTCCTAAAGTGCGAAAGCAGCCGTGTTGCGGAAAAGTGAAAAGTGGAGACAAAAAGTAGCAAGCGCAACCTGTACGTCGGCCTTCATTGTGTGTACCTAATGAATTGTTTTCTACGAAAAAAGTAGCTGTAACGACGTATTTCCTCTTGCAGTTACTCGGTAAATAAGTAACAGTGTTACAGTTACAAGTTTATCTAACTTAAAAGTAAATAGTTACAGTTACAAGTCACTGAAAAAAGTAACTACTTACCGGTAACCCGTTACCAGTAACTAGTTACTGCCCAAGACTGGCAAGAACTAAGCACCGGCCGGCCGGCATGTCACTTGTGGCTCCCTTGAGCAATCCGCCGGCAGTTGCAGCGTCGCCTGCGACGGAGCTATTTTAAACATTTCTAACTCACTAACAACGCATTTCCGTAGGCTACCCGTCATACCCCAGTTGGTTCGGTGGTACATACTGTACGTTCAAAGTAAATTCGGCCGAGAAGAAATTAGAGTGCAGTCGGCCTTTGAGAAAAGATTTTTTTTCTATCTTTGATTAGTGAAATCATATAATGCAAAGGATCACCAGACTTTGGAGCCAAGCCTGCAGCTAGTGCACGCGGAACAAGAGGAGGTGATGGAATGACTGCGGTGAGATGCCGATACTGCTGGGCAAAAGAAGGAGCGACAGTATACATATGCAGTATACATATGCACTATACAACCACGTGCGAGAAACGCCGGTTGCGGACTTATGAAGCCCGGTCGAGGCTTACGCATCATGCGAAGGTTTAATTTCGCGAGGGAAAGGGGAGGAGCGGCGGCGTTTAAAGCTACACCAATAGCTTGCAGTTGTTTTCATGCTTAGCAATGCCTTGATTGTGGGTAGTTTAGACCGAATTTGAGCCCCCACTTTTTCGTCCAGCGGAAAACCCCCGGCACCGTCTCCGCGTTGCCATAACACCGAGCATAAAAGCAACGTACACAGGGGCGAAACCCTTGAAAAATACGAGCCCTGGTGTCACCGTACATACACATTAACATTGCTTAGTGTGAAGGCAGACTTGGGCCCATTTAAGGCTAAATGCAAGAAAATCACTGCACCTCGCAACGGCATTTTAATCCAAAATACATATTAAATTGCCTCTTCCAAAAATAGGCCATAAAACGGCGCCTGAAAGAGAGAAGATAAATATAAAATGAATATATGTAAACGCCACGAAGTCAGGTACAACCTTCTAAAAAATCACGTCGGCCACGGTTGTTTTCTAGTGGTTTAAGCAGCCGCTGCACCAATTCGCAACTCCGAAGGTATTGGTTTTGGGGGTGTTCCGTATTTTGCAGCTGAATCATTGGCAACGAGGGTCCGCACGAAAGCCACGGCCCGACTTGCCGGAACTTGTTCGAGGGGCGTAATGAACTCGCTTCCCCGCTATACACGCACAACTTCACCGCAGTGCACAAAACTTCTATCGCGCGCGCATAGGGTAGCGGCCAAACACTACGCGGCGAATCGAAACAGGAGTCCTCAGTTCGCGCGCGCATCAGTACTTCAAATGTTGAGCACAAGGTGCATTGCGTAAAAAATACGTAGCGTGTGTTTTCTTGTTACAGTTCAGTTGGAGCCCGCCAGCGACAAATGAAGAAAACCGCCTAAAAAGAAAGGCCACCTGGCCGTACAACTATGGGTACCATGTACTTTGTAACAATTTATCGGTAGGGAATATCGGCCCCGACGTTTTTTTAGGGCGCAAACGCTTAATGAGCAGCGACATTCCGTTTCCAAGTCATTGCAGGCTGCAGGGCGCTTCAGGTCACACCTGTAGCGCACCTTTCAACACTTCCGCTATATCCTTTATGAAATGCTTAAACGGGTTTTTCTGCTCGGTCTATGTGAACTAGCGTGTAGCGCCGCGGCTTTTAACGGTTACACCCTGGGTTCAAGCCCCAGCAGTTCTACCTTTTATTTCCGGGATGATCGTTTATTTCTAAAAAAGCTCCCTTCCGTCATTTATATCAATTTTTTAGTTTAAAAATGTGCTTTCGTATCCTAGGTCGTTTTAGATGGAAGAGGAGCCTGACACCAGGTTCTATTAAATTTCTGCCTCGCACTCCAAGTGCTTCACCTGCACCGACTCGGAAACGGAATGTCGCTAGGGGCCACAGTTTAGACGCGGAACACCTTACGGGAACTACAAAGCCAACTTCTTGTTCTACTCCATGGATGGTTTGCAGGGAAGAGGTGGACATCATGACCACTCCTCGGTCCACAGATTCGAGCTCCTTCTGCAACACGGTCGAGTGTCGAAGGGCAGTCGTCGCCTTGGAGCAGCAGCTGGATCCCACCTTCCGGCCCTGCGACAACTTGTACGACCATGTCTGTTCGCGGTGGCAAGAAAGGCACGCCAGGAACGCTGGCACAAGACTACGCCAAGGCTACTCCGTAGACGACGCCATCTTGGACGGATACAAGCGCAGGCTGGGACGCCACTTGTCGGGGGCAAAAAAGAGGAGGCCCTTCCCGGCAGTGCGGAGTTTCTTTCAGGCGTGCACTCGCGGTACGCTTACGTCTCGGTACGAGTTGGAAGAAATCATGATGCCTCTAGAGCTGGGAAATTCGCCTTCGGTTGTGTCGATCGCGACGACCATCGTCCGCCTGGCGAGGATCGGCTTCTCGCCGTTTTTCGACGTCATCGTGACCGGACTCCCGGACGAGTACAACGTGAACCTCTTGTCGCCCAAAGCCCCCGTTTTCGAGAGAGAACCCGACGCAACGTCGTTAAACTACCGAAAAGCAAAGATGAGGGACGAGGCACAGGGCACTCGGAGAATCGTTTCGAACTCAGCCGATTCAGCCGATACGGAGGCGATTTTGTTCCTGAGACTAATTGGAAGGATATTGTGTTCGGAAATAGTGCAAACTGATCCACGAGCAGACAAGAAATGTGCGCTGAACACCGAATCGTCCACGATTACTCCAGTCTGGAGCTACGCCTGGTATAAGTCGAAAGGCTTGGAGATTCTAACCCTCGAGGTACAACGCGAGCTAGAGCCTCTTCTGCGGCCGCTGTTGTCGTCGGAATCTACGGGTGACGGTGTTTCGTTCTTTGTCGTCGAACCAACGAGCCACGACCACCGCAAACGTGAATCCAGCATACGGGACGCCTGCTTGGGCCTCATGTCCCGACGCGATCCTTACGTTGTTTCTTACTGGAGCGCATTTAACTCCAAGACCTCTGAACCCGAACGCCATGCTGAAGAGTCTCTCCACGCCCTCCTCAAGATTGCCGCGAGAAACTTCCCCGGCTTTAATAATGTTACGACCTCGTACGGCCTGCCTGCTGCGCTTAAGAACAATGTACTGCTATCGCAGCACCAGTCGGATCTATATGGTAAAGATTCGCAAGGGTCCTCGAGACTTCTGCGGTTCCTTAGCAACTCCACATGGAAGCGTTGGACCGGGCAGGTTGAGAGAAGAGTCGACGCGCTTTCCGCGTCTGCGGTTGTCTCCGAAAACAAGCCTTCCGTGATCGAAGTTCCGACGCCCGTGTTCAACCTGACGGCCTTACGCGACCCATGGCTAGCTGGATTGTCGGTTGCCCGGTACGGACCGCGAATTCTCAGAGCATTGTTCGCGCAAAGAAGTTTCTCCGAAGCATTGGAGAGGTCGGAGTTCGCCCGCTGTGCGTCAAAGCTGTCTGCAGCGCAGAAGACTGATAACAGTAACGAAGAAATCGGATTTCAACTAGAGCTCGCGCTCGAACTCGCGTCGTTCCACACGTCCCTGTCCGTCTATCACTCTCAAGTGGGTAGTCGTAGGCATCACGTTCCCGGCACTGACTTCGACGGCGACTCGCTGTTTCTGTTTTTCTACGTATTCAACCAATGCGACGCCGTCGCGGGAACGAACGGCGAGCAGAATCGAGCCAGAAATAGAAACACCCCACCTGTCGAGGTACGCAGGAAAAGAGTTAAGGCCATAGCTGCCATGCTGGCGAAGATAATGGGACCTGGATGCACGTCTTCCCATAACCTGGACGAATGCGCGCTGGGGGGCGAGGAGGTTCGAGAGTTGTACGAGAACAGGACAGAAGTTTTTGATCGTTCTTTCGTTTGACGCTATCGTTTTTAGGATTTTGGAGGTTTTGTCATATGTTGTTAGTTGTACGTATAGCTTGATATGCGTATACATCTGGAGTAAATTTATCATCCATATAAACGAATTTCTGTCGTGCAGAGGCGTTTTTTTGTTTTATTAGAAAAAGGAATTTCGTTTTTATTCGAAAAAAAGGAGTAGGGGCATAAGTGTTCTCCTCAAGAGTTCTTCACAAGCAATGTGAAGCACTTCACGGAAGGGCCTCTAACAGTCGCGCATGATGGAAGAGTTAGAAACTTGGAGATATTAGCTTATGGTAATTTCATACTAATACAAGGGAGAAAGGCGTAGTGTTTCATTATGATTTTACTTATTTATAGCAGCTGACTCTGTGAACTCCGATAGGGACGTGGTAAATATTGTTACTGACGGTAAATATTGCTACTTTGGATGCTCGGGCGCATTGTTATACGCCATGATTAAATAAAACGTCGTGTCCAATATCAACGTAAGTCACCCACTTTTCTCCGTGCCCACTCACAATCCTCGCGCACCATCATGTCACACGATAAACATGTTTGTGTACTTCTCCTTTCGTTTATCCTGTTCGAAGTCCAGACGCTGAGTATTATTTATCAAAATAATAATGAAACCTTTTTTTGTGTGCGTAGGGTCTCAGGCGTTGCTGTGAAAAAAAAAACACGTTCTTTCTGTCCTGGGACATAGATATTGGTTCCTTCATTAACCTTACAGAATGGTATACAAGGGGGCCGCAACTGTTTCCCGTCAAATAGTAATTACCGATCCTTTTTGCGTGAGCCCCTACGCTTGAATTAAATGCGACTTCCATGCTCTCATCTCGACGATCAGCTATTTTGGAACCTCATTTAGACGAAGCAAAATCGCGAAGTTACGTAGAGTATTGTATCATAACGAAAATTTTTAACACAAAAGTGTTTATGCCGGAATCCATCAAGATCTGACTGACGGGTGCTCCGTCGCCACAACGGGAGGGGCGAGGTGCTTTACCAACTCCGCTACGAGCTAGAGCGAAGACAGTCGTATGAACGCGCCATATATCTTTCCTATAACCTCCTCTATTCCGATGGTGCTGCCGTCTAAGAGAGGTGAAGCGAAGTAGTGCATCACAATGCTAATGAGCGCCGACCGTTGGCGCCAGCTGAGCTCGTCGCAACGCAACAGTCTGTCGTACACTCCACGGAGCAGGGATGCAGTGGTCGCACATTTGCGAAAGCGACGCGCAAGCAGGTTGTCGCTCGCCAAGCACACCCACAAGACAGCCCCGCAAATCATGCTTGGAGATTCTTGGCTGGGACGCCGATCAAACGATCCGCTGGCAACCCGTTCGGTTTCGTTCGCTTGGTTTTCGAGAGCGTGTGGTCTCATTCGGGTTTACGCAGTGCTCCGGCGCGTGCAATCCAGTGTCTAATGTTGATAAGTCTGACGGTGCCATACCGACGAAAATAAATAGTGATCTGCAAGTTCATATCGATGTAGAATAAACATTCAACTGCTCCTTTGAAGGCACATCTCACTTTCGGGTTTTACCTATTCCTATGAAAGAGGGATCAACCACATTGTTTTCTACTCTTTACCTAAATCAATTTACCTAACTACTTTTTGTTGCTTTTAGTTCCTCTCTCCCTTCATGTTCTGTCTCCCCCTCCCTCTATATGCCATCCTCATGTTCCTTCAGTGGTTTGTGCAGGGTGCTAGTATGCTCATGGGTACCTCCCGTGTACCCTAACCACGTACATTGAAACGCCCGCAACATACTTTGGTGCTTGTAACTTCAAGACTACGGATATGCTGCTCAGATACACAGATAAAGGTCATTAGACCTTGTGTTACGAGCTCCTGCGAAAGGTACGAGACCTCACCGACTACTCTCTCCACAACAGAGCGTATCTACCTCGTCCCAGTATTACACGAAGAAATCTCAGCAAGCAATACCTGTTGTTGTGCAACGCTAGTAGTCAAAGGAACGCTTTGTTTTTTACACCTGCATGGGCTCCACTCTTGTGTTTTCAGCAGATGCTCGTACAATTGTACTCTAATATCCCACATACTCTAATTCCGCCGTTTCTCCCTAGGGCCTGTCTGACTCTGCCCTGCCGTGCAACAATGTAGCCGCAACAGCTCTTGCTTCGTAAGCCTGAACAGACACTTAACAAACGAAGCGACGTCCACTTCACAGGGAGCCGTTGCGCAAGCGTAGCTACAGGCGTTCGTTCCTTTCCCTCGGCGCGCTATCGAAAGCCGATGAGGATGTTTTCGAAGCCCGCGCGCATGCGCCGTGGCCCGCGCCGCAAGGATTACGGTTCTTTATTTTTCGCTTTCCTGAGTAGCGCGGCGGGAGCGCGCCTTGCAACTGCTCCCCGCGATCGGTCTCCGGGTGGCCGCGGCTTCTTCGCTTCTCGTCGACGCACCCGGAGGTCGATACGGCCGGGCTCGAGAAGATGGCGCAAATCCACTCATCGCCATGGCAACTGCGTCTTCCCATCTCCTCCTCCCCTTCATCCTTCTCTCCCTCTTTTCCTCTCGGCCGGTTCTCTGGCGCATCGATGTCCTCTGCGTGTTTTGAGGCTGTAGGCGGGGGCAAAAATGAGCGGCTGTGTAGACTGTACAGCCTGCTACTGGCTTCCAACGATGCTGAAGTGAATTCGTCGAAGTCTCATTTGAGTGTTTATTGTGCATTTTAGCCCACCCAATTCATTATTACACTATTTAGTATAAGCGCGGAGCCTCAGCACACCTGCAGTGGGTGTCGGAAGAGAAACCCTCATGCGCTGTTCGCGCCCACTGCGCCAATTACTGCAATGATGTTATACTGCTCTGCGATGTCTTATAAGGGCATCTCAGACTTCCCAGGTTTGAATTGGCACGTCTCAAGGTTAGTGTCGACTTATTGTTTGTTCACGCACGGGTTTTACACTTTAACAAAGCTAGCAACCTGTTAGATTTAGCCATGCGGAATGGTCTTGCAAGGTGTCTCGTGTCGTATCCGACGCAAGAAAATCGGCAGAGAGGATGGTGCGAGAGAAATGTATTCTGCTCTCCCCTAATTTAAACAAAAATACGTGGAAATCGGCGGGAAAACGCATGGCATGGCCTACGAATCCCAGAGTTTATTCTGGTATGCTAATTGCAGGATGTTTACAACTCACTCTCCTCTAAATCCCACGTCGTCGTTGAAAGAAAGCCCGGCTGGTCGCGCATTAACTGTGTAGTTTCGGTGGCGGCGAAATAAAAAAATAGTATATTCCCTGTTTACTGCTAGGCTAGGATGTACATGTAAAATAACGCTAATAAATGTATTTGTCATGTTTTACTTAACGAGTCGTCGTATAGCTTTGATACATGTTAGGCATGTTTGGCGAATTGTTCAGACGTCTAGTGTTGCCAAATCGGGACCACCCACCGACACCTTTATTTTAAATTATTTTTTCTTAATGATAAGTCGATCTGAGTTGCCCTTAACATTTTTATTGTCCAACTAGTAAATAGTGCGCAACTAGTAGCTCATAACTAGCCTGCGTAACTATAGCTCGAGCATTCAAAAGCATTTCTCGTTCCGTCGGCGAGAAATAATAAAATAAAAGAACAAGCCAGCCTCCTCCACCAAAGAAACGTACTCGAGGGTCGACCGTGGTTTGGAGACGTAACAGCTACCGCGCGCCTGGAGCCAGCCGCTAACGCTCTAGACTGCGCCGATGGCTCGCTCCTTCTTGGTGATGCGACGGCTACGTCAAGGGAAAATGAAAAAGAAAAAGGAGAGAGAAATCCAGCTTTATGTACTGATGTATCAAAAAATAAGCCATAGTTGCTCGTCGAACAAAAGCCGCGAGCTGCTAAAGCCATCATCTTTCAGTTAAAAAAAAAAAAAAAACTTCAACATTTTAGGCCCCTTTAAGAAAGTTACGTCACCGAGCACCATAATCGCCTTAGTAGAGGGTTATCCTTTTTCTTCTTCGACGTACATGGATAACATCTTGGCATTCTCTAGGCTTTGTTGCGCATGCGCAGTTAGGCCGTCCGGTCGACTGCGCCAATTAAACCGTTGCTAGCTCTGCTGATACATAAATGTCCCCGGCCAACCGGAGTCCATAAGGTATTGGAGTCTGAAAAATAAGACACTTGCCACATACAGAACACAGAAGGCCGTAGCCCATCATCGTATGTGCCATGGCCGGGACAAGGGGCCGTACGGGCTACCCTGACACGAATTATAGAAGTTGAAAAGCAAACTACGCAGACAGCATAGAAATACAACAGCCCACCTTTTAAACATCAAACAGTGGGGAGAAATTTTCACAACAATAAGAAACACCAAATAAGAAATAAATGTAATTTCAACCAATGAAATTCAACCCTTAACAAGAAAAATCGAGAACTACAGGTAACCAGCACAAAGCAGAAGGGTGAAAGTGACATCCAAGGACCCCGCCCAAGGAAGCATCTGATCAAGCACGGCATCGTGGTTAAGCTGCCGCGGCGGACAGCCAACCCATATTGCGCGGTAGCAACAACAGTCTGCACCGCTCAGCATGCTCCTTCTACTTAGAGAGTACGGTGTGCCCAAGCCCATCCCATGAACAGACACGGCCGCCGTGGAAAGCAAAGTTTGAAACAAAGAAGCTGCTCCCGGGGGAAAATTTGGTGGGGTGAATACGCAACTGGACCTGAAACGTTAGCTCTATCGCCTACACCTCTTCGTTGTCTGCTGAGGACACGTCATGTGTAGAATGTGGCAACAAATTTGGTACACTTATTCCCTCCCCTTTGCCCCCTTGAGGAAAGAAAAGAGCACATCGTTAGAAATGCGGGGATGCTAAGAGTTCACGGTTCTGTAATCACAAGTTCACGTATTGCTCTCGCCGATTGCACGCGTATGGCCTGGAAGAAAATCACCTGGGAGGCGCAATTGATTGTCGCGCACGAGGAAAACGAGCCACCATTACGTTTCCTCTCCGCTTGCCCCCGAACCATCCTTCACGGTCGAGGCACGGAACGACTGAGAGCGGGGACGTATCCGAAACGGAAAGTGATCGGCGCGACTGATACCACTACTCCGTCGACCACGCGGAGAGGTCCAAGCGATGCGTGCGTGATACGCGTTTCCTCGTTGCCCGCGCACGCGAATCGCCCTGCTCTGCGCGGTCCCAAGTGGCTTTCGCGTGAAACAACAGGTTTCACGTGTGGCTGCTCCGAACGGTGGTCCGAGACGAACAGCCATCCGTCATGTTGCGAGAAGCTTACAAACGGGGAAGGATTCTTCTTCGGAGTGCACACCCAACCCTCTGGCTCTCCCTCGCCCTACTTCTGCATCTTTTTCTATATAACGTTAGGGATGTGAACATGCGTTCCCGATCTCTCGTCGGTGAATGATTAAGCAGATCTTGTTTTGCTGTCATTCATTTTTGCTTGTTCCCGGAAGCGTCCGCCTGAAAGCAGACCCGTACTACCTTCTTTATCACAGTCGCCGTACAAGGAGATCATAAATCCTACACGAGCCTGTCAAGACATGTTGAATGATTTTCTTTCTTTCTTTAGCAGTGCATGTATGCCTTATTGGCTGGCATCACGCTATGGTTTCATCACGTGGGTTTCTACTGCGATCGAACCACTACTCTAATCGTGCGTAGGAAAATGATACGTAAATATGATCCGTGACCCCTCACAGATGCCTATCGGTTGACGCTGTATTCCGTTACACCGAGCCAACTTTGGATGCTCTAATGTTAGCTCGGTGTCATTGCGACGATTTATTCATGGCCGTAACTATTCTTTTGAGGCTGTCTTGCCCCCACCTGAAGTCACAGAATTTATCGGTTCCAAATACAGCCTTAGTGTGCAACGTTGAACGTAATTCAAAAGAATGAGCAACCATAACGTCAAACAGCTCCGAAAGAAAGATTGAGCAATGGTTCAGTTAGCTGTGTTATGTATTACATATTAGTGGAACATCAATTTCCCAAAGCGTAGTTTTACTTGTAGAAACTTTGGACAAGTAACAAACTGACATTTACATCAATGAAACAAAATCAATCGTTGAATTAATCAGAAACAACTAAATGAACAAGTAAAGCATTTAACCAATCCATCAATAAGAGAGGCTACCAGTCAGTGCATGGCCCTTTGATGATAATTAGCAAAATAATTAGGAACAGCCTACTTAGGCCGCTTTCATGATGAAGTCCACCCAACTGACTCCCAAAGGTTCCTGTCATGTGTTGTCTGTATCGCCCCATATGTCCTTACCTCGTCCCACCATTGAGTTATAGGGCTTGTCCTACGTCAATCCCCATTTCGTGGTGAACTGGTTTATGTTGCTCGTAATGATCTGGAATATCAGTGATAGCTCGTTATAAGAGTCAGTTGTCACTGGACCATTGAACACTATTATGAAAGGATCGGAAGGGAGTGTCCTTGAAAGAATGCATTTCCCTTTCTTTGCGGTGTTCCTGTTGTGCCATTCCGGGAAGTTGCGAATGGCTCGTTCTATTGGTCTGCTGGTCTGTTACGGTCCCCACCGCGTTGTTCAGTGGCTTTGTGGCATCCAATGTTGTTTGGCTTAGGGAGCCGATGATCCTTTTTAACTTATCTCCAAGTCGTTCGAGTTACTCACTGAATTGCTCATGCTCTGAGGTTGCAGCGGGGAGAAGACAAGATCACTCACTTCTGTATCATCTGGTCACCGGCGCAATCTGGCTTAGCAGAAAATTAGAGAGCCAATGAGACGCCTTTAGATATGGTTTGTAGAGAGCTTCATAGGACCCCTGAAGATAGCCCGCAACCTTTTGGTTATAAGTACCATCTCCATACTTTAGGCGAAATCCTCGACCATTTTCGCCAGGATCGCGCCTGTTCGCCGCCACAGCATCCATCTCTCAGTCGCGGACACGATCCCTTCTCAGCAGCTTCACACACTATCATTCCCCACTCCGCATCTCATGCCCATCATATATCCTGCGGAATATAAAGATGCTTGCCCCTTCTGTTGTGTAGAACGACAGGCCTCACTTCATCGCATCATTTCGTCACGCCCACTCATACATGCATCGCGTAGAACTCATACCATCCTTCATAACATATCGTCCTTCCAGGAGAGGGAGGCTGCCATCTCTAACCCAGCTCCCCTCGGGCAAGAACCGCTCACCCAGTTGGCTGAAGACGCCGGGCTCCAAAAACATGGGGAAGGGCCCCCGATGTTATGGCAGCTCGCTGTCTTCATCCAACTGAGCGAGTCACATCCCACTGTGTAGATGACTAAGTGAATAGCTCACAATCACCACAAGCCCGCCGCGGTGGCTCAGTGGCTAAGGCTTTGCGCTGCTAAGCACGAGGACGCGGGTTTGATCGCCGTCCGCGGAAAATAGCAGCTTGCCTGAAAGATGCAAAGCTGAATGTGCTGCAGGCCAACAAAACGAGCGGGTTTGTCGTTCTTCCGGAAGGTCTCTTTAACGGAAAATCCCTGGCAGCAGTACAGAAGAATTTCAAACAGGTGAAGTTTCATCCAAAAAATCAAAAAAGCTTGCGGTTGTTAAGTTCCGCTCGTCTTGTCCTCTGTTTTATTCGTCCTCGTCTTTTGCGCAAACTTAGTCCTTCGTACGCGGCGACCGCTTTTCTGATGGAGGCGAGAAGCAAAAACGCCCGTGTGTACGAGATTTCGGCGCACGTTAGAGATCCCCAGGTGGTCAAAATTAATCCGGAGCCCTCCACTACGGCGCGCCTCATCGCCTGCGTTGCGTCGGCGTGTTAAACCCTACAATCAAATCAACAATCACCAAACTCTTGGGCAGAATAAAGTCGCTACTGATGGGTAGGGTGTCGGCCAAAGAATGGTTGTGCTGCGTAGGGCGGCTGACCAGCTCACAGGTGATTAGCCGTCGGGTGGTTGGTCGTCGATGACATTCATTGCCTCGGTTGTTGGACTGAAGGAATGGTTTCCTTCACCTGGTAGTTCATTGCGCCTTTGGGTTTGGTATGTATAGGGCTGAAGTCGCAGCGTGTGGGGCAGCCGCCTTACGGTCGTCTGGTGCAGTTCATTTCACCGGCGACACTTTGTGGTGAACGGGGGATATTTTTTAGAGGGGGGTGGTGCATCGGTCCTGTACTGTTCACACTAAACTTTTTACACCCTCGTCGCCTAAAAAGTGGGTATTATACGGGGAATAAGGGTATTGGGAAGTCATTACACCCATTTTGTTATGTTCCAACGCCCTAATTTGTAGCTGTATACCCTTTTTGTGTGGCAAAAAGAGTGTCGACGAACTGCAATAACCTCGGTTTTCTGTGCAGTGTTGAAAGGGGGAAAAATGGATGTTCAGCTGCAACATAAACAGCAAACCTAGGAGTTCACGTAACTTTTTCCGGTTTTGCGAAGTTTTCCTGGGTTTTGCTAGGCTTTGCTAAGTTTTGTTATGTTTTGCAATGTTCTTGCTAGGCTAGGCTAAGTGCTGAGTGTTGAGGCCAAGTGTAGGCAGATTTTACAAGCCCGTTTCTTACGGTCCGCCACACTGACAGCGGATCCCAGGGGGAAACAAGCTTGGCCCACCCGCAGCTCCGCTGTTTCTCAAGCCTTGCACCACAAGTACAAGCTCCGCCATTTTTTTGTTCGTTTTCGTAGCCCGGAATGGACTATAACTTTTAAAATATTATAGTAAGAGGTGCGCATACGCATATGCGTCTTGTGCACACACTCGAACAGGCGCGCAAGCAGCCTTCACTGTTGTAGTACCCCATCTGCGGGGGTGCACCCTTTACAGGCACAGCAGTGCTTTTCTTGTTTTCTTTTTTTCGCTAGCGCCAGCCGACCAAGCTTAAGCTTTAACAGCTCCGCTGTTATAAATTATGTCACTTCGTACCGTTTTAAACACCGTGAGGTACAAGCCATCCCTGCGCTCGTAGGAGATGTTCAAGTCCACCCCTGTGAGAGGGTAGAAAAGACCTCCAAATCTGGCGATCTTTCCGCTAAAATTTGTAGCTTTAGATCCATGTGGCAGAAACGGGTGTTTAAGGGTTGTGCAATAGGTTTTTGGTATATAATAAAATTTCGTGACTTATCCAACATAGCAACTACAACACTTTTTCCACTTCGCCTCATGATTTAAACGTTTTGCATATCTGCATGCTGACTGTATATGCTGACGTTAAAACGCGTAATTCGTAATATTAGATCTCGAATACTTTGTATTTGTCACAAGCTCACCAAATCTATCAGAACGCTTTCCTCTGCTTGCTATACAAGCAAGAAGAGCAGACGTACTTTTGTAGTAAGTATATGCTAGCTCTCCCCGTGCATCCTGTTGGTTTTCTTGCTCAATTCATTCGTGTCCCAAGTGTGACTTGTGCGTGTTGAATCTGTCTGTATGTCGTGCTGGTCAGCCGATTTACAATGTCACGCGTATCTTCGCGGCCCTCGCCCTTATTTTAGGGTGTTCTCAAGAACACCCTTTGTCATCCTTACACCCCCTTTTTTTAGTCCAAACACCTTTTAAAGGTGCGAACCATGATGCAATATTTTTGCGCCCTTCTCAACCAAAAGTGGGGGAATATTTTAGTGTGTAGGCAGTTAGCAATTTCAGTGTGCGAACACACGTCGCGACGGTGTCCGGCTGTCCCGCGACATAAACAGACTTGCACCTTCGGGTGATAAGAATGGTATCAGACCAGCTATGTCAGCGGAACATAGTAGTACACTCTTGTCCCTTCGAATTCTAAAGGTGCTGCTTTGTTGTGGCCCATGAGAACGTGCCCGAACGGCGTATAGCTTTGTTGGATTTAACGAGCGCGACTAGACTTATCACGGATGTCTCTTGTGGCCAATTATAAACAACCTAGTCGCTTGTAGCGCGGAAAAACATATAGAGCAGAAGCGAAACATAGACTGCGTCAACTCCCTCGCTCGTGGATATCCCAGTCGAAGATGACGACAAGAAAAATTTCTGTAGTTTGTCGTATTTTCGCGTGCCGTACAGTCGTTTGTCGTATTCTTGTCGTGTCATGATTCTGATGTTCTGTCGTTTGTCGTATTTTTTTCGTGATTTCGATGTTCCGTTGTGCCAAATTCCTATCTTGTCGTGATCCTCATGTTTCATCAGTAGTTGCACATGGTTTCAATGTTATTGCTCATTGTGTAGAGTAACGTAAATGGCAGTTCTGTTGTGACTACAGGAGTGTGTGTCGTTGAGAAAATTGAATTTGTCGTTACGACAAAAATGTGTGTCGTAACAACAGACGTCTTGTCGTAACAACAGGACTTCTGTTGTCACAACAAAGTTTTTGTCGTACGACAGGAATTCTTGTTTGGTTTTTTGCGGTGTTCCTGGCGGGATCTTAGACTGGGATATATACACATATTTTGCAGTTATCAAAATTCGCGGGTGACATTTGAGCGGCTATTGTTTCATAACGGCCATTTGCTGTCGCTTTAATCGCAACCTTACGGTGAGTGCACTAGCAATGTGAAACCGGGAAAAACTGTGACTGCAGAACCCGATTTATTATTTTCCCATAGCCTAGCTTCTACAGCAGGAGGACCGCGGTGGCAAGCAGGACGAGCCCGTGCAACCGGAAAGTGGGACTCCCACAACACAGAGAGCAAGGCATTTGCAGTTTCAATGCGTCGCCACCGCTGGCTAAGCGTATCGTGGAGCAAGAACACAGCTATATATAAGAAAGCATCGAATTCAAATGAGTACCTTATATTCGGTTTGGTGAACGGGAATCACTTGCACGCAACGCACGTCATGTTGCCACGGCAGAGGGACTACGCGGCAGCTATAGTCGATTATTGTATGGCTCAACACCCATTTTCGCAGTCATCGGCTCGAAAAAGGGCTCGTAGTTTCTGGTCCATAGCTCGGTGACAGGCAGGTGAAAGTCCCATGCTGAAATTTTTACAATGCTGGCATGTTGAGAGCAGTAGAGTATGGCGGGCACAAAGGCATGTACTATCCCACACTGAGCGCCGTGCACTGGAAGTAAATGACTAGAGTTTGTATAGAAGAAACGAGCCTAAACCCACTGATGGAAGCACTCTGTGGGCAAATGGCTCACAAATAGTCGGCTGAAAGTTCACAGGGCAGCATTTGGGCAGGTGTTTAAACACGGTCCGACGCGATTTAGGCGCCGCAGTAAATAAAGCTTGTCCACATTTCCTCCAAGTGTAGAAAGCACGCAGTTTCCACTACGCGGTATAATCGATTCCGGCCATCTGAAAGTTCATAACCGCATGGGAACACGATGCATCATGCCTTGCTCCTCCTCTAAAACAAACGCATAGCGTGCGGGTGGCTGAATACTCGTGCCCGTCTACATGGCAGTCCCCCTATCCTTCCCACAGAGCATATGATTAATGAATGCCACAAACGATAGGCAGACGATGGGGCCACCAGCAGTCACAAAGAGCACATTTCCCAACAACTCGCAATTATTTCGGACGGGTATAGTCTCAGGGCTTTGCCTCCGGCGACAGCGGTCAGCGATAGTGCTACCTACCGTAACGCACGCCGATATGCGCTTTCGTCCACGACCGAAAGCAAGAGGGGAAAGTCGTTGGAACAGCCGGGGGCTATTTGCATCGCTGACAGCTCAACGACGGTGCGTATGATGAATGGGCAGCGAAACCTCGTTGGCGGTATCAGATGGGGCGTTGATTTCTGCTATAATGCGTTCTCGTGGACATTAGAAGGATGTTTACAGCACCGTTGCGTGTGTGTCTAGCCTAGGCTGACATTCTGCTCGCTCTGCCCGCGTGTCCTAGGTGCTTGAGGAACGCATTCCACGATCGTTGAGTTGGCCCTTGTCTGCGTGCGTGGTGTTGGGTACGTTGTTACACAAGGATTCGGGTTTCTCGTGTATCAGATTTTCCACGCTTCTGCAGCGGCAAAAAGGGCCACGTAGTATGTAGAAAAGTAAGAAGGTTATTGCAGGAATAATTCCTCTTTCGAAGGAAGGGGGTCAGAAAGGAGACCGTGCACGGCGAGCGCTGGGTGCACTATCGCACACGCAAATGAGCACGCACACATGATCCCCTTTAGTATGTATGTATGTATGTATTATGTATGTATGTATGTATGTATGTATGTATGTATGTATGTATGTATGTATGTATGTTATGTATTTATGTATGTATGATTGTATGTATGTAGTATGTATGTATGTATGTATGTATGTAGTGTATGTATGTATTTATTTATTTATTTTTATTTTTATTTATTTATACAGGTACCTACATCGCCCTCACGAGCATTATTGTAGGGGGGGAAAACAAGCAAAGTAATACAGTATCAGTCAATATAACAAAAAATGGTTGCGGGTAAAAGGCTGTATGGTTGAAACAACTAAGTGTTGACTTACACTGTCATAAATAAGGCATCACATTGCAAATACAAAGCAAAAACGCAAAAAAGAAGAGTGCTATCGGTTACACAGGCAATAAAATAAAATAAAAGCAATAGTACGGAACGCATCAGAAATGTACAGTAGGGATTAGTTCAACAAAAAATTGTGCAAATTTCTAACAAAAGATGAGGGAGGCGCAGAGACAATTTCCTCTGGCAAGCCGTTCCACTCATGCGTGGTCCTTGGAAAAAAGGCGTATTTGAATGCGTTGATCCTGGACGCGTATTCACGCAGTTTTAAAGAATGGTCAGTACGGGTGTGACACATAGGTCGGTGGTCTTATATACTGATCTTTGTCGATGCCTGTTCTGTTCATGAATATGCTGTAAAATAGAGACAGTCGTAGGTATTTTCGCCGGTCAGCTAACAGAGGCCATTGTAATCCTGAACGAATGTCAGCTGATCTTACGGTGAAGTTATAATTGCTTGCCACAAAGCGTGCTGCTCGTGCCTGTACCGCTCTAGGGCTTCTATATTTGATTTTGTTGAGGGGTCCCAGGCACTGCAAGCATATTCCAATATGGGACGCACATTGGATATGTATTAGTGTTTCTTTCAACTTAGTTGGTGCCTGTCTAAATTGCGCCTCAAAAAATTTAGCACGCAACTAGCCTTTAATGTTAAGTAATTAATATGAGCGTTCCAAGGCAGGTTGGCAGAAAAAATGATCCCTAGATATTTATATTCTGATGCAACCGGCAAGGTAGCCCCGGCCATGACGTAGTTTGAAAGCCGAGGCTGTTTTTTGTTCGTAAACCTCACCAATTTACACTTCGACACATTTAATGTCATTCTCCATGAATCACACCAAGAAACTATACAGTTCAAGTCATTCTGCAATTGAACGGTGTCCGCTTCAGAGGTAATGTTATTGTAAATGCAGCAATCGTCAGCGTACAAACGAACACGGCTAGAGAGATTGTCAGAGATATCATTTATAAAAATAAGAAAAAGCAGGGGCCCCCAAAACTGACCCTTGCGGCACTCCTGACAATACCACGACGCTTGATGAGCACACACCGTCAAGAATCACGCACTGCTGTCTTTCAGGAAGGTACGCTTCGATCCACATGAGAAGGGCATTAGGTATACCTAGACAACGAAGCTTTTGCAACAACAACACATGTGACACGGAATCAAACGCCTTCTGGAAATCCAGAAATATACAGTCAACCTGAAGGCCTGAGTTAATAGAAGCTGCAATGTCGTGCGTAAACTCGACCAATTGTGTATCGCACGAAAAACCCGCCCTGAAACCGTGTTGCAATGGGGAAAAGAAGTTATTACTTTGTAGATGATTCATTAAGTTTGTGTAAATGATATGTTCGAGTGTCTTGCAGCACACGCTTGTCAGAGAAATAGGCCTGTAGTTACACTTTTTTGTTTTATCTCCGCTTTTATATACTGCAGTTACGGTGGCATTTTTCCAATCAGCTGGTAAAACGCATTGTTTCAAGCGACGTTTTGTACATGAGTGCTAAAAAAAGGGGCGATAGACACTGCGCAGTTTTTTCAAGACGAAGTTGGATATACAATCAGGACCAGGAGCTAAATGAACATTTATTTTTTTCCAACAAGGGCACGACGACGTGTAAGGAAATTTCTATCTCGTTCATTTGCGGGAGCGCGACAACATTCTGGCATACACTACGTGTGTCAACTGGCTGCGAGAACACAGACTGAAAGTATGTATTGAAACTCTCAGCTTTGGCTTCGTGTTAGAATCGTAATTTATCCCGTCCATGGATGTCAGGAATAGTGGGTCTAGAATTACTTTTATTTTTCACGTATTTCCACACTTCCTTAGGGTTGGTTTTAAGTTTCTCGCCTAGATGACAAAGGTACATTTCTTGTGCTCTGCGCATAGCTTTTGTCACCATTTTGCCTATCGCCTTCATTCTTGAAAGCAACGCAGAAGGATCAGGCATGCGGCCATACTTTCGATACAACGATTCTTTCTATTTATCTTTGATCGGAGTTCCCTACTGAGCCATGGCTTATCATTGCGTCGCCTGGCCGAAATGATACGCGAAGGAATGAAAGTTTGGGTCAAGGACAATATCTTTGTTTTGAAGAAATTCCACTGCGCATTCATGTCTACGATTGAACTATGCGATTGGAACTCGGGAAAAAAATGCATCTAGTTCACGCGACAGTGATGGGTAGTCACCTTTTTCATAAGAGAACACTTTGCGGGGTGCCTCAGCGCGGCGGTTTTTAGCACTACAAGACATTTTAGTGATAACAACGTCATGGTCGCTGATACCAGGGACTGTGACAACAGAGGATACAAGATCCGGTTCAGTGCACAAAAATAAATCAAGAATGTTTGCGCTGTCACCACCAATTCGTGTTGGCGTTTCCACAAATTGAAATAATGAGTGGGCATTAATCATCTCCCTAAAGGCAGTATACAGGAAAGACGTTATGTTTAACACGGGTTTTAAAGGACTTCCATTCTACATCCGGGAAATTAAAATCGCCTCCGAGAATTACGTGCGTTGTTTGCAAACTTAATAAAACGTTACTCAACTGAAAGAGAGGATGGGCAGTTCTTTTACCGGACGGCCTATAAAATGAGCCAATGGCAACGGAAGAACCGTTTTGTAGCAATATTTTACACCAGACAGTTTCGCACGAGTCGGCTTCGACGCTTATAGAATTGCTAGCTATGCTATCATGAATGAGAACAAATACACCACCACCATGGCAATTACGGTCTTTCCTATATACGGTATAGCCAGAGGGAAACATTCGCTGTCGCTAATTGTTCTGTCGAGCCATGATTCTGTACCAATGACTACGTGCGGATTTGTTGATTCTATCAACGAAGTGAACTCTATAGTTTTATTTTTGAGGCTTCTGCAGATTACTACAATACAGACGACATCGTGTTTGCCGGATGGTTTCTTTTTATGGTAAGCTGCATTCGTTAGTGGCTATCGAGTATCGCTGATCACGGTGTCGGTTTTCAGCATTATATACAAGGTTTCATTGCCTATTGTCATTTTATTAAAATCGCAACTTGTAGTCTGCTTCACGGTCTTTGGCGACACTGAATCAGCTTCTTCCTTTCCAGTCGAACTTTACTGGAATAGTCCTCACTTAACCGCAACTCGGTTCCTTTCAGCTTTGCGGCAACAGCAAGCACACGTTCTTTGTCTTTAAATGACCAAAAACCTCATTATTATGGGCCTTGCCTTTTCCGCTGTGTAGCGTCCTAGCCTGTGAGCTCTTTCAAACGGCAGCGCGCTGATTGCCACATTCAGTTTTTCGGAGCAAAAGGCAATCACTCGAGCCTCTATGTACGTATGCAAGTATGTAGGGCAAGGTATGTTAGTATACAGGCATTCTGTGGTGTGTTGCGCTGCTGAGCACGAGGTCACGGGTTCGATTCCGGGCCGCGGCAGCCGCTTTTCTGATGGAGGCGAAAAGCAAAAACGCCCGTGTGTAAGAGATTTCGGCGCATGTTAACGATCCCCAAGTGGTCGAAATTAATCCGCAACCCTCCACTACGGAGCGCCTCATCGCCTGCGTTGCGTCGACGGGTTAAACGCTACAATCAATCAATCAGCATACCCTGGTGTTACGTGTCGCTGATTCGGCTGACAACGCAAAGGTTTCTACAGCACGGTATCGTGTCAGCCCGAGCTGAGTGACCACTTATTCTTAACCTGGTTTGAGCGTGACGCTTTGCTCCACAGGGGCGTTTTGTGAGAATGTGCGGCACGTTCTAACAACAAACGGCCTAATTTACCTTTTTGACTGTTGACTGGTTGGTCTTCAACAATCTTTGCACGAATGCAGCATTTCGTGGCATACTTTCGTGATAGGAAAATCGACGATGACTTTGATTGCTTATTTATGATGGAATAGAATATATTGCAGCCCTACACAAGCCCTGAGCCATAAAGACTGCGCCGCAATTACGGTGCCACTTGTCTTATCCGAAAGAAAGCATTCGCTTCCCCGAGGAGTTTCGCGTTGTATGCAAGACCCGTTCCTGTTTCGGGCATTTGCGTTTCCTGTTCCTTGTTGCAAGACCACTTTTGACCGTCCGGATTTTTGGGCCCCTCTTCACCATCAAAAGCTGGTAGCCTGGCGGAGAGCTGGGCAGCGCTCCCTTCAAAGATTCGGTGAAGGTGGAATGCAGGAGGAGAAAAGTTGGTTCGGGTCGCGGCCCGGAGTCTGAAAGAAGCGTTATTGCAAGACATGTTTGGTTGGAACCAGAATGTCAGCCTCAAGGGGGTGAGGAAATTTATTTGGTGGGATGCCTGCATCAAATCGCATTCTCTCGAATGACACTTCCGTATGAAGAGACCTATGTGTTGTTTTGAAGGCGGTAATGACTCAGAGCATGTTTTCTTTTACGGTGATTACAATACGGAACCTGCCGCTGCTCGTCGAACACCACGTGACTTGCCATGTGGGTCACCGCGCAGGGCAGCCTGGTTAATGGGCAGCTACATTTCCATGAATGATGGCATTGTCTTGGCTTTTTTCAAAATATTCCTTGCGTGATGTTGGAGTGGAGGTCGTAGAATAGTCTAAGAAGAACTGCGAGTTGGGCGTGTTGGCATGGGTACATGTTGGGTAATGTTTGTCTGGCGGTTAGGTAGGTTGAACACATGGAGAAGGATCTAGATGGTTGTTGGGAGTCTGATATATTGATTTCTGAATTACAACGGCGAGTGGCTGCTTCTTCCGTGTCACCGGGTGGGTATTGAAAAGAATTTATTCGCTTGTGAGAAGACCTTGAGGGGTGGTCACTGCAGCCGTCATGGCTCTTCATTAGTGATACGAGGCTACGTAGTGTAAACTGTCAGTGCAGATTTGGACACATCGTCTTTGTTCGGGCTGTCCTGTGAGCTACGCGGCCTGTCGGGTGCATTTTTTTGGTATGAGGGGCCCATCAACGAACCAGCTAATCTCACCGGACGCTGCATCTCATGAGCCTGAGATTTTGTAGGTGAAATAGTAGCCCCAGTGCGGTCAAATTCAGCTTGGAGTTTGGTTCATATGTGTGTGTACCAGTTAGGTATCGTAAAGTCCATGGTATAGGAGTTTTTGCGTCGAGGTAGTGGGGGGTAGTCCTAATGCTAGCCGGACGTCCACTTCGTACTTTTCACTCTTTGGCAGTACCGGGTATTGGCTAAGCTGAATGTTGAGTGATTTGAACTCGTACAGATCTGAAAAACATATATTCTGTGCTATTACAGCAGACAGGACGTAGCTGACCCGCAGACACGACAAATGTTTGGGCTATCCTGCAGCTGCATCCCCCTCTCGAATTCTCTTTCGTCTCGGTGGGGATGGAGCGGAACATTTTGCAGACTTGTTCGTTGGAGGGTGAGTGCGAATAATGCTCCCATCACATCGGTCCTTGTTCATTTTGTATAGTAAGAGGCGGGATTACTTCAAACAACGTCATCTCCGTCAAGCAGGAATTTTCAGCACTGTGCACCCCCTCACCTGCGGACCCTTTTACGTTTCTTTGTTTTTTAAAGCCGCAGTAATGGTAATTCGATTAATGCCCTTTTAAAGCTGTGCCGTTACCTCCAAATAATTTCACATTTTGCCCGTATACGTACCGTATTTACGGGGCAAACTGTTTGCCATGGAGACAGACGTCCATCACAGTCTGTGGTCAAACTAAACAGGGGACAATTATCTGGACCCACAGTAAACAATGATGGGGTTATAACGCACTCGGTAACGCACTGGCCACATATCCCTGACATCTTGTGTGACGGCACGACACAGCATACGTATGTAGTACACGAACCAGGATACATACGTTCGAGGAAACAATGGTCTCGGCGCTGTGTTATGTTTCCTCTCCCGCATGCAACGTGCGCGATCGGAAGTAGGCGCACAGGCCAAAATGGGCGGGCGGTCCTCCTCATATCTGAATTTTCATGCAAATTTTCATGCAGAGCCCGCCGAGGCCGTCCGCTTTACGGGTAGCCGCGCGGCACAGCGCGCGGTCGCCGGACCGTGTCGGTCCCTCCCACTGCACTCAACGACGCAGCGGTGGCCCGGCCATGCGGCTGTCGCCGCGTGCGCGCATTTTGTGGTCGCAGCTGGAATGGGTGAGAGAATCGAGAGGGAGAGAGAGAGGAGGATGTCAGGAGGAAGGAGGTGGAGGGTGAGTGTGTGAGGCGACCCAGTCTGGCCGCTGAAAGCCCGTCGGTGCATATGGTGACAGCAGCTTAGCGTTGGAGGGTGGCGGCTAGACATGCACTCGTCAGCACGCATTCGCCGAATCGATGGCCAGTTCCCCGAGTTGACTGGTTTCTTACGGCGGAACGGCGTGCTGTATCGGCGGCTGAGGTTAGGTGGGGGGAAGAGCGACCCTGAAGTATTAATCGCCGAAGGAATGAACGAGTGAAATAGGTTTCCGAGGATGTCCTGTAAGATCTTAGGTGAACTAGAGGTATGCTGTTAAGCCCACAGCCCTCGGCTGATTACAAATAAATAGGAGCTACAAAACGAAATCGCTAGCGAATAAATGAATCATTGGGCAAGTTTTCGTTATTTTCAAAACGCATCTACAAGATCATGGCCAAGCCGAAGGCGTGTGTGAACATTCGCCACCGAACAACCAGGTAGTCAAAACTGGGTACAAACAGGAACACACTTCCCGCACTGAAGTCCGATAATCTCAGCAGTGCGTTTAGGAAGTGAGCACGTTGTGCTTCCTGCCTGACAAAAGTGACGACTTGGAATCGTAGATGGAACGAGAGTGCATTATCATAGTTATGAAATTCTGGCATTATTTCGCCCCGAAAGAACCTACAGTATAATATGTAGATTTCCAATAGCGTTTGCATTTATTGGGACGCCAAAATAACACTGCTATAACCACATCAAGAAAACTCCCGAGAAATGTTCGATGGTCCTCCTCTGTGTTTTCATATTTCTGAACGATATACGCCAGTATTAAATATCGCTGGTGTCACGGCAACAATACCGAGTATGAGCAACGTCAACTCAAACTAGGCCTCTCTGTGACGTCATTTTGTGCTACGAAAACCCAAATCGATGATTCTTCTCTTGTTGACGTCCTGTGTGTAAAAACCACCGCGGCAGTAAAAAATTTGTCATCGGTGCAAGGAAGCCTCCGTTGGTCAGACAACACCATATCCTGCAACGGCACAGTTGGTGTTGTGGGGATGCGCAGAAGACGGGCAAGAACGGGAAGGGGAAATTGCCGTGGAGTGCAACGATATACCTATATGTGAAAACAACGGAGAAATATGCTCAGATGAGCTGCGGCCATAACTTCACTAGACAACTTAGAAGGCTATGTCGTGACGTTGTACGTCATGGCAACAAAACCAGTTGATAGTTAGCGCCTTTCCGTTCATCTTTCTTGAGAATGAGAAAGTTAAAGTACGACGAGAGAGCGTGGGTGTCACGTATTGTAGGGGGGATGGGGCATACCGAATTCCTTAACTTCAATGTGTCACTTTGGGCGCGTATTTGCTGGCCTCTTCAAAATGTCGTCGAAAGACGAACGTCTTCTGCACCCCCCCCCCCTCCAGCACCTTCCCGTTAACTTGAGGAACAAGGAAGGACCTTTTCCGTGGGTGGGTGAGGAAGCATCCGTAGTTCGGGTTTAAGCATGCCATAAAGTTCTTATCCCTTTACTGGTTGGATAAAAACTGGTTGTTTAATTGATTGATTGCTACCTATTCTTGTTGATTGGGATTGATTGGCAGAACGTATTCCGTTCATTACCCATTTCATCGAGCGAAGTCAACCCGCTCACCGGGCCTGTAGGTTCTGCACTGATGATCAATTGTCTGCGGGACGACGATGCATGATTGCTTCCAATGCTTCGAGAGCTATTTCGGATTTAAATAATTGCTTGCTTTGAACTGACTGATTCATTTATTTAGATCGTTGATCTATCGTACGGTTCATCGAAAGTGGTTAGTTGATTAGCTGTTAATTCGGTCCTTCTAAACGAGCCTCTTCCTCCAATCGGCTTTCCTTTCTGGTAGAACTTTCCCGCTTCCTTCGTTTCCGCAACTTCGGGGAACTAGTATTACCCGCACAATGCAAAGCGGCAATTAAATGCTGCCATTGGATCTGTACCGCAGCTAAACCCACATTAAAGGTATGATATCACTCCAAGTCTCCTTCCCCAACACTAAAAAAAAAAAGAAAGAAAAATGTGATCCCCCAATTTCTTTTATAGGAAAAAATTGGCGCAGCTTACACCACTGGTGCGGGGCTGGAGAAACAGCTGAGCTGGCGGCCTCTCTCTCTCCGTTGGAGACCTGACTGTTGCATCTCACGTTTATTGCCGAACTTGCCGCTGAAAGTTGTCCATGAGTGGAAGGCCCGAATCGTTTCGTCTGCAGTCTTTCAAATCTCTCGCCTTCCTCAACTAAGGGATACTGGCTAGGACTAGTTTAAAAAACGTTTTATATATACTGCTCTTATATACTCCCGCTTAAAATATTGTTCATTAGTGGGGTCAACCGCAACCAAAACAAGTTTAAATCTCCTACAGGCACTTCAAAATCGAGCTTTTCGTGCAATATGAAATATAAAAGTGAGGACGTTGCTCCGTACCACACCGAATATCGAATTCTTGACGTCAGGAAAACACAGACGTATGAATTGTTCATTGCAATATTGCGACAACACAGCTCGGACATCCTGTTTCTACTTAGATCACAAACAAAAGAGAGCCCGTACGAGTTGCGAAAAACCTTAGTAACGAAGTCAAGATCCAGAACGAACTATGGAGGCCAAAAACTGACTCACGAAATACCTGATGTGTTGAACGAATATCCCGCGATATTGGAAGTCTTAATTTCAGGAACAACGCCGTCACAATACAAGAAATTTATTAAACAGCTACTCTTTTCTATTAAATAGATATGAAAGTATCATTGTAACTATCAGCATAAATTTTATTTTGTAACTCCACGCGCTGCTCTAGATGTTGTGTATTTGTGTTCTGTTTTTGTATTTTACACTGTTTGTTTCTTCGGTACCCCATAATTATAAACAGCTTGGTACAAGAATCGTAACCCTGTCCTGTTGTATCCGTCTGTGCTACTGCTCAATTTCCTTGTAAATTTTTCTTGTAATTTTTTGTAATTTTTATTGCTTTGTCGTACCGTCTGTTGCTGAGGGTGGCATGGCCTCCGTCAGGCAGCTGGTTCGCCCTTAGCCATGTCCCCCAAGGCAAGGTTTTGCAATATTATCTTGAATAAAACTTGCAAATTAAAATTTTAAATCACTGAACCTCGCCAGAAACACAAGTCTCTCTCTCTCTCTCTCTCTCTCTCTCTCTCTTTCTCTCTCTCTATCTATCTCGCTCTCCTCTCTCTCTATCTATCATCTATCTCTCTCTCTCTCTCTCTCTCTATCTCTCTCTCCTCCACATAGTGGACCGCATTCGCACCAGCTAGAACCCGCGGCCAGGTCCAAAGCCACCGTCCGCGCTACAAACCCAAAGAAAATGCTGTGCGTCCGGAATACAATGATAGCACAATTGGATAGGCGCCTGTTTCGTAACGCCAGGGACCCACGTTCGATTCCGAACACAATTTTCTTTATCGCCTGCGTTAGACATGCTCCGGCTATGCCTCACTTTACTATGTTACTATGCGCAGAATGAAAAGAAAGAAGCTGTTTTTCTCCCCTAGAATGGTAACACCAGCATGTGTGCCCCTGTTCCAACTTAAGCCTTAAGTCTAAGTATTGAAGACAGTTATCCGTGGGCAATTTAAACGTGAAATACAACCCGAAATAGATGTCGCATAGAACAGGTGCAATGAAGGCGCCAATGTTGATTACACCTTTTAGTACAAACAATGCACCATCTGACTCGATGTACAAGGAGCTTAGATACAGGCCCAACAGGTCGAGAAAATCTCTGGTGCTCATAGCACATTCATTTTGAAATTTAACGCATCCGCAGGTATCGATGCATTGCTGGGGATACCGTATTGCATGGTTTGTCCCATCGTTTGAAAAAAACAGAGAGCAGATATGATATACAGTTGGTTCGCTCTGCGCCAGAAAAGCTTGGAAGCATGTGCAATGTGGTAGATAAAGCGCTGGAGACCAATAAAAAGGGCACGAATAGTGGTATTCGTTGCGGTGTAGCGCACATGCGCCAGTTTGTGAAGTGCTATGTTGGTATTGTGTACAAGGTCCAGCTTAGTTGCAAAAGGCCATACATAGGGTAATCAGGACGATGTCTTAATGAACGGCTGAAGGAGCACCGTACGCTGTGCGAGCAGACCGCTGTATCGGCCAACCTTGGACAGCACTGCGTCAAGTGCCAATGCACTCCAGACTTCCCAAAAACGAATGTGTTCTTTTTTAAGTCCCGTGACAGAGTGACAAGCTAAATCTTTGGTTTCGAGCCTCGATGGTGAGTGCGTTAGTATTCCGTCTGTTTCATTGCTCGTAAAGAGATAGTATTTAAAAACATTTCTATGAATTGATAAGAAACGCACGCGTTCTTGGATGTGATAAGTGGTGGCAGGGGTATGTATATGTTTTCTTGTTCATTAAACTTCTTACAGTTGCTAGTAGCGCATCAACCGTTTCGTGTGTCCTTTTGTTCTGTGGTCGTTTTGTGAAGTTCTACGCTGTACGTTTCATGATATCTCGATACCAACTAGCCAAACACCAAGTTTTATGGAAGTTCTTACAGTGTGGAATGGTCATGCCATATACTTCGTTTTCGCGCATTCTTTCACCTGTGTTTCTTTCAGGGGGCCGGACGGCTGAATCGACTGACACACGAACGGACGGACGGACGGATGGACGGATGGACGGATGGACGGACGGACGGACGGACGGACGGACGGACGGACGGATGGACAGACAGACAGACAGACAGACAGACAGACAGACGACACACAGACAGACAGACAGACAGACAGATCACCATATTCTTGTTTGAGTACCCCAAGATAAACTAGCGTCTTTAAAGGAACATTTTTTCTCCTAATTGGACCCGGCGTTGCGTAGGTGAGGGACAGAATAGCCCGCATGTCGTCCTCTCATATTAGTGACAGTCCCAAGCGAGGCCACACGCATTTGCGTGGTCACGCACCCTCAACCACAGGCGCAGCCCGCATACAGTCCTCGTCACGAAAGGTGAGTTGGACGTCCCGTAACGCCCCCTCGCTTCCCGTCACCGCAAAATGCCTGCCCTTACGCGAGGCCACTCCAAACTCACGCACAAGAATCGCGTCCATTTGCATGGGTGCTCTACTGGAATATGCGAGTAGTCGTCGTTTAGCAGGCATGCTGACACCGTATCGCGTGCCCCATCTCGCAGCCGTCATGTGCGGGCGGCCCTCTCTCTGTGCGGTCGCTTTAAACGTACGCCCATATCCGCCTGTGGTGGTGTACAGCGACGCTTGCGTGACCATGTTTGCTATTGAATGTTAACCCGCCTTTGATTGAGACGTACGCGGGTGACCACGAGTTCGCCACGGTGGGGAATGACTGGGAGGCCGGCATAGTGGCGAGCTTTTAAATCCCCCCCCCCCCTCTCATCTCTCTCTCTGTACGTGTGCCTGTGAGGCTTGACAGGTGTTGCAGAAAACGTGTACGCAAGCTGCACGAAAAGTCCCAAGCGGGGAGTTGCAGCGCTATTCCAACAAGATGTTATTAGGGGCGTTGCGAGGAACTGTGCATGGTGATGGGTCTGCAAGCAGCTGCTAAGATGCACAATGTGGGACTGGAAGGAATCTCCAAATCTCCGCGGTTTCGGCAACCCGAAGCTGATGACCTCAACGATCCCGGAACGTGGGGCATGAATCATGAATGGCGTAGCGCGGTCGCTCGGTGTGCCCTGCCGGTCTAATTGCAGAGTAAACAGGGCGCGATAATACGCTGTGAAAAGAAAGGAAAGAAGACTAATGGACAGTTGCTCCATTGCTGCTCCTTCGAAGAATTGCATTCACCTTGTATTATCGCGGCCCCTATGCCAGTATATATGAATTTTCTGCGGCAGACCACCGCTCACCCCTAAAATAAATCTTCATTTACAAGTCCGTTAGAAATACTACCGCGTGTACGCCTTAAATCCGGGGCAAGTGGTATACCCCGCAGCTGCCCGGCGATGTCTTTATTGCCACACGAACACTCCGATGGCTCTTGCTCAACTTGGTTTGGTCGGGCTCGTCCTTTGTCAGGCATCGCGAATTTGCATTTTCCAGTTACACTTCGATCCACAACAAAATTTACGTGAAACTGTTGTATCAAAATTCTCTTTACTCGCGTAAAAGCGGTGTAGCACCTGTTGTGCCCCGTCTAGCACGGGTGGGGCCTAGACCGCATATCCCCCCACCGAGAAGGCAGCTACATAGGATCTACAACTATGGAGTGCTCCTGCCAGCTCCGTGCACTGCAGATATCAAGAATTGGCCCCTAAATTCTGCATTCCGCGAATTGAGCCTTCAGAAACTCCGTCCATTTTTTTTTTTTTGTCCCGTCCGCTGCCCTCCATTTCTGTTCCCCGTCGTGCCTAGTGGTCTTACTTTTTCAGCAAAAATGTATGGGCTACAAATCATTCCCAGTTTATTTCGCAGGAAATTGGCATGCGTGCCGTTTCATCAAGCTGGCGACCCCGTGATCGGCGGCAAACCGTGCCCAGATGCAACAAATATGTTTATATGAGCAGCGTATACAGTGACCCAGGCCAACAAGTGGCATGTTCCCACAGACTGACGATGCGCTGTCATTTGTAATTTCCTCTTTTAAAGACAACGCATTTCGGGCCCGCGTTTAATTTCCGTCTCGTCCTGCGGTTTCCTCTCAGCACTCACACGAACACGATAGCTGTGGTATTCGTAACCTATACGCAGAAGCGCTCTCCGAAGAGGCTCAATTTTGCGTTGGGATGCCACGATGGCTGTTTTGCGTTGCAATCCCACAACGTTGCAATGTTTTGCGTTGCAATGGCAGTTTTGCGCTGCAATCCTACAGCCACGATGACTGTGGGATTCGTAACCCATACGCAGAAGCGCTCTCCGAACAGGCTCAGTTTTGCGTTGCATCATGTGATGCAACTCGGAATAAAAATTCCAGTCGAGGACAAAAGCCCCCGTGGGACACCTTCGAAAGTCTTCGATGGCACTAATGGTTGCTCCTGGAGGCTTTTGCAGGTTACGCGCCATTGCGGTCGTGACGGTCTTCGCTAACAGAAAAAAATAGCAGTGGCTTAGCTCGGCTATGGCAAGACATATGTAGCGTGAGCTAAGGTTCAAGTGGTCATTCTTAGCCTTCCTGGTTGTCTACGATTAGCTTGATTATCATGCTTACTGCTGCTTCAATGCACACACATGGTATACGCATTATGTGACACGTGTACATTTATTTTTGCTCAACGTCTGGTGGCTTCTCTATTGCCACGAAGACGATTCGGTGGTTCGGCGCAGCGTCAGACTTGGTCTATTGCGCAACGGAGGCGCACAGCTGAGCACGCGCCGGCGCCAGTGCATCTGCCGCGGCTCTGTCGTCACTCCTCTGGAATGCGCAGACCGGGGAGGCGCGTGCGGCGGCGGCTCCGGCACGCCAGCTGTGGGCCGTGTGGACATCACTGCTCTTCGTGCATCCGCAGCACGGCTCTCCAGGAGCCACGCGAAACTGCTCAAACTCAACCAGTGTAGCTCACGTTACAAAACTGGAAGGAGAAAATCGCTGGCGATGCATCAGGACAACGGGTGCAAGCAAAGATTATTTCAATAACCCGTTGGCGAACAATTCATTCCGGTTATTTTTTATAGAGTGTCAAAAGTAAGTTCTTCGTGACAGGCCTTCAAATACCATAGGTGTGCAGCTAACGTTGACCATTGTCGCCGGCTGTACAGCGAGAATGTTACTCGCAGCAACCCAGGCCGCTGTGTGAGTGGAATGATCTCAAAGTCATCAAAAGACTGCGGCCACGCGTTTTTTTTTTTTTTTTTTTTTTTTTTTATGAAAGGGGGGGGGGGGGTTAACAGCAATGCTATGCAAGCTGGTTCTTGAGCCGGTGAACGTGCGCAGGAAATTTGCCTCGCCTGTCATGGGTGGGACTCGCGTCGCCACCTGTCGGAAGCATTACAGATCTCTTACATGCACGGCTTTGGAAACATATGTCGCGGGGTGGTTCGCTCAATCGCTTGTTGCGGCGAGGGGGAAGTTTTGTCGGTGCAAAGAGAAGAATTAAGGCCAAAACGAAAGAAGCCAAAAGGCCGAGAAGCAATAACGCTAATCAAGTTCCTAATTAGCGTCCCACATGCCAGGCAACACAAGTGAAACGGCGGGAACCGAACGAATTCAAGAATTTTGAGCGAACCTTCGTCCTTCTGCGCCCTTCCGCTATACAATCTTGGAGCTTCACCGCAAAGCCGGTGGGCATGCGTACATTGTACATACTTTAATGACCGTGTTTCATTGCCCTTTCGGGGGTAACGATGACACCACGTGGAAAACGACCGAGCCTCGAAGCATAAGAACGCAGAAAACTTGGCCGAGTCTGCAAGCATAACTAATTCTTCGCCGTACCAAGAATAGGCTATTGGTGAGGCCGCCAGCTTAGCTGTTTTCCCTGTCTCCGCGCCGCTAGTGCGAAGCTTGCCCCAAATTTTGGTCGGTTGCCACTTGTTGGGTGAGAGCCTCGTAGGAGGGGGGGGACGTCAGTCAATCGTTTCCGCTATCGGCTCATTGTTGGTTCTCTCGTCGGGCGCGTATGGTTGTGGAGCTGTGGTTTTGGTACGAGCTCGGGGGGTGCACATGGTGTGTGTGTGTGTGTGTGTGTGTGTGCTGGGTGTGAAGAATTTAGTTAGATGAGAAAATTCACAACGAAGACCGCTATTCATTGTATAGAGGAAAAGTTTGTGTTAGCTCTGCGTAATCGTATGGTTGCTGCAATCAATCCGCGTTTCACAGTTAAATCCACATGTTTGAGTACGTGGTAATACATTAGCTCGAACAGGTATTCACAGTGGCTTCGTTTGAAAGCCGCTTCGAACTTCAGGTAGCAGAGACAAACGATTCAGCATCAGTAACTACATGAAGAAAATATACGGCACAGGTATGTGATTCGTAAACATGGTTGAAGTGCGCCTCCAACCCCGTTTCGCACCTGCATCGACATAGTAGTCAAGGCCATCGTAACCACGGCATTTTCATGTACCAGCGTCCCACAGTGTTGGCGCTGCCATCTATATGCAAGAAATTATGAGGCACGAAGAAGCAATGTTTCTTGCGTACAGCGGTCACAAACGCTTGGGGCGCATCCCCGTCAGCTCCGGGTCGGGCATTAATAGCAGTGCAAACACGAGTGCGACCTGAAATACACGCACAATAGTATGCTTCATTCTACTCTTTTTTTCAAGCGCCGGGCTATCGAAGGTTCGCATCGACAACGGGCTGAGCACCGCTTGGGCGCAATTACCTTCGTTTCCTCGAGCATTCCTTGCGAGCGGAAACGGCGAAAAGTACGGTTTTGTGTGAACCGAAGCGCGGTTGTATACGTTCATTCATACAGATTGGCGCCCAGCACGGAACGCTCGGCTCCGCGAGTACACGCAGGGCGCGGCCGTAGCGCGCGTTGGCGCGTGGCGTGACTCCACACCGTCTGAGCGGCGTTCGCTCAGTTCGATGAATGAAGGTGAAGGAAAAAAACGAAGGATAGAAGCAATAGAGGCAGAATAAAAACGCCGTTTCTGCCTCCTTGCGTGGATGAGGGGGGAGAGGTTATTAATGAAAGGGCCGTGAGGCAGCGGGAACGTAACAACGTTCGCGTCGCTTCTCGTTCAGGGAAAAAAAAGGCAGGCGAGTTGGGCGAGAGAAAAAAAAGGACAGTCTAGGAGAATTCCGTTCGGTTTTGCGGTTCGCGCAGTTAAGCGACGCAAATCACGAAACGGAACTCACTCGCGCTGAATCTCAATAGAGAATCTCTGGTCGAGGCACGTCCGGAGTAGCGACTCTCGTGTGAGCAAACGTCCTACGGGCTCGGCTCGGCACGACTCGGTTTGGATGCGGCTGAGCGAATTAACCCGTAATTGCGCCACCCCAAGTTAGCCACGGACGTGTCGCCTTGGGGGAAATTTGCTCGTTCTTCCCAAGGAGTGGGCCCTTGTTTGTTCTTTTGCGTCTGACCTTTTCGGTGCTCCCATCGCGTGCCAAGCTCGCCCTGCGCTATATTTAGGGGGGACTTTACTCGATTGTGGCGCTGTTTCTTTTTTCTCTTCATTCCCAGGAAAGAGCTTTCGGTACGGAATGCGGAAGGCTTTAATTAGCGCGGTTTATAGGGCGATCCCACGGCGACGCTAATTTGTACTTATAGCGTAAAAGGCTTTACATTGTCCTTTCTTTAATCGTGCACGTGCCAACAGCGCGCTAAAAGGAAGCAGAAATTTGCCTAATCATTGTTGTAAAAATCATCGAGAACAAAGTGACGCAGGAACAAAAATTGCAGATGGCGACGGTAAGACAGGTCTCGCACCTAGGCAATAAATAAACAAGGACCTTTATACAATCACATTATTCCTGTGATTCATTAAAGCCGCATGACTGCCCATATGGCAAAAAAAGGTGTATGACACATAACGTGCGCTAGGTGTTAACGTTTGTAACGCTATGTAACGTTTACCCGCCGGTGTGGCTCAGTGGCTAAGGCGTTGCGATGCTGAGCACGAGGTCGCGGGTTCGATTCCCGGCCGCGGCGGCCGCTTTTTTGATGGAGGCGGAAAGCAAAAGCGCCCGTGTGTACGAGATTTAGGCGCACGTTGAAGATCCCCAGGTGGTCAAAATTAATCCGGAGCCCTCCACTTCGGCGCGCCTCGTCGCCTGCGTTGCGTCGGCGTGTTAAACCTTGCAATCAATCAGTCAGCTATGTAACGTTTGTAACGTTTTTAAGCCATGGCGGGCTGGCTTATACCTTGTAGATGAGGGGAGCCTCCGAAGAGGTTATTCAGATTGTATTTTGTTTTTAAAACACGTAGAGCGGTGCCAACCCGCTCTACCACGAAGTAGAGCGGGTTGGCACCAGTGTTGCGGAATGGGCATCCCCATTCCATTCCAATTCCATTCCGGGGAATTAGAACTTGTCGTGATTCCATTCCTTTCAATTCCTCGGAATGACAGAAGTTAGCCCATTCCCATTCCTGGAATGGTCGGAAAGTTCAATTCCATTCCCTTAATTCCTCAGCGTAAAAACTGCCTCAGGTGCTCTATCGAGTTACCGAGGAACGCAACATGAATGTGACGTTATCATACGAGTTGAAAACTGCAAAAGTATGCAAAATGTGTCACTTGTCACTAAAGTTGGGAGGTGGTAGAAGGTTGGGTACATATCTCGGGCAGAACAATTACCTAATCCAAAAAATACCGTCCGTTTTTAACGAAAATAGAGAGAAGCGCGACAGCTAAAAGTGCGTCCACCTTCACTGAAAGTGAGTCTAACCGATCGTCAAATTTTCAAACCCGCAAACTGCAAGCGAGGAACGAACCCATGCGACGATTTTTCACGCACTAAGTAAACGCGATCTAAAAGTACACCGTTACGTGGTTTATGAGATAAAGGTGTAGCCCTTCTTCATGGTCAGCGGGAGTGTGTGTTATTTAGAACCGGTCGTTTTTTGCGATTTTCAAGTAAGCGTTTCGACGCAATGTAAGCCCAGTTTCAGAGAGAGAGAGAGAGAGAGAGAGAGAGAGAGAGAGAGAGAGAGAGAGAGACTTAATTTGCGGGCCCCGCTTTCACGCACGAGCCGTGTGTGTAGACACCCCATCAGAGCTTTTTGGTCGAGCAGCCGGTCTAAGGGGGAATGTGTTAGTTGTTGAGAGTATGCGATAGGGCCCACTAAAAAAAGCTTGCCCTTTAAGAAGGGGCAGTTTCTTTTAGAATAAGTAGCGGGATCCCATTACGTATTGTAATATTTGCCTGTTAGTATGTTTTAACGGTTTGTTCTTGCGCGACGCGAGATGAAGCAGCTATTGCGTTGATGTCTGCTTTTTCCGTTTTGTTGCACAGTCTGTGGCGTGCTGTCTTGCTATCTGCTTTGCGTACCGTCATACCAGCTTAATTAGTATGCTGTGGATAACTCATAGGCATGCAATAAGGTACGCATTTGGGCTGGTTGGTTCCTGATGACTGAAGAAATAAAACACATTTGGTTGTTAGTCAGCGCTGTGGTCCTGTGTCCTTTCTTGTCCTGTCTTTTTAGCGCTGTTTTTTCACTCGTAATCATAGGCATGTCGCGCAGAGCTTGCTCACGTATTCGAAACGATTGAACGATTCCAAGTGAATATACAGCTTTGAGCACCAATGCTACTGTACCAATGCGGAAGACTGGAGGGCAGCGTCACGGAACACCGTTAACAGTTTTGCATTCACCGTAGGAAAGTCGCCAGAGCTTCCTCGTCGACCTCCATTTCGCTTGCTTATTGCCCTGGAACTACCTCAGCCCAATCCCTTCAATACAGAAATTAATTACGACCCCCTCATTTAAAGTGACAGACCCATATCATGACGGGAGCCCTGCACAATTAAGAGGTATGGTCAGGCAGTTTATTTGCATGAACGCTCAACCAATATGCACGAGGACGTGATCAAAATTTTGAAATAAGACCTTCCTACCTGAATAGTGGCGATGCCACCACTTTCAAGCCGACGACTAAGGCTTCAGTAACCAGGTAAGTTTGTACCCAGGCTCAAAGGCCACGTGCACAGAAGCGCAGCAACCAAATCACGAACAAGTATAGCAAAACTGTAGGAGAGAGCCTCACATTCGGATCGAAGCAAAGCACGGTGTCGCAATGCTGAGAGCTGACAAAGCACTCGTAAACAAGGGCGCTGTTGGAGCCGGAGCGGTTAGAAGCAAATGCCTTTCGGCAGCAGTGTGTTCTGCATTGTCTTATATAATATCTAGTGTAATCGTACATCCAGCTGCCCATTACCGTAGCCGCCGTAGCAGAGCGTGGAGGTAGAAAGCGCAGTAACATATCCGAAGCTCGGTTTTTACGCTCATGGCGGGTTCCGGGCACGCAAATCCCTCACCCACAATTTTTTTTCCTGCCTTGGTTTTGATTTGCTCGAAGTTTAATTTCCCACGCGCTGCGGCAGGCTGCGGGGATTCAGTTACTCGAGGTGCTGGGTATGCATTCTCGTTTTGCCGCCGGTGCTCCATTTGAGATATACCGGCGCGGTCGTCGCCGCAGACTAATTAAGTAGCCGGTAGGCGCCAGCAATAGTGACGCCGTCGTCTAAAAATCCCCATTCCATTCCCATTCCATTCCGGGAAAACAACGCTTAATTCCATTCCCATTCCATTCCTCCAAGCGTTGTCCTCATTCCATTCCCATTCCATTCCTCCAAGCGTTGTCCTCATTCCATTCCCATTCCACACTCTTAATCTGGATCCACATAAGATTCACTTAGTAACTGGAACTTTTTTGCAAAAAAGTTCCACTTATATATTTGGAACCGTGTTCCACATATCCTGAAAATGTAAGTGGAAACAGTGCACCACATATTTTTGCAGCTATATTATCTGGATCGGCGTTCCAAATAAAAATATACGGATCACTGTTCCAAATAAACTGGTAGTGTAAGTTACTGGAACACTGATCCACGTAAAATGATTGTGGATTTATCCGGTGCGCCGTTCCAGGTACCTTAAGACCAGCTGTTTATATAAAACGGTGTTCCGATAGACGTTGAGAAGCTGTCTATGGGACTCCACTTTTCCAACATATCTGCTTTCCTGTTGGTATAAACTGAGGTCATTTGCCAGGCTGGCGGACTGCATTGTATCAGAAGGAAACCGCAAGCACCACTCTAACGCAGCCTTGACATATGGCCCACAGTGATACCAACAATTGGAAAACAGAAACCGCCGCAGCAGTGTGGTCCCTGACAGTTCCCAACAGTTGCCTATCGGAGCACAGTTCTAAATAAAAGTTGGTCTGAGATACCTGGAGCGGCACACAGAGACTTTGGCTTCATCCGCCGAATCCTGTTCTGGGTTTTGGCTGCATGTAAAAGAAACAAGACTCGCATTAAAATACACACCAAACCAACTATTAGCACTGATACAATGCTTTTAAAAACACTAAGGAAATTTTATTCGCTCGTATTATTGCGCACATTTGAGATACGGAGACATATCTGTTTCCACTTGGGCAGAAAATGACCAGCGTACAGGATCAAATACCAAAACGATATCAAGTGGCCAAAACGATCTAAGTGGCATTTTCCTATTTTTGCTAATATTTACAATTCTTTTTTGCTAAAAACACGTGGGTAATAAAGATGGCTTTAAGCGCAACCGCACCACAAACAGACTTGTACATCTACCCTCGCAGTAACTCAAAAAGCATTACACAACAGTGAGCATAAATATGCTGTTTTATGACATGAAATCAGGTACCATCAATGCGGAAGTACCCACAGCGCTTGCCATACCCTGTTTACGCATCCCGGTTCCAAAAAATGCAGTTTGCTATTAAATTGTAGGGAAAAGCCAAAAATACAAGCCATACACGGTTGGATTATCACAAGACCTGCAAGAGTGTAGGAAAAGAACACCGGAGCCAATACTAACAATTTAACATTTGCACAGAAAAAATTACCGGAAGCATGTGGCTATATAGCACAACTAAAACATACACCATATATCAATAATCAAGCTAACTGTAATATCAAGCTAACTGTAGCCAAAACCGACTATATACGCGCCCTGAAAAAGCCTTCAACTGAAGCCGCGTACTTTCCCCGACAATTTGTAGCTATTTAAAATAACTTATCCAAAAAAAAGCTCATAACACCCAGTGTGAATCTTACAAAATTTTACAAACCAGATAGCTCGGATCATGTTACGCATTTTAAAATTTATCAAGCAGCCTAACTCTAAAGACGTTATTAATTTCCTCAAGAACAATCAGACATCCCAAATAACCAAGCCAGGTAGCGTTGAAACAGACAGGTGACCAATTTTACCAAGCAACTTGGAAGCATTTTTCCAGCCCGAACTTTATCTGAGGTAAAATTCAGTTGCGTGCTATACAAACCCTACTATCATGACGACAGTATGCTTGTGACCAAAGCACTGCCTCTAACAAGCGAGAAATGCAACTTTGTCCAAGTAAACAACTTTTTCATGCCAAATATGTATATTTCGCATTCTTCTAGGGCTTAGGTGTCAGCTAAGATACAGTACAAAAATTGAGTAATAAAACCCCAAACCGTCTGTGTAAATAATTACTCTCATCGTTTGCATCCATCAACAGCAGCACTGCCATGGAAAAAAAATTTCGAGCTGCACTTGAATAATAAAAACGTTACAGTGCAGTGCCATTAGCTACATTAACAGAGTAACAGAGTAGCGGCAAAGGCAGCCTGCGCTTTGTGCCAATAATGAAAAATTGCAAAGGAAAGCACGACTTCACTTTTGCAGTTGACATGCCGCTTGCATCTACCAATCATTTGAACCACTACATATCTTTCCGAATAGGCTTAAACGTCTAACAATAATTTAAAACCCCAAGTAGAGTGACCACATCAAGTCTTTCAACAGAGCTTTAAACTTAAATGACACCAGGCCACTGTTAAATGGCCAGAACTCTCTGCAAAAGTCCCAAGAACTCTCCAAAGTCGCATAAGTTTCAGGAGATTAAGATGAAATATACGGCGACGAGGATGACCACATCTTGATGGTGACAATGCAGGCGGAAAAATCCATGACGTGTTTCTTGCAGACAATATTTACGCTGCCATTCTCTTCTCTCAAAATAACTGGACGTCGAGAATAACTGGACCACGTCATGTACCTTTAAGGAAGGAACAAGAAAATTTTGTTAGACGGTGGCTTTAAATGAGTGAGTTGCTTAGGATACCCCTTTTATAGCACAGTAATTGATTGAAATATCAGCGATTTCTTGGCTTTTTTTCTGGGAATGCTGCTAACAATGTACAAAAAATATTAGCACAGACTGTCAATGGCAGTTCTCTAATTTTGGAAAGCAACCGCATTGGGCGTGGCCGTGGCGCCGTATTATCACAGCAGCAACTCTCAATGTGAAAGCAAAATGTTTGCAAAACTTGAATGCAAAATAATAGTCTTTTGCAAATGTTGCAGCATCCGAAACAGGCTGAATGTGAAGGTATTTCCCAATTTGGAGTTCACGATTTATTCTTAACAGTAAGATTTTGCTACAAAGAAAACTACCACACATTCAGTCCCGCAAAAATAAAATGCCAGCTTCAATAAACACTACCATAAATTGAGTCCCACAAAAATAAAATGCCAACTTACCCAACTAAAATTAAGATGCAGGCGTTCCTGACAGGGCCTCCTCGGAGTGATTTTCCAGGAAAGTTTTGCCAATGTGTTCCCAAAAGCTCTTACTGTCGTTTTCACCTACAGGTCAAGTTGTCACTGAAATGGTGTTCCGAAGCCATTACGTATAATGCAACTACCTAAAAAGGGACCATCAAAGTTCCAGAACTGGGAGTGCGTACTTACTTGTAGAATGCAATGATTTCATCCCGTACAACGGCTTTCACGTGTTTCCTTTTTTTTTTTGAACACACGACTTCAAGAACGGTAAACACACGCCTTCAAGAAGCAGGAAAATGGCAGTATGCATTCCTTGTTCCATTGTTTTAAGTCCCGGTCCGCCCCTATTTCCTAGAAATAAAAAACAGTATAAAAATATCGAAGCATAAATTTACGCTTCCCTCTAAGAAGGGGAGTACTACAAGATTCTCGTACAAGGCCTGATTAGTTGTGCTAAAATTTATTTTGCATCACGAGCCCTGGTAACGTTTTCAGGCGAAACAATTTTAAATATAAAAATATTTGAACATTTTTAGGCTCACCTGTCATTGCTCATGCGGAGTGGTGAACGTCTGTATAATACGCAACACTCAAGAGGCACTCTTTCGTGCTTTATGACTTCCACAATGCATTCACAATCTGTCACACTTGTCACGACGACCGCCTCGGCGTGCCGAAGATGTCTTCAGCCACAGTGAATGCCACAGCCATGATTTCACAGGTATATGTAAGGAATGGAAATAATTCGTTTTAATTTCTGTTCTTCAGACAAAGGAAAACAATTGTCGCAAACTACCAGTGTAGAGACAAATTTCTCCACAGTCAGCCATAGTCTGCATCTGGACAGGTTACACAGATCGAATACAGAATGTAGCAATCTGCTTTCGCAGTATATTTTCTAAGTTCAAGGAAGCACAGAAATGGGGTTAATGTTGGGTGCACATAGTGATCCAAGAACTTATCACCGGAGCGTTGTCGGAAATTATTTCGACTCTCGGGTTTACCACCGACATTGACGGCATAAAAATGCAAAGAGTGGCTTATTTCTAACGCGGGTTCGTGAAGTAGCAACCACTAATTATGGATATTGGATAATTATCCTGAAGTCTCAAGTTACTAATGACATTCCAGCACTAGAAACGGCAGCACACTTTCTATATACCCGCTGCGTGTTTCACATATTTCTTCCCATCTACAAAGAAACGTTGTTACTGCGGTACGGCTAAGACAACACTGTCCCTTCCAGTTCTCTACACTCAGGCAATGGAAATAGATCATCTAATTGGTCAAAGGATTGGAAGAAACGTGGAACTGCATAACACAACTGCACAGATAAAGTAAGCTGACGCCTTGAAAGCACAACTCGAAATAGCATCTCGAAACACTCGAAACTCGAAACTCGAAATAGCACAACTCGAAACACAACTCGAAATAGCATCTACCTTGCGCGCAACGGGCAAGGTCGAAGACTCCCGTCTGGTAAGCACAGTAAAATGGCATTCTACTCATCAGACTAACACAACGCCGCAATTACCACGCAAGTTTTAAAAATACCAATAAATCTAAGGACGGACGCTCCGACAAACTTGCTTGGAAAGTTGTACACGTGTGCACGCGCGATTATCGCGAGCGACTAACCCGAGAAGATTCGCTACCGCAGACATACACAGCTACCGTCAATATACAACTAAACAAAGCCACACAGTAAGGCAACATCCACTCATGAAACGCGCAAACCAGGAACTTCTGACGTACGCAGTCAGAAATGTCCAGCCGACTCTGACCCACGAACACGGGAGTTTTGGTAAATTACGGCTGCAAACGTTTCTCCAACACAAAATGTTACACGCCGCGACCACAAGCATGAACGACACACGAACAACGGGCATAGACGCGGTATGTTATCGGACGCAGTTAACAAGGATGTCACTGAACAACAACCGTTACCAGCACATAAATAAGCAGCACTGACCTTTTTTGCGCCTCCTGGCAAAACTCCACTTCGTCGAGCAGGAAATGACAGCCCAGGGATATGAAAAAAGTCGCAGTTGCCGCCGCAATCAACCCCATTAAAACTGCTAACGGCGCTAAACGGTGTCCTCGCCAGCGTGACCGAGAATTTCTTTAGTAAATATCAGGGCGCATCGCGCGAGCAATTGAGAAACCTGCTTGGGAGTGCCACTGGTGGCGCTGCATGCGGAGACCGGAAAATTAGCGGAGGGAATCCTGGAGATGGAGCGCTGCTGTCGTTAAAGTGTTGACGCGTCCCGATTTCATTCATCCGTCGTCCATCGTACCCGTTGCAGCCCACTGTACCGTGAATCAACGCAAAAACAGCTCTGCCGTGCTGCTGCTGACGCATGCGCATTGAATCGCTACTGGAGTGGCGGTCTTTCCTCATGCTTCGGCGTACTTTCGTTCTCGCGAGGCTTTGGCGATGCGCCCGCATAAGAACTCATACAAACTGCTGCACACGTGATGGCTTTATTGGATGCGAAAACGGGCGTATGCGTCTAAGCGGACGTTACTACGCCCGCTGAGGCCGAAACAAAGCTCAGATAATAGCCGCGTTAGCGCGTTAGTACTGGCTAAAGTTGTTTCTCGCGGAGGGCCGTGAGTGCGTGCGATATCCGAGCTTAACTTTGGATGACAATTTCTCCGTTACTGTTTACAATGAACGCAAAAGGGCGTGGCTTCATTTACTGCTTTTCTTGACAACAAGCCTTTCCGTAGTCAATAAAATATACTGCGACGCTCTTAGATACCCACGTTATATAAAGCTACTTACAGCTAATTAGTAAGTAATAATACATCGGCCCGTTTCCCAGCCCTTTTCCTCCTGAACACCAATACTACAGGAAAACAGCAACTGGGGAAGCAGCTGGAGAAGGCGGGTCATTCAATGAACTTCAATTACTATGACAAGACACAACAACTGTATATACATGTATGTAAATAAACCACATCGAATCGAACAGCAAGTTAACTCTGCGTATTTTTGCCGTTACTGCACAGCATAATTAGGAATTACAATGTCATTTCAGCATTAATACATACAAAATAATGCAGGTATCACGTGGTATATCTAGGTTTAGTTCCGTTCACCCAGTCAACCGCTCTTTGCAAGAGGCTTCTTGTTTTTGCTTGTGGAAATTAAAAGGGACTCACATGTTAGCATTCCTATCGGACTTACTACGTCATGACCAACGGACTTAAAACCATCGTGCAACCAATACGAATAGTTTACAAATACATACCGATATTCACAACGGCCTAGTTTGCTTATTTTAGATATATGTCGCTTCTCTACTGAAACAAGAAATAAAACTCTCGCATGGTGAAGACCGCTAGCACCTTCCAGTGAAGACTGGATAAACCAAAATGCGTTTCTTGTTGTTTTTTTATCTCTGCAAAGAAATGATATACAGCAGACTCCCGTTAAGACGAACCCGAACGGACCGTAAAAATGTATGCGTATTATCCGAAATTCGTCTTAAGCGGAGGTGTATTGCATTGTGGACGTTACAAGAGAAAAATGTTGTGGTTCTTAATCAGTGTTCGTTTTAACCAAGTTCGTCTTAACGAGGGTCTACTGTATTTCTAGAAGAAGCAAACCAGGTCGTTAGTGTCATTTCTGTGAATTTGTAAAACTTCTTGTATCGGTACATGGTGCTTTTGAATTAGTAAGTCTCATGAATTTGCGTCATGAATTAGTGAGTCCCATATGAATTGGATCAGGTGAGTCACCCTTAATAGCATGCACGAGACGAAAAATGCTAACGAACATCCAAGCATATATAACTGCATTCGTGACATGCTGCGTGCAGTGTAAAATGCGGCACAGTCGGTTAACACTATGTATATGCCGCATCAGGGCATAAATAAAGTGGACTAAGTACCTATTTTACAGCAGATTGTAGCCATTCATACTGTTCCTGGTAAAGCACTTAAAATTGTGCACGTACTACAACACAAGCGAGCTGATGGCTGAGCATTGATCAAAAAAACAATGTTTCTGCGACGCTTTGTGAACCAAATGCAGAACTTGCAATAGTCTCAACAACTATATATATTTCTTTATGAGGTATCCACAAAAGGCCCAATGAATTCTTCAGCACTACCACGGCTCTAGTCCAAACGCAGAATGGAGAACCTGGGGACATCTGGTCCTTCTGAAATTCAAGTCATTGGTGATTTCAGACGTACTGCGCGTCTGCAATTAGCAAAAGACGATATTCACTAAAGCGGTCTGAGCGCCGCAGACAACCTGAAAGGGGGTTTCGTGAAATTTCTAGTTTCGCTAAATACCCTTTTCTCCGCACCTTTCATGCTTTGTACGGTGTTGTTATAGCAGTGGACATATTGTTTCTGTCAAATAACGTCACTAAAAATACGTCTTAGCCGTCTTATATAAGTAAACTAGCTTCTAAGACAGTTACATAGATATCGACGAAGTTTATTAAATTTTATGTGGTGCGTGCGTGTGTGCGTGTGTGGACTGCATGCATGTGTTGTGTGTATGTGTGGGTGCGCGGGTGTGCGTTCGTGTCTGTATCTATGTCTGTGGGCGTGTGCGTGCAAGTGCTTGTGCGTGCGCTTGTGCGCCAAAGGCGCGTCAATATATATGTGGTCATTGTTTCCAGTTAATGCACGATTCAGTGCATACTTCACTGCAGCGCACAAAGTTATGTGGAACAAGACACGAGCAAAAAATATACAAAAGCACTGTCCAAAATTTTTTACTGGGACATAAGTGGAACAGTAACTAGGAACGGCCGACAGCGCATCCCCTCATTCTATTCGGTTCCACATAATAAACACAAAACCTAAAGAAAACAAATGGACAGTTCCAGATAAGATGCCACTTATATCTCTCGTATCCAGTTATTCTTTCGTTTGGATCCAGATAAAAATATGTGGATCGCCCCGTTTAACTGGAACTTACATGGAACCAGATTAAGAGTGCATTCCGGCATCTCGAAAAGGTGGAATGAATCCGGAGTCATTCCAATTCCGGAGTGTAATTCCGCAACACTGGTTGGCACCAGAAGAAATATGCCTGTTAGATCTGGCGCCATATTCAGGTGTGCTTACCCAATTTTTCGAAGGAGAATTAAGCACTAATGTTTCCCCCCGCTTTCACATAAATGGCACGAAAGGACACAAAAAAAGGAATGGGAAAAGCGACCAAAGGGGAAACAATGTTGCGCCCTGACCTCTTACAAAATGATGCTTGCGTTCTTGTGAAGCTGACCCCCGATTTATTAAGAATAATAGCACGCAACTGGGTCAATCAGAAAAGGCGGTGACAGTCGACCCGCTCCTCAATACCGCCATTCCGCCGCCTCTCTTCTTTGGCGCGATGAATCACGGCACTGCTCTTTCCGCAAGGAGAAATTTCATGTGGCCCTGATCCAGCAAGTCCTGCTGACGAGGGCTGCGGGCAGCCAGCCGCAGCCAGCCGAGGTATCGTGGACTAAGGATGCCCTCCTCCGGGAGGGCGCCCTAACATCTGCACTAGGTCTTCGCTGAATAAAGATTTATCCCTCGCTTACTCACTCACTCACTCACTCATGTCTCCCGATCACTCAGTAACCTCGGATTGAAAAAAAGTTTTGTCTCCTTACAAGAAGATACAATTTTGTCCCCATCCGATTTTCTATCAGGTTTTCATCCTCATGGCGGACCCGACGGATTCTAGGCGATGCGACGTTAGCAACTTCACTCAAAAATAAAAACTGGCTCTCGACAACAAAGGAAAAACATTATACTGTGCGCTCCGGTGCACAGAGTAGATTGAAGGGGTTGTTTTTTTTATTTCGCATTTATCGTACATACATCCTCTGCATGCAAGAGTCACCCCCGCTATACGCACTACGAAAGCCGATGCTGTAAGCCTCTATTCACCATACCAACGAGTTGAAAGGGAAGGGCGTCGGCGTTGAATCAGAACAAAAATGGCAAGGATAACACACGGAACAGCTGCACCTAGCAGTCAGGATGGCTTTTGATGTTATGAATCACTCCGCGGCAAACACACGGCGCGGCTTCCCATGAAGTATACTTTATTTAAATAAGTTATAAATCGCCCAACGCAGCTAGAGCCTTCAAAGAAAGAAATCAGTATCGAAGGTAGAGAGAGAGATATATATAAAACTTAAATTGAAGAGGATATCGCCATCAGAACTGCACAGCTACACTCGATAGGGAGAGACAAAAGAGGGAGAGAGAAATGGAGTCAGTGAAGAGACGGAACGCCGGAACGCGCTTTCAATGTGGAGCCACGAGACCTGTTAGAGCCCCCTCGACAGCATCTCGCTGCAAAAAGTTAATCCGGCTTCGACAGCACACGCTATTAGTGAACCCGGGAGCGCCCAGGTCGGGTCTGCAGTCGGCTCTCCCGTCGCTCCCCACGTCGCGGGTCTACACCGCGCGCACGCGTTAACACACTGAAGACGCGATAGAGGGGAGAGGGAGAAAATGGAAAAGAAACAGCGGGATCAGCGCAGCGGGATCTGGGGAAAACCGGCACGTTGCCGTATAAAGACGGATTCAAGGTACGGCTGCGCTCTCGCCTCTTTCATCCGACTCCTTCCCCCTTTCTCACAGAGGCCACTCGCCGTCGTTGACTGCTATTTCACGTTTTATTTTTTCAGGCTCCTCAACTCCCATGGGGTGCGCGAGCGTGGCAACATCAATTATGTTGATTTCAATTACGGCCGCATTAATCTGTTAATTTCTCCGAAGCTTTTACGGGTTGGCTTCCCGGCCGGCCCGTCGATCGGCTTTCCGGGGCTCCCCGGGGCGACGGCTGGAGCGACAGCCATTCCTCGCCTACTTTTCTGCCTTCCTGCTTTAAAGGACACACTTTTCCCGCGATCGTACCGCCCCTGAAGTCCTGACTGCGCGCCCATCACGCCCTGCGTGCAAGAGTGCATTTCACCTTTGTTTCTTTATCCTTTTTTTTTTTTCGAAAGACCTTGCGTAAACTAAAACGCGCTGAGGCTAACGCACGTATACGTCCGCGTGTTCCCATTAGGCACCGTTACCATCTCGCTGGAAGCTGGATTTCGTATTATACGATGATCTCGGGTGGAAACAGCGTATTCACGCTACTCCCCTCCCCCTTTCCCACTTTTTCTGACTGCGACGCTTTGTCCCTTCTGTCATTGTCACAGACAGCGGAGTGGAAAGGAGGCGAAGCGAGCCGACGACAATCGGGGTTATAAGCACCGCCTCCAGCGCGCAGGAAATGCGGTTCCACCGGCGTTCGGAAAGAGCTTGTTTTTTTCTGGTTTCGTCCTCCTTCAATCCTTCATTCGCCCTCCACTGCCTGTTCTGCTTTTTTTACGTTTTGTGTGGTACTTCAACGCTGAGAGAGGAAGGTGGGCTTGAAAATTTCCAGGGAGCCACGAGGACGGCGAAACGACCGCTAGAGCTTTTCGGGAAGGTGGCGACCTCCCGCGGCTGTCGGAGAAAGGACGGCGGAGCTCATCCACGCATTTCTGCCACGGTTCGTTGCCGGGCCGTGAGCTGAGTATTCGGACTCCGTAGTCGGGAACTTGATATTCGGGGGTGTGATATTCCCTATCCGGGGTCTGTGTCACTTCTCTCGCTTCAATCTATCCGTCAGTGCTTGTATTTCGGGCATAAGTACAAAATATTTGCAAACAGTGCTTCTAAAACCCATAGCCATCGGGTTGCTCGTCACTTCCTGCAAGTTTAGTGGATTTGTATCCCGTGCGAGAATTGTGGAGGACACAAGAGTTTCAGGAATGCCAAAAACGGAAGGAAGGAAGGAAGGAAGGAAGGAAGGAAGGAAGGAAGCAGTAAAATAAAGGCAGGAATGTTATCCAGCCTAGTTTGCTATCCTGGACGTAGCAAAGGGAAATAGTGAAAAACGAGAAAGCAGAAAAAGGGATGTGATGGAAGGGGTAATGATGTGTAACCATAGTGAGGGTTAAAGTTCATTGATTGCCAGTAGTTTTTCTAAGAATAGCCTTCTGCACAAGCTCTTGCTTCGAAGGAAGTATGTCAGTGCATTGTTGCAACGCGGGCTGATGAGGAATAAGACTATGGTAACGGCTTAAGTTCACGGAGCATAGACAACATTCCTGAGGAATTCCTTAGAGACACCTCCTCACCTTACGGTAGTACTTCGCAACTTCGAACAACTGCGCGATGTAAAAAAGCTACGCCTACAGGAATACTGCGCACATAGAAAGTCAGTGACGTCAAGTAAGGGAGAACTGGAACGCTATAACGTTGTGTTCATTATAGCGCCGCCTTTATAAGTCCCCCGTTCATGTTCCTGGTATCGCGCCACGGCCGTGGTCCTATAAACCAACGCTGAAACGTTCGGCCATTACAAAAATCCTTTTTCTGGGTGTTGCACACACGCCGAAACTAGGCCCTTCAGCAACGAGGCTCCGAAATAATTTTGACCAATGGGGTTTTTTAGCTTGCACTGAATCTCGGAACACGGGTGTTCTCGTTATTCGCCCCATCAGGAAAGAGAACCGCCGCGGTGGAGACCGAATTCTCGCTTTTAGGTCTGAGCTATGACACTGATCCACGACGGCGGGGCCCAGTGTATGAAAAATACATGACTTTGAAACTGTTAGAAAACTTGTTCAGCCGCCGTCGCATACTTGACAAAGATTTTGAGAAGCGCGCAGGAAAGACTTTGTTCATAAATACGCGAATTCAGCGCACAACCAGGAACTTGTGTGCTTGTGAGAAGCGCCAAGTAACGCTCCGTATCATATCGTATAATCGGAAACCAGCACCGGTTTCTACTACGTAGAACTGCACTCATTGATCGAGTAGCTACGCTACATCACTGCAAACCTGGGCGGAAAGGAAGTTGGTTCCTGGAAGTACATTTGCTCATAAGACGCATGTGCGTCACTTATATATGCACACGTTAAATTACAGTAGGTACAGTTACACATGCCCCGTGTCCACAGGGCGGCCTCGTGAGGGGAGGAATGGCATTATCGGATGCCAGTGTCGCTAATTTGAATGGGTGGGAACGTTGGGGAAGGCTTCTCTGCCGCCCAAACAACGTTTCGAAACCGGAAGCTCTTGCCGCCCTGGTGTTATGTTCCACTGACCGGGCCAATGATAGGAAGATGCCTTCGTCCTGCAGTGATCATAAATAGACTGGCAAAAGAATGAATGGAAATTAAGAACTGCATGCGACAAATTTTTTGAACGCAAACATTCGATCTTTTTGCATTGACCATAACTGCTCAGGCTTTTATTTCGTCGGGGTTTTGTTTGCGATGCACAGAGTCAGGACGTCTGTGCATTTCACACTGCCAAAGCAGTTTCGATGCAGAATTGACACTGTCAATTCTTATTGTTGAGGTTATAGTGCACCTTTTCTTATTTACGACAGTTTTTTGTAATGCGAAAGCATTGAATAGCCCATTTCACGAACATCTGGCCGGCGTCCGCATGATCAAGTGATGTAGTTGTAAACTGGTCTGACGGCGAAGGAGAGGAGTGAGTGCATTCGTTTCTATCATTCGAACTCGGGACCTACGCGTAATGCAAGTTGAGCAGGCGTCCTCTATAGCTGCGCACCACGGCCAATACTAGGCTCTATAGCTAAACTAAAGGTGCACCTAGCAAAGGCGAAGTAGCCTTCGACTTGAAAAACGTGTGTTACAGACGAGGGCCGAAGACTACGTAATTTCAGCGTGCTAAAAAAGACGTTTCTTTGTTTGAAGTTGGGAACAATATGGTAAGAATACATGCGGATGCCACTTTCAGAGCAATAGTTTGGCAACCTTTCTGTATTTACAGAATGGGGCTTATTGGCTGTAAAGTATGCCTGAGCACGCACAAAGTGAGTAGAAACTGTGACATAGCTGAGCAAAAATAATATCCCCAGATACTCTTGTTCGTGATGGTGCATAAAACTCCATCGCAAACAATTCTGACGCCGTTGGAAGTAATGGTTGAGGGCGCCACTAAAACGCAGCAGACAAGAGTTCAACTATAGTTCACTGTAATGTCCCTTTATGGAGTCCCTCAAGGGTCAATACTTGGGCCTATATTGTTTTATTATAAAGGGAATGCTAAATTAGTCCTATACGCAGACGACACCAACGTATTTTTTTCAGGCATGGACACTAATGAACTTTTCACGTGGGATAACAATTGGTTGTCTGGCTTGAATACGTGGCTTACGGCTAACAAATCATACAGCTAAACACCGCGAAAACAAGTACCTACTTTTCAGATCTAGAGGACAGGTTGCACCCGCCAACTTGAGCCTAAAATTCTAAAATACCTATGACGGCCAATCACAAACAATTCGATTTTTAGGTGTTCACATGTAGACGCCTTGCGGAAAGACCTCTCTCGAGCAGTAGGGGCACTGAATAGACTGCGACATAATCTTCCGAATAAAATTAAGCGGTAGATTTATTATGCAATTGTCCATTTTCCACTAAGTTACTGTAGCCTTGTGTGGTCCACTACAACTCAGACAAACTTAAACTACCTTTTTTTCGTTACAAAAACGGGCGGTGCGGGCTATAGATAACAAATTGCTCCCGGAAAGTTGTATGCCCTACTTCGAGGTAAATGGGATACTTAATATCAGGAAACTGTATAAGTATCGGCTGTCTTTACAAATATATCGTAAGTACCAATTTGACAAACATAAATTTAACACTGAGTTTCATTAAACCCAAAGTTCGTATGAATTAGGAACAAACTTAATCGTGAAACCATATTCAAGGACAGGTTATGGGGAGCAGCGATTGGCTTCTCAAATACCCGGGTTACTGAATCAGTACCCTGTGATCTTAGATCTCTTGCATACGTATGTTTCAAAACACAGTTTTAAAGATACTATAAAAGCTCTCTTCCTTGCGGAAAATTGATTTAGCCCCGTACTGTTTTGTCTGGTTTTATATCAAATAAAAACCTTTCAACTATGTGGTCAACTTATGGTCCTTTGTGATTTCTGTTCGGGATGTCTGTTTAGTTTTTGACTTTTTGGTGTAAGTTACTTTGCTTTTGCTGTAAAACAATCACTATTATGCTATATTATCTCCACTGTCCGAAAAATGAACTCTTTATTGCGCGTATCTTTTTTAAAGTGTCTCGGTGTGTTACTGTCTTAGCATCGACATGTTTTGTGCGTAGCAATTTGCTTTCATTTGTCACATTTTTTTTTTGCTCACAGTTAGTGCACTGCACGATTGGTTGTCTCCAGTTGTTCAATGGGCGTCGTGGCCCCTTCAAGCGTTAATTCAGCCTATAGCCATGCCACCCAAAACAAACTTGTAAGGACGATTGTCTTGAATAAACGAAGATGAAATGAAAATGAAAAAAAAAAAAAACGCGGCCGACAAAAGCACCAGCCCCTCACTTTGTTTGCTCTAACCCAAACAGCTAGAAAGATAGGTTCACCTCTCAGCACTGAAACATCTAAGGTCTTCCGAAAAATCTTTTCCAAATGTCGTGTCCAGAGAACGTTTGCATACAGTGGTGAAGTCACACGTATCCAAATCACGAGGCGCTGAAGAGGCTACCGTGACAAAACGGCACGCGACAAAACAGCACAGCGACAAAATAGCGAAACGTCTCAAAACAGCACGCCGGAAATGTAATTGTTTATAGAGAGTTGCATCATGGTGGCCGTCTTCTATGAGAGCAGTCTGTCTTGATTTTTACCTAACTGACCAAACCGCTCCGTTCCAGTGACTATCCAGGTTACCATTAATAATTAACAGTGGCTCTAGCAGTCAGTGAGCGCAAGCGGTTTGGCCGTTTAGTTGAAAGATCAACACGTATCACTCCATCTTGCAAGGGAGGAGCCTCGCTGGATTTTTACTCAACCGGACAAACTGCTCCCGCTCAGTGACTAGCTAGAGTCACTGCCAATCACTGATAGTACAAGTGTTCAAAAATTGAATAATTGCTCCTAAGGCGCTCCATAAAAGCGTGCTGTTTTGTCGTGTGCCCTTTTGTCGCGGGCTGTTTTGACGCGTGCTGTTCTGGCTCCTCCCCGCTGAAGAGAACGCAGGGCGGAAATGAGCGTAATGAAAAAAAAAATAGTCAAGTCTGTGCCTGATGTATGGGAGTCTGAGAGGCTCATCTCGATTCTATTGGGCAAGTCGGGTTTAAGGAAAAGACGCTGCACTCATAATACGTAATTTTACGAATAACCATATATTAAAATGACACTATTCGTGACACTATATTTTAGTCTCGGCTTGCACTGGTCTTGCGTGCTGGTTCTTCGTAACTATTTCATTAAGATGGACCAATTATATCTTGGGACGACTAAAGCGCTAAGTGGGCGAGTTGGTTACTGACTAAGGAATTCATCGTATTAGCGAACGATGAAGACACTGCAGCGACAAAACTAATGAGAAGACGAAACACACGCTAGATTGTGTGTGTGTGTTTCGTCTCCTCTTAGCTGTATCCCTGCCTAATGTTTGCTAGTACGGTCAATTCTTTTTACCTCAGGCTGGCACTGAATTTTTACATAATATTATGTTTACAGGACGGACGGACGGACATGGCAGATCGTGAATGCGCCTTAATCGTAAGAACTCCCTCACTCGTTTACCATGAAGTATTAATATGGTGCCAAACTAATAATCCTTAACACATTACGGCTTCATGCAGAGCTATGACATTTCTCGCAACAGGAAGACTAACACTCTTAGACAAGTTATCTATCGTTTGTTTGCTTCTTTATTTCTTGTACCTCAAATACATGGACTCCAGCGTTTCACAGGAAGTGACCTAGACTTAAAATTTAGTATGACTGGCTTTTTCATTTCTTTGTTTGTTTTCAGCACCTCTACCACGCATGAAGAATTCTAAGTGAGGTGACGTTGCCTAAGAAATAAAGTAAATTGTTTAATGTGCAGAATAAATGCAATTTAAGTCACGGCCATCCGAAACATTTTTTTTTTCTGCGTGGATGGCACAACGCGATCTCGTTATCCTATCTCCGGAGACATAAGAATTTGTAGGCGATGTTTAACTGGTACAAAAATCTTCAAAGTACGGGGAATGAAATAGACACGAATGGATTCCAACGTGGTGGCCCATTATCGCCTTAGCGACAATGCGGGGACGACGGGTACATCAATCAAAAATAGTCCGTTTACGTCTACTGCCGCTACAAGAAAGGGAACGATGCCTGAACTGAGTACATCAGGAAAAAAGAAACTCAGAAAAGAACAAGTAGTCCCTTTGGTTCGCGCTACCCTTTCGAGAGGATTTGCGACAACCGGTAACTCATTCGAAAAAGAGTTCACCTGAATTCCTCCAGCCACCAATTACAGAAGAGCGCTTAGCTGTTTCCGTCCACCATTGAGTGGGAGGAGCCTGAATCAATCGTTTGAAATCCGTTGCAGCTGAAAAACGAATTAAGCCTTCGAGGTGACTTCTTTTTTGCATTCCCTCATGGTCTCTCTGAATTTTCCTATGCTTCTTCGGACTCCCCTAACAGAATAAGGAAGTCACGTTACCCCTTTGCTAAACGCACACGGGCTGTACCGTCATGAGCGTGGAAAGCCTCAAAGGGAGAAATCTCCTAATGGCGGGACAGGAGCACCTCTGCAGATTGCCGTCTGGATTGCGTTGAATGTATCACGCTTGAAAAGGACGTGGAGACAGGGGTGGGATTCATTCTTTTATAATAAGGTGCACGTAAAATTCACGCCTGCCACTATTTCTTTTTTAGTTTCTTTTCCCTAACTTGAGTGTTTTCAATTATGCAGGGTGCTTGTGTAAACTACGCGCGCACACAAGGAAATTCTCAACTACCTTGATGCCCTCATTCCCGTCTCAAGGAGTATCCTTCTGGTGGCGTTTCCCTTTACCATCGCGTTTAGGAAAATCTTCAGTTTCATGTATATCTTCAAAATCTGCCATGACATCTCTTTAGTGCTGAACCGGGCAATGTTGATGCCGCAGAAACGGCGAGACTTTACGGACTTTCTTTACCTGTATATTCTAATGGAGACGCGATGTAATAAACCAGTGATAGTCGTGCTGCACAGTCCGCCTAATTATAAATAAAACAACCAAATAAACCTTTGCTGCGAATATTATGTACTATGCTGAGTCGATTTCGCTTGGTAATCATCAGAGCTGTCCATAAATATTTTAAAAATTCAGAAGCCCAACTCTATATCAGAAATTCGGTCTTTTTTCCACATCACTGGAACATCGTTACGAATAAATACGACGCGCTTTAATTAGGTTACTGAGCATCCTATGAAAACACACCTATATATAGGGACAAATTGATGACCTTATTGCCGATTCAATTTTTGTGCCACTAAATGTCTTGCGGCAGCATTATGGAGATTCTTTGCTCAGTCGTCACTTGATACGCGTGTCCCTAAATGCCATGGTGGGAATGACAAGGTGTAAAAAAGTTTGAGGGTATTGACAAAACTCTTATTTGAAATTTCCATGAAAGCAGGTTCTAGGCACATAGAATGCATGCGTATATGTATATGTATATTGTATATGTATTGTATATGTATATGTATATGTATATGTATGTATATGTATATGTATATATATGTATGCAGAGAGCCATAAAACTTGAATTTTAGTAGGGAACACAAGATCACTTCGAACAATATAGCGACCATGATTGTTGTCAGCGTTTCAGCAGAGACTTGCCTTCTTCGTCAGGGCTCTATGTATGTATGTATGTATGTATGTATGTATGTATGTATGTATGTATGTATGTATGTATGTATGTATGTATGTATGCATGTATGCATGCGAACAGCAAAAACGCCCGTGCGGACGACATTTCGGCGTACGTTAAAGATCCCCAGGTGGTCAAAATTAATCCGGAGCCCTCCACTACGGCGCGCTTCATCCCTGCGTTGCGTCGGCGCATTAAACTACAATCAATCAAATCAAATGAATGTATGTATGTATGTATGTATGTATGTATGTATGTATTGTGTGATGTATGTATGTATGTATGTATGTATGTATGTATGTATGTATGTATGTATGTATGTATGTATGTATGTATGTATGTATGTATGTATGTATGTATGTATGTATGTATGTATGTATGTACAGGGTGTTGCGACGATAATTGGAACACTAGAAATTTTTCCTGAGTGAACCGCGCTCTGTTCGCGCTCAAACTTCCCATGAAGGTCGCATTTTGTGGTCTATTTTGTTTGACACCAGGAACAACGACGGTACTTACCTGTTTATCCTGAAAATAAATAAAACCGATTTTCGCCTATGGGAAAAAGGCGGCTGATTTGAACGTGCGAGCCCGAAAACCGGGTTTTCTGGTCGTCTGCTAGCTCATTACTAGGTGCATTTTCTGATCGTCTGCTGCACGATTTGGCTCCTTCCTACCGTGAATTTTAAACGTGCGTTTCGCTCTGCATACCAAATAGGGTACTTCCTGTCTCCGACGGTTAGGGCCCAGTTATCGTACCCTATGGGTGAGCGGTTACCCGTGGCAGGGACCGCATATTTGGCAATTGGCACTGTCTGATGCCCTCGCTGAGCAGTCAGTCTTGAAAAAGAGTCAGACAACTGGATCGGAGCAAAATTGCTCCCCCCTTCCCATCCTTTTTCCCATTACCCATCCCGATGCCCAAGTTCCCGTTCCCAGCAACCCACCCCATCCGGCTTCTTCCTAGGGGGGACAAGGGGGGTCCCCCGGGCCCGTCCCCCTGGCGGTGGGTCGCAAGAAAGCTTTTCCCGTTAATTTCTCTCCACCTTCGGGTGGACAAAATTCTCTTTGCCGGTGGGCCCGTTTTTGTACTGTTGCTATTGGGTATAACCGGTTGTACTACGGTGGTAGCGGATGGCTATTGAAAGCTCCATTTACTCGATGCATACCTCTGGTGGTTCCGTCGTTCCAACATCAACTTGCGCTGGCTCGCACGTCCAAATCTGCCGCCATTTTCCCATAGGTGAAAATCGTTTTTATTTATTTTCAGAGTAACCAGGTAAGTACCATCGTTGTTCTCGGTATCTAACAAAATAGACCACAAAATGCGACCTTCGTGCCAAGTTTGAGCGCTAACAGAGCGGCGGTTCACTCAGGAAAAAATTTTAGTGTTCCAGTTATCGTCGCAACACCCTGTATGTATATACGTATGTATGTGTGCACTTAGGTATGTATGTATGTATGTATGTATGTACGTACGTATGTATGTATGTATGTATGTATGTATGTATGTATGTATGTATGTATGTATGTATGTATGTATGTATGTTGCACGTATGTATGTATGTATGTATGTATGTATGTATGTATGTATGTATGTATGTATGTATTATGTATGTGCACGTAGTAGTATGTATGTATGTATGTATGTATGTATCTATGTATGTATGTATGTATGTATGTATGCATCAGGTCTGGGCAGAGGTACTTCAAAATGTATTCTGGAATACAATAACCTCGATACATGCGTGGGCGCCTAAAATGCGGATACTAAGATTCCTTTAATTTTGACATAACGGGAGAGATACTTTTGCAGGAACAGAATAAAATTATCTCTTGTTGCAATGTGGTTCGTAGCATTCAATGTCAGTATTGTGGTGGAGCGAAAATGCGGTTAAAATGGGATTTTGCTATACTTTTCAATCAAGAGCAACAATTTGTGCGCGGTGAATCGATTTACCGTTATGTAGTTCCGTGGGGGAATACGGAAACCATTTAACGTGGGCCCGGCTCCGCATAGGTGTATACGTAATTGTTCAAATTTAACTGTAAACATGGACGAGATTTCCGGACGATGCAGTGGGAGCCTTCAGAAAATGCCGCATCCATCTTATTGATTTTTACAATTCGATGCGACTCGTAGTCGCAGCATGCCGAAAATGGCCCGTTGAGAGCTCAGATTCTGCGAGTCAGACCTCATTGTTACCACTTTTAAATGCGTAAGCAGTTTCATGTGGACTTAATTAGGAAACCAGTCTGTCCGTCTTGAAGGGTTCGTATGTCACAGTTTTGCGGGTTACAAATATGCAATTATGAAATGTGCGTCGACCCTGACATCCTCCCTGTAAACAGTTTATGCTACCCTTAAAGAAAACCTTCTCAGCAATACACTTGCGTATATTAGGGCAGCCGACTTAATAGTGGTTAGTGTTAAGCACTTCCTATGGATACTTAAGGAGGTATATATTAAAAGTTTTGGGTGTTTAACGTGCCGAACCTGCACCAGGGCTATGAGGCGTGCCGTAGTGGAGGGCTGAGGAATAATTTTCACCACCTGAAGATCTTTACCGAGCGCCCAAATCTCGACACACGGGCGATTTCGCTGTTCGCCTACATCTGAAATATCGACGCATCCAATAAAAACCTTCTCCATTCATATATTCATATAAAACTGCTTACGTTGCCCGTGTGAAAACTGTCCTCTAAGCAATAAATTTTCCTATACTAGTGAAGACTACTTAAGAGGTCTTGGAACGTGGGGTCTTTTTGAAGGTATTTTGTAAATGCCGTATGTCCTTCATGCTCTTATACAAGATTGCTTACCTCGCCCCTAAACATGCCTTCCTGGGATGCGTGTACAATAAAAAGCCAATTTTAGAGGTGCGCGCTCAGTGCAAAGCAAACCGCTGCATGCTTAAGCGGTATCCGACAATACCCACTAGGTTGTTCTCCTTTTCTTTCTTGCGTTCACTACGTGTGTCGAAGCTGTTTCCCCCCCCCCCCCCCCAAAAAAAAAAAAAAAAAGGTTGGCTAAGTTACAAAGTAGAAATTCTCGAAGTTGACGGACCCTGTGTATATACATATAGCGTAAAAGAATAATATATACAAAAGACCATCTCGATTCATAAAAGACTGCTCTGTTTCTAAAAGAATGACACCAATGATAACAATGACAATTTTATCGCAAGAAAAGCAATGCACATATTACAGAAAACAGATAAAGCAGCGGCGACTTCGCAGCGACTTTTCATGACGTCACGGAATCCTGTTCGTGCGATTTGCAGCCGCCGACCAAAGTCAACCGTTAAGAAACGTGATTGGGGGATTGTGGAGGAGCCTCTAATTCCGGTTGATAGTATCACCTGAAAGTATAAACCAAACATGCAGTTCATATACCGATAACTATCTTTTTAGAGCTGGGCCATATTACCTCACTTCTGCCATTAATTATCCCGTCATCGCAGCACGAAATCTGAACGCTTTTTGATTTTTCTTGCGCTTTTGCGGTCTATAAAAAACGTCTTCTGTGGCTAAAATAGAGCTGAGTCAGCTAGCTACTGGAGGTTAGTACTTTAAAATTGAACAAAGTTGCGTTCAGCCTTCACGGCCTTCTTAAGCGACAGCTGTCAGTCTGACTCGCTTCAAGTGCTTCGAGGGGACGACCCCATAATTACCCACAAGCGTACTTTTAAGTTTCTTGGCGATGTCCAGTTTTTAAACATCACTTACCATGCATATTGACACCCTGGACCCTTTACACCAGTCATCTATATTGTCTTTTATGTCATTTCACGGATATTTTTAATTAAATGTTTTATAGTTTTACATATACTATTATTTCGTCCTCATAAAATAAACTTTTATTGGCGCTCTTTGCCCTTAATCGGCCTTTTGCCATAAAAACCCAATCATCATCATCATCATCGAGTCCTCGGTCGGCAGCTGCACATTGCGTGTACGCCTGCGTTTCGTTCCCGAAGTATGTGTGGTTTAACATAAGTACGCCTACGTTGAAGAACTGTTTCCGCAGCTGAACGAGACCACACACGGAAGGACTCCATTGACGAAACACAATTTCCACCGGAGTGCATGGCCGTTCACCGAAACAAAAATGAGAACACGCGTACAAATAACGGCCGCGACCGCCGGCATTCGCCTCGGCGTGTATACCTTTCCCGGCGGTCGCGGTAAAGTTCGGCCGTGGGGGCGTTCCTGATCGGCAGATACCGGTTTGCGTCTCACTCTCGCTGCTTTCGCGGGGAAATTGCGTCTCATTTTGCCCGTTATTCCTAGCCACCACCCAAAGAAAAATTTAGAACTGTTCCAGGTTGCCAGCCTGCGTTTTCTTTACTCACGTTCCCAATATGCGAAGGCTTTCGAAGGATTTCAGGCTGTGTTCAGACTGTATACCGACGAAAATGCAATATCGTGATCTATGGACGTAAAAAACGGCGTGACACGCAGTTCTGTTGACTGAGACGTGAAATGACATCATTCTTTAAAGTTATTACTACAGTTCTACAGTTACGGCATCAGTCTAAACCCGGCCTCAGGCGATGTGTGCATTCCGAGACGCACATTTGTTTGAAGAAAAAAAAGCAAAATAAAGAAAAGCGCGCAGTATTTTCGCGCAATGTCAAAGTTATGTGCCATAAATTATTTTTACCGTAAAAAGCAGATCTTAAACCCTACACACACGCGCGCGTACACGCACGCCTTGTGTACTTGTGTGTGTGCCTCTAAAAGAGAGATGCAAGAGAGCGTGCGTGTGCGCGCGCACATGCGGGTGCGTGTGCGCGCGCGTGTGTATATACGCACACCGATGTATTTACACTCACTATTGATCTTGATCAGTGAAGAGCGGCATTTATGGTATCAGTTAGGGCAGTTATAACGAACTAACGTAAGTATTTTTCGTATCCAACCTCGATAGGTGTAGGGCGTTTTAAGCAGCCATCTTCTGATTGATATTGAGAATTAGGTTTAACAAAATTTGGAGGATTTGGACTTGGATTCGGCGCGCTTTGCCACACAAGCTACTACTCCGTGTTTCTGGGCAACCCGGGTTGGTCTAGTCGGTTTTACGCTGTAGCGGCAGTGTAAATAACGAGCATGCGCAACAAGCGAACACGTGCACCTCCGATGACACATGCTTTGTATCGCAGGGCAGTTGCCCCGGGTCGACGAGGCTTGTAGTTAACTTTACAACTAACTAGAGTGACTTAGGAATTCGTAGAATAGAAAGTCGAGCGCGATGGCGATTATTACCCTAAGAGTGTGTACTCCTGGCACTACACATTATATACTCCGAAGCGCATATCTAATACCTTTTATTGCTATTCTTCAAGCAAGTCAACATTTCACCACCGAACGTTACCCTGACAATACATACCCCGATAATACTCCTTTCATACGCCTTCTAATGCCATGCACGTCTCACGGATAATGAAAATGAAGCCAGCCGGCTTAGTTTCCAAACCGTTATTATCCCGACCATGTCTTACCTCAAGAAATAAGACGGGAATTTGTGAATGAGATGTGACAGTGGCATTCCGACGTTTGTCACTGCAATCCTCGGTGGGTTAAATGTGGGGTAAAGGTGCTAAAAAGTCCGCACGCCGGCAAACACAAAGGAAATAACGGGGCGCTACTTTGAAGCAAGGTTGATGAGAACAAGAAAAGTAACGCCTGCCTATTATTACATCACATCGTTTATGTTTCGTTCTGTTTTGCCAACCGCATGCAGTTGCTTTTTAACACAAAAGTGTTTTATTCCCGGACACACGAAGATTTCGCTAACATCATATCCGTCACGGAAGTAACGCCAGTAGAACGAAGCAAGTGGGCTGTAAAGGGTGCACCCCGGCAAACAGGGTCTTGTTGCGGGGAAGCAACCCTTAGTACTAAAGAGTGCGTTATACTTAGGGTTGTTCGTTTTGGGGCTTTATATTTTAACACACGCCGCGATACCCCAAGATTTCACTGACGTCATATCCGTCACGGAAATGACCGCAGTACACCTTCGCCGAAGCGACCCCCCAGCAGGACGTCGCTCGCAATGCACACCCACAATACAGCCGCCGACCCGTAAATCGTGCTTAGCTGCAGATTTCACTGCACATTTCACTTCCGTCTTTTACTGATTCCGATGACAGAGGAATCAACCACAGTTTTTTTTTTTTCATTTGCAGCTTTAAACAGCACGTTGTAGCTCTTTCCGCGACGTAGATACAAGTAAAGGTGGTTGAACTCATGTTAGGATTGGCCGCGCGATGCAGTCATGATAGTTAAGTGCGCAGGTACAGACAAAGGTGACGTGACGTCGACGATGACACGTACTCTTTCAATGGGACTGGTTACGAAATCTGGTGTTTCTACCGCTTCGAATGGCCCATACACACTCATGGATTATGTTGCTGATTCATTCAGCCGCATCGGATATATCGTTCAGCAAAGCACGTGCTACCAGCCGCTCTCAATAGCAGCACATGTTGAGTGGGCATTCCACCGCCGTATTTACCGCTTCATCGCAAAAAAAAAAGTCAACCGTAATTTTTAACCTAAGCGACCTTTCCAACCCTTCGGTCGTATTTTAAAGAACCGTTACATGAACGCTCGTTCGTGCTTATTGTAGCACCCGATGCTAGGAAAGGGAAAGGTTTCGATTTTCAGATTAGAAAATCCGTCCACCATCGCTTGACGTCCACTCTTCGACCACAAACGGTTTAATTTTGTCATCCAAAGATCATCCCGAAGTCAAAACTCAGACACATGGAACAATATTCCATCATGTACGGCATACACTGTGTAATCTTTGTGGGCTTTCAGCGGGCTAAGACAGACGACCTTCAAAACGACTTGATAGCTGCGTACATGTTTACAATGGGTCCCGTAGATCAGCTTATCTAGTTGCTTATCTAGTTGTTTATCTGGCTTATGTATTGGCCACGGAAGCTTATCTAAAGCCACGAGATTGCACAAGACGCAAAGCTGCGTGCCCAAAGTGGGCCGTTTTTATATAACAATTTTCCACAGCTCCTCGGAAAAATACGAAGGCCCAGCTATCTTTAAACTACTTAATGAAACTTGCGAAAGTGGGCAATTTTGTTTTCAGAGAACACATCTTCAAGGCGAACGTGGGAGCGTAATGACGGGAGTAGCGACTGTCGAATATTTATACATAAACTGTAAGAAGAGTCATTCCTTAATAACCCATGGGCATTAGGCTAACGTCGAAGTGTATTGCTAACTGCGAAAATCGTGAGGCTTCAAACATTTCTAGTCGCAAAACGTTTTTGACTCACTATAGCCGTAGAAGTTTTCTGATGGAGGCGAAAAGCAAAAACGCCCTTGTGTACGAGATTTCGCCGCACGTTAAAGATCCCCAGGTGGTAAAAATTAATCCGGAGCCCTCCACTACGGCGCGCCTCATCGCCTGCGTTGCGTCGGCGCGTTAAACCCTACAATCAATCAATTTAACCATAGAAAACATTTTTAACAAACGATAAGCTGCTACACATAGCGAAAAAAAAAGCATTTAAATTACTCCGCTTTCACCGATCTTATGCGGCAAAAACGTACTTTGAGGTACACAATTCTTCACGGATAAGCTGATTGTTGGCAGCAGGCATGTTGTAATCTGGGGTGCAGTAATTAATTTCGAAAGCATAGTTTAACAAAAACTGCGTGCAAGATGATCCCAACACTCCAACCACATTGGTAAAAGTACCGTAACCCCATTTCGCCTTTGCGCTGTGTTTGAGGACAATAAAACAGACAGTTATAAAGCACATTCTCATTTTCTCCGGTAGCTCACCAATTCCAGCCAATCAATTGTTTTCTATACCATCGTATGCGCATCACGCTTCGTACAAAAGTCTTCCACTTCAAGTCGTGCCATCGTCATCATTACGTATTCATTTGGATCGCAATCACCTTCGCAGCCCCAATTGCTTGTCGTAGTAAATCACACACAACGAGAAAAGATTGCCCAATTCCCGCGTATCGCGACGAACAATGCTGAAAGGGCGGCGAGTTGCGCGATGGCGTGCGCTTCTACGAAACCACAGACGTCAAACGCAGATTCTGCGGCAGCCTCACAATAGGCCCCCGCAGCAAGCAGGCGGACGCTCGTTCTGGCATTGCGTCGGATAAACACGCATAGACGTCAAGCTCTCATTACTCATACGACCTGGCAGGCCACCGCGCCGCAGTTGCCGCTGCCATGGCCAGCGCCACGTTAGGCTTAACCTGCCAGGGCACGTGGTCTCGACCCCGTCGGCGGTCAAATTCAATTAGCGCCCCGTATTTGCCAAAAAAGGTCCACCGTTGCGCCGAGCTCGCGAGGTGGCATCGCGGTGGTGGCGTCCCCGCTTTCAGTATGCAAATTAGAAATCCCCTCACACTTCCCGCCATGGTAGCAGGTCTTTAGCCACTCGCTTTTATCGTATATTCTTCCCAACCGTCTACACTCGCTTCTTCTCGGGTCGCTCCCGCGCACACGTTTCGAGGAGGGGGCTACCACCCCCCTCCTCGCTTAGCCCTAACGTCTCGCCGCACGCCGCCAATTCCCGAGCCTCAAATTAGACCGCTGACATCGTTTGCGATTGCGCGCCCGCTCAACCGTGAACTTCAGTAGTGCCGGGTGGAGAAAGAGCGCGGGCAGAGGACGAAAGACAAGAGAAGAACAGGCGGAACATGAAGGGCGCAAACGAGGCCCAGAGTGGCGGTAATGAAGGAATGCGAAGCGGAAGCCGACGAACTCTGGGGCCGAGAGTAAACGGCCGCTGCGCGCTGTCTCGCAATTAGGCAGATCTGCAAAGGGCGCTCGCGCGCGGCTGCGACTGTCGTCTGCTGCGAGACGTCGTCTGCGAGCAGAAGGCATGAACGTTCCCGCACACATCCCTGCTTTCGTCTGCTTGCTGTGGGCGCGTTGTATGTGCGTTCGTCAGGGCTTGTTTTGCTTCTCCCTGGCGAACTGTTTCGGGCATACTCTCGCTCAGGTACGCTCGCGTGGTGAGGTGTAGTGCAAACAAGTAGCTATATACTCCGGTAGGTGCGGAAGTGTTTGCAGAGTTGTCTTGCGTTGCTCTGGTTTTCTGGGGGAGAAGGGGTCAGAGCCGGATTTGAACCGTTGGAGCGCGGTTAAATTTGTTTCTGGGGGGCTGGTTGTGACCGGTCGTGCGCACATGTGGGCGGTTCATGTACTCCGGTCGTTGTTTCCGTTCTTTACCTTCACTCAGGAAAGCTACGCACGCCACCATAACCGCATATGCAAAGAACCGAGGAGCGAGAAGGACGGCCAGCCCTGCTAACTCGAACGTCAAACTTGTCCCACCCAACGAACTTTGCTCCTGTGCGCGCTAGAAGCAGTCCGGTATTTAGTGTAGAGATGTACACTACTGCCCACATACAATCCGTTAAAAGAGGGCCCTTTTTCCGAAATAAAAGAAAAGACTGCGCGAAGTTACGCAATAACTGACCCACCTCGTCATGGGGAAAACGAAATTAAGTCTGCCACAGAACGAGCAACAACTTTCCGCACTGCCCTGCTACGCGCATCACCGCGGAAAGTTAGCCTTCGCGTTGGCCCTGTTAGACAATCGGACATTGTCTGAGAATGTCCTGCTGGGACCTTGGCCAGACCCGCAGTGTTCAAAGAAAACGTTCAAGGCAGTGCTGGCATTTTTGAAAGGCAGCGGTTTAGCAGCTAGATTGTATAGTTGTGGTGAGCGATTTAACATATACGTTCTCTAGATGGTACTATAGCCGTTTTTTTAAGGCGATAGTCTTTCTTGAGCTGCTTAAACGCAGAAATCTGGCCTGTATGTATGTCTGTGACTCGATTCAGCCACCCGGCCGAAGTGAAATAGAACCTGCGCAATACTCTTATATAACCACAACCAAATCTAAACGTCTAAGTTCGGTGTCAATGTTCATACTTGTGAACATTGTTGTACAAGAACAAGACATTACGCAAATATAAGACAGAAAATCAATACAGAAGTGATATTTTAGTGTACCTTTATTTAAAAATTCATAGATGCTTGGTTTCAAAGTTTCAAACTTTATTTTAAAAAAATACAGTAATGTGCGATTACACAATGTAAGTATACGAGAGGAGGTCCCAAGGTAAGAAACTGCGGGCGGGACCTCCTACGCTTCTACTCCATAAATAGGGAGCATGTCAAAAGAGATAGTTGGAAGTTAGCAATCCATTAGCACGTAACGGTAAAAAAAAATTAGTGGCGATACACAAACACCTAAAAAGCAAACAATAAACAATGGCCAAGTATACATATAATATGGCTCAAATCTATATACTGCACAGACCAAATGAGAGCAAACCGCAAGAAAAAGAAAATATGGAGAAAAAAATTACGTACAATACATTTTCATTGAAAATAATTTGTACATGTGTACACGCAAACAAAAAAAACAACAGCCCAAAACTGTTCTTCACAACCAAAACCAGTAACAGTGGCACAGTGAGTGTTCTTGCGACAGCAAATGAAATACTACATCCACTGCAGAAAACCGTCACCTGCTGTTGCCCGCACTCCTGCCGGCGTTTAAGAAATCAAACGGCAATAGCAACGAAAGGTTGCACAAGATATATTTCACGTTCCGCTTAGAATGATCATGCAGTAGGGCAACGTTGTAGTAGGGCGCCTAGATTCACGTGCGTCTCCGCCGTACGCTAGCGCTGGCATCGAGGCACCCGACTTGGCGGAGTGGAACGCGGTAAATTCAAATTGACTTGACCAAATCTCTAGCGTGTTTATCCTTGGGAGAAGCGAGACGGCAAAGGAACAGCATGAGAGGTGAGCGGGAAAGAGAAGGGAGGCATTTACTTTGCAGGGGGGCCAGTCAACTATCGTCTTTCGTCGACAGTTGCAACGAAAGCAGCAACGAAAGGAGCAGAAAGGAGGGTGTCACCAATTTTTTTTATGCAATTACACCCTCACCTCTACATCAATCACCACACCCGTGACCCTTTCTCAATGCATTTTGCCCCTTCCCTCTTACTGTTAAATAAATCTCCCGCCTTCATCTTGAAATTACACTCTGTATCTTTCCCCAACATAACGTAGATTCCGCTAGGTTGAATTTTGTTATGGGCAAAGAAGATACCTGCGCTTCGTTTCACATAAACGTCCACCGCGAATGGTCGCTCTTGATGCTGTTCTGACCCAAGCTCCCGAAACTCGGTCCCGATGTTTGTGATATATTGCCATCTTTTTGTTCATGTTGCTACACGACCCCTTGGTTTTTCGCGATCCGCAGTGCTTAAAGCCAATGCCTTTTAAGCCACGTGCATAATGAAGGAACGCCAACTTTCTGCGGGATGATATGATGGGGCTTGAAATGAATCATCAAAATTTGGTAAGAGCAATTCAACGCAAAAACCCGTCGGCACTGTTTCTGACGGTCCATACTCCGAAGAAATTTCCAGGACGCTGAACTCAAACACAACTCAATTTCATGTAACTGGCACACGCGGCCTAACTAGCCCTGTTTGTTATGGAGCAATGTATGTAAGCTGCAGACATCACTGATGCTTCACCTTGCGTGCACTGGCGATTGCTTAGCATTATTCAGCGCCACTGGACGAAAATAATGAACGACAAAGTTCCATTTTAGTGAGCAAGGCTGGATGCCTGTAAAACGAAATTGAAGCATTCAGAGATAACTTTGTGGGAAACCAGCAATGAGGGAAAGAAAAAGGACTGCGCTGGCTTTCTTGTTTTTTTTTTTTTTCGTTGTGTAACCGTTTAGTGCGCGCAAAGTTACCATCATAAATGCTAGCCAACTAGCTCACGTTTCCGTCTTATTGGCGAAGTCAGACCGAAGCTTCACTGACGCTTACAGGAAGTTATTTATTCATACTTGAGGAAGACATTCGATGCCTTACTCCGGCAGGAAACATAGGCAGGCATACGTGATGTCCGCATTCCGGGATGCGCATTGGTTTTGACGTGAGAGTGTGGGTTTCACGTGCCCACCCGTGCTGCTCACGTCCCACCGCGGTACCCCCAAGAACGGTACATGAGCCGAATTTTGGTTCGCAAGAACCGGGCCAATCAACCACAACACATCCGTCCGCTCTAAAGGCTGTGTGCGTAATCTGAAGCCTAAAACAGTGTTATATTCCCGGAGAGTAGCGGATACCTGCCGAGGTTTATTGAACAACTGCTCATAAAACGGTTTTCGCAAACTCACTCACTCACTCACTCACTCACTCACTCACTCACTCACTCACTCACTCACTCACTCACTCACTCACTCACTCATCATCACTCACTCACTTAATCAATCAATCAATCAATCAATCAATCAATCAATCAATCAATCAATCACAATCATCTTTGCGCGTATTTCACTTCAGAAAACCTTTGAAATCTTGTCACTCCGTTAAATCCGGATTCCCAAACAGTTTACCGGCTAGTGTTTCTCGAAGTTTTACGAATTTTTCTAAATATGCAGAACCCTATGTTATGTTCCATTTTGATGTTACGTGTTTTTGTAAGTCGGATTACTGACCTTTTTCCAATCGCGTCGAAAATGGTGACGAGCTCTGTCCCCCGTGTAGGCTTAGTGTTTCAGTTGTGAGATAACAGCCGTTCCAAGCAGCGTCCTGCAGCTTTGCTGGAAAGGCAAGGGCGCTATCTTCAAGAGCATGCTTTCTTGTGTTTAACGTTGACGTGATGCATCCCGTGCGGAAACTCTTACATTTTCTGTATTATGCGTATTTTGTATTTAGGTTATAGGATGCCTGCCCTCTAGCATTCTTCTATGATTAAACTCACCAGTGACCATGCACAAGACTCTATCGTACATGATGCTGGTGCTGTTCGTGGTTACAAAGGTAGCGCCCTACACATCACGCAATCCTGAACGCGTCTGCATTGCGCATTAATTTTATATTAACCCTGAACCCTGTGGCTGCGAACATCGCTCTCTCCTGAAAATTTCTGCTTACGTTTTTTTTTAAAATGCGCCTTCTGTAAGTTAAAACACCTCGCGGAATATAACACCACTGTTCTAGACAGACTTCGGGACAGAATTATTTTGAAAAGGGGGAGGGTATGAGTTGCTTTTCCCGTTTTAACCACCTAATAATTACCGAAATTAGTCCTGGGACATCGATTAACTGGGCTGTGAAGGCAACATACAAGCTAGGTTTATCGAAAGTTCCCCTTTGTCACGATAACAATAATACCAACTTCATCGCGAACTTCAGAGAAGTAAAGGAGATACTAAAGAAAACATGTGAAGCAGTGGTGACTTCCCAGCCATTTCTGGCGACTTTCCTACGATGTCACATAATCTTGTTTTTGCGATTGGCGGCCGCAGACCTAAGCGAACACAAAGAGATATTACCGGGGTATTGCTGTGGGGCCTCCAGTTCTGTTCGAACGTATCACTTCAATGCAAACGTGCAGCTAAATCCCTGATAAACATGTTCATAGTGCTGACCTACATTACGCCACTCCTGCTCATATCGCGTCACTTTAGCGCCAAATTTGAAAAGAAATTCTAGATTTCTTGCGTCTTTGCGCTGAGAAAACATCTCTCGTGACAGGAATGGAGCTAAGTGAGGTACTGAAGGCCAGTTCAATAAAATGAACAAGGGCTATTTTGTGTCCATGGTCCCTTTAAGTTTTCAGGTGCCTTTTGATATCTCGATTGCCGCGGCGTCTTAAGGAACGAAATTTTTTCGTTAATACATGTTACATATGTTTCCTAAAAATGGCAGTATTTTCGTCTTATAATCTCCCGCTGATAAGCACCGAAGCTGCATCTTCCACCTGAAGCTTAAATCAATTTTCTCAACCTTACCAAAACCTCTTCATTTTAGGTGCAACTCATCTCATTCAGCCGCCTTGTCCATGCATACATGCATCCTTCCATCCATCCGGCGTCGTCGTTGTCCGCGCCCTTCCCATTCTCCTCGCCGCGCCAGCTGCGCTCTCCGCCGCTCTCACCGCAGCGTTATCTGCGGGTTAGCGCTCGCTCCTCGCCATGCCAGCTGTGCGTCGGCGCGCGCTAGCGCTCCGTTAACGCATGCGCATGCGCTGCTCTCTCTCATTCCCCTCCTCGTTATGCGGCGGTATAAAACGCGGTACCTGCGCCGCTCCGCTCCGTCGTTCCAGCGCCGGTGCTCCGATGTCCAACGCTGCTTTGAATGGAGACTAACAACAACAAATTACGCACACCTCCCCTCGCGGGAACCCCGTAGCAGACGGAAATGCATCGTACGCGTTCACGGCACGTTTCACGCGATGGGAGAATCAACCCAACGGAAACGCCGAGGGAAACCTACGATGCGTCGCATCTACACAGCGTTCCCGCGAGGGGAGGTGGGCGTAATTTTTCGTAAAGGCTGACGCCGCTTTACGCAAGTTCAACTTAACATCCTCCAACACCTTAGGCGCTGCCCTCAGGCTCACCTCAACCTGTATCTTAGGTCAAATTATTATATTTTAATCTCAGCCTCTATCGTATGAACGTAGGATCCTGAACGATATAGAAGTTACTTGTCCTTGTACTTTTCAGTGCTCATGAGTAAGGCGCACCAAGCCTATGTTATACTAACATCGTTCATACTTATCGCCTGGGACCACAATTTCCAAAGGCAGCTTTCAAAGACAAGCAGCTTTATGCACATTGCAAGAAAAATTTGCGAAAACATTTTCTACGCTTCTTCTTTTGCGATGTAGGGGTTACTGCTGCGGTCTCCTCAAATGCTGCATTCATAAGTGATCGAACCAACTGCCGCAATAGCAACATTGCAGGGGCGAAGTAGTGACGGAATAGTTCTGCGTCACGAGGCTGCGGGATCGATTTCTGGTATTAGCGGGCACTTTTGGGAGAAATGCGTAACATGAAAACGCCCTTGACTGGAAAATTTAAGCCCCCATTTTGGTTCCCCCAGTGGACTCAATTATTAAGTTGTCCGTTGCATAACAGCAGCAGCTGGGTATCATTAACATACGACAAATGTCGTAACGTGAACATACTATCCCGATCTCAATCTTGCTATTAATATGCAGCCGAACCTGCATACATGGAACTATGATGTACCGTACACGGATTTCTTAAATCTTACTTTCGATTTTTGCAGTGCATATTGCATATACGAACTCTCCTGCTAAGTTACACGTGCTCCTCACAAAACCTTGTACGTAGGCTGCGCAACACACGCGGAAGACCGAAGTGGCCTATTTAGATTTGAACGCCTATATGCTATGTTAACAATGCCTTAGCAACACAAAGATAGGATAACCCGACATCAACATTTAGAACTCTGAGATATTCTCAAACCACGTTGCAAACAAATGTGCCTTTACTCTGTTATAGCTCCTCAAGCGGTAGCCAAGGACCCCAAGCAATTTTACTTTCTGCGAGCCTGGGAAAATACCTAAGGCTCTTAATTCCGGCTTAAGTGTGAAATGAAGGATCATGTCAGTGGTCTGACTGCGCACTGCAGCCCGCCTCAACCGTTTCAACTGCTTCAACCGTTTACGTCAACGAATAATTACCATGATTCTGTAGGTATTTCGGTAGAATTTGTACAGCACGATCTGTTCTTCACCTCGCAAACAATGTGGAAGATCGACACTTTCGTGACCCGTTGTCCGGTAGATTCCGGGGCCCTCTGTCCTCCGAAGTACAGCGGACGGCGCAGTCGGAACCATGGCGTCTGTCATTTTCCATTTCAACTTCCCCGAAAGGCGCGGCAGCCTTCCACGTGTTTTCAATCAGGCTCGCTAGACCCTCGTCTGCTTTGACAGCAATCACACGGTCGGACAGACGGGTGGACAGCTCGGCTTCTCTGTCAGGGGGAACTAGACGGAGTAAGTGGAACTCGTAAAGGCCCAGGGCGGGGAGACTGGAGGACATCTCATCGGAAGGCACGTAGTGTACATACCTGCCCCCAAGCAGTTACACGGGGGGTGCAAGCGCCGCCACTTTTCTACTCTAATTGCGATGGGGACGCCGCTGCTGCCGCCACCTACCGGCGAGCGCGGGAGTCAAGAGTTTCCCGCGCGAACGGACTTTGTTTCAATACAGGCATAGTGCGCGTCCACTGTTGAACGACAGGTTCAGAACAGTGGCTGGCAGCTGGTATTCGCGGTGAAACGAGTACGGGAAAGGGGGAAGAGAGAGAGAAGACATGTTTGTCGCTGTTTTCTTTTCGTTCCCCGACCTCGTTTTGTGAAAGGCTTTCCCACTAATGAGAAGACCGGCCGGGCGACTCCCTTGAAGGGCCGGGCGACTAGTTTCGGAGGGGGACGCGGCGGGCGCTGATGCTTGTCGCGGCCCCGTCAGTCAATGTTTGCTCAGGTGCTTTACAGGTCCGCGGTTCTCCCACCCGCTCGCACGCCTGTTGTGCGTACCCTCGCGCCCTTTTTGGGGACTCTGTCGGAATGAGACGGCGACGAAGCTGTGTTAAGAAGAAGGTGTCGCCTCTCGCGGCTCCCGGCCACTGCCTCCCCCGCCTCACCTCCCCTAGCGCGCTCTTTCTGCGAAGGGACTCGATCAATGATTATTCGGACGGCTGCCCGAGTTACTCTCGAGTCCGGTCCTGCCGAACCTGCAGCTGTTCCTCGCTCTTCTTTTGTTGTTGCGATTCCTCGCTTTCTTTGCTCCTCCTACCATAACATTGAAGTGGCACAATATGACAGCCGTTAACTAGGAGCTGGCAACTTAAACCAATTGAGTCTCTCCAGGTTTGTAGGTAGTGCACGCTAAGATGCTCAATAAGACCCTGACCACGGTTCGGTTTATTTATTTTAACTGCGCTTTAACTTCGCCGCACTACACTTGGGGTGCAGTGCACGCCATTGTGACAGAGGTGCCGCAGACGTACGCGTGCTGTTCTTGGCCGTGGGGGTGCCTCACAGGTGTAGTTCCATTAACCGTGAATTTGTTCCTCCCCAAGGGAAGAGAACGTGCGTACATATTGAAGGCCAAGTGGCACTTATTTCTTTTTATTTACTCCGGTACTAGCTCACAATGATTGCTTCACACTTTCTCGCCCGCGCAAAAGCTGGTGTCCTCCGTATAAGTGAACAGCTCGCAACGGGAACGCCTTGACGTAAAACATTACGTCCTTGTAATGATATTTTGTTAACAGGAATCTAAAATACTGCTCCTTTATTATCCCTTCTTTGTGCCCTGTTCCTGTGCGATATACATTACGACTGTGGTGGGGGATGTTAAATTTTCCACGTTATTTCCTTAAAATTCTGAAGTTTCGCGTGGCAGCGTTATCTGATCTTTTATACATGCCCCTAAAGGAATATTCCTGTCATGTTATTCAGGCCACCGATGCTTCGCTCGAAGACAACGAGGCTCGTATAGGAATCCTTTCGCCTACCCTTGCGTAGTGGTTTTCCTTGTGCTTTCCCGATTTTACGTGACTCCTTCTGGCAGATTTTTAGCGATCACTTCCGCGCTTCGAAAAGTCTGCGAGGAGCTATCACGGAAGTTTATTGTTACCGATCCGCCTTCTCTGTTCTCCACTTTCTGTTCCTCAGCCCTCAAGCCCATCAGCGAATCCCTGTCAGGTGTCATACTAGCCCGTGCAAGATAAATCTATTTGCTCTGCATTTCAGGGCCCTTACGTCGTTTCCACCTTAATGAAGGCGCTGCCTAGATAGCAGTCGTAGCGTTGAATGGGCCTGTGGCCGATGTGGTCCCTTTTGTAGCCCACGTGACCTGCACTACGTTTCGGCGGTACACCTCTTTTTCAAAACTTCCCGGCAACAAATACAGTTGGCTGCTTGTGTACACTTGCAAGTGTGACTTTGCTCGCTGTCGATTGTGCTAGGTCGCACTCACCAGCTCTGCCTGCCGGGTACCTAGTTTAAAATCTTATCTACACCATGCGTGCACAGTGCCTTCTGCTCTGTGTGATGTTTTTCTCACGAGGAGGACAACATCGATGCCGCTCTCCTGCTCATGCTTCCCTTCACTGCGCAAACCATACCCGGAGGCTCTCCTTCCCCATCTGCGCATTTTCTTATAGGCGCCCATTTTCCTAGCCATTTGAGTCACCAGGGTTCGGTTTCTGACACAGGGATGTCTGTCGCACTCTTAGTTCTTCGATTCTTATTTAGGCTGTCCGGACTGTTAGTTAAACGCATGTATTTATTCAAATATTTTGTCTCAACGATACATTTAGTGAGTATTCTCATCGGTATATATATATATCAAAAACAATATGTCACGAACTCTCAAATCTCAAATTCTAATTCCGTAATATCATTTCGTCACTTCGCTTTCAGTCTCGCTCTATTGCCTGTACGCAGTTTTCGTATGAAATATAATCCTGGCATGGCCGATCGCCCTGAGTGGATACGTTCCTTTTTTTATAGCACTACCATGTACCGCCTGCAATTTCCATCATGGTATAGTTATTTTATCTTGCCTCCAAGCTTAGCACGGGTCTTGTAATCCTTCTATATTGCTTTTTTACAGTGTGATCCCGATAACCCTGAAAGCGATGTTTTAACAGGTGAAGGACTGAAAAGGTATCAGAAAGGGACAATTGCGGGAGCTGCATGGCTGCATGCAACAGCCTAGCGACCAGCGACCAAAGGCTGTCCTGAGCCAGCTGTCGATGGCCGACTGAAAACGACCTCCATATATACCGAGACACATAGCAATTGTAAAGAAAGCAAGCATCACCTCACCTACAACATATGTATGTTGATTGTTCGTCGGCTGTCTGAAGTTATCGCGGATGAACGTGACTTCGCTTCGACTTGATCCCTGCCATCGCATGGACGCCGTGATATAATTTCGAGGAGATTACTGAACGATGGAGCCTAGTCCGTGACAAAATCTGTGCCACGATCATACACAAAGCTGCAGCTATCATAGCCCTTGTCTTCTTTGGGAGAGTTGGTTACCTACAACGAAGTGCTCTCAGAACGGGGCGTCGAGATGAAATGAAAATTGAACACAGTGACATAAATTCAAAATTTCTCCGAAGAAAATGGAAGAGAAAAAACTAGGAGCCATCCCAATTGCTATGAAGGTGCATGACTAAAGAAGTCGTTTAGCGCACCACATAGGTTGACACAGAATGTAGGCAAAAAGAAAGACCAAATTTTATTTCTCTTGACCTTTGTTTTATTTCTCTTGACCTTTATTTCTCTTGACGGCATCTTTAAGAGTAGATTATCGACAACTAATATGCTCAAAATGACCAATTAGGTTAGGTTGGGAGTCGTATAATCATGAGATACAAATCATATTTTTACCGTCTTGCGACGTTGGTGCTGACCGCGGCCTAATTGCATAAACACTGGAACTTGCGTTTACCAACGACTCGTGCCATAGAACACCTTCACCCTTCAAGCACACGTGAAGCCTCGGGAGTTTTCGTTCGCAGACATGAACTATACACGGAACGTTAGCCTTATAGGATTCATTAGAAGACTGAATTAACGGAAGCTATCGAAGCTGACACGACATAGTCCACCAATTACGGTTCGATTTCCCAAACAAGGGACCACCGAGACACCGATGACAACTGAACACTGAAACTGAAATCTGGTTATAATCGAAAAAGAAATGAAGGACGCTCACACTAACTCGTAAGACTTGAAGGTAGCGAAGCTGTGCGCAACCTTCACGACCATCCCGAAGGTTTAAGTCCACGAATGCAGCCGATTTGCGTATTCTTCGCTGCCGCAACGGCCTCTACTCCATCACTGTTGCTGTAAGTGTGAGCTTCCTTCATTTTTTGGAAGTGGTAATCATTGTACATCACCTTGAGCTATAACGTGTCTTAGTCGTTCCGATCAATTGTGTTGCCACGATTACAGCGAACACTAGAGCTTTTTCTGTCTGTCTGTCTGTCTGTCTGTCTGTCTGTCTGTCTGTTTGTCTGTCTGTCTGTCTGTCTGTCTGTCTGTTTGTTGTTTGTTTGTTTGTTTGTTTGTTTGTTTGTTTGTTTGTTTGTTTGTTTGTTTGTTTGTTTGTTTGGGCCAAGCGATCTTCCTAAGGTGGCATCCTTGGCTCGACAAACGAGAGCAGGGGACGCTGGGCGGTCGTTGCGAGGCACGGACACTCCAGCGCTCTGCATTTTCTTGGTTTTGTTAACTGCCGGGGAGCTGCCGCGAGGCACGCGCAAAAATGCGCTCAGTGGCGCGCGCTCGGCCCTTTCTTGGTATTTTTAAGTGCGGACACGAAAAATTGCGATGTGCGAAATAGCTTCGCTGCTAAAACGTGTTTTTCTGAAGTCGATGAAGAAAACGCGGTGTCGATAAAAACGACAGGGGAAACAACAAATATTGACCTTAGGAATGTAGCTTCACCAAATTGTCACGAGTGCAAGTCCTCCGGCCGCAGATGAGGCCCTCAAGAAAGAGAAGTGTATACTTTCCAAAGGGATAACGACGATGGGCTACTAGAAAATGTAAAAAAAAACGCCTAAACCATTGGACATCTACAGACGGAAGACCGTGCATAGGAACATTTTGCCAGTTCTCAACGGACAACTTTTTCCCGTAAATACTTAAGGCATGCCCCATTAGAACATTTCAAAAAAACCTTGCAGTATTTTAGGGTGACAAACAGATGAATGATAAGGAAAAAGGGGAAGGTTGTCAATGCCAAGGATTAGCTTCTGTTCACAAGCAGGATACGCTACTTAATGTCGCTTACCAGTTAGTGGGTAGTTTGCACTGCAAAGGTTTTTTTTATGCAAAACATGCACGCGTGTTGGAAGTGTTTGATGTGGCATCACGTTTGCAGGGTTACCACCATACCATTTCGTTTGTTTTGTCTAAAGTGCACTTGCGGGTGGAGTGGTTTTCCGCCCCACACGCTCATGTCGCCAGCTTGAGGCCCCTTACCTGTTTCTTCGAGATCAAGAATTTGTGGCGCGCACTAGTGCAGATGCAGTTATATAGATACCTGCCTGCATTTATATTATCGGCAGGTGATGGCAGGGGGCGGCGATATGCATGCCCCAGGGACGCTGCTATATTCTTTAGGTTTCTTCAAGTCCGTTTCTTTTTGGAAGACTTGTATGGAGCAACACGGAAACATGGAGACCTTGTAGGCGTGCGGATGCCTGGGCCTCCTCACGGATCGATATATAAAGGCAAAATGAACCCAGACACTGTTCAGTGAGTAAAGTTGATGCCTGCAGGCCGTCTGTAATATCTCTTTTCTTCACTTTTCACAATAAAACGCTTACAGTAAGAAGCACATCTTGGGATGAAAAGGGGGTTTTCGTTCCGAGGTAAACAAATTGTAGATTGTGCAGGCAACCGGAACCATACGGCACGCGTCTATTGAATCTGTAAATCCAGTATTTCACTGGGACGTGTTACGAAGCACGCTAAAATCTATTTGCCATTGCAACAAATAGTATACGCCAACGCTACTTAACATCAAGAAATGAAGATGGCGTACCTTATGACAAGTTTATGCAGCTTTGACTCTGCAGCTTGTGAAAGACTGGGATGGCTGTGAATGAGTCATACGCGAAAGACAAACGCAGAAGATCACTAGGAAATGCTTACGCGCAATTTATACCGGTGTTTCACAATTATGCGCGTGGCGGCAGCTCCATTTGGGCTTCCAAAAGTGACGGAGCACGCCGCGATTAACTATATTGATTAGTGTATAATGTCACAGAATTTTCACAAGCCTCTAAAGCGACATTTCAATGTGCACCTTTTGAGGATGACTTTTATGCTGATGTAAAATTATCCGTCAATCTATTTCCTCTTCCAACTGGACGTCGCCGAAACGCTTATATGGCGCTACTTTTTGTCTGACTTTTTTGTGTAGCTGGGTTGTGAAAAAAACCGACGTTATTAGACGTGCTACGCGGAGAAAAATAAACGTACTGTACATGTCATGCAGCAAAGCCATATATAGCATTGGCATCCATGTTTGGCAACAAAATGGAGAAATTAAAGAGGTGGGGGGGGGGGGGGGGGGGGGCACACAGAGAGAGTTAGGGGAGGGCTTATCGGGTCCCTAAAATGCTCTCGCGAACCACCTGGGAATGGCGTACCCCGATTTGAGAGCCGCTGGTTTAGATAAATCCCAGAGGAGTTTCTGCGTGAAGCCACCCTATGGGACCACAATTCTTGATTTTCTCGTTTTTGGGAAGACGCTTTGGTGTAAAGAAATCAACGAAGAAAATGCTAGAGTGTTGTAAACGTACTCAAGCATTTTTTTTTTATTTTGTCAAAAGTAACGAGAAAGATGCGGAGGTGTTTAGGATGCGGTCTATAGTTTTGTATTGTGAAGGACCCCGGTGGATTCCGATCAAGAGCTTTATTTAACCACCTTCTTTTAAATTCATAATAGTTAAGCGTCTACCGCTTTGTGTACCGTCTGTCGCCCATTTTGTGTACCCTCTGGGTTCCAGAGACCCCGGATTTCTGACCTGTAAAACTAACTTAAGCTTTTGCACTAAATAGAGTGAAAGCAAGACAAAAACAAACAAGGCTAGGCAACTTCTGCGCATCTATACCGAGCAAGAAAAATGAGTATCGGCTGTCGTTGTTACATGACAAGCATTATCGAAGGCCTGGATTGTTCTCCCTCCGCAAGCTCAGAAATTTTGGCGGGTTGGGGGAAAGGAGGGCGGCACTTAGCCCCTCCAGCATATGTACGTATAACCTGCATACGAATGTATATGACCTTCAGAAACCTGAGCCTGGCGAGCAATCTAGCCGACAGGGTTTGGTGTTTCAAAGCGGCCAACACGTTTCACGTATAAGCCCGTGTTCCTGAGGGCCAGGTCAGGTGCCCACAGGTGCAAATTCCGCGTTACCTCTCCTGCTACCTCACTCTTGCACACTTTCGTGTTTTTTGGTTCGGTGCACCTCCGAACTTGTGGCCAGCTCCCCTCCTAAGTTGTTTCCCGCCTTGCGGGGCCCGGTGTAACGCTCCCGCGGTCTCCTTGTTGACACTGCGTAAACATATCTCTCGTCCTCCCCGGAGCTTATAGGCCCGTCTAGGTGAAAGGTAAAGCACTTGCGGCAGGGGAAATCGACAGGGGCCACTGAAGAGATTCCCAGTATTATGACGGGTCACGGATCTTTGCTTTTTCTTGAACAGGGCCAAGTGCTTCTCGGACACCTGCCACCGTTATAGATGCACAGCTCACACATTTGTATGTTCTCACCCACCCGACGGCACCATCTTACGGTTCACGGCCCCGCAAGAAAGCCGGGTCTGTTTGAACAGGAGATAGCCGCATCGGCTTAGTCTTATGTTCGTACAGGACGCGCAGCACTCAGAGCAGCGAAATGCAGGTCACCAGTATGACGCAGCGAAGATGTTCACGGAAACATCGGAGGTTGGGGTTCATTGCTAAACACGCAGGGTCGTTCTAAAAAGTGGCTGTTGATCAGGAGGTTGGAAACTGCTCCGATGGAAGACGCTTTGCGAGTCACGAATGCTGCAGTCGTGTTTACGAAAAGTTTGGTTCAATTGGTGACATGAACTTCGAAAACCGAAAAGAATTTTGATTGCACTCATATGCATCCACTGAGCATCACTTTTAGTGAGTTTGCTATTTTTTGCTTCTGCGCCTTTCGGAGAACTGCTGGCGCAATTCTAAGAAATGATGTTACGTTTATTTTTCCACATAGACGGCCAGGGATGCTTCCACTGCCTCTTGACGACAATTAAAGTGCGAACAGCTAACATGTGTTAACTAAGTATAGTTAGCGAAGTGAGCTGCAGGGGGAGTTTGGTAGGTCGCACTGAGTAGGTGCAGTGCGAACGAGAAGGAATACGAGAAAGACAACACCTCTTGTCCGTTTGTCCTTCCTTTCTGTGAACCCATTTGCGCAGCGCCGCAGCAACTGTATAGCTAATGCGTATGAAACGGCCATTTCATGGGCACGTATCGACCAAAGAGGGAGCCATGTGTTGTTCCCTTCTGTGTAGTTAGCGGAAAATCAATAAAATGAAGGATAATAAGTATTGGCAATGCCAGTCATTGCCAATGGCAATGACTGGAATTGCCCGCTGTAGCCTATTTTTACATGCTTTTACGGAAGGCAACAATTCTAGATCTGCGAAGCTCGCATACTCACGCAATGATCAATGCTTTGAAAGCGATCATAGGTCGTTCGCTACAGTTTGTCATATTATTCTTTCCTACAACAAAAGCTTACGGTCGACGCCTCATTTCGTTAACGGCAACAAAAATACGAAACAAAATACTTTTTGATGCAAAGTCTTTACTAAATTATGCATCCGCGAATGAAGCGTGTTATGTCTGAAGTGTACGTTAAATCATGCTGATTTTCTGCCCCTGTTTTATCACACGCACCTGTATCTGTATGGATTTCTCGATGGATTTCTCACTAGCCAAGTCGGGTCAGAATCCAGATGCTGCTTTAATGTTCCTTGCTTCTTTGAAGGTATGCACATGTAAACTCAATGCACAGCCTTCTGTCGAAAGTATGTTTGCCTTACAGCCGCCATTGATGGCTTATGATGACCTGAATATGACCTTGAACAATCGGTTTCATTCCTTCCTGTGAAATACAATGATTTCCTGGTGAGGATGTATGTTCAGCTAACGAGAAGGTGTTGCAGCGGACAGTGTCCGAGGTCTGTTCCCTTAATTATGAAGTCAACGCGCGCGAAGAGCATAGTTGTTTTCAGAATTTCGTATTCATGGACTTCTAGTGCAGCTGAACGAGGTCCTGGAAGTTACGTGACAGAACTGGCTCATAAACTGAAAATAAAGGCCTTAGCCGCTTGGAATACACTTCCAATTACACAGAATGGCAAAGTTCCGACATTTCTGCCTGCATAAATAAAAAAAAATATGAATTGCACATCAAAGTGAACTTAGAGCTCTGAATTAGTCTAATTTTGGTCACAGGATATCCTTCAAACAGAATTTCTAAGGCGAAGAAATGTCACTTGCTTGCACAAAATGTGGAAGAAGTGGCGACCTTTCCTAGATTCCTACGGGACACACAACTCGCGGACTCAAGTTGAAGGAGACATATATTTCAGTCCCCGCGGGTGCCACTCGGGTGCAGAAATTGCCGATATATCGTGCAAGCCTATATCACCGCGTGATATACACCACCACCATACAAAGGTTCGGGATGTAAGTAATACGGCCCATTCCGCGATGGCATTAAAAACTTCGCAGCGCACTTTCCGGCAGAACAGCTTTCTACAAAATGCCGCCAATTTTTCCTACGCTGACGCACGTTCCCGGCATGCAATCGCATTATGAATTTACATTTGTTCGCTCGCAGCAGCGCATGCACGTTACTTGCCCTGGCCGATACTGGTTGATGTATTCCCCGAATCCGTGCGGGCGTTTGCCGCTGCATTATTATTACTACACTGGCCGAGGTTGAGCAGTTTCCGCGTTGACCTTCGTGCTGCGCAAGAGCGAGGAGCATTGGTTTGGTAAAGTACGTTGTTGGGCTAGTTGGTGCATGTCTCAACTTGAAAAAGGCGCTTAAAAAATACACAACACGAGCACGAAGAAGGACGGGACGGATGCGCATCCGTCCCGTCCTTCTTCGTGCTCGTGTTGTGTATTTTTTAAGCGCCTTTTTCAAGTTGAGAGCATTGGTTTGGATTTGGATTGAATTGAATTGGACTGGATTAATTTGGATTGGATTGGGCATCTAATCCAATTGGAGTACGGCTGGGTGGAGAATTGCGCCTCCACACTCGCCGGTCTGCGCATTCCAGAGGAGTGACGTCCTAGCCGCGGCCGACGCACTGGCGCCGCCGCGTGCCCAGTTGTGCGCCTCCGCTGCGCAGTAGTCAAGTCTGACGGTGCGCCGGAGCCGCTTGATAGCCGTTTCGCGTGTCTCCTGGAGAGCCATGCTGCGCATGCGCGAGGAGCAGTGACTGGACTGGACTGGATTGGGCTGGACTGAAACTGGATTGGACTGGATTGGAAATCATTTGAGCAGCAGTAAGCATGATAATCAGCTAACCCTAGACAACCAGGAAACCTAAGAATAACCAGCTGAACCTTAGCTCACGCTACGTATATCCTGGCACAGCCGAGCTAAGCCACTGCTAATATTTTTTTGCACACTTTTCCGCAAGTGGACCTGCTCCTTTGTGGCGAACTTTTTGCCGAACTTACTCGTAGATGCTTGCTTGTTTTATTCATTTCCCGCTCATTTACAATACCACTATCTGTATCGTAGTTTATTTCGCTCTCCTGCTCTTCTCCAGCTCAACGGTTTTTTTAAGCTTCAAATTGCCTTTTCTTCGATAATGTTGTTTCGTCCTTGTTTGTTTATAGTTTATGCTCCTTGGCCTCGAAACCTGTCATAGTTTAGATGGAGCGAGTTTTGTTTCCCACAATACTTTCTTCCTTTTTTATCTAGACAGATGAAAACACGGCATTTTAGACAGTAATGTGCAATCCATGCTAAGCACTCACATAAAAGCATAATTCAGGAAATACAGAAGGACGCTGCGCTGCGGAGCACGAGGTCACGGGTTCGATTCTCGACCGCGGCGGCCGCTTTTCTGATGGAGGAAAGATCCCCAGGTGGTCAAAATTAATCCGGAGCCCGCCACTACGGCGCGTCTCATCGCCTTCGTTGCGTCGGCGCGTTAAACCCCACAATCAATCAATCAATCAATCAATCAATCAATCAATCAATCAATCAATCAATCAATCATCAATCATATCAATACATCAATCAATCAATCAATCAATCAGTCAGTCAGTCAGTCAGTCAATCAATCAATCAATCAATCAATCAATCAATCAATCAATCAATCAATCAATCAATCAATCAATCAATCAATCAATCAAAAATACCGAATGATATTCTGGATGAAACAAACTGGAGCACGCTTAAGTTTCTTGTTTAAGCGGGGACCGCGATAGCATCATCGTACTCGGCAATAACGAAGACTCTGCAGTGCGCCTGACACAGATATACGGCAGCGTGCACTTATCTGCCGTGTATCATGAGCACGGAGTAACCATGAGCCAGCGGGCGCTATGGCGCATAACACCCTTCCGCTGACGTCATCGTGCATCATCGTTACGTCATCGTGCATTACACCTTCATGAAGACATTGTGAAAACTTATCACTCCTGCTCGTACGCCATGTGGCAGTACGCTGCTTTTACGATTGTGGGGGTGTCAATGGGTAGCGCAAAGTGGCGCTGAGGGATTTCTTGCTCGCGCCGATTTTTCTCTCACGGTCAACACCGCTGACGAAGCCAGATTCTCTGCCCCATGGGCCCCTCAACGCTACGCGTTCAAACTGAAGGCTTCAGTAGAACAGTCTGTTGGATAAGTTGGTGCATATTTGGTAAAACTTAGAGCGCGAATTAACAAGGACGATAGAAAGAAGACAAACACAAGCGCTCAAGTTTTACCAAACGGAAGGCTGTTCGTATAAGTGACCTAACAAACTCCGGAGCATTTATTTAGGCCGCGTGGGCCAGAAAATGGTGTCATTTTCCGTTAAACTAAACCTTTTTTTTTTTTTTTTTTTGGGGGGGGGGGGCTTTGGGGGAATGCAGTGGTGAGAGGGATTCAAGACGTTTATGTGCAATGATGGCACCGGGGGAGGGGAGGGGGTGTTTACGAAAGTGACGCCTCATTGTATTTTGGCCTGGTTAGTCTAGATTTTCATGGTATTTCACAAAGCGTTGCATACAACGATCTGTATACAATATACTTGAAAACTGCTTCGTTTTAATAAAACCAGCCTGTATATTTTTATTTCCTTTAAAGATCCGGCAGTTATTTAATTGATGGTCGCGGAATGTCAAGGCAACGTAGTGCTATTATGTAATACGAGCCTGCTTGATTTTTTGTTTTAGCCTTCACATTTACCAAGGATTCTGTGGAAATTGCTTATCGGTAACTATAATTTTGAAGGCAAAATCAAGACTTAAGTGTAGTGATAATTACTTCAAGTGCCGCAGATCCTTTGAAAACAGGGAAGGGAGGAATGATTCAAGAAACCTAGAGCGAGCTAAAGCAGAGAACAGAAAAGGAAGAACGGGGGCTGTCAGGCTAAGTGCCCCAAGAATAAAGGATGCCGCCGGAACAAGCGAGAAATGTCAACTAACTGGAGCGGATTTAGAATGGCGCGTACAATATAAGCCAGCGCAGTTCACCGCTTTGTTCGAAAACTCAAAAAAGAGACAGACAACACCCCAACAGACGTTCAAAAGATCTAAAGAGGCGGTGGAAGGAGGGGCGGTGTACATCCGTGTATTCATCTGTCCCCTGCAGACGTCGTGACATGCGGCGAAACCCTCCGCGCACACTGGAGCTCGCGTCGCTCAGAGTGGGCCGTTTTCCGAGAAGTAGCGGGGCTGAGATCAAAATATAGCGCCGCGGCCCCTCGACTGACTGCTTCTCCTCGGGCAGAGACGATCCCGAGTTCCGAGAACTGCCTCAAACCGCAGCCGGCAGATCCGGGCGGGGGGCAGGGCCTGCTAGGGCCGAGACTCCGGCGCATAGCCATGCGGCACGCCGTGATATCCCAGGTTGGGTAGCGTAGTTCCGTGCAGCAGCAGAGGTGCTGGGTGGAGGAGAACCGGACATGAGGTGCTTACATTGGCGTGACGGATTAAGAGCGCCGCTAAAATGAACTGGCGCTAAATGTCATCAACCTCTATCGGCATCGATCGCCGCAAAAACTAGCCTGTTCAAACCAATGGATGCTCTCCAATTCGAAAGAGGCGCTCCTTTAATTGGTCCACCCGGCGAAGCGATTCCCTCAGCACTGTACGCAACTCTCGTCCGTACGCCGCCTGGCTGGCTGGCTCACTGGTTGGCCTGACGTCGGCCCGCCGGTCTCATCCGCCCGGGCCTGACCCCTAGGGACCCGCTGGTGTTTGTATTGGACGGTGCGCCCGAGACGGAAGGCCGTCACAAAGCGCCGAGTCGCCAACTTTCCGCGCACCGCCCCGTCCTCTTCGCCTCCCGTATGACACCTCGCCAGACCTCGCGCCTCTGACGTCCGGTTCAAGGCGCGCATTTCCCGCGAACACATCCGACCGACGCCGCCTGCTTGTCAGATTTTTCCCTTGCGCAAAGCGAGGAGTGGAGGGGAAAGTGAGACGCGACCGACGGCCGCCTGAGACAAGACGAGCTCGTTCTGCTTTACCGAGAACTGCCAGCCGAATCAAGCGGCGGGGCGACGCCTTTCTTTGTAGTTCTTGTCCCGCTCTCGCCTCTCTTCTGCTCCTGTCCAGGGCTCACGTCAGAAGCGGCGGATATCTGCTGCTAAAGGCGAGTGCGCCTCCGGATGCTCGCTCTCTCGAGTGCATCAGAAACCAAACCGCGGATAAGCGAAGCGCGGGAACATTTGTACTGTCTTAGCGTCGATCCTCCCATCTTCTTTCATTCGCAGGCAGACGGGATGGCACTGAGTGAAACAGGGTGCATGTTCCGGCACAACCAAAACGACATCCTTGTTTTGTAAGTCTCTTCGTTGCTCGTATTTTTGGCGGCGATGACTGGCTCATCATACCAAACAGCTGAAACAGGGAAAGAGAGGGTGAAGTGCAGCTGACTGATGGACTGGCCGCATGGACAACGGCTCTCTCGAAGTGGCTCGGGGTTCCACAGGGCGTTGCCTTTTCTCTGCCCTTTTTAGTTCCGGGAGCAGCGCCGAAGCGGACCGCGGTTTCCGACGTGGAGTAGGGGCGCAAAAAATCGTATCTCCGCTTTGACGCCAAGTGGTGTGCGACGCCAAACTCAGCGAACAGCTGAACGCAAGGCCGACAGAAGTGAGAGGGGGATTGCGGAGGTGAGATTGTTGGCGATCGAGAGCCTGGTTTCTTCAGAGTTGGGAACGGGCCGCCTGCCGGGGGCGAGCGAGTCAAGGACTTTGAAGAGCACACAGGGTTTTATTATCTTTCTTTCTTTTTTTCGGTCCTATTCTTCGCTCGCTTTCGCCCCCGACCCTGTTGCCTTTTGGCGCGCCGAAGACGTCAAGTGAGCGTAGCCCGGATACAGCGAAAGCTTCTAAACCGGATGGCCGAGTTGGATGCTTTCCAGCGACCCCCTGCGGTGAGAGATAACAGAAGTGGCGACAAAGAGCCGCGCGCGTTCATGCGGCCGTGAGACAACAGGGCCGTGGCCTGGCATCTGCACGGTGCTTGATGATGGAGCCCCTATATATGCGGATCGAACGAACAAAGGACCCGCCGCTTCTTTTTGATTCGCGTGGTTATTAATGTCCTCTACGTCTTCATTTGGCCTTTCTCACAGCGGCTTAAGCACAGTGCTGGACATATTCACGGACGAATATCGTGGGGGTAGAGACCTTTGGCGCATTCGGTCTCTGGCTCTGAAAAAAATGCTCACTTAAAGCGTTTGTTTCGGGGCATTCTCGTGCTTGACTTGCAAGTATAAACAATCGATTGCTCAACTTACGCAAATTGCAAGAAAACTTAATTTACTAAGTGGCAGTGCATCCCCTAATGGAAAAATATTGCCGGTTCCAAGTGGTAAATAACAGCTTCATAGTTTTCGGCATAAATGAAGCCATCACGAACACATGAAGTAGAAACCCGTAGTTGGGAATCACGTTGTAAGTTACATTTCACCTCCATTTCTTCGATCTAGTTTAGCGAAACAGCGTGGTAGCAGCCGGTTTGGAGCCACATGCTATTACTTCGTATTTCTTGCGCATTTTTTGACGCATTTCTACGTATTTCTTGACAAAATTTAGCAGAAAAACCTCTTGCAATAATCAGATAGTATATTGGAGAACCATAAATTATTCACGTGCATGGCAGCGTGCCTTTCTAAGGGCCAATAATTCGTCCTTCCCAATCACGCCTTATCTAAATGCGCTCGTGTTATTTTCGGCGTTCACCAGGGATCTGTGTTACGCCCTCTTTTATTCTTGATATTTATTAATACATTGCTTGCTGGACAGTTACTTATCATTTATTCTAAGCGGATCATTGCATACTGTGCAACAAAATTGGGCCTGCTGGGAGTAAAAATAAGGTAAATAATGACTTTGAAAACGAGTGGATAGGTGTAGACGCTTGCAAATAAGGATTAATTTTGACACAACAGTTTTTCTGAAAATAACAAACAAAATCACGCGAGTGGGTGGCATTCATTTAACCAAAATGAATCTTTGCAAGATTGAAGGTTACAAACCCTCCGGATTGTAACCCAGGATTGAGGGTTGCAAACGGTCTTAACTGGACAAAGCACGTTGATGCGGCCTCCGGCAGGTGCTCTTCAGAATTTTTTTTATTTTGGAGTCGTTCTTTCAAGCTTTATACTTCTGTTCGCTTCTTTACTTACAACGCAATAATTCATGCAATGTGGTACATTGCCGCAATTATTTGAGATTGAGTAATGTAGCGAATTCGGCGAGTTGATGAAGGTTCATCTTGTAAACAGGGCGCAGAACTGGGATTCCTGCAGCTACAACTTGAAGAAATTTGAAAAATTCAGAACAAGGCAGTCACGGTCCTTTAAAATTCTTACGAGCCACACCTGCAACTACACTCTTAACAAGAGAAACTTACCACCCCTAAAAGAAAGACATCGAATTTTGAGTCTGTAGTTTTCCTTCTATTTAGTCACTGGACATTACAATATTGATACTTCTAATATGTCAAATTATTCAGTAAGTTACAACACAGAACACCGACACGCACGTGAATTGTGCGTGTTAACATGGCACAATCAACATGATAACTGCTGCAAACTTCTAAGTTCTTCCAAGAACAGGCGACAAGAAGAACCTCTCCAACAAGGCGTTAACACGAACTTCCCTCTCGGCTTCTCAGCTACATCCGCTTACATGACTTAGGTGTTCTCCTGCTTGCGTGTATCGATTGCTTGTGTGCACACACACGCTATCTTTTTTTGTTTATTTAATAACCTCAAGGCTTAGTAGACATTAAGCGAGTCCGATCTATATCCAGGAAACTATAAAGGTTGGCCTCCCGGATATACACTTGCTATATGAATGCTCGTATTACTTATACTTGAATGGTACTAAATATAAGTAAATGAGTCAGCAAATAAATAAATAGATAAATATTTTCCAGGTGCCGGAGGCGATATCTGCCCCAACACCTGGTTGACATTTGAGCTTTGCTTGCGGCGTACGTGAAATAGTAGATTAAGGGACAGCGCATGACTTTCATGACTAGCTGCTGTGAAGCGTTCTTACTTTGATACGATGCAGCTGACTCCGAGATAATTGCCGATACGAGTCAACATAGTCTACTTCTACTGAAGATGTCAATACCTCAACAAACCACCCAAACAAGACAACGCAATGGGCAGCGCAACGGGTCGCCCCAAAGCATCAAGAAGTTTCGAATCGCTCGACAACATCCGAGCGCCGGTTGTCGTCGAGATTCTACCGCAACAGGTTGATAAAATTCTGTGGAGAATGTTTACGTCAGCGAGCCCTGCATGCCAGGCGCTATTGTTATCCTGGGGCGGTATTCTCGAGTTTTGTCCCTTTTGCGTCCCTTTCAGAAGTGTCCCTTTTGGCGAGCCCAGATTGGCTAAAAACAAACGACCGGAAGTGACGTAACGCAAGCGCAACAAACCTACTGTCAACGCTTACCGCTTAACCAGAAGTACGTCACGATGAAAGGGACGCAAAAGGGACGTTTTCAAAAGGGACAGTTACGAGAATACCGCCCCGAGCTGGTACGCGTGAGACTGCGGGCTGGGCGCAGTCCGCACGGGCGCACCCACTTCAAGGGGCCATGAAGACAAACTGCAAGTTTATTTAGTTCGAAAAAACTAGCCTTTGGTAACTCACTCATCTTCAGTCCAATCACAAAAAAAAGTTTTGTTAACAAACTAAAATGCAAGAAATATTGAAAACCTTAAAGAATTTCTTGGAGCAGTGACGTAACATCAGCAGCAGTGACGTAATACGTAACTGCACTAAAAGATTAGTTATAAGTCTGCTAACTTCTGTTAGCATTCCGACATATGATCAAACGAGAATGGAGGCCCTACTACAATCACCCAGTCAGGTTTCTCGGCGGTGGCCACGGAGCAAGAAATATATAGGGGGCGTAACGGCCCATTGCGGCAAGCGTGGGTGAGCGACCATATAATGTCACACTGAAAACCAAGGCGGAGCTCAAAGCTCCGTAGCTAATCTAATCTAATCTCCGTAATCTAAACTAAAAACTTTCTTGTTAAGCCCTTCTGTTTGATTGAATTCTAAATGTAGTATCATGTATTTTTGTTGATGTGGCATTCATTTCCCCATTTTTCGAATAGATTGGAGTTGTATTCATTGTTTTTTAGTGTTCCTGCTTCTTAGTGTTGTATTTTTCTTCTCTTTGGTTTTTGTAATCATCGTCCTGTTTTATGCCGAGTGTTTATTTGCTGACATTGTATTCTAATGTTCCTTGAGGTTTATTAATCTTTTTTTTTTAAATTTTACAATCATTATGGGAGGTCCCGCCTGCGGTTCTTACCTTGGGACCTCCCAATGCCTCGGTACCCATTCACGTTTCATGTTCACGCTTGCTCAAAAAAATTCCATTCAAATTCAATTAAAAAATGCCGATTATGACGTCCGCGTAGTTTCTTTTCCCGCGACAGACGCCGCTAGTTAAATGGGCCATGAAGACAAAATACAAGTTTGTTTCATGCGAAAGATTTCGTGTTCTATAGTGCCCCCAGCGCTTGCCCGGAAGCAAACGATGCTCTATTCACTGCGAAATTAATCAATCTAAGCTAAAATTTTGATTCTCGCGCCAAAATATGTGTTTGAACGACGTTTGCAATGACATCATAATAACAAGTCTTTGATCTAAACTTGGTGGGGAGCGGAGGCTTACTTAGTGTTAGTCAACCTACATGGGCGCCACCACACCGCGGCAAGCCGTTTTCGGCATTTGGTTTGTTTGTGACCGTATTTAAAGCTGGCATTTTTTTTTTTTTTCGTGGAGAAAATAATCGTTTCGTGAAACATGGTGCTCGCTCGACAGATATGGTCACGTAAGACACCGTCGCTTGTGTCAATCAGCCAGCGTCCTCTGAGACAACCTCAAAGCCCCGCAGGGGGTGCCTCCAAATCTAGCACAGTGCGCGCAGTACCAACAGCAGTACGCATCGGTACTTGTATGTTTACGTGTGCTTTCATAACTTCCACTGTTTGTCCCACCATTGTTACTCATATAAAAAGAATGTGCCCTAAGTTTAAGCGCAGATAACTCGTTCGGCAAGCTTATAAGCTCTGCCTAATTTGCGTTTGCTTTTGCCGGCCGCCGCCAATCGCAGAGCTGGCTGGTATGACATCATCGGTCCTGTTGCTGGAAATTAGATAGAGGGTCGCAAGAACATTCACTTTTTTCCTAATTTTATAGCTTATTTGAGCGAAGTTTACGTTAAAAGTGGTCTGAGCATGATTCTAACGAAGCAATCTTTTGAATGAACCAAACTCGCACTTTGTCTTAATGGCCCCTTTAACCTACGCCAGGCGCTTGTATCGTTATCTGAGTGCCCTAGGAAGCGTAGTTTCTCCTCCTGCCTTGTTCTTCCTTTGTGGCGGCGGCTTAGGTCAGCGGCTGCCAGCCGGACAAAGAAGATTCTATGACGTCAGGAAGCAGTCCGAAAAAATTACCAGGGAGTCGCCACTGCTTCACATGTTTACCCTAATAACTCGACCATCCGTTTTAAGTATGCGATAAACTTCATTCTTATCATTTGTGGCTGCACAAAGCAGCTTTTTTAGCGAAAAAAACTTGCATTGCAAGTTTTGCAAGTTTTGCAAAACTTGCAAAAAACAGGGCCGCCTTATAAAAACGATCAAGTAAGGCATGAGCAGTGTCTAGTTACCTTACCAGGTGATAACCTAGAAGGTGGAGACTATGCCGGACAATTTACGCGCAATTTCGGGTTATCAAAGTGCGATCGAAAGATATGTTGCCCGCTTCAGACAGCGCCTTCACAAACAATATCCCGTAGGGCCCCATGACGCATGGTGCCATCTAGAGGCTAATTTGAGTATACATGCACGTGCCTAATTTCTCCTTCTGTGTATGAACGAACCCGGGCTGTTTGGCCTCGGGGTACACAGGTTGCGTTTCTGGCTATCTATCGCATGAACCTGGTTCAAATCTCGGAGGAAATTTAAGGGCGAAGCCCCTCAGGGACTCGGGCTGTCGGAGGCTCATGTAGTCACGGTACTAAGAACACACTGGAACAATCGTTTTCCAACGCCTCGCGCTTGAACGTTTCATCTCCATGGGCAAAAATGCGCACTAAAAGAACACACCGGGACACTCGTTTTCCCACGCCTCGCGCTAGAACGCTTCGTGCTTCGAAGACGCGAGACCTTTACAGCAAATCTGTATACTTATACCCCCCAAACGGTTTTATCTCCGTGGTTCAAAGCGCCAAGGTGCCAAGGCCTAAGCTTAACGCCCAACAGTCGGCATCAAAACCGCATTATACACGTCATCATAGCTTCGAAACCGCATCACACATCGAAACCGCATTATACACTTCTACACTGTTTGATTCACCCTGGCCCAGGTTTCACGTTAGGGATGGGGGAAGAAGATCTGGGTTACGCGAGCAGTGGGAGAGTACGCTGGCCAGCTCTTGTCCTGAAACGCAGCTTTTGCTAGCGGAAAGGGCGAAGACAGCCGGCCGTACCAACGGAGTCTTGGACTGAAGATCCCGACCACAAATATGCTCACTTCAACTGTGATCAAAGTCTCTCTCTCTCTCTCTCTCTCTCTCTCTCTCTCTCTCTCTCTCTCTCTCTCTCTCTCTCTCTCTCTCTCTCTCTCTCTCCGTCTCTCTCTCTCTCTCTCTCTCTCTCTCTCTCTCTCACGTTAGGGGAGATGACCCGGTGGTTGTTTGTTTCTTTCAAATCGTCTGTTTTACTTGAAACAAATTTGTTTTTATAACGCGTGGCCTCTATTTATAGGAGATTTGGGCATTATAAACAAAATTTCAGACGGTTTTGTTCCCTTTAAGCCAGTCCCAGCTATTGTTTTGTACATGTCAATGGTTTGGTAACCCCTAACGTCGGTTTCGGTTAGTTGACTTGAATATTTTTATACTTTAGCGTGACTTTTTCTGCGTTTATGTTGGTTTTGTTCAGAATATTTTTTTTCATTTGGGTGGTTTTGTCCTCTTTAAGGTGGTTTCAACTGTCCCGTATTTATCTGAGCAAAGGATAGCCATGGAAAGCGAATTCGCATCATTTTTTAAAGGGGGCTTTCACCGTTCTAGGTCGATTTTGCTTGTTATTATGTCATTTAGGATGATTTTCACATGTTTTAGGTAGGTTTAGGCTGTCAGACATGCCCGAGGCAGCAGCGGTCCCCTACGGAACAATTGTTTGTAACTACGCTACCACGTGATAACCTGGAATGAAGCACTTCACGGTTATCAATGGTGTTGGAAAGTGCTGTTTTCCACTTGCCCTCATTTCCATCAATCGATACAGGATGAGCAACAATGCCTACTTTCGCTGACAAAATGTTCACAGACTCGTCGCGCCATCTCCTGGGTTAAAACAACACTGCTGGTTGATCGGTTCCTCTTCCCACCGCAGTGTGGGAGCACCATATCGGCACTCAGGGTCTCGGCCTCTTCGCGGTTCTGGTTTTGTTCTTTCCCCTTCCACCCTCTCTCTCTCTCTCTCTCTCTCTCTCTCTCTCTCTCTCTCTCTCTCTCTCTCTCTCTCTCTCTCTCTCTCTCTCTCTCTCCGCGTCATGGGCATCCGCAGATTCCGCACTGCGGGGTGACAGAAATGAAAAAAAAAAATGTCCCGCTTACCGTCCCATGACCGCAAGCATCAATTTCACACCAGTCAGTATACCAGTATAGAACCGATCTGACGCTTATTCCGTTCTGATGGGGACAAACCCCTTTTCCGTAGTGCACAAACGTAAAGATTTATCAACTATGCTTTTCTTGGTCGAGGCTTTAATGGGATGACATGTGGTAACGCGGTCGCACCAATGTGGAGAGGGCATAGTCTAGCGAGGAGGAAAGAGCGCCAAGTGCTCATGAGGCGAGTTAAAAGAATGCTTGCACGAGAGAAAGGCGAAGATTTTCTAAACTCCTAAATCTGGCGGCAATGTTTATACTTGTCAGCATTGTTGAGGAAGAAGAAAACACCACCAAAACAAGCCATCAATACATAAGTGGTATTCGCATTGCTCCTTTAGTTAAAAATACAGTATTTGGGGGCTTGCTTCTCCCGAGAGAAAGTAAAAGCACATGCTCGCGCCTACCCTTCGTGACAGTGTTCGAATTCAAATGTAACACAAGGTTCCAGTGGATGGCGCAATCAGTGGAACGTGGCAAAAATGAATTGGCGCGAACGGGAATCAATCTGCTGGCTTTGAGAAGTTCTATGAAGCTTACCTTGCGATTATGGAACGCCGGGCAGCATCGACGTTAACATCAGCGTTCGCACCGTTAAGTTAGAGAAACTGGGCTGAGTTTTTGAAGAGGAATGGGAGACTATGGAACTTGTTAAAAGAGAATTTATTGCAACTTTATTCTTGTCTCAGTAGGGAACTTCAATGGAATGCATTTGATACAGAAAAGGGCCCCGGGCAAAAAGAATAACAAAATGTACGGTAGTGGTGGCCCTTGTTATTGATAAGTTACAGAGGAAGAGATTAACAGCAGGTGCGAGTAATTAACGATACCTGGTGTTTTGATACGTAAAACTTGGGAAACGTTTAAAAATCGCTTTAATCAAACATTTGTTAAAAGACCTTTTATAAACATGTTTCGACTTCTTATAAAAATGCCGAACAAGAATGTTTCGCAATTATGACGATATAACCTAAAGACTAATTGATACAAGTGACGATGCTGATGCTGCTGCTGATGGCGTCGGATTGAAAATTTTAACCTGGTTAACCCGTAGGTTTTAATCCATAAGTAAGATGTGTTCGTAAATGAGAAAAGAATAGGCGCAGCTTGAATTAGTGGGGCAGGTCTGGAGAAACAACGAAGCTGGTGTCGGCCTAGCTTGTTCCGGTTTTGTTATGTTGTTATTATTCTAGGTTTTGCCAGGGTTTCTTAAGTTTTTTTAAGGTTTTCCGAGGTTTTTGCTGGGCTCGGCTAAGTGTTGAGGGGTGAGGCCAAGTTTAGCTGGATCTTAAAACGCCGTTTCGGTCGCTCCCCCACAAAAAACACCCGATTCCATGGGGAAGTTTTTTTCCAAGCCTTTAGCCCATGGGCGGGGCAGGCAGGGTGCGTCAGTGATGACGTCCCTGAAATAATGCTTTTTATATTTGTTTTACGAGAAGTGGCGGCGCGGAATCTGGAGAAGATGGCTCGGCGCCCTGTGAGCAGCACTTGTATTGCGAGATGTGTTGTAAATTACAGAAAGAGGTGACACATGTTACGCCCTGCATTTCCACAATAATGCAGATCGGGCGAAAGTCCCACCTGAAACAGTTATAATAGCGTAAAGGGAGATAATTGGTCGGACAGGATTTACAAAAAGCAAGAAAATTGGGTGTAAAAAACTCACATTCAAGAGAAGCTGAAAAAGAATGTAGGTATTAGTAGACAATTCTCTGAATTTCTACAGAATTTTACTGCCGATCAGTTGGTGCTTTCAGTCGACGGCAGCATAAGTACGTGAAGTGAGTCATGCGGGAGGGCCCGGTGGGCAGAACTCACGCTCGAAGATGCGTTTGTGTGCATGTCTCTTTTGTTTCAGCTGATCAGTTAGGGCTCTACAGCTTTAACGTTTTATTAGAGACGATAGTCCTTCTTGGGCTACTTAAACCAAGAAATTTTGGTCTGTCTGTCTGTCTGTCTGTCTGTCTGTCTGTCTGTCTGTCTGTCTGTCTGTCTGTCTGTCTGTCTGTCTGTCTGTCTGTCTGTCTGTCTGTCTGTGACTGGATTCCGCCACCCGGCCTAAGTAAAACAAGGCCTGCGCAATAGTCTTATATAGTCACACCTAAATATTCTCTGTCTTATATAGTCTTATATAGTCACGCCAATTTTCTCTGTGAGAGTTGTGTGGTAACGTGCCGTAGTTATGACGTGTGTTTATGCGTCTGCACCGTGTCAGCTCATCAAATTGATGCTTCCAAATCAACAGCTTATGTGTGTGAACTGGGTGATGCACAAAAGCACCGCTTCAATTTTTGTACACTCCCGTGCGAACTTCGAAGTCATGCGAAGCTTGCTCCAGCAGTGCGCAGTTATGACGACTACCTATCTTTCCATGAAAGATTACGGGCCCAAGCATACTTGCGACATTTCCTGTTGTGCCGTAGGGTACGTGGGGTGGGGTAAACACGAATTACCCCTCGGCATGCTTGCGAAGAATTTCAGCGTGGCGAACTTTTTCGATTGTGATTACATGCTTTCAACCGATCAAATAACGGTTAAAACATCCTTTCGAATAAAGCGCTAATTGAATAATGGGAAGGTTAGTCAACGAATCGCCCACCCTATTTCGTACGTGATTCGATCGGCGGCTTTGGCAGAGATACGTGCGTAAGGGGAGGCACTTTACTGATAGCACTGCAAGGTTTCTGGAGGGTTGTGTGTCACTCCCCCCCCCCCCCCCCCCCCCATCCCCTCTCCTTCCCCTTCTGAGCCCGATGAGAGACCCGCCCCAACCCCTCCCCAAATACACAATCAATGTGCACCCGTCTACCGGAGCGGCTGCCATGTGTGCGACCTATAAATGCAACGTATACGTGGGTGAACAGACTGTTGGGAAAGTTGGTGCATATTTGCTAAAACTTAGAGCGCGATTTAACAAGGACGACAGAAAGAAGACAAACACAACCGCCCACTCGCAACTAGTTTTATTAGAGGCATCGTCTAATATATATACACACAAAATTCCCCGGAGCATGCGCACAAAAACACCACAAAAAACACTAGTGGGATAGCTGCAATCAGAGAGCAGCTTCCAAAAAATAAAATTCACTCGCACGCAGTAACACCGCGATGTCTCACCGACGCACTGGTCCCCTTTCATCTTGATATGAAAGGCTTCTAGAAGCTCCTTGGACATTGTGTTTTCACTCCTTCCGTCTTATAATCTCAAAATAAGGTCTTCCATGCCAAGAAGGAAGGGGACCAGTGCGTCAGTGAGACATCGGCGTTACTGCCTGCGAGTGAATTTCATTTTTCGGAAGCTACTCTCTGATTGCAGCTATCCCACCAGTGTTTTTTGTGGTGTTTTTGTGCGCATCCTCCGGGGAATTTTCGTGTATTTATATATGAGGCGATGCCTCCAATAAAACTAGTTGCGAGTGAGCACTTGTGTTTGTCTTCTTTCTGTCGTCCCTGTTAAATCGTGCTCTAAGTTTTACCAAATATCAGGGTGAACCCCGATGTGTTATCCTGGCGTCGATATTCCCGACCGCTTTTTTGAAGCTGATCTCACCTCATGGGTTTCTTCAGAAAGTACGTAATTGCAGAAGGGCACCATGTGAACAAGTATTACATGCGGACACGCAGGTCGCCTTGACACTACCGCCGGTCCCTGATTCAGTTGTGGCGTCCGGCTTTATACTGGGATATTTCTATGTAGTCGCCTATTTTTCTGTCCTATTTGAATCTTCCCGTGGTCATCAATGTTTACAAAATTTCCTCAACTATTGTTGCGCGCTAGTTGTTTGATCACAGCCGACCCTTTAATTAGGGTTCGAAAACTGATGCATTGTTGCCTTCGCCAGCTTTGGGGCTTATACCCTGTGTGTACGCCAGTTGTACAATGCTCCTTGAGACTCAGCAAGGTATTCCTAAATAAATGAGTGAATAAAGGGGTTCAAATTTTCTACCGAAAAGGAAGGATACGGGCCAGTTCGTCAATGACGGCTTAGAATATAGGGCAATTTATATTGGAGATCTCAAGCATGAAACTGCTGTGGCGAACGCATTTGGTGACTAAAGGCACGGACATTTTATTTATTTTTATTTATTTATTTATTTATTTATTTATTTATTTATTTATTTATTTATACCGACCACCTCAACTCTACCCGCTATTTTAGAGTTGCGAGATGCATAAAATAGCGTGCACTTGTTGACCAATTACAGAAAATTAAAACACGGAAAGTAGCGTTTGAGCATCATATCTCGCCAAACTACAACCATTAAAAGTTACTAATGAATCCGTATTACGTTTAAGAGCACCGAAAATTTCGGTAGTAGTCACTATCGAATAAAGATAAAGGTCCAAAGTTTCCTGAAAAAATTGAGGATTTAAGTGAAATTATCAAGTAATGGGCTGGTTACAATGAAGTATGGAAGGCAATTCCCTTCTCTTAGCTGATGTTTCACAACTATCCCACTATCCTCCTCCCGTTTCCTTTTTCCCCAATAAACATTCGCTACTACTACTACTATGGCAGTTATTCACCATATATAAGATGTTCGCCATTTTTCGTTCTTTTGGACCCGGATAGAGATTTTGTTTTTTGTTTTCTGCAGAGAACGAACGATCAATCGATGCAAGGTGAGCAACAATGCAAAATAGCGCCTTCAGAACTTTTAAAGACCCGTGGCGCCATCACATGGGTTTCAACAACACTGGTTTGCCGGCCAGTTTCTCGTTTCACCGCGGCATGGCAGCACCATGTCGGCACTGAGGCAACGTTCGCACAGAGGGTCCTTTCCCCTGCCTTCACCGCGCTTGTGAAGTTTTGTTCTTTCACCTTGAAACTTCTCTCTCTCTCTCTCTCTCTCTCTCTCTCTCTCTCTCGCCACATCGAGGACATCCGCCCTGTGGGTGGAAAAGAATTAAAACAAAACCTCCTAACCGCCCCATCACCGCAAGCTTCTGTTTCGCATCAGTCGGTACAACAGTGTAGAACCGGTCTTATTCGCATTCCGTTAGGAGGGGGACAAACCCTCTTCCCGTAGTGCAGCGTACAATGTAAAGCTCTTTCCCGTCGCGTGAATTTCAACCCTCCCACTGAAAATGCCTGACACGGGTACAACCCCTTTTTGCAATTATGGCGTGAATACGCGTGTTTCGCCAAAGCTGCATGAATCCCAGATATCTTTGACTGGATAAAAAAAACCGAATGCTAAAACGAAGTCGGACCAAGTGTCGATTATTGGTCATGTGCAGTTAAAACCAGCGGCTTTTAACAGCCGAGCTGTTTAGGCCAGCGCAAATCCGTCCGGTGTAGATAGAAAACTCCGTGCACACATGAGCGCGTGCCTCTTGGCGGCTTCCCGGCGTCCCCTGCGCGGGGCGTCGGTCAAGACTAGTGTCACTAAATAAGGTTTAGTGACTCTAGTCAAGACCTTCGGTATTCTGATTCACGGTATCTTCTCACAGTGACTGAAGCAAGTAAAATACCGAGCGCACGTAGCGCGTCCCTCGCGGCGACCGCCCGGCGTCGCCCAGGCTTGCGCATGGGCTTACGCCACGTGAGGAGTGAGCTCACACCTTCGTCGTCGTCGTCGTGTAGCGACCAGCGCGCCATGGGTCCTCCGGGCCGATGACGATGCACCACTAGTGCAAGTTGCGCCAATTTTTAGGGGCGAAGCTCCTTAAGTCATGGGTCTGTCCATCCCTTGTGTCTCGTGGTACGTGACCGCCGCATGCTTTCGGAGATGTCGCAAAGTGGGCCGCGTTGCACGCGCAAGAACCGGCTGCAACCGGCAGCGCAAACTCGGCACCGGGAGCGCGAGCTTGTCTGTGTTCGCCAACGGAGGCGCGAGCGCACGTGCACTGCGAGGGGGAGATCACGCAAGAGATCACGCCACGAACGCAGGCAGTCGTTCTCGGAGATCGAACGAGACGCAAGGACCTTTGCTCGTTTCCTCTCGTCTTGTTCGGGAAGAAGTCCGCCCTAAATAAAAGTTCTTTCTTTACCGTTGTGTCCCATCCTACGTGACAAATTGTGGTGGAGGTGCGGGGTAGTCCTCGATGGCGCGGGGTTTTTCACCAGGTCTGGGCCTGGGAGCATTGACTCCGAAAATAAAAGTTGATTTGTACAATGTACGCACACAGTCTTACGTCTTTCTTAAAGGAGCCATGAAGAGAAAACAAAAGTTTGTTTTATTCGAAATATTAGGTGTTTCATAGTACCCCAAGCGCTTTCCCGGAAGCAAATGATGCTTTATTCACTGAGAAATAAGGCAATTTAAGCCAAAATTTTAAATCTCCCACTAAAATTGCACATTTCGTCACGTGAACAATGGCGTCATACGAGCCGGTCTATGAAACAGATACTTAGTATGTCCACTCCATATAGCACCCACACGCGGGAGTCGACCGAGACGGCGGCCATTTTAAAAATACTAGTAAAACCTAGTGCACCCGCAGCCCTAGTCATGGAATCGCCTGATCCGGAGAACAAAACTCTCGCCGAGGAGCTCGGGCTTGCATTTAACAACCTCACACCACTTGAACGCTCAATGCTTCTAAGTGCACGAGCGGCAAGAGTTGTGGGATACGCGGTGGACGGGAAAGCGACCATTCCGTGATAGCCACAACAGACGAACGCCCTGCCTTCGGCACCGCTGCCTCGTCAGCCCCGTCGCGACGGACGAATACAGACTGGTACGTATGTGCCGTATTTTTATTACGGTTAATAATAGTTCAATTTCAGTAGCAGTATCGCTTACGCCAGTTGGCCGGTGTCGTGTATGGAAAGCCGTTCGCTCGAGCTCTCTGCTCCGACCAGAAAGATAAGAGCGTCAATGCGCGGTGTGTACGGCAATTTGTTTCCCCAAGGTCAGAGCGATTTGACGAAGTCGGAGACGAGCGCCAGCATGTCCGGGTCCCTGCCGTAATCACTTCCTCGGGAATGAAGTGAGCACACTCGTACTTCCTTTAGCTCTCTTTCTCCTCCGTTTGCAAAGTTCACAAAACGTAGCCACTTGCTTCGTCGAGGTTCGTCGTTGGGCAGCACATGAAAGGAGATCTCACCGGCGGGGATGTCGCACTCCCTCGACGATTTGCCCGTACTACATGGGCATTTTAAAACACAGAAACAAAATTGTAAAGTACTCGAACAAACTGAAGTTTTCAGTGGTTGTAAACTGTAAACGAGCTCGTAACTACAGCAGCAAAACCAACACGACCTCCATACCGAAACCTGTGCGACGAGTGGCACTATCTCGTTTCTGATCAGTTTTCCTTACTCCCCTTGTTTCTATTTTTACCTTTGCTGGTTGGCGATATGACGGCCAACCTCCTGTGAAGGGATTACGATACCAAGCAAGGTCGCGGCTGTGCGTGCTGGAACGGTTCGTTGGCCCGAAGAGCCTTGAACCCGAAAATTCGTCTGCGCGACGGTGGCGACGGCGAGATGTCGAGTTCGGCTGGCGGTAGTTTCGTATGCATTGGCATACACGCTTGCGTGTTCGTTCGGAACTTCAACCGTTTACTCCACCGTTCTTTGTCATAAAAAGAATGTGCAGTATGTTTCACGGGCATTTAGCTCGCTATGCAAACTGTAAGCCCTGCCTAACATGCGTTTGCTTTTGCCGGCCTCCGCCAATCGCAGAGCATTCTCGAGTGACATCATAGGTTCTGTTGCGGAAAATGAGCTGGTGGGTCGCATGGTCATTTCCTTTTTTCCTAATTATGTAGCTTATTTGAGCGAAGTTTGCGTTATAAGTGGTGTCGTTATGGTTCTAACGAGGCAATCTTTCGAATGAACCAAACTTGTGTTTTCTCTTCATGTCTCCTCTAATGATGTAATGGGCGAACTTTCACGGGAGAGTTACGGTTACCGATGATCTCCCCCTCTCGAGCTTCGCCCCACTTATCATCATTCATTCCGTGGATATGGCGTGATTTTTTTTAAGCCTGGAGGATGGCTAGGAGATTATTTTGAATTATAGTGACCTCTTTAACTACTGATATAAGCACGAGGTCGCGAGTTCGATTCCAGGCCGTGGCGGCCGCTTTTCTGATGGAGGCGAAAAGCAAAAACGCCCGTGCGTTCGAGATTTCGGCGCACGTTAAAGATCCCCAGGTGGTCAAAATTAATCCGGAGCCCTCCACTACGGCGCGCCTCATCGCCTGCGTTGCGTCGGCGCGTTAAACCCCCCTATCAATCAACTATTGATATAATCGCTTCGGTGTCAATCGTATAGAAGCGCCTAAAAAAACCCTCGGAATATTTTTTTTGGGGGGGGGGGGGGGGGGGGCGGGGGGGGGGGATTTGCGTGGTTGTGTTTTATGAGTGAAGACTGTTGCAACCGTGTCATCCCAGCGCTGACACCAGTTATTGGGACCGGGTGGGCCGACCCAAGCCGAGCTCTGTCGCCTCCGGCATACGTGTGGTAGCGTGGTGTAGAGCGAGCGGCCAGCCGCTGTTGCGACCTTGAAGAAGTCCAGAAGCCGTAGGCTAACGTAACTGTTTACTTTATAGCGAGAGGTGAGCCGTAGCCAAAGAACAATGCCCCGACGGGCGAGGTAACAGTACAGGACTCGAGCAGAATGACAGCATGGATTCGCTGCTCAAACAGGAATGGGCTATCGCGCTTGCAGGGCCTCTCATCATCATCATCATCATCCATCATCACCAGCCTATCTACGCCCACTGCAGGCAAAGGCCTCTCCCATTATTCTCCAATTACCTCGGTCCTGTGCCAACTGTGACCAATTTATCCCCCGCAAACTTCTTGATCTCATCTGCCCATCTAACTTTCTGCCGCCCCCTGCAGCGCTTGCCTTCTCTAGGGATCCACTCTGTTACCCTTAATGACCAGCGGTATCTTGCCTTCGCATTACATGCCCTGCCCACGTCCATTTCTTCTTCTTAATTTCCTACTAATATGTCTTTAACACCAGTTTGCCTCCCTGACCCACTCCGCTCTCTTCTTGTCCTTAAGGTTACACCTATCATTTCCCGCTCCATTGCCGCTGAGTCGTTCTCAATTTAGTTGAACCCTCTTAGTGAGCCTCCAAGTTTCTGCCCCGTAGGTGAGTACCGGTAAGATGCAGCTGTCACACACTTTCTTCTTCAGCGACAATGGTAGACTGCTATTCATTATCTGAGAATGTCTGCCATATGCACACCACCCCATTCTGATCCTTCTAATTATCTCTGCCTCATGGTTGGGATCTGGAGTCACAACTTGGCCTAAGTAGATATATTCGCTTACCACTTCCACTGCCTCGCCACCTATCTCAAACTACTGTGCTTTCCCGAGGTTGTTGATCATTTCCTTAGTTTTCTGCATATTAATTTTCAGGCCCACGGTTCTACTCTGTTCGCCCAATGCGGAAAGCATGCTTTGCAATTCGTCCCCCGAGTTACTTAGCAAGGCAACGTCATCAGCAAATCTGAGGTTACTGAGGTATTCTACATTAACCCTTACTACCACCTGTTCCCAATGCAACGTTCTGAATACTTCTTGTAAGCATGCTGTGAATAACATTGGAGAGATTGTGTCTCCTTGCCTGACACCCTTCCATATAGGTATTTTACTGCTCTTCCTATGGAGGGTGATGGTAGCTGTAGATCCATTGTAGATATCCTCTAGTATTCTTTCATAATGCTCATCTACCCCCTGGTTCCGTAATGCCTGAATGACTGCAAGTGTTTCGACCGAGTCAAATGCTTTCTCATAATCTATGAAGGCTATATATAGGGGTTCAGTATACTCAGCGCACTTCTCTATCACCTGATTGATCGTGTGAATATGGTCCATTGTTGAATAGCCTTTACGGAACCCTGCTTGCTCTTTAGGTTGACTGAAATCTAAGGTTGCAGAGATTCGGTTAGCGATTACCTTGGTAAATACCTTGTAGACGACTGACAGTAAGCTGATCGGCCTGTAATTTTTCAAGTCCTTCATGTCGCCTTCCTTATGGATTAGGATGATGTTCGCGTTCTTCCAAGATTCCGGTACCATTGCTGTCATTAGGAATTGCGTATACAGGTTTGCGAGTTTTTCAAGTACAATTTCTCCGCCATCCTTCAAGAGGTCTGCTGTTATCTGATCCTCACCAGGTGCTTTGCCCCCTTTCATTTCTTTCAAAGCCTTCCTTACTTCTTCGGTCGTTACTGGTGGGATGTCTATCTCCTCTGAACTACTGTCTCGTTCGGCATTATCCTGTATGTCCCGGCTACTGTACAGATCCCTATAGAACTCCTCGGCCACTGTGACTATTTTATCCCTATTTGTGATGACATTGCCTTGCTTATCCTTAAGTGCATACAGCTGATTTTTCCCCATGCCAAGACGTCTCTTCGCTGCTTTCAGGCTACCTCCGTTCTTTACAGCGTATTCGATCCTCTCCATATTATACTTCCGTATGTCAGCTGTCTTACGCTTATTGATTAACTTCGAGAGCTCGGGTAGTTCTATTCTGTCAGCTGCGGTAGAGATTCTCATGGTTTGCCGTTTCCTGATTAGATCTTTCGTCTCCTGTGAAAGTTTACCAGTATCCTGTCTAGCCATAGTGCCCCGGACTTCTACTGCACACTCCGTGATAATGCGTGTAAGGTTGTCGCTGGCTTCCTGTGTCGTAGGCTCGGCTTCCTCGTTAAGGGCGGAATATCGGTTCTGCAGCGCGATCCTGAATTCTTCTACTTTACGTCTTACTGTTAGCTCATTTATCGGCTTCTTTCGTACTAGCTTGTTGCGGTCCCTGCTCAAATCTAGCCTAATTCGAGATCTTACCATACGGCGGTCACTACACCTTACCCTTCCGAGCACTTCCACATCCTGCACGACGCCAGGGCTATCGCATAATATGAAGTCTATTTCATTTTTGTGCTCCCCATTCGGGCTCCTCCAGGTCCACTTCCGACTCTCCCGTTTACAGAAGAAAGTATTCATTATGCGTAGGTTATTCCGTTCTGCAAACTCAACTAGTAGGTCCCCCCTGCTATTTCTACAGCCCAGACCATAGTTCCCAACTGCCTTGTCTCCAGCCTGATTCTTGCCTACTTAAGCATTGAAGTCCCCCATAACTACGGCATACTGTGTTTTTACTTTAGCCATTGCCGATTCCACATCTTCATAGAAGGTGTGGAACCGGCAATTCAGGCAGGGCCTCTATTTATACCCAAAAGCGGTAACGGTCAAAACAGCGTTCCCTCTACATTTGCGCACGCTACGAACGTCACAGACACACACAACGCTCTTTCCAGAGTTCGTGAACAGTCGGTAGCATCGGCGCATGTTGAGCCCGAGAGAGGGGAGAGAGGAGGACTCCGCTGCGATCGCGGGCCCTGCGTGTCCTTGAAGAGCGTTGAGACGAGCCTCGCCGGCAGCCGCCGAAGTTTTGAAACGCGCCGAAAGCAAAGCGTCTGACCCGGGCTTGTCGAAACTTGAAAGTATGAGTCACCGACACGGTGGCGCCTTGCTCGAAAGGCGCACGTAGTGGCTTCGCCGCACAGCCAAATAGTGATGCGGGAAAGTACGGCGACGGGCCGATTAGTAACAAGACAGAAGCCCGCGAAGTACGCGAGCTACGGTAACAAGTACGTGCTCTCGCGCCGGCACTATAGCATTCCAATGAGCTTGGGATACACGGCTTCATGGCTAAGTGAGTGCATAATACAAGGATTGACGCTTTTTACATGTCGTGATATGAGCTACCTCTGATGACGCATTGATATGCATGGCACGGTCAGGGATTGTGCTGATTAAAAAAAATTACGACGCAAATCTTACCACTATTAGTTAGTGCGATCTTCGTGCTTATAACAAGCAGTCCACACTCGACTAGCCTGGATTTCTTTCCTTTTGTCCTTTTCGGTCGGCAGAAGCAGCCCAAATTTCTGCGCAAGTGCAGTAACCAGGTCGATATCATCGACACACTAAATGATTTTTTTTACGCATACGGTTTACTCATCGTCCCGTCCTACATGTCGAAGCACTGTGTGATGTGGCCATAAACAAATGAAGCCTTGGGTGTACCCGAGAAAGTTTGATTTACAATGAACTATATCGTTTGTGCAAAAGCCGTACCCACAAATTGAACCAGGAAGTCAGGAGCTCCTCTAGCGGCGCTGCTTTCGAATACGAAGAATAAACTGTACAGTGTCGTCTCCACCGGCACACGACGTGCACGGATACGAATTGCGGCATATGACATTTTCTAAAGGCGCTAGTCTTTCTTGGGCTACTTAAAGGGCTGGTGAAGAGCTTTTCAAAAAAATTTTGTTGGGGGCATTACATTATGGTTTTCTTGACGCTGAATTCGAAAAACGTGTTTATTTTATGTGTAAATACACCCAAACCATCCTTTTTCGTCAAAACAAACGACCCCTGCCCGCGGGTGCGGTGAGAGCCCTGGCTGCCTTTCGCGATTGGCTGGCGGCAGATGACGTCATATTCGGAAGTGCCGGTGCTGCGGTGACCGCTCGGCCTGAAGATCTCATTCTGTTCCCGTTAATTTAGATACGGGCCAGAAGGTCCTCTAGTGAATGGAGGGCTCACACAATCTTTCCTTAGAATGAGAGAGCCTGATGGAAGTATAAACGCAACAGGTTCGCTCGCGACGAGCTTCAGAAAGGCGTTCTCCCCCGACGACTCATGGCCGACCTGTTTCTCGGGTGAAGGGAAGTTGCGCAGATATTGGTTCGCCGCTTTCACTACCAGCGCTAGTCACAATTCCTGGCACAATTTTTCGACCCACCGTCATCTCCATGCGCGAATGTGGAACTTTGTTTTTTCATTTCGACAGGCGGCAACAAGCTCTGTGCAGCGGCCTGCGATGCGCACAGGCAGTGCGGCCGTCGCCGGTCGCTGCGTCGCGCAGAGGTGCTGGTGCCGGGTCGCTGCTCGACCAGTCAGCGGAACGTGGCATTGCTGCACATACGCATGTTTTAGAATAGGGGAGCCGAACGTTGGTCGCCCCCCAAAAGGTAGAGGAACGCAAGCGCAGCACGCTGGTCCCCGACAAGCTTTAGAACGCCTTCCCCAACAGCTCCAGCCGGCTCAGGTTGCACGGAGTCGCCGCTGGTGTTGGGAACTTTAGGCTTAGCACCAAGGAAGATTTTTGGTCACTGCTATCTCTACAATTGCGAATGGCTATCCTTAACGCAGTTTTTCACCACACTATCATCCCCTTTCTCGCATGTGGAACCTTATTCCTACGTCGATAGTCATTCTAGCGATCGGGGCTGTGGTCATTCTTGCGCGCAGGTAACGCCATCCATCGGCCTCTCGCCGCATCTCGTGCTCGGGCAGGTTCGTTTGCGGCTGTCGACGAGCCTCCGCGACCGGTCGGCGCTCCGCATCGCGATACCAATTCGATCACCTCTTTCGAAATCACCTTGGATGACAATCCCTAGCACAATTTTTCACCACCCTATCATCCCCTCTTGCACGTTTACCTTGCTTTTCGCGACGGCCTTGATTCTGGACGGCAGCGAAGAGCGGTCGCTGCCGCGGCATGTGTGGTGCGAGCCGTTTCGTGCGCCGTACGGGCATACACGCCGGTCGTGCATGCCCGCACGGCGCACGAACGGCGAGTGTGCGGAGCGCTTCCGCGCGCAGAAAACGCCTCATGTTTTCAGTTGTTTTGATTTCTTTTTAAAATCTTGCTATTCAGCTAAGCTGTCGTCACAGCCAAAACGTTAACTTTGGGGGACGGCAGCTTCGGCGGGAAAACGAGCAAGAAGTTCGGGAAGCCCAGAGCGCTGTGGTCCCCAAAATTTTCTAATTCCCTTATAATAATGGATCAGGAACTTGGGGTACCTCCGTATTTGTTTGAGCCCGTCGCTTCGCGTATGAAGCACAGAGCACCCGACGACACGGCCGGCCCCGCGACTACTCGTGAAGGCAATGTAGTAGCCACGGGCGCTCGGGTAGGAAATCTCTGGTATAGGAGTCGCTTTAGGGAATCACACAGTAGCATTACGGTTAAAAATCGACGCGGAAGCAACTCAGACAATGATGATTAATAAAGTGCAGATTACACGCCTGCTTAATTTGGAACTTCGCCCAGAAAACTGGGACACAGCGAAGCGGCGGCGCACGTCGCTGGCCGTCTTCCGAATATGACGTACTTCCGGTCGCTGCCTCGCAGTTTCTGGCTCTTCCGACGATGCGGCAGGGAGCGGTGGGCGGGGCGTAGGGTCAACTTTAACAAGGAATACCGCTGTCCCCAAGCTAAAAATGACGAAAAAAACTTTACAGGCATAAACTGACCAATCTAATAATTGTAAAAAGCAGAGTTTTACCCGGTTTTAAAAGCGCTTCAGTAGCCCTTTAAATCAGCCCGTTTTTGTCGGTATGTCGGTCTGTCTGTACGTCCGTCCGTCGACTCAGCCTTCTGGCCAAAAGTTCACATAATACTTGAACAACAGCTTTATGTAGGTAAAGTTCTCCAAACCAATGAATCTGGAAACAGACCTCGTGCTTGTCAACATTGTTAAAACTTGTCGAGGAAAAGAAAACATTAGACATATTTGAGGCAAAACATCAATCCGTAACTAGTATTCACAGTGTTTTCGTAATTAAATATACATGGCTGCTTCTTTTTTCGGTGAGAAATAAAAGAAAACACTTGTTGAAAACAACGTTTTCACAGCAAAATACAAAAAGCGCTTGAGCGAGCCCGAACCTCGTGGCCGCGTTCCAAGTTCAACAGTTCCACAAGGTTCCAGTGGGTGACACGAGCAGTGGAACGCGGTAAAATTCAATTGACTTGAGCGTACTATACAGTTAGGGTGAACACGGGAGCGCGTGTCATTCCGTGCGCCGGAGCCGCCCGTCGGCGTTCCGGGTAACTTTGCACGCATGCACAGTTCGTTTGCACCGAGGCTATGTGATGCGCGTGCGAAGTTACCAGGCACGCCGATAGGCGGCTACGGCGCACGGAATGACACGCGCTCCCGTGTTCACCCTTGTACCGGAATCCTTCGCGTTAGGCCCGATGTGACGTGAAATTTAGGTCAACCCTGCTTACGATGTAATGCACAGTAAATAATTGGTCACGTCTGATCGAGTCCCAGGACACGCTGGGATCACTGGGAACGAGTTGGCAGACGAGAGGGCCGCTGCTGCTGCACTCAGGAACACTGTAGACATAACAACCGTACCATATACAGACCTCAAGCCACACATAAGACAACACTTGCGCAGAACATGGCCAAACACACTGGAACGAACAGACAGACAACAAACTACATGTAATAAAGCCACACTTGGGACGGTACACAGCTGACTCACACAACAGACACACGGAAGTCGCCTTGGGTAGGCTGCGGATAGGGCACACCCATGCAACGCACTCGTATCTGCTGACGGGATCTTCTAGACCCCAGTGCAGCAGGTGCGGAGAGGCCCCATTCGTAGTGCACATACTAATCACATGCAAGGCACTTCACACAACACGGCACAAACACTTCAAAGAACTCTACAGACAACATATTCCCCTACATCCATCGCTGTTTCTTGGAGACGATACCATGGTTTCCGTGAAACGTGTGTTTGAGTATTTGTCAGACGTTCAGTTTTTAAACCTCATTTCCTATCACGCATAATCAGATCTGGCCCCATACACCAGCCATCACCATTATCTTAAACTGATTTTACTATGTTCGGTTGACAAGCTTTTTTTACCTACCTTTTTGTGGTAACCGCTTCACTTCATTAAATAACCTTTTCTCTGGCTCTGTTTGCCCTTAGTCGGCCTTGCGCCATAAAACCCCAACCATCATCATCATCAATGTCTGATCGGGCCTGAAATAAAGTACATTTGTTGTTCAGTCATATGCACCCGAGTTGGTGTATTTTAACTTTTGTTACTTGTGCACTGCACTGTAGATTGAAATGCCCTATTTCCGAAGGTGTTCAAAGGATGGAAATCCCCCGGAACGTTGGATGGACAGCTGGATTTCTTATTTTTACGAACATTGTGTATTGGTCCCTTCCACCCCTGCTAAAACCGGCGAGGGCGAGCAGTATCGTAAATACATAAACAAATTAATGGAAATAAAAATTACGTTGCACGAGGGCGTAGTCATGGATGGTGGTTTGGTGCCAGAACACCCCCGTCACTTTATGAGTGGCTCGTCTCACCCCCTTCTTTCGGCCTTTTTTCCAGCCCTTGATTTTTATCCGCTTCATCTAAACACTTCAGTGAAAACGAGAGCAAGATATGAAAATGAAAATAAGATATTGTCTCACCGGAGAAACCCTTAAGCTTTTTTTACCGGTGGACTGTAACAACCCCCAGAACTTATTTCTGGCGACGCTACTCACGCACAGGTGTAGCTCCCATAGTAATGTGTAACTAAAAATCTAAAAAGAAACACGAACACATCCGTCACATAGAAAATCTCCTGACGGCAAGACAATCGTGGATTCGGAAAGATTGGCTGTTTTTTTTAGATCTCGCACAATTTTCCCGCATGTAACAGTGGTAACAACGCCTTATGAAGTACGAGAAGCAGTATTGTCACTGTCACCGCCACCCACCCAACCTTGCGAAGGTTATGTGGTTGCACAGTAACTAAATACGGTGCACGACATTTTGCTTCGCCCATCGGATCGACTAGGCGGGAGGGTGACTGCGCCTTGGATGCCGGCGTGGATTCAAAATTTGTTTGGCGCCCAAAACATTTATCTCGAAGGCGCATACGTCGCTGTGGAGTAATTTAAAAGTTGAACAGGTTTTATTTGGAACATCCCTGTGGCTGCCGCTGCCACTGCAAGGCGTGCAGCGCAGGTGTCGGCGGCGCGGCGCTGACGTCAGAGACGTCAGAGGCCCCGAAGGCCACGCCCCTAAAGCGGTGTAGACGAAACGGAGGGACGCCGCCTGGTGATTGGGTGCCCATCTCCCGTAGTAGGTTGGGGTGGCGGGCGCCCGTTGGCCGTTCGAGCTATTAGTGCTGACTGGCTGCGTAGGATCCACCGGCTCGTGAGGTCTTCCACAGCCATGGTGCACCCCCCCCCCCCCCCCCCACACACACACACACACATCCACATACTTTTGGGTTGGCGAGGGTGATCCTCTACGCTGCGTCTGTGGCGGGTGATGGTCTGGACTATCGAACTTGCCCGCATCTCGGTGAGCATGGTGCTCATCAGTTGTATTTTCGGCCAAGTTGTTATGCGAGGACCCTGCCCAAGTGTCACTTATCGGCCGCTGACCTGGCTTGCTGCCGCATCCGGAGAAGTTCGGGTGGGCATGATATGCATTCGTACAAGTCAGCTAATCTGAATGGTTTCCGCATCTTCTTACATGTTTTCGTCGTTGTATCGGTAGAGCTAAATCGGAGAAACTCTGTATTTTCTCAAGGAAGAGGTTGAAGGTATTGCTGGCGTCGCTTTCGTTATAAACATCCTGCCAAGAGAGTGCTGCGACGAGTCGTTGAAAGTGCAAAGCCGTTGCACAGTGCCCAATGAAGCATCGCGAGATTTCGTGCCGCAACATATCATATGTCCCGCGCCGAGCACTGCTTCTCCCTTGGTGTAGCCCCGGATTCTTGTTTCATGGCTTATGATGTGCCTCATGATGTCGCGCCACGACAGTGAGCGCATGGCCCGGAAATGGCGATAGGGATGATCGCTGAGGAATACGATGCGCCTCGAAACGGAGCTCCTCCGGTCACCGCTCAGTCAACCACATTGGAAACGCTGGGTGGAGTGGCGCGCCCTCAATAGGTGGTATTCACTGAAATGTTTAGCGGTATATTTCTTAGCTTGGCAACACTGAAAACCACCAAGACCGCGGCCGCTGTGGCATCGCACATGTGCTTTGCGCCCGCATCTTCCAGAAAAAAATACACCAGCGTGCATCGCCTGCCACGTTTTAAAACCGATTCTCTGCGGTGGCATCAACAGATAAACATATTATAAATCGCCCTCACATTATGTGTTGGCGCTCTTCTGGCGCTCTAGCGCTTAGCATCCGTCGTCTTAGCCGTGGCGTCAACAGATATGAATAATAGCAGCGACATTTTGTGGTGGTGCTAGGCTAGAACACAGAAAAGTAAACATTCGAAGGCGAGGAAAGAGTAGAGTAGAATAGTTCTACTAGGGTTGATCCCGTCGCAAACAACACGCCTCAATCAGTGCTTGCTGGCGTCATGTCGCGACCGGGAGACGAGAAACCTGGAAGGGAACGCTAAAGCGTATACTTGCTGTGACGAGGACCGAGGTCTGCAATGGTTCCGACCACTTAGGAGTTCTCTGGAATGGAGTGTGGCCGACAGACGGCTACTCGAGAGCGGGAGTTGGCACTCGACGGCCCACACACTCTAAGAAAAAAAGGGTAGAAAAAAGGAGGAAATCGAGGGTTTTCTCCCCCGGACCAGCGAGAGTTTCCCTTTAGCTAATTACACGTAGCGCCCTCTGTACGGCCTCTACGAAACACCGAAACGGGAGAGGAAATATTCTCCCCTGTCGTCTGCAATCCGCTGTCGGCGCCGACGCCGAAAACGAAACCGTTCATCGTTGCATTGTGGCTTTCGCCGATCGGGCGCATACGACGACTATGAGCAACACCTCCCCTGCGGTGTGCTACTTGCTTGTTTTCTCGCTGTCTTTCTTTTTATTATTACCATGTGCCCGCCACGCTAACGCACGGCTCGCCAGCCGTGTGTTTGAAGCGTGCACATTCTGTGCACGCACCGCTGCATGCTTGCTGTGTGCGACTCGCCTGCGTCCTGTTCAACGTTACCACTGCATTTGTGGACGTTTTATACTGACGCCCAAGGGTAAAACAGGTCAGCGATGATAGCAAACTGCCCCTTTTTTCGTCAACGAGCACGGACCGCAGCATATTGGAGCATCAGTTACCAACATCAAGAGGCCTCCATTCAGCAACATCTTGGCTGAATGGTTGCCAGACCAGCGGTGCGCTCTACGGTAAAATAGCGAAGGCGAGGCAATAAGTAACATTCCCCAAATATACCTGCCGCACTGTTTCGTAAAACGTTTTTTCTTCTTTGAGCTATTTTACTGCTTCTTACAAAACCTCAAATTAATAAAAGTTTGCAATTGCACGGGTTACATTTGATGAAATAACAAAACCCACCTAAGGCTTACGCACTGCGGTGTGGTATTGGAACAAGGAACGATCTCACTGTTCCTACCTGCATTCTCGGCGATCAGGGTTATAAATAATTTGACGCCGTTTCGATGTTGATTTGTGGCTTGTGATCATGCGGACATGTGTAAAGTGTACTATATGTTGTGGTGTATTATGCTTGCGATGTTGTGTGTTGCGTGTATTGTGCGTTGGCAGTGCCTTTAATGAAGTGTATGTCGCTGCGTTGTGCTATGTTTCTTCCCAATATGTGCCCGCCCACATGCGGCCTCTGTAATGTTGGCTATAATAGTATACGTTATGCATAAAGGAAACCAAGGAAACGCCTTGATGTATGATGGTGATGGTTAGTAGCTGCCCCTCCCCACCCCTACTTTTTTTTTTGCGTCATCTATCGGTCATTTTAGAACGTTTACGGTTGCTTTACTTCGAGCACGCCAGGGGGCGAGCATTGTCATCTCCTCGCTCGGACGGTTGCGATGGTTGCGACAATCTAGTGAGAAACTCTATGGTTGCGACAGCGACGGATACGTTTTTCATGTTGCCTGCATTTCCTTTGCGCTTAGATTGCAGACGATCCGCGTTTTGATGCATCGGTTGTAGCAAGTTAAGACGACTAACAACAACTGGTTGTTCTCAAACGGCCGCACTGGATGCTTGTGATCTCGAGTACGATGAACGGCGGGTTAACGAGCCTTTCGGAAATAAAGGCGGCATTAGTGTAATTAAGCCTCAAATTAGCGAACAAAAAGTAATTGCGTAGTATAGTTTTGGTTTCGATTTGCAAGGCCCTTCCGCCTGCCATATGTCTGCCTTGCGCAGTGTGTATGTGTGTGCAGTCTCCAGCTCAGATCTGCGTGCGTGCAAAATGTGTTGCAACTGGTAAAACTCGGATGCACGCGCTGAGCAAGTGCCTCCGCGGGCGCTTGCGAGGGCTGTCATTCGTTTCTTCACGTTAAGCACCCTATCTATTGCCCCTGAACTGACGCGCGGAACAGCGATTCCGATCTGACCTTGACTACCGAAAGTTCACTACAGGCTACGGAGTGGCAGCCAGCGATCGTTCCCGTTGGAAGAGAAATAAAAGGAGCTTTATAATCGTTCGGTTCCCGTTGTTTTATTCATGGTACTTCTTACAGCTCTCCGTGCTTCGAACTTTTGCACAAACGTTCGGGAAGGTAGAACCGAAAAAATAGGTAACGAAATGCGGTTTCTTTTTAATCATCCACAATAAGTCCATGTTCTCTCCTCGCGCGCTCTGTGCGGCAAATCACTGCTCCATTCAGTCCCGCAAGCTTTCCCTTTGAAGTGGTGGCAAAGCAGCTAAAGCTTGACGAATAACAGACAGAAAGAAAAATGGGACACGCCGCTGACTGTGTTTCGCATACTCCCTTGGCATGCATTCTGCCACTCCGTTGGCCTGCTATCGACCGCGCTCTTTCGTTCCTGTGCTTCAAAGGGCCGCGACTCACCGGCAATATCAGCGTTGGCCCATGCGATAATACGTTTTTTTTTTTTGTGTGTGTGGGTCAATAAAGGTTTCACATTCAGCTAAAGCCCACAGTTCCTTCACTTCGTTTGAAAAAGCATTGAGGCGCCTCGCAAAAAGTCACAGAATGGCAAATAAAGCGGCACAGCGCAAAAAATCACGAGATCATGACGGAGATTCATTTTTCTGTGCAGCCCCAGTACGGATCAGCTGATCCCTTGGCATCCTCCCGCATGCGATTTGGAAGCAATCGCTATGACTTCTACTTTGTTTACGGCGGCGCATTCGCTCTGAACGCGTAGGCGGGGCGCGCAGCGATACGAATGCAAGAAGTCGCGCATATACGATTGGCGACATCGCTTGCTGACCGCAGTTCTGCTGCTCGGTAGGTAATTTCTTTGTTATTTTGGCGCATTTTAAGCACACACAACCACGGTAACCTACGTATTTGTACTTCCTCGATCCTCAAACCGATCAGCTCGCTGGTCCTTTCTCGCATGACAAGCCTTGCTTGGGTGACGCTGCCAGGGGAGGAACACTCCTCCATTAACTCACGAAAGGGGGAAATTTTCCTCCACCCCTAGGGGTAGAAACGCGCTCCTCCCTCTTAAAGGGAGAATCTTTCTACCTCTTAGGGAGAAATATATGATACATTCCTGTTCCACCCTTAAGGGAGAAACTACCATACCCTTTTAAGTGCAATGCACTTCTTAAGCGACCCTGAACCTGCGTCCACCGGCGATGTCCGCGCACGTGGAGATGGGCGCGCGCAGCCTGGCCGCTGACATGGCACATACCCACGTGGGGGATTGGCCAGGAATCTCCTCGTCTTCCTTGGCAACGGGGGGAGATGGGCGCGCGCTGCCTGGCCGCTGACTTGGCACATACCCACGTGGGGGATTGGCCAAGAATTGGGCGTGAGAAGGGCTAATGCACCTGCTTAAAGGAGTACTGACACGAAATTTCAAAGCTGAGATCCGCTCTAGCAATCAAGTACAACGACAACACAAATAGGTGTCTGTGAATAAATGCATCTTTCTTTCTTTGTAGTTGTGTGTGTGTGTGTGTGATCTCTCTTTCGCGAACATTACCGAACCGCGCAAATTCAACTCGTGCATTCGCACTTTCACATTCTTCCCCTCGGGGAAATGCGGGGAATTTTTTTCTTAGAGTGTACCAGCAGGGCCAAAGCCGAGTGACACGTTCGCTCAGCTCCGAAGCTGCGACAGAACCCCGGAAGGGAAGTCGTTGGCGGTCAGCTGACCTGTGCCGGCGCCTTCCCTCGTGTCTTGCGACAGAAAGGCTCTAGGACGCTAAGCAAAACAATAGCTAACGTCTAGGTTGCGGCGTCCGTGTTCGCGTGTCTGTCGGCATTTCTCTGGTTTCTCAAGTGAGAGCGCCCGAAGGCGAAAATAGCTCTGGCTCCGTAACCCAATATCCGAAAACCCGCAGGCTCCATAACCCTGCATCAGAAATCGAAAATCAGAAAACAGAAATGTTTTTTTTTTTCCTCAGTGGAAAAACGGACCTCAGACAAAAAGCTGCTCATTCAGCAGCTTGACGAGGTCTGAGGCCCTACACACAATGAGGCAGCGGCAGAATAGCAAGATATTATGCAGGCTCGAAAAAAATAGGAAAAGAGATAAAGAGAAGAAAAAAAAATAATTGTTCCCACAAAGGGTGTGACGAAGAATAACAACAAAATAACAAGAACTAATTACATACGCACAAACATAAATATAACACCATAGTACACTGACATAGTATAAAAACATGTACACGCGCAAAAATTTTAACAACCGTGGTCATATATACACCGGCATAAACACGTATACACTCGTACGACATGTTTAGCGTACCAAATTTCTAATAATATAGTGGGAGCGACGACCGATCGGCATGTCAGCGCCTTGTCACGGTGCTCAGCAGCGAAATAGGCGAGAGTACGCGCACGCGCATAGGGCTATCTGCTGTATGAGTGTCGTCTGCTACGCTGTTTCCTTGAGAGTGTTACAGCCCCTGCCACTGCATCTGAATGACCTTGTGCCCCACGCTGCTTCGCTATCTTTGGCGGTAGCGAACCGGCCTCGCCACATAAGAAACACAGGGGGTGTGTTGCCCTGAGAAGAACACGGGAGCAGACGACGCTCCCGCAACAGATAGTTCTATGCGCGTGCGCGTACTCTCGCCTATTTTGCCGGTGAACACCGTGATAAGGCGCTAACATGCCGATCGGTCGTCGCTCCCACTATATTATTAAAAATTTGGGAGGCTGTACACAAGTCCAGCGCACGGATGCATACCTACAGGAAAAATGACAAAAAATGAGAAGAAAGCTTGGTACGCTTTGTAAAGAAATAATAAAAAAATATAAAACCGGAAGAATCAGACGTTCACAAAACGCTGTGAACAACGCAAGAAATACAAAATGCACGCACGCTCATATATCGAAGTAAAAGGCAAATCCGACAGGTAGTTTAGGACAAATAAAATTAAAACAGTGTATCACGCCACGTGAGAACTCACTGCTATCTTCTACCCTTAAGAAATTCTGCTTAAAAATTGTGCAATGAAATCAAATATATTCTTTCTGGTGCCATCAAAAAGAGTTATATTAGTCGAGTATTAGCGGTCCGTATGCGTTCTTGCAATGCTGACATTTCGATTAGGAAAGTAGTGCGGAGTGAGGTGCTAGAAGTGAACAATGAAACAATAATATACTGCAGCATCATGAGAACGGGTAGGCGTTTGAAGCGAACGAAGAATGGTTTAGTATCACCACGGTACTGTTCGCCCGCAACGATGCGAATCACTTTCTTTTGCATGCTTACAATTCTATTCATGTTAGTGTGTGATAGGGTACCCCAAGCAAGATGACAATATGTAATATGAGATTGAAATAATGAATCGTATATCTGCTTTTTAATGTTAACTGGAAGAATGCCATGACACCGAAAAAGGGCTCCTACAGCTTTTCACAAACTTATGGCTGCGCATTGCGCGGCGGAACCACGTGTGAGTTGAGCATGCATTCTGCTGCGGAGAGGTACGTCGCTTAGAGTGAAAGGAATAAACGTATGTTTCTCCACGAGGAAAACTCTTAGAGCAAGCCCTTGTACTCAGCTCCCTCCAGCTAAGAAAGAAACCATTTGTACCGACCAGAGTTGGGCTTCAGACTTCTCAGCGGGACACCACACCGGACCTCACGATAACACACCTGGTATTATCAATAAATGGCAAACTAGAGACTCCACTTATGGCAGTGACCATTTCACATCTTCTTTCATCTCAACAGTAAACAGCTTCGGCCGAAACATCCGTATGTCTACCGTTACAAACTGGAATCTCTTTCGATCCTGCTTTCAAATCAATGCCCGACCGGACCTCCCTGAGCTTATACATACCGTCTAGCTACGGAATCAGTCATTGGCACTGTTGAGGTTGACAACCCAAACATCCATATGCGTAGGTTGCTCCGAACGGATCAACGTCTCACCAAGAAATATCGAGAACTTGGCAAACGTCACCCTGCCCACATAAAACTGAAACGAATAATACAAGAAAATCAACGATTACCAAAAGGCATTACAAAGTGAAAACCACCAAAACTTGTCACCATCGACTCGGACAAGAGAGAGGCCTTTCTCACCTATGAGGTATATTTCGTAGACTTTGCGGAAAAGGAAAGACCAACCTTTCGACCAATGATGAAATGATTCTGCAGTCTATTACGACGTACAGAAAACAATTATCAAGACCCTTTTTCCACATGCTACGAAGGATAAAATGGCACTTAAATCTCTTCCCGACATCGACATACCGCACCCTCTAGACGACCTCGACACTCCGTTCACCCTGGGTGAACTTCCCGTTGCGCTCGCTCAAGGCAAATCTAGATCTGCTCCGGGCCATGATAAAATCACTTGGCAAGATCTCAGCAATCTACCCACGCACGGCCATGAAGCCCTTCTGAGTATTGTCAACGGATCATGAGAAACGGGACAAGTCCACGGGCATTTGAAGACGACCATTATCCATCCCGAAACCTGGCAAAACGCACGAAGACCAGAAAATTTGCGACCTATTGCGCTAACTCCGATCATGTGCAACGTCATCGAACGCTTAATTAACAACCGGCTTCAGTTCCAACTCGAGCGCACAGGTTATCTTAGCACACACGACTACCTTTGGCTGCTCCAAAGAGTCGTAAATCGTACATCTCGAAAACAACTCCCGAATAACATTATGCGCTTGATATGTACAAAGCATCTGATAAAGTCAGCCAAGAGGGCATCCTACATGAACTCGCCATGGCTTTGCCTAGTAAGAAAGCTCAAGTATGGATCCACAATTTTCTTCAGCATCGGCCAATTAGATTAAATCCTCGAGATGAACCACCCACTATGTACTATCGTAACAGAGGAGTTCCGCATTGGTTTATTCTTGGTCCACTACTCTTCAACTTAGCTATGAACAGAGTCGCCCGAAAACTGGAAGAGGACTCAGCCGCTAGCTTTGCATTTTTGGCCGACGATCGTCGTATGAACTGAAGCAGCGGATTATGACAGCAAAGACCTTATGCAATCCGAACTACACGTTGCAGTCTTCAGCGTTAAAACGTCCATTTTGTACTTAACTTGAATCTTTCCCCGAACAAGACTGAGTTTCTCGACATTGACGGCAAACGCTCAGCAAATCCAACGCAAGTCATTCGACTCCAAATTGGCAACACAACTATCGACTCAAAGAATGGTACCATTAGACTACTGGGCCTACAAGCGAGCAGTTGTAATAGCTCTAATGTGTGGATACGACAGCTACGTACATCATGGAGATCCACCTCGCATCTTTAACAAGTATGGCGGTTCTCAGCAAAACTCTTGTCTCATGTTAGCTTGTGTTGTACCCCACGGCAGGATGACATATGGTTTCCCAGTCTGAGTTTAAGTCAAGACAAATTCAAAAACTCAGGATTCTGAACAAGACAGTAATCAGAACGCTTACTAGACTTCCAATGCATACAAGAACGGACATCCTTGAGCAAGCTATCTCTCTACCACCTGTATTAACTTGGTCGAAGAAACACAACTCCAATTTCTGAACCATCTCGAGCATACTCCTCAGGGACGGGCCATACAGAGTTCGGCTCTTCTAAAAAGTGAATTTGACCTCAGGACTATCCATAAAACGCTTCCACAGTGGGAAAGACCCTTCCTTGGTATCATTCGTCAGGGCCCCATTTCTCGGGAACACCCGGAAGCCATGGAGCAAAATGTGCAAAAGCTGTCAAACGACATGGGAGAAGGCGAAGTTGATTTCTTTACCGATGCTGCCGTTACTGAGACTGCTACAGCAATCACATGAAAATTTCCAGCACTTCCTCAGCTGGATGGGTCTTGCACCGTTACTAACGGTGGACTGACCAACGAAGCGGAACTATGGAATATTAGGCGCTCTACAAAGCATTCAGGATCACCCAGAACAACTACAAACAGGGAAATTAAGAGTCGTAACAGATTCTCACTTGGCACTACGGGAGCTTAACAAAGCCTTCACGCAAAATTTTACAGCCAGTTCCATACTAAAAACGGTACAAGAACTCAATTTGAAGGATTCAAAGTGTGCATGGCTTGGACACCAGCACATACGCCAGGAGCGCAGGGAAACCAACTAGCACATAATGTTGCCCTGGAGTGTGTACATAATCCTCCCTTGGTGCCCCCCCCCCCGTTGCCACTGAGTGCACTGCGTCCCCCCAAACAAACGTACCCACTACCAACTGGCAACAAGAGTATTAACGATTCAAACGATTCAGCAGACAACGATTAGCTGAAGCTTCCCCACCAGGTTTTTTGACACCTCTAAAGACGCTGTCGAAATGAGAACAAGTCTGCCAACAAGGTGTATGCGGATGCGGCTTACACACCAGATATCATTTCTACATGGACAAGAAATCGGCCTTCGTCATCTAAATGTATCTTCTGTGCGGCACAGCCTACCCCCAATCTCTTTCATCTAATTTGGTCTAGTTCAGCCTTCTTAAGGGGCCGAGAGCAATTCCTAGAGTCTCATGCAGCCCCGCATAGACTAATAGCGCACTTGCAGCTTATTAGAGGCGATCCACGCACCCTTGAAAGGGTAGCAAATTTTGCTGTACAAAGTGGTCTGTACAGAGTTGAATAGTGGCTGATTGACTCCCACCATTGTTTTTCAAGTGTTCGCGCACGCGACTGCACCCGCGTGAACCTTCGTGACAGTGCGCCAGATATCAACGACCAGTGCCTACGTGAACACTCAAACCGTTCCTGCAGCTAACTGGACCAGAAACTCCAAACGATTCCAGCGTCTTGTGATCATTATTTGTAATACGGGTCTTCCCCTTTCCTTATTCCCCTAACCCTCACCCGGCCCTTAGGCCTCTTTCTAAATAAAGGTCATTCAATCATTCACTCCACAAGGTAAAGCAGCTAATGCTTTTGATCTCGGTGGGACAGCCTCATGCGTGCGCCAGCAGGATGGAGTCGGTGCGGCACGCGCTTTGCCTGGCCGCCATGAAGGCCTGAAGAAGAGCGGTACTTAATTTGGGGGCCATGCGGGACGTGCGCCCAACGTCGCCCTAGCAACAGACGCTTGGCTACGAGTATGACGACCATGGAGGAAAGAATACTCAGGAGAGGCCCCTAGCATCCCAATGCATTGCGAAAAGTGTGGAGGAAGTTACGTCATTTTTCTTGAGCCCATGGACAATGTTGCTTACTCGTTTACAACTGCGGCGTCCAAATTTGGGCAAATAGAACGGACAAATTTTTAAGGCGCTTGGTATGTCGCTGCCTCACTACGCTTGCAAACCAACGCAGTCGCTACGACAAACGTTTTTAAATGAGGCCAGTTTGAAAACTCTGCCGTCGGAGGCGTCTGCGTTCGCCATCCCGCGAGCCTGTTGCTATGACAACGACAAACGCTACTTTGCCAGGCTTAAGAGCTGAATAATCGTCCTTCTATCTCAAAAACGAAGGCCGTTTTTCGATTGAAACTTTGGGTGAGGGTTAGAATGGGCAAATTGAAGGCGAAATCAACAGCTTAGAACATGATATTGCAGCGAGGAATTAGCGACGAAGCTGTTTTCGCTTCGAAGCGGGAGGGCAGGGCGACGCCATGTTAGTCAAATCAAACCGGAGACAGCAAAGTATGATGGGATAGAGTGCTGGGCTCCGTGGGCTCAAGTCATGGCGGGACTCGGCTTCACAAATGTGACGTCAGGGCCTCTCCTAACCTTTTCTTTCCTCCATGATGACGACACACACACATGGTTGCTTGCATGCATTCCACGCCAGTGAATACAACCACGACCTATTGGCGGTGAGCGCGACCACGGGCGGCGCTGCGGAGCGCGCCTCCGTGACGTCGGCTTAGGGATTCTCGCATTTGTCGTCTGTTTCACTCGGGCTCACTCTCTATGCTGTTTCTTTGCGCGCGGTTGAGATTTTGTGCTTGTCCGCAGCAGATCTCGCGAATGCGCAACTTTTTTTTTTTCGTAACAAAAGATTTAAAACAGCGTAAACGAGCTCAAGGCGTGATTTTAAGTATAGTTTTTGATACCGCTCCGGAAAAAACATTGCCGGCGTCGCCCATGCATTGCTGCGAAGTTGGTCCTGTGAGGAGCGCGAAGAGTCGGAGCTAGGCGTCAGCCTCTGTGTTCAGCAGTTTTTCGAACAAAGGTAACAGCCGCAGGCTGACAACCGACAAGAGCGAAAATGGAAGACCAAAACAAATTCCAGGCCTTCGGGGCTGTCGGCTTTGGCAGAAGGCATTACGATTCCAGCTAATCGTATGTAAGGTAAAACAGATTTGGCAATCTTGCCTAACACTCGAAACTATTGTATCAAGTCACTTTACGTTGTCACGGCATGAAAGTGTGCCGACATGCACCATGGGGCGCAAATAATGTAGGTTGATTTCCAAATAACCTGCTGTGTGTATAGGCGCGTGCTGGTTTTATACCAGGCTTCTAACCAGTATGCAGGCTTATTGAGCAAAACGAGTAACCTGTAAGGCAAACATACAGTAAGGCTATGTTTGTTCAGATTTGGAGGGATATTTCGGTACATTTACCACAGCCATATCATCCCAATATTCAGATAGGCGTTATAGTAAAACTGCACTTAAGAGATGGAGGACCAGGAGGAGGAGAAAACTTTAATAGTAAAATCGAGCTGGTTAGTGGGCAGACTCCTCAGTCCAAGACGAGAGAGTAAGATTCATTCTTCAATTCACCGAACGTCTTCCCGAGTAGGCCAGGATTTGTTCTTTGCGACTAAATGGGTTGGAAAACAATAAAAAGCTCTCTGGACATATTCATTGGTTTCGAATTGTGTTATACTGAAAATTGGCATGTATACTATTTTTGCGTTAGTTAGCAAGTATATCAAGTTTTCAACACCGTAATCATGTCATAACTTTTCGGGTTGAGATCTAGTTCGTTACGATATCGATGGTTCGATAGAAATTCGGTGCACAAAAGCCGCCTTCGAATACTGTGGACAACGTTATCTGCGCCGTAGCACAGATCTTATTGCATTGAATATTCACACGAACTTTGTGAGCCTCGCAAACATCCCCAAACCTCCTAGGACGCTTAGGAGGGTGCAGAAAAATGAATGCGTCGGGCACAGAAAAAAAAAAAAAAAAAGTTCATCTAACAACAACGAAAGAAAAACACCCGTTTTATTTCCTGCTGTGCGACCCGCTGCTTAATGCGTAGCATTAACTGTTGAGTCTTCATAAGAGCATCTCAGAAATAGTTAAGGGAAGCATACGCATTTTGAATAATTATCGAGGAGCTCTGAGCGCTGAAACTCGCAAATACGCTAGATAGGACGAGGGCGAGTTACACACGGATTGTCTGAGCGATGCTCTCTGAAAGTCGTTCTCTCTCCTCGTGTGTTGTAAAATTGTGCGGGACAAAGCTTGAAATTATTCAGAGCCGTCAGAATCTGATTGAAAACACGCTTTTTAAAGCACCGAAGCATCAAAGCGGGCGATTTCTAGCAAAGGCACTGCTGCCAGTCAGAACCGGACGACCGCGGCGCGGGTGTAGCAGCGGGGCGAGTGTAGCAGACGACAGCGGAGCGGGTCCCTAAGCTGACGTCAGATCCAGGGGGCGCCACTCAAACATCTCACCGCCAATAGGCCGCGGAATTTGGGAATACAATGCCCAGTGTCAGATCGCTTCAGGCTACGCATAGCGTCGCTCTTCTCGAGTCATGCTGCACTCCGAGAGTTTTTCCTATATCGCCGGTGTTCTCGCCATATAGTAATATATCGCGAGAATTTATATCTCTCGCCATATAGTAAACCAGTTAAGTTTCGCTCTCAACTCGTTGTCGTCGACACCACGGCAGCTCTTCTGCTAGCCGCTGGTACACTACACTACCACTACATGATGGAGGTGACGGAGCTTGTTGCGGGGACGCTTTCTTCAATGCAACAAGAGCAATGGCTCTGACATGAGATGTCTATTTTCTAAAACGAGTGCCACGCATTATTTCTGTTAGAGATGAAGTCAAACTCAATCAAAAACAAAAACTGTTAAAGTAATGAATTTGGGAAGCCAGTAATGAAAGTTAGAAAGGGCACCCGAAAACGTTACGCACACCGTACACACTACACATCAGATTTAATACAGAAACGATGGCTTCCACAAGGGCCACTGCGAATCATAAGGTACACGTGACAAACGTATAACCATAAGGTACACGTGACAAACGCATCGTACTCAGCATTCAGAGAACATGTGCAGTAAAATAAACAAAAAATGTCGCAGCCAACTCAGTGTGGTAACTTGTAACAAAAAGGCTGCGGGTATGCCGCAGTTGCTACAACTTGTAGTACATATATCATGACTAGTCACTGACAGTCCTTTGGAGAACAGCTACTAGCAAAGTCAACGAGACACGGAAAATGTCGCAAATCGAAGGCACGACTGATTCCCTCAAGAAAAAAATGCGCAGCTGGCAGGTTGGTATGGTTTTAGGCCCACCGGGCAACGGAAGGCATCGTAAAACGGACGAAAGGCCGCGACGGCCTTTCGGCAGTGTCCGGTTGACTGAGCTCCTACACGAGAGCACATAGCCAGGCACATGGTTATGAAAAACACCTGCGTTTCGGTGAAATTCGTCAGCAAACGCGGCTCACCCTCCCGTACTGCTTTGCGGTACGCTTCGTAGGCCACCTCCAGCGCTGCAAGGTCTGTCAGCTGGGAGGGGTCACTTATGCCGAGGCACCTGGTTCGGTCCTCCAAGTTGGCCATGGATTGAGGGGACATCCACGAAGCCACTGGACGTCCATGGGCGTCTACGCTCACTCCGTTGCTGTCGATTCCTCGAAGCACCTGTTTTGCGTAGCTATAACCAAGGCCGCCGTACAGCATCGCCTTTGTGCCGTTCTTGTAGAACAGCGGTCTCGTGAGGGCTGCCATGGACACGAACACGGTGTTAAGGGCGTGCACGTAGGTCAGCAAAGGGAGCGCGTAACTTCCCCGCGCCCGCAAAACCTCCGTGCTGCGCGTGGGATCGTGAGCGCGCCGGTTCCTAATGGCTTGCCGTGTTTTCAGCCAGATGTCACCGAACGACAACCCGGTCTGGGGAAAGAAGCGGTACAGTTCGCCAAGACCAGTCTCCGTGAGTAACTCTTCGGGCGGCCACAACACAGTCTTCGTCGCATTGACCTTCATGATGGCAGATTGTCGGCTTTTCAAATCCAGCCACGTCGCATTTCTGAGTCCTTGCAAGACCCCTTCTACGATGTTCCCCAGGTGCTCAGTGATGGACGGACGCCGACTGAGCTTAAGCCTGGAGATTGTAAAGAGCGCGTTAATCATCGTCTGGTAGGTCGCTTCCACATGCGATGCGCAGTAACGAGGCAATTCTGCAATCGCTCTATGTTCGCTACCTTGCATCGTGACCAGCATGCTATACGGAGCTGCGACGGGTGCGTACGCCTGAACAAACAACCAGGAAGCGTGACGAAGCACTTCTCTGTTCGTATGAGTGGAGAAAGCCGTGTTTAGAGCGCCCAGCAAATGCGCTTCAGCAAACACCAGTAAATCTTTCGCGGAGAAAGTTCCATGACGTTCAATGTGTTTCCGAAACAGCTGCGTGAAGTTTTCACGAAACCGAAGGTGATTCCGTGCTTCTCCCAGGGTGAACTGGAGTGAGGCCTGATCAGTATGCGCGCCTTTTTCGAGAAACAATCGAAAAATGGTCTTCATGTTCGTGTAACTGTGAAGAATGACTGTTTCATTAGGGTGGAAATCAACTTCGTCGTCTGCGAGCTGATTGTAGAAGCCTTCCCAGTATTTGCGGTAGCTGTTAACGCCGTCAATGCTGATCACTTCCTCCAGGATCGCCTGCCACTGGGTCATCTGAGGGTTCAGGCTCAGGAGGACTCTGGTTCGAGGGTGGTACGTGTCCTCCGGGAGGACGACCACCCGGAACCAAAGCGGCACTTCCCAATTGTACGCGAGGTCGAGCAAGACGCCGAACGCATCGGCTTCTCCAGTCGGTTCCTCGGGCCATCTGAGGTTACGGGCGGCCATAAAAGCTTTCAGTGCATCGCGGGCGGCGTAGCTCGGGGGCAAGTGCGTTGCGACGCAGCTGGCGTACATATCCCTGGCTTTTTTCGCGGTTTCCAGGTGCTTCGTGCCTTTGCCGATCATCATTCCGAGTCTGTCCAGCCAGCGCAGCATCATGACCGCCTGCATAGACGTGGCAGAGCCTGCATTCGCACCTGGTGACCACCGGGAACAGACGAACTCTTCGAAGTCTTGGCATGCGTCAATGCTTTGGTTGATGACTTCCATGAGGATGTGCCTGTGCAAAACGCAGCTCTGGGTGAGGCAGATAGCGCTGTCAGAAGTGATTCCCGATCGCTTGTCATGGAGCAGTAGCGCGAGGAACAGGAATGCGGCGACGATGAAGAGGCAGCCTACGGTGATAACCGCCTTTTTCTTTGACCAGAAGGGGGTGCGTATGTCGCTGCAGTGCGGCGTGATGGCCTGCAAGTAAAAACGCAATGACTGACGCATGACGCTACAAGAGCTTTGAAGTCGATTTGCTAAACTCTTATTTCGGGCCGCCAGCGTAGCTTTGCTCATGTAGCGTTTCTTTCCTTACTGAGCCCTAATTCACAGCTTTAGGTTTTCTGTGATGGCGGGATGAACAGCATGCGCCCTAAGCGGCCCACAGTAACATACCGAGCTTTTCAATTCGATTTGGCGTATTAATCTCGGCCTTCAAAATATTTTCTCCAAACGCATCACAAATGATGGATTTTTGTTTTTCTCACACATAAGTTAAAGGTGCTCCCAGGCAGTTGTTTTAAGTAGGCCATTCTGTTTCTACTCAGCGGAAATTTGAAGCTCTTGTTTATTTGTAATGCTGAAAAACAAAACAAACACCCTGCACTCTTCGTGGTGCCCTTAAAAATGACCTGCAATCACATCTGCGACGCTTGCAAAGTCGTGTGATGCTATCGCAGTAAGTAAAATATTTCAGATCCGAAGCTTTAGTAGTACCATGTGAACTAAACCCGTACGACCAGAACCGGCACTAAAGTTCGCTTTAAAAATTGCGCCCACGGAGTGCATGCGGCACTGTTCTTAACAATCCTCCCGCAGCACGCATCTAACCCACCGTGATATTCTGTAACCAGCTGAAGAAATGCGACAAGCTGTGGGCTCTTACGATTTTACCTTGCAACAGTGAGGACAAAAAAATTCTTGCGATGCCCCTGCGGTTAATGTGTGTTTCTTCAGCTGGTCACCACAGAATGAAATTGGAACCACTGCCCACCTAATGACCTGCGTGCAACACAGATGAGGGTGGGTGACGTGAAGGCGGAGGAATCAGGTGAACCCCGTAAGCTGTATGGAGATAAAAATAGAGATGGAAGAGAAGGTAAGAGAGTGGTATAAATGGAGGGAAGAATGGAAGATGAAAGTATCCCCCATAGAAATGGGGGGGGGGGGGGGTGGAGATAGATCGACGGAAATACAGAAGAGAACAGAAAGTGTGGAGAGCGACTTGTGGGGTACAGAGGGGGAATGCGGATGGGGCGAGGGATATTTCAGGTGGATAAGGGGGAAGCATCGGCAATTGCGATATCACCAGGAAAGAGAGACAGAGCCGAGGGAAAGAATTGACGGCGTAAGGGGCAAAGCTTGATGGCAGTTCGCTGGGAAATACAACGTAGCAGAAGCGAAAGAGAGCGGAGAGGAACGTCACTAGAGCGGTCAGGTGGATGGGGCGGCGTTCGATAGGGGTGGTGGAAATATCAAGGGAAATGATGCAGGAAGCGGAAGGAGGACGGTGATGGTGAGAGGAATAGAAGGGAGACCTAAGGATGGGTGTGTATAACCGGAGGGTGAAGAGTGGAAGGGAGAGTGGAGTAGGAAGAGGGCAGGAAAGAAGGGATACGAATGAGATATTAAACAGAATTAACAAACGGCTTGGCTACTCCAACTGCGGAACATCAGGCAGCACGCATTCCTGCTGATAATGCGTAGTACGATCCGCCACATGAAGTTTGTGCTTTCTCCGTGAACATGTAACACATGGTCGGATACAGAGCACGCACAGGAAATTCAGAGTACGGGTCCAGGTTTCTTAGGAAGCGTTGGGCTATCCCCCAGCGGAGATGTGTGCAACTGAACTGACTATATTTGGCTTCTCTAGAATATCAATAGCAATGGCAGGGATGCGGTGGCCTAGGCCTACCGCTTGCCTTGGGGATCTCGCGACCCCAAGCGGCACCCGCCGCTAGGTGCCAACGCGTTCTTTCCCTGATACGCGCGGGTATAAGACGTTAGACGTCAAAGTTCGGCGCCAGATTTAATGCCTTATGTTTAGGCCTAGCGCTCCTCAGTCTTCAAGTTGAGCTTTAAGACGTTACAGCCAACGCCACAGTCATTTACACATCCACCATGGGGTGTCAGTTGAAGTTAGCCGTCAGAGCTCAATTTCCGGCTGTAGTATATCTGCGTGAAGCTCTCCATTTGCTGCGCCCAAGCCTTAGCGCAGGCGCGCTATAAACTGTAGAGAACAGGGTACCTCCCGAAGGAGGCTTCACAATACGGGTTTAAGGAGCCTCTAAGAAAAGGGAGAAGGGAGAATTGGTAGGCTAATAGCGTGGGAAAGGAGTACACATGGGTTCCACTCGCAACGTGGTTCATATAAAGAAGCCCTATCGCGTCGCCACACTAAATGAAAGGGCCTCGCAGATCGTAGGTGTTAAAACCGGTAGTATACACGTGGGGCAGCCGGGTATATGTTAACACGAAAGTGTTTTATGCGGGTATGAACCAAGCTTTCGCTGACGTCATATCCGTCACGGAAATGACTCCAGGACACCTTTGCCGAAGCGACCCGCCAGCAGGACGTGCTCGCCAGGCGCACCCACAAGACAGCCGCCGACCCTCAAATCATGATCAGCTTCAATTTCGCTGCACATTTCACTTTCGTGTTTTGCCGATTCCTATTACAGAGAAATCAACCATGTTTTTTTTAGAGGAAAGTCCTATGAAATTGCAACCAATGCCAAGCCAGGGACAGATCGATGGGAGACTGGCCGGGATCTTGTAAAGAAGTTTATAGTCAGTCCGCCGTAATAATTCTGAATGAGAATCAAACCATAAAACATTCATTCTAATGTTTGCAAGTGCGTTGCACTGAACTCAAAGTGTTTGGAGTGATTGCGTTTTTATTATTCAGAAGAAGATTGTGTAACGCACGCACGCATGGCGTACGGTGCATTATCGCGCACTGCACTGTTCCTGCTATTTTATTCGACAATGGCGTGCAAAAGGACAACAAGAGTCACGGGATGGTCGTCTATCAGGCGACTTAAATGCAGTTGTAGTAAGCCAAGGTAGAGTATCCCAAAGACCAGATTTAAACCGCAATTTCGGAGGCGTCTAGAAGACGCCTTATACTCTGATTTACACGCAAAACAATTTAACTGTAATTTGTAATCTCTATTTTAAACCGTATTTTTCTCGATGTTTACTAAACCGGATTTAGATCGTCTAGAAAAAGGTTCAGCCAGCCGGGCATTAGCGGAGATATAAGACGTCATCACAACGGGGGGTGTCTTTTCTCAGTCGTTAAGTTGCCATTTTTTTTTTCGTCCGGGATATACGCAGCATTACTGTTTGTAACCTTTTTGTGCTAGCTGGGCCACTAGCTCGTGTTCGTATAACTTAGTCGGCTCGCAAAGCGAAGAAACGAGTTCCGTTGGGGTTTTTTGATACTCTTTAACAAGTTTCTGGGGGACGAAGTGTTTCTCGCGGTAGTGCAAAAGGCCACGTACGCGGGTGGCCCACTAAAGACATCAGCTATACGCTTCGATATTGTAACTTTTTACTCAAGGGGTTAAATAGAAGGTCCATGGAAGGTGACGCTCAATTTTAAAATATGAAGAAAAAGGAGGTCTGGCTGCGGAGTAGCCTTGATGTTTTTGTAAAATAATATAATAAATCGCCTTGAATGTTTCAAGATGATATCCGAACCTTTAGAGTTCAGCATAGAGTCAGTGGTAAGAAACGTCATCAAAGTGCGCTTGTACAGGCAAGCTTTGAACGTTTTCTGCTTGGCGAAGCGCCGACTAAAAGAGCGCTGAGCTCGGAAAATGTACTAAGAACCAGTCCGGCTTGTTGGTTCATGTTAAATGTTTACAGCGCCGACACACGAAGGACGAAGAAGAATGTTACACCACAAGCGCTGTGGTGTAACGTTCTTCTTCGCCCTTCGTGTTTCTGCGCTGTAAACATTTCTCGGAAAATGTACGCGCGCGGAAATGCGATAGGTGAAATAGTGTGTGATGGTGTATAATGACTCAGCTTATATCGAACTGTGTAACTGCAAGCTTTGCGAGATGCTATTTGGCGTGACGTTGTTGATGCGGCTAAGTTTAAAGGGTAGTTTATGTGTTTAATGCCACGATTGGCCGAAGGAACCTTTCAAGATTTCGCAAGGGATATCGCCACAGACGAGGTAAAAAGAGCTATCGATGACAACAGCCCTGAAAGTTCCCAGGCAGAAATGGTTTTTCCGGAGCCTCCTACAAAAAGGTAAAATATTACTTCCTGTTATGTGTGCAGAGTGTTTAAAGTCATACCAGAATGGACTGTTTCAGACTTCATTTCTAGAGTCACACACCATTTTGCATTACAAAGTCAAAGGTCGACGCCAAGGTCAGGGAAATCTTGAGTATCGCCCCATTATTCGGGGGCATGTCGACTATAATGTTTTTATTTAAGCTTTGTCGCGTTGCCTGCAGATGGTCATAAAATGCATTGTGGGAACGCACGAAAACGTGTGGTATAAAAGGGAGGTCCATAGTCACGAATGTTCAGAGCGCCCCAAGTGTTTAGGCATGTTGCGGTAGCCGTCAAGGCACCTTACCCATGCTCCGGATTGTCCTCGTGAAAGCATTCGATCAGGCATGGCACGAACTTCTTTTAATCATGTTAGAACATGTTAACATGGAATCTGTTATTCTTGGCGGTTGTAAGCAGGGTGTATATCGGGCGTACGACTAAGATTGTTCTCGAGAAAACAATCCGCACACCCACTTCATTTAAACGGTCGGTACGTCAGGGTTGCCCGTTGTCTCCTCCGCTTTTGTTGCGTAAGCTACACTGGCCGAGGTTGAGCAGTTTCGTGTGGACCTTGAAGGGCCATGCTGCGCAAGCGTGAGGAGCACTAGATTGGATTAGATTGTATTGGACTGGATTTGGATTGGATTGGATTTATTGGATTGTATTGGATTGGATTGAAAAGCCAATCCAATTGGAGTACAGGTGTGTAGAGAATTCGGTCTGCAAACTCTCCGGTCTGCGCATTCCAGAGGAGTGACGTCATAGCCGCGGCAGACGCATTGGCGCAGGCGCTTGCCCAGCTATGCACCTCCGTTGCACAGTAGCCAAGTCTGACGCTGCGCCGGAGCCGCTTGATAGCCGTTTCGCGTGGCTCCTGGAGAACCGTGCTGCGCATTCACCAAGAGCAGTGACTGGACTGGACTGGATTGGATTGGAAACGTTTTAGCAGCAGTAAGCATGATAATCAGCGAATCCTAGACAACCAGAAAACCTAAGGATAACCAGCTGAACCTTAGCTCACGCTACGCATATCCTGGCATAGCCGAGCTAAGTCACTGCTAATTTTTTGGAGGTTTTTTGAAGGCTTTTATTTGAGCACTATTAGGAGACAAAGCATCAATGGCTTTCAACCAGTCATGCAGGGTGCTTTTAGAGTCGATGGGAGCTGTGTAAGAGTTGCTGTGAACACGTTGAAGACTTTCTCTAAGTACAGTGCCAGTGGCGTAAACAGGCAAAAATGTTTGTCTTGGCATGGCCACTGGGACAGGCACCGAGTGTGTTCGAGTGCACTAGCTGGCAGACGATGCTAGCGATGTACCTTGGAGGACCGCTAAGGATTTATGTACACAGTGATCTTTTTTGGCGCAGGAAGGCCGCCGAACTGTGCGAAAAGGCTGACAAATGGACAGGCACTGCAGCTTTTCAACGTTTCCCAAGTGCCTCAGTGTGTACCTTGTTTTTTGTGTGTAAACTGTGATATATTCATCACGCACTGCACTGTTCACGTGAGAACATAGAGGCTATGCATCCGTGGGATTGCGGTCTTTATTTGGGAGTCCACATGGGAACAAGGGAGCTGCACGAACCTGTTTCGGCGCGTGCACCTCGGAGGCCTTTCGCTCTCACATTTCTTTTTGCGAGGAGTCCTGAATCGCTTCTTGTTTTTTCGTGTTGAGGATGATCTTTTCTTGCACAGTGTATGCCTGGTGATGTTATCTAAGGCGTTCCCACGTCTCGTATTTTTTCTCTTGGATCCCTGTGGAATGGAACTGCCAACCCTAACTTGACGAGCCGGCTTGAGGCTGAAGTACTTGCAATTGTGACGCAGAAAAGACCACCACGACTTTACAAATATTCTGTTACCTGTGCGATTGTACAGGTCAGTCCGCACCATTCGGGCCAGGTCAGTATGTCATTGCGTTCGCTAAATGTACGTCGGTACCGCCATGGGTGACGATAATTTCTTTAAACTTCACGCTGGCGTGCTACCCGCAGAAACGTAGCAAAAAAAAAAAAGGAAGGGACTGGGCCCCCCATGGCGCGTTCAGTGTTCTTGGTGTAAAAATGCCAGTCAATCGAACAGGTGTTTCTAAGTGCTGGGATGGGGCGTTTTTCTAGGATGTGCTTCGGCGCCCATTAAAAGGTTTCTCATCGACGCCTAAGCGATGACGTTTTTACCGGTACAAAGTGACAGCGCGGTACCATATGACCCTGTGATGGTTATGGTTCTGACCCTGCAAGAAGCATGGAAATCTCGAATGACCATTCCAAATATTCGAAAGAGTACTTTTCCGAGCCTGTTCGAATCATTACTGAAGTCTATGGGGCTTAGGCCCATCATACCGAATGGTTGCCCCTGATGAAAACCCAAACGCACCTGAAACATTTTCGGCGATTTTTCTGCTAGCTAAAGGTTGACTAGCAGTTTTCCTATTGTAGTGTTTCGTATGTTTATTGTTCGTTGACGGTTGCGTTGTGTCGAAACGAAAAATGTCAAGAAAGTAAAAGAAGTGCTTGGCCAAAGTACAGTGCCTGCCTCGTCTTCCCGAAGACCCTGGTTCGAATTCCACTCAACGCGAAATTTCCCCAATGTTTTTCTCAAATAAGGCGGATATTTTTGGCCCCACTGCAGACATTGATTGCGTTGTTTTTACTTTTTAAATGGACGCTAACGGCTGAATGAAATCTTGTTTTATCTGAAACATCATACGTTTCTTAGCCTTTTCGGCTATTGTTTGACGATAAAGAATGCGTCCTTTGCTGGGAAATAAGCAAACAAAACTGGAATTTCTCTCACCCGCATCCCTTTCATTTTTTTGTGACGTAGCCATTGCGTCACAAAGTGGGAGCGAGGTACGGGTGTGGTCTGGGCACTTTCACGGAGGCCGCGGTAGCTTTTGCGCCTGCAAGCCATGGCCGAGGCCGGCAACGTTTGTTTAGCCTAGCGGTCTGGCCTGAAGTGTTATTAATTCTCCCCGTCAGAACGAGAAATGCTTTCATCGCTCCAGTGGCCGCGGTGCCCGCCTACAGCGGACACTCATACCCATCACGCCGGCCACGAGCGAAGAAGCGAGTAGCGAGTGCACTTTCGAATATCGTGATAGCGCGACTGCCCTGTATGCGTCGCTAAAGCGGAAGTCTTCATTTCCCTCGTCTGATGATCACGTCCAGATGATATTCTCTTCTGTCACGTGACGCGGCAACCTGGCGTGAAATATACACTCGCTTCCCGCACCCGTCTAAGTAGTCCTCGTGGCCGAGGCTCCGATCGGCCGAAACATGTCAAGGGTAGAGCTACGCGCGCACGATTTACGGAATATTTATCAACAGGGGATCGCAGCAAACGGAAAAGCACAAGTTCGGCTCGTTCGGATAACCCCTTGCAGTAAACACCCTAACCTTTCATGGGCGATGAGGTTCGAATCGGGCGCGGGAACGCTTATGCCATCCGATAGCAACATCCGTGCGCGGAGAACGGATTAGAAGCTCAGGCGGGCCCCATAACCACATGCACTTCATCTCGTTCCTTTTGCCGCTTCCTGCCGGGGATATTCCTTGCGGAATCTCGAGCGTTCACCGTAAGTTCACTGACTTCGCTAATTGCGGACGAATGCTTTTTTTTATTCCGTACTCACTTGATTCCATACTCACGGCAGCCGTGCTAGAGGCACTAAATATCAAGGAATAAAGGAGACCTACCTAAGTCTTGTAGAAGACATATACGAAAAATTCACGGGCACGACAACCCTCCACGAGCAAAGCGTTAAATTTTCGATCCTGAAGGGAGTATGACCGGAAGATACCATCTCGCCAAGCTATTCACAGCATGTCTGGGCCTTTAGAAAGCTTGTCTGCGAAAACTTAGAATTAAGTGTAAACGGAGAATACCTAAGCCATTTCATTTTTGCGGACGACATAATATTGCTGAGTGAGGCTGCAGAACACCTGCAAACAATGTTTGAGGAACTACAATCAGAAAGCATCGCCGCGGGGCTAAGAATTAATATGAATAAATCTAAAGTAATGAGCAACAAGCATGGCGGAAACGTCCTCTTGAGATTAGGAAAAGAAACGCTTGAAGAAGTAAAAGAATACCAATTCCTCGGACAGATAGTTCGTACTGACCCCAACCACGAAAGAGAAATCCGGCGCAGAATGGGTATGGGTTGGGGCACACTCGGCAGGCACTCCCAAATAATGAAAAATAAGCTACCTCTGTCACTCAAAAGAAAAATCCAGAACCCGTGCATAGTGCCGGATATGACGTATGGAGCTGAAACTTGGCACCTTACTAAAAGTCTAGAAAGCAAACTCAGGTCGGCTCAACGGTCCATGGTACGAATAATGTTACGAGTAACACTCAGCGACAGGAAACGAACTACCTGGATGGCAGAATAAACTGAAGTAGAAGATATTATAGTTGAAAGAAATAAAAAGAAATAAGAGCTGTACTCTGCATTTTCTAAATCAGATCAGCTGACGGGATGTTTTGATTTACATTTATTTCACGTGCTCATTCACTTTGGAACTGTTTATTGGAGGGAAACGTTTATGGATGCTTCTTCAATGAGCTCTCACCGTTAAAAACATTTGGGACGTAAACAAACCGTAGTAATCAAAAGCGCAATGGGAATGTACAACATTTTTCTCTTTTCTAGCGTTTTCTGCCTTATTAGGCAAATCCTAGCCATGAGGATGGTGTATTTATGATCTCGGCAACGTAATGTACCGACACAGGGCAACTTGTTTCCGTCCTTATGTGTCTCCCTAAGGAGTCGATCATTTTATGTGTTGTGCGTCGGCTATTTACGGCGGATTTTGTGGCGTCCTAGTAATGCTGTCGCTTGAAAATATCAGAACCACATCGAACGGAGGGACAGGGAAAGAGACGGAGCGACGGTGGGTAGTGAATGGAGCGAGAGGGTAGCAAGAAGAGGAAACCTCAAAAGAGTGGAGTGCGCAAGGGCAAGTATTGAAAGGTTTAGTAAAGCTCAGCATGAGGAAATGAGGCCAGGGGGAAGTGCACAAAAGCGAGGATCTGATGAGGGGGAAGGTAAGGTTCGAGGAGGGTTGGGACAGGGGGAAGAGAGGATAGAGGAGAAGGTAGGGATGAGGTCGCATAGAGGAATAGTGTATAGTGCTATAGGCGAATGTTAGAGCAAAAGTGCCGTTAGGAAACAGCGGAGGAAACTCAGCGCCGGAGAAGGTAGGTAGCATGGAGGGGAGACGGTGAGGGAAAGCGAGAAGAGCGCGAGGGGTTGTAGGGAGTTGAAAGTTTTGCCTCAGAGACAGCAGAAACATTATCGTCTTTGTACGTCATTTGGAGCGAAGCAAAGAGAGACGCGGCCAATTCTAGTTGCTAATCAGCCAGCGGGCTAGGCCACCTCCAGTACACTCTATTCGCGACGAACTAGTACTTATCAGAGCTTGCGCATAAATTAACACCGCCATTTGCTTGGTTCTACCGTTCAAAGGTTTGAATAGACAGTTCCTTCAACCACTGTATTTTATATGTACTTGGTGTACATCGTCTTCGCATTTGACCATTGTACCGTGCAATCATCGTCGCGTGTACAGCCCTACACGAGTGGAGCACTCACTCACCACGCAGGTTTCGTAGGTGCAGGTCTTGAGAGTGGCGGAGGGTTGAGTCCTATGTGGCAGTCCTTCGGCTGACTCATCTGCGGCTGTCCGCTCTGCACACCCGGTTTCCGCGGTCAGCTGCAGGACGATAATCGGTTAACAGACATGTCGCCTTGCTTGAGGACGCTGTAAAGGCTTTGTAACCCATTGTGTATTGCCTGTGTAGACGTCAGAGGCACTGGATTCAAACTGAAAGTAGGACGACTTGGTTTAGAAGCATTGCGAGAAAAAAATCGGACAAAAGCGTACGGAACAAAACACGAGCACTTCTGTGCTTTTTTTTTTACGTCCACCCCTTTAAAGGTGATGTGTTCTTATCGCCTACCTAAACTCCGAACTATCGGTCTGTCTATTTGTCGGTCTGTCTGTATATATTTCTGCCTCTCTCTGTATGTATATTTTTCTTCATGTCTGGCTGTCTATCCGTCTATCTGTCTCTATGTCTGTTTGTAGTCAATCTGTCTGCCTGTTTGCCTATATGCATGTCGGCGTGCATGTCTGCATGTCCGTATGTGTGTCTGCATGTATGTATGTATGTATGTATGTATGTATGTATGTATGTATGTATGTATGTATGTATGTATGTATGTATGTATGTATGTATGTATGTATGTATGTATGTATGTATGTATGTATGTATGTATGTATGTATGTATGTATGTATGTATGTATGTATGTATGTATGTATGTATGTATGTATGTATGTATGTATGTATGTATCTGTCTGTCTGTCTGTCTGTCGGTCCGTGCGTCCATCTATCTGTCCTTCCATCCTCCGAAGCAGTAAATAATGTTACTGTTTGTTAAATATTTCGTTTGTATGATCAGCGGTGCCCTAGAAATGGGAACATGGAAAAAATCGCGTCACTCGGAATAAAATTTTCAGCGGTGGGATGACCGAATTATAAATCAGACGCCAAGTCCGTCAAAGTACTTCTACACTCAGCTCAATTTTTGTTTCTGAGGTTTGTATGTAAGCTAACAAAACTCATTAGTTTTTTCAGTTATTTTCCTGTAAACAAAACTCCAGAGCAACAACTAATCATGTTATCGAGAATTGACGAACTTGCGTAGACCCCAGTTATTCCGCTAGGATTACGGCAACTGGCACGTACAAGTTCACATGGGCCCTGTCTCGTTTTCTTTAATTATTTATCCTCATTTGACTCTTACAAAAAATTGGCCTTCGTATCCATTGTTTTTATTACTTTTCACTTGCTCAAGTCACTTGTTCTTGGCATTACTCGCCCAGGTTGTGTATCAGCTCTATTATAATATTTTAAGGCCCAGTAGAGGTCATGATATGGATGGTTTCTTCTTTTTTTTTTAATTTAGGTTCTTCGTGTTTAGTTGCATATAGGCGGTTTGATTGACCCATTCACAAGCACCAGTGGTGACCTCTACCCCCCCTCCCCGTTACTTCTGTCATACTTGTACGGCTCAGCACGTGGAGAGAAAAAAAACAATGTCCCAAGTTTAGTCCGCTACTCAAGGAATGTGTATTATTGGCAGTGCCTCTCGTCAGGCCTTCGAAATAACCTCGAGAAAACCTATGTAAGCTCGTCAGGGGAAGACACATAATACGGCTTGGGTTCACTGGCGCACTGTGGCGCGAGAACGGATAATATAATGTGGCGGGGTGGGCGCAAGCCGCAGGGAGTTCGGCTTTCGTTCAACATGTTTCCTGCCACGAGGTAAAATTTCCCATTGTAAAATTGACAATTGTAACGACGACTGTATTCTGTAACGGCGATCTTATTTCTGTAACAATTCTCACTTATTTATTTATTTATTTATTTATTTATTTATTTATTTATTATTTATTATTTATTTATTTATTTATTATTATTTATTTATTTATTTATTTATTTATTTATTTATTTATTTATTATTTATTTATTTATTCGACAGCCGCAAATATGGCTTATGTTACTAGTGGGGATAAAAACCAGTAGAGTAAAACACGCAAGGGCATTGGCTGTGATATAGAGTAGTACTAGTGTATTAGTCTGGATGAATGCAGTGAGTAGAACTAGCGACGTTGCGGCAAACATCAGAGCTCAGACAAGACGTTAAAAAGCAAAAAAAAAAACAATCAAGGGGTATTGATGGCTGTCGAGAATTTCGGGGCAGAGACGATATGTGGCCGGGTAAATTGTTCTAGACATAAGTTTTAACGATATATAACGCGAGTCGGTTAGCATTAAGGCGAATTAATGACAATTACCGCATGTAAGTTATAGATTTCTGCGGTGACCTCAGTCTCAAGCTCATGCACCTCAAATATGAACAAAGCCTCCAGCAGGAAACGGCGTGCTAGTTTCATGCCGAAATGGCGCATTTATCGCCAGTTTGTGGGCCTGAAACATCGTGTTATTGCGATCACGAACTATGCATATATGGTCCTCTGCGAACAAAACGCAGACAGCAGACAGACAGCACCTCGGTTTCCGCTAGTCAAACTAAAGGCAGATAAAATTCCTACATCTCCAAGCATACGGCAAAGGTTGTGCGCTACATACATATATTTGAAAACAAAAACGAAAGAGCAACACTTACGAGACTGCCCCAGGCCATGTTTTTCGGAATAATCTGTAGTGATGAAAGGAAAATATTGAAAATGCCCCATCAAAATTACAGCAAAAGCAATCACCTTGCCATGAGGTGCATGAAATAAGTCGTCATTGGGTCGAAAAAAGTAAAATGCGGTTGTGTTACGGCTCGTGACAACTGTCCCGGTGCAGGTCTTAACGCCCACGCTTCACAGTTGTTAAAATATTTGTGAAACCAGAATCCCTTTCCAACGAAGTGTATGCGTACAGTTCTCGTACTGGGTTAACGCAAAATATCTGCGAAAAAAGTGGTGTTGCGAGCGTGAATCGTTCTTTCTTGGTGCGTGTGGAGTAATCAACCGGGCGTTTCAGCTTAGTCGTCACAAAACGTGCTCTGCAATGTAACGATACAGCCAATAACCGGTTTCCAAACGCTGCCGTTTTCCAGAACCTCTCATAATTCTGATGCACCCAATCAACACGCCATACTTCGCCATCCATGAAAACCCATTCTACTGCCATCTTGTAAAATAGCTTTTTTTTCTCCACTTTTCTCCTCTTCTAAAAACGATTGTCGTTTTTCAACTACCTTAAAGAGAAAACTTTGTTCCGTTCATCTGTGTGTCATTTATTTGTTCGCCCAAAGAGTAGCTCAGAGAATGCTTGCACAGGTAGACCATTCAGGCGAGACTTTATTAAAAGTGCAAGAACTTGTAGCTTGCCTGATCCATTTCAGCTATGTTCATCACAAGAAATTGATTGATTGATTGATTGATTGATTGATTGATTGATTGATTGATTGATTGATTGATTGATTGATTGATTGATTGATTGATTGATTGATTGATTGATTGATTGATTGATTGATTGATTGATTGATTGATTGTCAGGTTTAACGCGCCGACGCTGCGCAGGCGATGAGGCGCGCCGTAATGGAGGCCTCCGGATTAATTTTGACCGCCTGGGGATCTTTACCATACGCCGAAATCTCGAACACCAGGGTGTTTTCGCTTTCCGCCTCTATTAGAAAAGCGTTGGCCCCGGGCGGGAATCGAACCTGCGTCCTTGGGCACAGCAGCACAACTTCATCACGAAGAAAACATTGAGTATGATTAGGGTTGTTCGTTTTCGAATAAAACCTGATTTTACCGGATTTCTACACTTCAAACATATTTCAGGAGAGTCGGGTTAAACCCGTTTTCTTCCCGAAAACACTTTTTCAAAGTAGCGATCTGCACAAATGTGCGTTGACGATCCGTCGTTCTGAACCAGTTCACGCTGGACGCAAGCCCCATAAGCACACTTCTCGAACACATTGATTACTCTACCACTCGCTACAACAGGCTGGCGAATGCTGCACTGACACTGTCACGTCGAGCTGTGACGCCAAGAGAACTTTCTCTCAGCTACGTTCGACGACCGGACGGGTCTCGAATGGAGGCCGACACGTTGCGGATGCAGATGATAATGCATGTAAACAAGGACGTGCGAAAAATTGATCACCAGCTTTTTGTGAATAAAATGTTTCATTTCCAAGAAATTATCAATACTCATACTGTCGTCATTAGTGATTCATATTTAAAAAACAACCAAACTTTCTGCACTATTTGCTAGAAAACCCTAATTTTCCCCCTATTTCTAGCATGGAAGTAACTCTATTTTAACGCATTAAAACTAGGAGGCTCGTAATGCCTTCTGTTAAAACAAACTCAGAGTATTACACTCTGCATCTGCAGATTTACCCAGAACAAGCCTAATTTCTGGATGGTTTTACGAAAAAATCCGATTTCTCCGCGATTGTCTGTTTGAAAAAAAGCACACAATTTTTTGCCCCCCCCCCCCCCCCCCCCCTCTCGATACTAAGGAAATACTAAATGAGAAAACGAACACTCCTAGGTATGTTTTGCGTAAATCATCAGCACGCAACTCCATGTAGCCGCTTTTTGCTGTTTAAGAGCACACGTTGCAGCTGCTTTATGTCACGAAATAACAACGCGTTTAAGATGCCGTCAGAAGAAGTTGAGCTAAAAGGGAACACTAAGGGAATAGAGCTCGAGCCCGAGCAGTGCCAACCCTCCCACCCCCCTCAAAAAATTGAATGCTGGCAACGAATTCTAACAAGTACGGCAGCAAAGTAAAGTATTTGTAAACTTTAAAGATACACATATCTTGGCTTTGGCTTCACGTTGACGTACGTTTTAGCGTGACCCTTCTTCAGTATACCGGCAAATTTTTCGGGAAAGAGTACTGTCAACGTGAACCCAGGCAGCTGAAACCGGGCTGTTTTCTGCTTGACAGGCCCCTTAATTGTGAACAAAACCGGGCTTATTCAATTCTTCTTTCTGCATCTAAAATGCAGTAGATGGTCGCCAGATATTTGTAAAAGAATGCCGGGTCCTGCCCTATACTTCGCTTTCTCTTAACTAACCTAACAGAAACTGAAAACTACAATGAGGTTCGGCGGGCCTAGGGCGCGACAAGTCGCCTTTTGTCCTAGATGTTTCCTGCAACGAGGGAAAAATACGTATTCGAAATCCTCGGCTAAAATATGGAGTTCAGTATTTTATACATTTATTTATTTATTTATTTATTTATTTAGATTTTTATTTATTTATTTATTTATTTATTTATTTATTTATTTATTTATTTATTTATTTATTTATTTATTTATTTATTTATTTATTTATTTATTTATTTATACGGGACCGGAATCAGGAATATTACACTAGCGGTGATAATGCCAGTTTCCTGCCAGGTAACCACACGAAGGAATTGGTTGTGATGCAGAGTACTAGTACTCTGGATTAAAATTTTACACTGAGTAAAACTGAATGGCATGGTGGCAAAGATAAGAACGCCAACAAGACGTGCAATAACCAGAAATAAATCAGAAAGAAAATAATCAAGGATTATGTGTGGCTGACAAGAATTTATTTCAGGGCAGAGAACGTATTTAACGGGTAAATTCTTCCGCAGATAAAACTTTATTCCGATTAGCGCGAGTCGGTTTGCAGTCAAAACGAATCGGTGACATTGCCAAAAAGAAGTTATTGATCAGTTTCTGCTGTGACTTCAAGCTCATGTTCATGAGCCTTAAATATGAAGATAGGGAGGCGAAAAGCAAGAAACGCCCGTGTGTACAAGATTTTGGCGCACGATAAAGACCCCCAGGTGGTCAAAATTAATCCGGAGCCCTCCACTACGGCGCGCCTCATCGCTTGCGTTGCATCGGCGCGTTAAACGCTACAATCAATCAATCAATAAGTATGAAGACAGACTCATTTATGATGATGATGGTGATGATGCATGGCGGATTCCCGGTTGTAACGGGGTGGAATTGCACAGCGACCTTACGTAACGCCAATGTAAAATCACATCGCCAAAAAAAAGAAAAAGAAAAGAAAACTTAGTGGAATTTTGTGCTGCTCTGACTTCTTTGCTCGCATGTATTCCCAGATTGTTCTGTGCTCTTTTCCCACTAACATTCTAACCTTACTAACCTCTACTGGTGTTCAATTCAATTTTCCGTTAACCTTAAAGCCAAGGGCTTCCGGAAGCTGGATGTCTTCCTCACTGAGGACTGGACGAATACCATTGCACTCTGCTACAATGTGTCGCATGCTATCGTGCTCCCTGCAACAGCCTGCGCAAACTTCTTCCTGTACCGTCTCGCGGATAAGCGTTTTTGTCCGGAAGCAACCCGCCCTGGCTTGAAAAAGCAATGCACCTTCCGCTTCCCGATTCTGTATATATCTAAGGACGTCTTTACGTTCATCCCCATTTTCCAGGTCGTGTCTCTGATTCTTTCACTTCATTTCCGATTGCCTTGGTCGTTTCCCCTATGCTTCGAGGTTTCATATATTTTGTCCTCAGCCTGAGCTTTCTGGTTCTTTTGCTCCACTGTGTGTCCACGTATTTCATGTAAAGATAACGCAATACTCTGGCCGCCCAGTGGCAAAGGCGTTGCGCTACTAAGCACGAGGTCGTGGGTTCGATTCCTGGCCGCGGCGGCCGCTTTTCTGATGGAGGCGAAAAGCAAAAACGCCCGTGTGTGCGAGATTTCGGCGCTCGTTAAAGATCCCCAGGTGTTCAAAATTATTACGGAGCCCTTAACTACGGCGCGCCTCATCGCCTGCGTTGCGTCGGCGCGTTAAACCCCACAAATCTATCAATCAATCTGGCCGTCCATCTATGGTCATCAATATTTATAAGTAGTTTTTGAAAACATGTTTCGCTCTGTGCTTGTCTCACTTCAAAGGAAGCCCATCCCATGTCTCCCTGGACTTCCTCATTTGCTGTTTTACTATGTGCTCGTAATGGCAATCGACTTACCGCCCTGTGATTTACTTTAGTCCTGATTGACTCTTTAATTTGACACACACACTAACGCGTCTGAAAAGGTGAGTGTCGGTACAATTACACCCTTCCAGATTCCTCTTGCTACTACATATTCGTTATATCCTCATAGTCCTCGGTGCTTCATGATAGAGGCGTTTCTTTTTTCCTTTCATTCTTACATGCTCATACTGAGTTTTTAGACAAGCCTGACCTTTGTTTATCCATATGCCGAGATATTTGTATTTCGTTACCCACAGTATTGTTGCTGTTGAACGAATACCGATTCGTTACGCGCGTCGTCTTTAAAAACCAGAACACCTGGCTTTGCTGTGTTAAACTTCTACCCGAGTACAGTGGCTTCTTCCCTGCATATATCTGTGAGCTGTTGCAGAAACTGTTTGCTGTCTGCTGGTAGTACTATGTCATCTGCATATATCAGTCCCGGGATATGTTGTTCTACTCCATGTACTTCGCGGCTACAACGCAGATTGAGACATATTTTACTGTTTTGAGGCTTTCTTTCTAGTCTCGTCATGTACAGCATGAACAGCAGTGGCGACAGAGGACAACCCTGCTTTAAACCTCTATTTGTGACTACCGGTTCGGTGCACTTAACGCTCTCCCAGGTAATTTGCACCTCGCTCTCTTTTTACATTTTCAGCAGCAGCTGTATAAAGTCCTGGTCTAATCCCTCCCGCTCAAGCAGGCTACATAGAAGTTCTCTATCTACATTGTCGTAGGCTCCTTTTATATGCAGATACTATCCACAGAGGTCGCTTTTGAGCCATTGACCCCTCTATGAATTGGGTTAGGACAAATAATTTGTCCTCCATAAGCGGCGGTCTCGTCTGGATCCATTTTGTAGTTATGCCGGTATGCCGTCCCCTCTATCCACGCTTGTAGTTGGGTTTTTATGGCTTGCATTGCCAGTCTGTAGGCCACTGAGGTTACTGTGAAAGGCCTTTTAATAGCCCTGTCCTCTTACGCCAATCGTCCGGACCTAGCTTAGTTTTTATCAGTTTTTGGAATGATCGAATCAGTTGGGCTTTGCTTTTTGGGCCCAGTACGTAGTACGTACAGCCTAGTACGTACAAAGCAGGTAGCCGCCGTCTTCTGGCAAAAAAAAAAATCGAGGTTTACTTTAATATCGAAATGGCCTTAATCCTAAGTACACGTCCGAAACATCGTATTATTGCGATTCTAAACTAACCAGATGCTTCTCCGCGAACAAAACGAAGGCGCATAACACCTCGGTTTTAATTATTCCGATAAAAATACAGATAAAATATCGAATTCTTACGTCTCCAACCACGGGACAAATGCTATGCCCTCCATTATGTAGCTACAATGGTGTAGCCAGGGGGTGTGCTTAGGTGTCAGAGCACCCGGTCAGAACGATAAAGTGGCGCGTCTCCGCTACTTTTAGAGTTCTTTGGGCCCACGCATTTTACATACTTCATCTATAAATATAAATATAAAACGTAAAATAAGATAGAAAAGTGTAGGTGCAGACTATCTTTTTTACTTTTTATATCTTAATTACAGCAGCCCTCGAAATTATTTTTGGGTACGCCACTGTGTAGCTGGGTAATAAAACGAACAAGCAACACTTACGATACTGCTCCAGGACATCCTTTTTGGAAAAACTTGCTGTGATAAGAGAAAATAACGAAAAATCAGAACTACCGCCAAAACAACGGTCGCGAACACGTTCATGAGCTAAGTCGTCGCAGGATCGAATGAGCAGAATGTGTGTGTTAGGGCTGGCGTTAACAACAAACCCGGTGAATTGTTTAGAGCTTAGTTGCTCCATAATTGTTTTTACAACGTTTCGTATGCCGGAAAGGCATTCAAACAAAGAGTAAATGCGCCCAGTAGTTATATTGACTTATAAACGCTGCCGTTCTTCCAGAACTTACCTCACCAGTCAGGGCGGCGTCTTTCGCATCCATCACGACCCCTCTACCATGTTTTAGAATCGCTTGTTCCACTACTTCCGTGTTTTATTTAAAGCGAAGTTTTACTACTTTTGTCCGGCGATTTAGTGGAGGATGCGCAAGGTGGCCTTTTGACCGGAGACATACCCCTGGCGACCCACCCCTCGAAGCGCATCGCGTGATTCGCCGCGGCCGCCGACAGCGGTCGCCGCCACCGCTGCGGCCGAGGCAGCCGACCACCCCCGCATCCTCCCATGCATGCGGCGCTGGGTCGTTTCGGGCCACGTTACTCGTTTCGCTCCCGGCGAAGAGGTACGGTGCGGTCGCCCGGCCTCCTTCTGCGAGCGTTGCACTGAACTGAACGGCTTTCAGACGTCGTAGGCAGTACAGCTAAACCAAAGGTTAACCAAGTGAAATCAAGAGTCTGCCAGACTAAGCCAAGCTTTTGCCTTGTATATCCAAGGTTAGCTGAGGTAAGCCGCAACCAGTTTTCTGTTTTCAAAACGATACACTATCATTTGCTATCTTAATGTGGGAATTGTGGTCCGCTTGTCTGTCTGTCTGTCACTCAATTTATTCGACCATCGAAAATAGCACTTGCACGAATGCTTGAGGACGCAGGATATTTATGCAAGAGAACTTTAGAGTACAAAGACTGGTAGAATGGCTCATACGTGTCATCGTTGTTTCCCACAATGAAAACGTTATGTATTTCAAATTTTGTGTTTAACGCCCCGCAGCGACACCTAGGCATTGGGGCCCGTACAGGAGAAGGGCTCCGGATTAATGTCGACCACCTGAGGTTCTTTAGCGTGAGCCGAAATCTCCACACACGCACATTCTTGTTTTTTGCCTCCATCTGAAAAGCGCCCAGCGCGGACGGAATCGAACCTGCGTCCGGGGGGTCAGCGGCACAATGCCATAGCCGCTAAACCACTGCGGCGGGTCGGTGTGTATATATCGGGCAAAACATCACCGAATAAGCGAAAGCGGCAGTGTCCAATTAAAATATACGTTGGTGTGGCTTTTGGGGTAGGAAATAAGAAACACTGAATATACTACCGGAGTCTGGCGCGATAAAAGCGGACATGAAAGAACCGAGCTCGACCTCCATCTCGAGCAGGGTTAAGCCAAAAAGAAACAACTGGTCCCAACAGATGCTAGACGCAAGTACATCAAAAATTCAAACAACTTGAAAAAATAAGAACCTTTCTTGCATTTTGCTTTAGCGGCGTTCCTTTTTGCCTTCCATTCACCGACAATTCATTTTCCAGCGACACACTAGTGAACTTTACAGAAGCAGCTCAAAATAGGCCATTTTATTGGTGGAAACCCCAGTATTCTTGCAGAAAAACAGGCTTTGTTTCTCTTTTTCAGCTGTAAAGGGGTACCATGGACTGATAAAAAAACGTGTTCAACTGTTGCTGCTGCAGCGATAAACTCCCATCCATGATGGTACCAACACCATCACTCAACGGGCGACGCAAAGAACGCTCTTTATTCAATCCCGAAGTCAAGACTAACGCGCCCCTGCAAGGTCCCCATGGCCAACCGGCAAAAGCTACGCAGAAACATCAGAGCAAAAGAGTGCAAAAACACGGTGGTAGACCGATGAGGTGCATAGAGACGGCATATGAAAGTTAAAGGAGCAATGAAGAGAAAATAGAACTTCGTTTAATTTGAAAGAACTAGCATTCAGTATATCACTCAGCTCATTTATAGCCACATAAGATGTTTTTTTTTAACGAAAAAAAAGCAAGAAGTATTTAAAAGCTTGCAAATTTCGCGCCACAGTGACGTGTTATGAGCAAGAATGACGTCCCACGGGCCAACATTAAAACAATTTTGAGTGCGTTAACTGCACGTTAGTATTAAAGTGATGCGGTCAAATGGAACTATAGAGGCCCCATTGCAGACGTCCAGTCATGTGTCGTCGCGACAGGTCAGTCAGGCGGCCGCCAATCGCACAAACAAGGTTCCGGGACGTCATAGAAAAGTTGCGGGAAATTGGCTAGGGGGTCGCGACTGCTTCACATGTTTTCTTTAATATCTCCGTTATTTGTTCGAAGATTGCGGTGATATTGGTATCATTGTTATCCGGACTAAGCAGTCTTTCTAATAAACCCAACTTGTATTTTGTCTTCATGGCTCCTTTAAGTGGTGGCTAAATGTAGCGCCAATGGGCGCAGTGGCGCCGGGTAAAACTGGAAAAAAGCTATTCCAACTAAACGGAATGTGACGTGCTTCACGGGGAAGCATGGGCAGGTAGCTGTCTACTAAATCGACTGTGCACTCGGGGAAGAGACAGATTCGGAACTCGGGGTAGCGGGTTATTGATTCAGGCTTCCCACAATCAACATAGATTGCTACTTACGACCTTCACTCGCTCTGTTGATGCTGCGGAAGGGTGTGAAAAAAGTTGAGACGCGGCAGGCGTGGTGGACTTGGAGAGGACCGTGGAAGAACTCTTGGAGAGGCTCAATGGCGTAGCCCTGAAGTGGACCTTGCCAGTATCCGGGCAGGTGGCCTTCGGAGGTTCTCTGGAGGCGACCTTGGAAGTCGTCTCAGTGGAGATCTTGGCGGAGCCATTGGATGGGGCCTTGGTAGAATTGCCGGAGGGGGCACAGGCAGCCGGGGAGGGTAACTTTGAAGGATCCGTGGAGGGGGCCACTGAGGGAGCCTTGGAGGGGCCCTTGGAGTGGGTCTTGGAGGGGGTCTTGGAGTGGCTCTTGGAGGGGGTCTTGGAGGGGGTCTTGAAGGGGGAATTGGCGGTGGCCTTGCAGGAGGCCTTTGAGGAGGCCTTGTAGGGGGACCTGGCTGCGGGGGAGGTTGGTTTTGATGCGCCAGTGCGACGCTTGCGGTGGCTTTGAGGGTCGCCAGTGTCGAGGTGGCTGGTCGCACCTGCTGCCTCGACCGCGACCTCCCTTATTTCGGCTTCCGCGCCGTTTTTGTCCTGCCCCGAGCCCTTATTGCTGCTTGTCGAGCCAGAGGGCTTTGAGCCGCTGGGGTCTGAGGCCCTCTTCCCGGGTTTTCGGGATCTTCTTTCCGTTGACATTGGTAGCTAGGAATGGAGCGATTTTCGAACCGCCTTCGAAACGCTCGGACGTTGTCTTCTTCTGCGCGCTTAGGAAGCCTCACGCGGGAAAGGAAGTAATAATGATGGTGAGAATAATGGATGCTCACATGAATCGGTCGTATCGGTGATGGGCCGATTTCGATGGCCAATGAAATTTGTTATTCCTTGAGGATTTCAAAAAACACCATAAAAATTCAAAGAATGCAATGAAATAACGACGAGATGTTTCGCTCACTTCCTCTTTTGCCAAGTTTCATAATCTTGTTCTGCCACAGTTTTCACCTTTTCACCAACCAAATTCATACGACACCGGAAGATCCCAGTGCCGTGAAATGCTGCAATTAACCGTACTTATAAATTAAGAAAACGTGGCGCGAACTACACCTGGACGAAGAAGACAAGGTACGACAGATACAGGCGCCAACTTCAAACTGTTTATTCAAAGGAAACCGCGCGAATTCATGCATGACTTATCTAAAAACAAACAACAAAAAACATCAACCAGGGTATAATCATGCTAACTGTAGTATCCGGGGTTTTCGCATCTCGGAGTTTCGGGGATTCTACCACCAGGGGGGCTAACCCCAGGCTATATATATGACGTCACTGAATAAATTATTCTCTTTTGGCTTGACTCTTTCAACGGGCGTTTGTCTCCTGCTTCGCCCTTCGGGGCCGTCGCCGACGCGACACTACAATGGCGCAGTCGACTCAAGAACCGTCCGAAATGTAAGCGCTCGACATTCCTGCAGTAACATGTAAGCCGCCGAACAGGCCGCGAGTTTTATTTTCAAGTAGTGAGGGCTGAAACAGTCAGCCGAGAGCGATAGAGAGTTAGGCCTACGAGGACGACCGCACCAGCGAGGAAAGGGCGGCCAGCAGCATATTGCCGAAATCGACGTGCATCGAGCGACACGCAGCAAATACGTCCAGCGACATGAAACCTTCAGGTAATACTGCAAAATATCGTCAACTGGCACCAAGTATTTTTCGCGCCAGGATTATATAAACTTCATAAAAGAAAGTAAAGCGGCACCACTTCGTTCATTATCGGGTCAAGATGGCTGACATAGCCGCGAAGCCGCAACCATTTTTGCCGGACCCGGGGAGGCCGGCCGTCGCATGGCGCGAGTGGCATCGCTCGTTCGAAACATATCTTCTTGCAGCAGGCTGTGAAAAATTCGCTCCGCGGCGCAAAGCAGCCCTCTTGAAAACCTTTTTGGGAGCAGAAGCGAATCGAATTGTGCACATAATCGAGTCAGCCAGACCGGCGACGCAAGCACCGGCAACGACTATGAATATCTCGTTCAGGGCCTCGCGGCTCACTTTGACGTTTCGACATCACAGCGGGCGAGCCGCATACAGTTCCGAAGTTTATGTCAAGCAGAAACGGAATCGGCGATCGACTTCGCGCGCCGTCTGCAATACGTTGGTCGACAATGCAACTTCGGCTCCGATTAAGCCGCGTCACTAGTGGATCAACTCATCGTGGGACTTGCGTCCGATCGCACCAGGGAACGTCTGCTCACAGAAGGCCCGGCACTCACGTTTGACAAAGCCATCGAAGTCATACAAAACGTAACTGAAGTCCAGGATCTGCTGCAACGATATCGAGCAGCCAGAGAAGAAATAGTTCAAGCGATCGACGGGACTCAACGAGCTCGACCGCTTCAATTTCAACGGCGCCCCACCCGATTTCCACGTCGTGAGTTTCGCCCCACAATCTCAACAAACAGAAGTGCACCACCGTCACGTTGTGGGCTCAGGTTAGCCCGGACCAGTGCTCTGCGTTCTCCAGCGTGCGGCCGCTGTGGTAGGTTGTGGCACCCGTTTCAACAGTGCCCCGCTCTGGGGAAAACGTGCTTCCAGTGTGGTAAAATCGGCCACTTCAGGAATGCCTGCCGTACGCCGCGTTCTGCAACCATGCATCCGTCTTCACCTCGTGTGAAACGACACACCCGGTCACCGTTGCGAAACATCGAGGCCCCACCCGACGACGAGCAGGACGTCGTCGTCGTCAACCAGCTCGGTGTGCATGAGACGCCAACGCGCCAAGAATCCTACTCTGATGTCAAGGTGAATGACAACTTACTTTCCCTGTTGGTATCAGAGCTAGCACAAAGCAAAACTAGAGAATCCCAGCTGGCAGAAGAGATGCGACAGCTAAAATCACAACTAGCAGATCTTCGAGAGCAACTACGAGCAAACTCGTCTGAACTTGAGGAGGGCACAAGTGAGGCTCAGGAGGTTGAAGAGAAAGAAGCAGACAAGCCTGAGGGAGGCGTCGAGAAGGCCTACGAAGAAAGAAAGCCCATGATCTTGAAAGAAGCCGATAAGGCCAAAGGAGGCACCGAGAAGGCCGACGAAGTCGACAAGCCTGAGGGGAGGCGTCGAGAAGGACAACGAAGAGGATAAGCCCAAGATCGAGGGCGTCGAATATGACGAGTCCGCCGACAAGAAAAAGAAGAAAAAGAAAAAGGGGAAAGGAAACAATGCAGTGTATGAGGTGAAGCACAGTGCAATTACCGTGGAGTACATTTAGTTCGTTTTGGACATGTGAATGGTATTACCTCTGCTGTGTGGACTGTCAGTCGTTTGTGTAGAGTATGGAAATGTCATTTGCTCGTTTTATTATTTTCTTTATAAGGAGGGAAGATGAACTGCAAAAAAAAAAAAAAAAGAAGGGAAGGAGAATGTAGTATCCGGGGTTTTCGCATCTCGGCGTTTCGGAGATTCTACCACCAGGGGGCTAACCCCAGGCTATATATATGACGTCACTGAATAAATTATTCTCTTTTGGCTTGACTCTTTCAACGGGCGTTTGTCTCCTGCTTCGCCCTTCGGGGCCGTCGCCGACGCGACACCACACTAACAAGTGTAGAAGGTGGTGACAATGGACAGAATGAATAAGTACAACACAGCTGATAGTATGACAACATATCTACTGCTGCCTTAAAAGCATTCAGGGCGGTCCTAAAGTGCGTGCGTGCATTCCAGGTGCAGGCCAAACCAAACGCACGCGCTTTAGGGCAATCTTGATTGCTCTTCTCAAAGAAAAATGTGATATGATATCAGAAGTTTACGGCCCCAAGTAAATAAAGATGAAAGAAAATGTTCATTACACAAATACAGTCTAGTCCACTTATAACGATATCCAAGTGCCAAGAAAATCCCATCGTTATAACCGATAATCGTTATAAGCGGGTCGAGAAAAAAAAGCCACAAGAGAGATCAAAACATTTTATTAGCATGCAAGTGAGGTAGTGCAACTACTCGTTTGCAGAAAAGCCATAGTCAGTCAGCTTTGACTGCTTCACGCGAAGCTGACGCACATCTTCTTCGAGAGCATCTAATTGCTCTCGAAAACGGATGATTGTGGAGACGGTTGATTGTGAGAGCCCGTACTTGGCCACGAGGGCGGACACTTTTTGGCCATTTGCGTGGTCTTTCAAAATTATCTTCTTCACTTCTAGAGTGATTGCCGTGTGCTTTCTTTTCTGCTGCGACGGCGCGCAACTTTGCGAAGGAAGCGCCGCAGGTGAATTGGCCATGGCGTCCGAACGTTCAGTCCGACTCCGCAGTGAAACTGGTGAAACGTTGAACGAAGGCAGATGCGGAGAAAAAAAAGCACTCAGTTCGGCGCGCAGAAAAGGCGAGGGAAACTTCCGAGCTGCGAGCAGTGCAAGCCGAACTGGCCGAACCAGCCGAACGTTGGTTCGGCCTAGAGTGAACTAGAATAAGAGTGTCCCGAGCGGCGGCGCCGAGCCACTCCGGTTGGCGTCGACACCGCGAGGTGGCGCGACTGCGCCCTTTCGCAGCTGGACTGCCGCAGTGAGACTACGCGTCTGGCCTTGCACTGTCATGTTCTCGCGTTCTCTATTGGTTTTCAAAGGCATTCAGAAGCTAAGCAAGATTCTAAACGACCAAACGTGATTTTTGCTTTACGTACTCCTGCTGCAGGTCGAACCCAAGAAGTGCGGCCTCGATGTGATGGGCCGTTCTGGTTGCAGCCACCTTAGTTCCGCTATCCGCGATTTTGATTCACCTCGAGCTTTGTATCTGGCGCGGGCGCTTCAGAATGTCAATGAACTATCACCTGTGTTCTCCGCAACACGCCGAATACTGCCTGACGAACAATAATTACTTACTTTTCGCGAACTGGCAGGTGTTCAGCATTCATGGACTGTTAGTCCCTGCACAGGGCAGAGCATCGCGGTTCTAAAAACACGTCATTGCTCGTGTAGCAGCATTTAAGAGCGACAAATTTTTTAGCCGAGGTGTTGCAGTCAACTCTGATGTATTATTCGGCGCATGTGCGCAAATAAGCACGTTGACCCTCCCCCCTCCCCCCCCCCCCCCCCCCCCCCCCCCCCTCAATCTCCTAAAAGGAAGTTTAGACCCGCCGCATAGCACAAAAACGAAACTAACTGCTGCTTGCTTGCCAATATGGTATGGAGTTTTACGATTTTTCAGAGATCAGAGGTGCTATCGTGGCGAAAGGCAAATTAGTTTGTAGTTATTTCTTGTTATAATTACTATAAAAAAAGAACAGTAACCAACTAATGTTAACACTTACATGCAATGCTACATGTTAAGCAAAGTTGTGTACAGCTAATGGCCCAGCTGCACCTTTTTCAAACCCGATTGCAATTTTTATAATATACATACAGTGAACGAGATAGAACAGATTACCTTTCAGTGTGCTGTCACAGTTTATTTCGCAATTTGGTCCAGTACTACGGTCATTTACCTAGTTTAGCATACTTTGCAGATTGCCGTCTTTTTGCATTTCTTCTGTGATGCTTTTGATGTAGAAGTGAATGCGGGTCGTGAGGTAAAACGCACCCCTGTCGCAACAGCCATATGATCACTGCACCCAAGTTCACACTGCTGCCTTCATCCCACTCAAAATGTCAAGGATGCTATCCCAATGAAGTTCAAGAAGACTGACGCATTCAGTGAACGCGTTCTTCATGTTTAACACGAACCTGTGCAGAACGGCCTGTACACAAAGTGGAGCTCGCACACTGCAGCCGACGATTCTGTGAGGGATTTGTCCTAATAGTGACAAATACGTTTCCCCATCCAGTCAGGATGCATCTGTTATTTCCCGCACAATGTAAATTCTGTACTCAACCAGGCACTCTATGGCACATAATATGGGAGGGCGTCAAGAACCCAGACCTTCCACCTCCTTTTTCTTCCCCTACTCCTGAGAAGTGGGAGATACTGCTGTCCAGCTCCCTCCCTCAAGATCAAGGCTTCTGCTGGTCGAGAGGGCCAGTCGAGCCGGGACGGCACATGGTTACCTGAAATGAGGAACCACCCCACCTAAAAGCTCGATAAAAAAGTTTTCTCTCTCTCTCCTGCCGGCGCAAATTGCGCTTCCACTTTTTCCGAACCTCTTCGTCTCTTGGGGCGGCGAACAAAGGCCTTTGGAGCGCCCTTATAGCCTATGTGACAGCCTGGGAAAAACAGTGCGCATCAGTCCTTCTTTTCGCCATCTTCCTCACATGCTGCCTTGACGAAATGCACTCTCTCGCTGTTTTGAAAAACACGTCAGAACCTCCGCACCGATTCCACCGAACGCACGTGCACCTACCGCCTTCGAAGTTTTACGTTTCGTCCGGTCTGGTCACTCTGATCGAGGGCTGCGGCGACAGCGCGGGCGCGGCAGACCGGCTGCGAGATCGTGCACCAGCGCCCCTAGCCACCCTAGCGGTGTTCGACGGCGCGCGGCACGCCGAAAGCAACGTTTTTAGATTAGGTCAGTTTGCAAACTGCGCCTCGAGAGGCGGCACCATTTTGTCGCCATTCCGAGAGGTGGCGCTGGCGTTGCGTTGAGATCTAGTTTGTGGAGCGATGCTCGCCCCGGCCATGTGTTTATGCTGTGCTGTTGGCGCTCGCCTGTTCGTCACGTCTGTATTAACGTATTAGCTGTGTGCTGTTATCGTGCATACATATTTTAGTGGATCTCTGAAGTGTCGGTGCGGTTTGTTGACGTGCTGCGGGCCGGGCTGCCGTTCGGTGTATGCTTCGGAAGCGGCCAAGTCCGTGCAGCGGCATTTCTTCAAAGCGCCGAAGGGTCCTGACGGATTGAAGGCGTGGGAAAGCGCGATTCCGCGGAAAAACTTCAAGGTTATGCCGTAAACATACGTTTGTGACATTCATTGTGAGCCTTCAGACATCGTCAACTGTTACAAACACGCCGTGAATGGTCAAACTGTAAGGATACCGTAAGGCAGGTGGACTCTGAGGGACCGCGCGGCGCCCCGTATTTTTCCTGACATACCTGAGCATCTGTCGCCACCAAAGACGTCAAAGTCATGCCGAAAACCACCCAAATGGTTGACAGTGGTTCCCACCTATGTTGCGTCCTGCCAAAATGATGGGTATTTGCGCGAGGAAACTGGCGTAAGTGGCGCGAGTGGTGTAGAAAGCGCCGATGTCAGCACGTACATTGGGAACTGAGCTGTGGTTCGCGGTTATGCAGGATTTCAGCAAATGTCCGACATTTCAATCGTAGAATGTGAAGGCTTCGCCTACCCAGGTTATCCTCTGCAAGCTAGAAGATTCTGGATGCAATTGTGCTGATTGATAAGGGTGCAGTAGTCGGGCAAAACTTGTCGGTTGAAGTTAATTCAAGAGGTTTGATTGTTACGCCGTGTAGCTACAGCGATAAAAATGGGAATATTCACCCTCAGCTGACAAGGCAGAAGAATGTAGCAACATTTATTCGCCACATTGTTGCTAAAGATCAGCCCTTGGACCAAATGTTACCTGTTTCCAGGCATTTCATCCGCAACAACTGCCGTGAAAGGGCATGCAGTGTGTGCGGCACAACATATTCACGGTGCTGTCAGATCAGATCCCAACCCGGCGCGGTGGCTAAGGCGCCGTGCTGCTGGGCGGAAGGACTCGGGTTCGATTCCCGGCCACGGTGGCCGCTATTCTGATAGAGGCGGAAAGCGAAACACCCATGTGTTCGAGATTTCAGCGCATGTTAAAGATCCCCTGCGTGGTCAAAATTAATTCGGAGCCCTCCACTACGGCACGCCTCATCGCCTGTGAAGCGTCGGCGCATTAAACCTCTTATAAATCAATCTGACTAGTCAAAACTCAGAAGTGTTGCCTATCTGCAGATTGCAAAAAGAAACGAGCAGGAAAAATCAACGCAGAAGACAGAATAAGCGATGGCTCAGCGGAAAAACTACCAGGCGAAACGCTTTAAAAAATCGGCATATCAGGACTACAAGATAAATGAAAGTTTCTGTGACCCTAACAGATAATCCATCAGATTTACGAACCAACAAAAAAGAATAGCAGTACGACAAGCATTCTCATCCGAGAAAAAACGTTTATTTATTTTAAGAAACCACATTTATACCTGTCAAAGAAATAAAAAAAACACTGGTTTAATAATTGGTTCAATATTCTTTGTTAACAGCGAAGCTGTTTAACAAATCGTAATTTTTCGTGTCCGCAGTTAAAATACCAAGAATTTGCTGAGTGCGGGAACGTGAGCGCGCACGTCAGCACTTGGTTTCCAATCGGCTCAATTGATCAGTTTTGTTGGGGTTGTAAATATGTTCTTGTGAAAACGTACCTACTGCATTTTCTTACACAGCATAAATAAAAATGTCGAGGCGTCTTTTCTTGATTCCAAGTAGATGGCTGACTATTGTAGGCTTTCTCGCAGTTTCAGAAGTGTAAGACGTGTTCGGGTATGCTTTAAACATTATTGAGCTATAAGGGATCCCGTACTGGGGAAAAACTAAATGGAAAAATAAATAAATAGAACGGGAAGCAGCCGAAGACAAGCGGACTGTGCAGTGTTTGCCTTGCCTTTTTTTTCTTCTTAAAGGAGTACTGACACGAAATTTTTATGTTACGTTTTTTTCGCTGCTATGCGTGCCTACCAGCCCACTAATCATAGAATGACAGATTAGACGGTCGAGCGCAGCGTAAACATTCATTTACGGCGTCGTTTATTCGTGCCAGTTTCGGTTTCGACTGAAAAACGCCGAGCGGCCGCCATGACAGCATGTATAACATGACGTCACCATTCTTGCCGTATCGCTGCCTCTCTGGAAGCGCGCGCGAGCGAACGCACGCGCGCGCCCAGACCGGCCGAGGTTTTCGCCGTCCCCACAGGCCCGGGCAGCATGACGTCAGTCCCAAAACCATGACGTGTACACACGCCCGAGCAGCGCGCGCCAACCACAGCCAGCGCGTCGGCTTCGTCACGGGAGCCCCGACGTCGGCAGTTTGGGGCACGTAGCAGATGATGTCACGTCGGCCCGCTCTGGGCTTTCTCGTGCGGGCGGAAATTAAAATGGATTTTAAATATGTTTCGCTGAACGGTTGCTGCTGAAACTTGCTGGGAGATATCTCCTGGTAAAAAGGAAGCGTTTTACATAGTTATCTCAGCTTTGAAATTTCGTGTCAGTACTCCTTTAAGTACAGCTTGTTTGTCGTTATAATGTCGATGAAAATGTAAAGCTCTTGTCACTAAAGCGTAAGAGTAGAGCGAAGTTGGATTTCGCATGTCAAAGAAGAACATTAAAGGCGTGCGGTGGTCGTTCACCGGCGCCTTTCCAAGCAAGGAGTAGCAGACGACGCGCCGAGACCGATCTCAACGCTACCGCAGCGCCACCGCCTGGTCGGCGACAGCACCGGCCCGCGCCGCGGTGCTTGGAAGGCCGCGCTCTTTGCCAACTGACCTAATCTAAAAACGTTGGCCGAAAGCAACGCCGTCTCCGCCCGCTCGGGCCACTCCCCTATTCTAGTTCACTCTAGTTCGGCCGGACGCGCGGATGAGGCCAAAGCAGCGGCTCCGGGAGGGGAGTCGGGAAGAAAAGCTGCTCCTCCTCTCGCTCGGCGCAGTCGACTCGTTTTCTGAGGGGTGGACGGGATGCAAGGCGCGTCGCGTGCTGTCGGCGCCGAAAAAGCCGGCGCCAGCGCCGGCGGCAGCTCGCATTTTCGGCGCGCGCGGTAAGCGGATTCAATCGCTATATCCGATATCGCGGCTCGGGAGCATCGTAATAAGCGGGTTATTTTACCATAGAAAGCATACAAAATTGGACGGTGCAATTGTTGTCCATCGTTATATCCGATATATCGTTATAAGCGGTATCGTTATAAGTGGATTCGACTGTACTATCTAACTAATTACTTACGTAGTTCTAAATAATAAACCCGCTTGCAAGTGCGAGCTGCCACTTGAAAACTCACAAGGAGGTTGCCTTGTTGGTTATATGACTTCACACTGGCACATTTTGGCTCATATTGGGGGACGAGGGAGGGATACCTTTAATGATAAATAGAAGCCAGCCCGGCAGCGAGCTTGGCTTGCTACTCCATATTCACATGTGAGGGTGATCCGTGCCACAACAGAATCTGGCTCATTTTCGATACGAGTATATAAGATCTGCGTACACGCTCGCCTGCCGTTATATGGCCTATTTTGCTGCACCCTCTTTTCTAGGGAAAAGTTGCCCAGTTTTTCGTTCCTTACAGGTTTCTCGGTTGGACCCATTTCGAAAAGAAACTCGTTTGTATGAACTCCCCAGATCTCGCGCCCGTGCAAAACGAAAACTGCGGGACTTGGTTCGCCATCTGTAGGGCATTACGGTTTGCTCATGTTGGCGGCCTGCACTTCTCGTCGGTAGATGGCGACTCCGTCTCGTGCGCGCGTTTGTTTGCTGGGTGTCTTGTGGTTAACGTATGGGGGAAAAAATGCGCAGCTTGCACTGGTGGTGCAAGGATAAAGAACATGGAGGAAGAAGAACGTTTCATTTCTTTTCTTTCCTCTCTTTCTTTTCTTTCCTCCATGCTAAAGAAACAGCAGAGCTGGCGGCCATTCTCCCTTCGTCGAAGACCCGGCTGTTGCACCTCACATGGATTTCCGAACTTGCCGCTAAAAGTTGTCCAAGACTGGCAGGCCCGTACCGTTTTGTCCGCAGGCTTTCATGTGTCTCCCAAAGTGTCAAAATGGACAGCGTTAGCGCGCGCTGGAACCCGCGGCAACCAGCTTTGCGAACTAAGCATCTGCAGCAGCACGAACACTCGACGTCTGTGCTCCCACTTCAGGCGCGAACGCCCGTGAACTGGAGAGCTGAACAGAGCGCAAGAGATCACGCCAGTAACGCTGGGCAGAGGGTTTTAGAAGGTCGAACTGGCCCTCGCCGGGCGCAACTCACGAGTCGCACGCTCACGTGCGCTCGGTATTTTTGTTTGTATTTTTTTGCGAGCTCCTCACATGGCGCAAGACAACGAGCAAGCATGTGTGGTCAGGCGCTCCTCACGAGGTGCACGCTCACGTGCGCTCGGTTGGACTGAGTTTTCTGGTAACGCCCGACGGCGGAACTAAAAGTTTAACAGCTCTGCTGGTAAAATTGACGCAGCTTCCACAAGAGGTACAACGCTGGAGAAACAGCGGAGCTGGGGGTAGACCTGGCTACTTCCAGTTTGGCTGTTTTGGTATATTTTGCTAGGATTTGCTAAGTTCTGTCAGGTTCTACGATGTTCTTGCTAAGCTAGGCTAAGTGTTGAAAGGTGAGGCCAAGTTTGGTCGGTCTTCCACAGCATACGCGGAGAGTTTTCATTTTCCGGAGAGGGGGAGCCTATGATGATGACGACGATGACAAAATGCACCTGTAAGCATATATATATATATATATATATATATATATATATATATATATATATATATATATATATATATATATATATATATATATATATATTGTGGGGATCTTAATTTGGGCTACTCCCAATTACGCGAGCACGCTAGCCCGCGATCCCCTCTCCCAGAGGGGCGAGGATAGGCCATCGTGCCCTCTCCCTGCAAGGGGGTACGGGCTGACCAATGCGCGCCGGTCCGTGGGCCACGTGGGGCGTGACGTAGTGGCCCCGCCGAAGGGCTCGCGGCCGCGGGCGCGCGCTTCGGTCGGACCCGGGAGAGATTGGCTGGGTGCCGACTCCGACAGGTACTTCGTGCTTGCACGCTCCTCGCTCGCTTCGGCCTGAGCGACCGCCGTTTTCTCACTTCCGTGAGGTCGGCGAACGTACCGGGAGTTGGATTTCTCAGTCAGTCTGGTGGTCGGTTCCGGTCAAAGCCGGGCCCATCACCCGCAGCGTTTCGGTGGCTTACGCCACTGGAACAACAGCTGCCGATTACCCCCCCCCCCCCCCTGCGCGTCGGGCTCTGTGGCTTGAAGCGTACGGTCGGCTGGTACCCCCCTCTCTGCCCCAGGGCTAGGAGTGTAATACCAGGGCTGGTTGCTGTACCGTGGATTACCCGGAATAAAACCACGTTCTGAGGAGCTACTTCGTCTCCGCGGAGTGACTGCGCACGCGTGGCGAGGGCCGCCGCGGCCGTCTACGGCTTGGCTCGCTCGAACCCATGGTGGGCACCTTGGCAGGCTGCACTGCATTACAGAGGTGAGGCCCACAATATATATAGGAAATGAGGGAGGGGCTCGTTGAAAGAAGAAAGAAATAAGAGTTGGCAGTCAAAAAAACCTCGGCAAGCAAAGGGGGGGATGTGGTAGGTTATTGAAACAGATAAAGAATTTCGAAGAAAGAAATTGGAGAAAAAATGCCCGCCAGGTGGGATCCGAACCCACGACATCCAGAATACCGGCCTGGTCTCCACTTGCTTTCGAAATTCTTTATCTGTTTCAATGACCTACCACATCCCCCCTTTGCTTCCCGAGCATGGAGGAAAGAATTTTCTTTCCTCCATGTTCCCGAGGTTTTCTTGACTGCCAACTCATATATATAATATATATATATAATAATATATATATATATATAGATATATAGATATATATATATATATATATATATATATATATATATATATATATATAGATATATATATTTGTAATATATATATATATATATATCTATATATATATATATATATAGCGAATCAGAATGGAAAATGAGGGGCTCGGTGAAATACGCTTCGAGCTTCGCGATCGCTGTGCCGCCTGCCGCCGCTTCTCCGCGGCGTTGACGGGATTTGCGCTGCGTGGCTGATAGGGGCTCGTGCAGTGTTTTGGTTTTGCTTTGCTTCTTTTCGCCTTTTCGCGCCCCGAAAAATCTTGTTATGGTGACGTCTATAACAAAGAGTACGTTTAGTTCACTTAAAAAGCAGCTGCGTCTTCGTAAAGTACGCGATCGCCTGCAAGAGCTACCCGGGGACGCGGTTCTGCGCACTTCCTCGCCGCTCTTCCGGGCGTCGGCGACGGTAGCAGCATATCACCACTGCCACCTCCAAATACGTCAAGCACAAATGAATTATACTGTCGCCTCGTTTAGACCTGATAGTGGCGCAGTGAGAGGTTAACTTTATTTTGTACCGTGGACAACGAATGTGGCTTCGTTTCGAATATATACGTAGCAGAAAAATATGTTTCGGGGATATGATTACCCAATCCCGGACAATAAACTTATGCCTTTTATAAGAATATAAACTTTGCGAAAATGTTAAGTATATTCCAAGCCTGTGCGTCGTTGAATGTTTGCCCACACACGCCTTATAGCAAGAACCAAGGCAAGTTAGTGAAACCACGGAAAAATAAATGCTGTGCAAGTGCGGAAGAAACATAATAGCTCTAACGAAAATGAAAAAAAAAATTGTGCAGCTTCTGACATGCTAAAGACGTTCGTCGAAACTTAAACCAGGTAGGGTTCACCAGACCAACTATACGCTAAATGCACTGCTATTTCGCAAAACACAGGGGATAGGGGGGGGGGACGTGTGTACAAATGCGGAGCGGAATCAAGCAATGAACGTTTTAGTAATCACACACATAAATCTCGCGTTCACTGTCCTTTTGTTTTTCGACTTCAACGAACAGCTGATCGTACGGCGGGCGCATTTTTGGAAGTATACAGGGTAGGTAGTTCAACAAGCGATGAAAGGGGTCGTTGGAAGAGTGTGGCATGTGATAAGGCCCTCTGACTTCCGTTTCTGCTTTATTCTACAGGCTCCCTGTGCCATATGACGACATTTCGAAGAAGGATTTAGTCGCGGACACAGATTATATTCTAAGCCCGTTTCCGCACCGCTCGCAGAGGATATATGTAGCAGATGAATCTATGCAGGCGCTCACCTCACGACAAGACGACTCTGTCGTGTGCTGATCCCCGAGTATAATTATGCATTGTCCAATCGTACTTTTTGTTCAATATTCCCGGAATTAACACAGACTGGCTTGTCAATGGTGGTGATCAATATCAAAGGTATAATATTGACAAACGTAACTGGCGTGCTAGGTATGAGTGCTCCGCAGAAAATGTAAGCGCACAAAACTGATTTTCATCGTAGTGTATACCCGTAGCATGAACATCTGAGGAACCGATGGTTACGGACACACTGCTAGTAAATTCAGGGCAGTGTAACTACAATCGGCTCCATCATACGCCGGTTCCACGACGCTGGCCTGTAACACACACCTGGCGTTTATACAGACCGAATATACCACACTAAGATCGCGTCAGAAACATTTACGCTCTCGTAAACACACCCCGTTTGCGAACAGAGTGACTGCTCCACATAAACATGGATTTCAAACGCCCGCAAACGCTAGATCTCGGTCGTGAACGTGCCGCAAAAGCAGCGGCGGCAGTGGGGAGCGGGACGCGGACTCCCGCGGCTACTTTCGGAACGGACCGCTAGGGGGATTTCAGTGGCGCCCCTACAAACCGCGCTAGAGGCGTATAATACAGAAATAAGGATTGGAAGCCAACAATGCCAAGGAAAGCAAAGGGGAGGATGCGGTAGGTGACTGAAACAGATAAAGAATTTTTGGATGAAAGAAAGAGAGTGGAGAAAAGATGTGGGCATGGAAAAAAAAGGGCCTATTCTGGAGGTCGTGGGTTTGGATCCCACTCGGCGGGCACTTTTTCTCCACTTTTTCTCTTTCTTCTAAGAATTCCTTATCTGTTTCAATGACCTACCGCATTCTCTCCTTTGCTTTCCTTGGCATTCTTGGCTGCTAATCCTTATTTCTGTATATATATATATATATATATATATATATATATATATATATATATATATATATATATATATAATATATATATATATATATAACACAGAAATAAGCGTTGGCAATCAAGAAAACCTCGGAAAGCAAAGGGGAGGTTGCGGTAGGTCATTTAAACAGATAAAGAATTTGGAAAGAAAGAAGGAAAGCGGATAAAAAAATGCCCGCCAGGTGGGATCCGAACCCATGACCTCCCGAATACCGGTCTGGTGCGATAACCACTACGCTACCGGCGGGGCGATTCCCCCCCCCCCCCCTCCCGCTTTCTGGGGTATTTATGTCAATGTAATGTTTTCCTGTGCTTGGGGGTGGTAGCCAGCGCCACTCTGACTTCTCGGGGTGAAAGGGGCCTTCTTTTTAATTCCCGCGACGTGACTCGAGTGTCTACGACATGTCGAGAGTGGTCAACCAGCGTTGAACCCTCTTAAGCTTCCTATGGCACCAAGACTGCGAGAACAGAGGCCCTCGCTATGCATGTAGCGAATCAGAATAGGAAAATGAGGGGCTCGTAGAAATAACACAGAAATTTTTTTCTAGAGCTCTTCTCTTCAGGGGCTACCGGGCAATAGAAGCTTGGAAAGTACTTCTTCTTACGTCGTCTTTTGGCTGCTTTGTACTTGCGTGGTTGCTCATTTTGATTTGCCACGTCATTCAATCGAGCATTCCTTCTTATTATTATATATATATATTCCCATATTCCCACACGTGCCAACAAAGCGTTCCATTTTAGTGAGAGCGGGGCGTGCCAGCGACCACCGAAACAGCGCCGTGTCACGCGACCGCCTTCCAGAAGATTCTGCGCCGGGTAGCACGCGCAAGTGTGCCGAGTGGCGTCCAGCGCACAGCTCGCGGACGCACGTGCGAGGATTCGACGAGCAACGCGTTCGCAGTGCAGCAGAGCTCTCTCTTTCTCGACACAGGCCTACCTTTTCGGGTCTCTTCATCGGTGGGCACAAGTTAGCCTAATTAAAACAGTTGTTTCACCCTACTCCATCAATCTGTCGTCTTATCATTTGTGACAATACAGCGAACCAGAATAGAAAATGATTGGGCTCATTCAATGAATACAGAAATAAGGGTAGGCAGTCAAGAAATGCCAAAGAAAGCAAATGGGAGAATGTGGTAGTTCATTTTTAATCCTTGAAAGAGATACAGTTTTTTGAACGAAAGAAAGAAAGAAAGTGGAGAAAAACATGCCCGCCCGGAGGGATCCGAACCAACCACCTCCAGAATACGCGTCTGGTGCGATGACCACTGCGCTACCGGCGGGGCTGTGCTACCCTCCACCTTGTAGGGCATCCCCCGGGCCGTGACTCGAGCGTCTACGACATGTCGAGAGCGGTCGACCAGCGTTGAACCCTCTTGAGCTATACCTATCGCACCAAGACTACCAAAAACGAGACCCCCGCTATGTATGTAGCGAACCAGTATGGAAAGTGAGGGGTTCATTGAATGAATGACATAGGACGTCTCTTAGCAATAGAGGGGCAGGAGGCATCCCTTACCCACAAAAATAAATGACAGGGAAGCAAAACGCATAACCAATCTAGCGTTCTTTAAGCGCATTATTTGATAAATAATTCCAAACGCTTAAATTTTGTATAGCAGCTGATTTCAATTCATGATCATAACACCCCAATTCCCTTAACATGAGTCAGTTCTATAAACATGCTAATTTTCAGAAGCCCTATCCTGTCTCCTCGTTTTACAGATTTTCGTGCGATTTGAGTGAGCTCTAGCTCATCGGGGAATGTGGCGGACGACTGAGCACGAGGTCGCGGGTTCGATTACCGGCCGTGGCAGCCGCTTTTCTGATGGAGGCGAAAAGCAAAAACTCCCGTGAGTAGGAGATTTCGGCGCACGTTAAAGATCCCCAGGTGGTCAAAATTAATCCGGAGCCCTGCACTACGGCGCGCACAGTCGCCGGCGTTGCGTCGGCGCGTTAAACACTACAATCAATCGATTCATCGTGGCGGACGAATTGGGGTATCTCTGCTCGAAACTGTTATGAAGAGATAAGTAACGTCCCGATAATCGCTTTTCCTCTTTACTTTGTGCATTAATGCATTGCGGATGCTACAGTAATCTCCAGCACGGAGCGGCACTGCGTAATTTGTTCGTGGAAGCAAATGCGCCTTCCTGCTTCCGCTTTGCTTATGTGGCTGTTTTCTTTACATCCGCTCTCGAATGCGTGTTTTTCTGCAACTGAAGGCGAGCCGGACAATTGCCGCGACAGCGCTCGAATATAGTATCACCATCTGAGTGTTCAAACAACGCCGATAGCGGCAAAGAGAATTTTCTAGCAAGTTTCTAAGTTCTCGGATTGGCATAGAGCTTTTATATTAGGCTGAGTTGCTTTGTGACCCCAATTTTAAATACTGAATGCGCTTGTTGAATGCGTTCTAGTAGAATTTCAGGTTGAGAAACAGGTTGAAAAAGTGTTGCAGGGTCCCTTTAAATGAGTCCCTACATGATTTAAAGGGAACTCACCTGCTAACCTTCCTATGCAACTTACAACTTCGTAACCCGCAGGCTTAAAAAACATCGTGCACCTGTATGAAAAGTTTTAAATATACATATGAATGTGCACGACGGCTCAGTTTGCTTATTTTAGAAATGTATCACTTGTGTATTGAAGTAAAAAAATAAACCTCTCGCAAGGTACACCGCTAACGCCATCTAATGAAAACTAGATAACTAATAGGCCTTTTCGGTAATTCTTATTTCAGCAAAGATGTGCTATAATTACTAAAAGACGCAACTATGGCCATTGGTAACATTTTGTGGATTTTGTAAACCTTCCGTAGTAGTAGACAATACGTTTTAAGCCCGTGGTTCATGAATCTCTCTTAAAGGGGGCCATGCAGACAAAACACAAATGGGGTTCATTCGAAAGATTGCCTCGTAATAGAATCATGCTGACACCACTTTTAACGCACAATACGCTCAAATAAGCTATATAATTAGAAAAAAGGGAATGGCCATGCGACCCACTAGCTAATTTCCAGCAACAGAAACCTACGATGTCCATATGTGTCCTGATGTGCGATTTGTTGAGGGCCGACAAAAGCAAACGCCAAAGTAAGCAGGGGTTATAAGCTTGCCGAAGAAGCTATTTGCGCTTAAATGTAATGCCATATTCTTCTTGCAGCAGTAATGAATGGTGGGGTAACGAATGGAACTTACGAAATACACGTAAGCATAGAAATACCGATGCGGAACTGCTGTTGGTACTTGGCGCACTATGCTTTTTTTTAGCTGCACAGCAGCACGGTGCTTTGGAGCGGTCTTACAGGACACTGGCTGATTGGCGTAAGTGAGGTTGTCTTACGTGGCCCTGTTTGTGAACATAGCCCATGTTTCACGAAACAATTACTTTCTACCGTAACAAAAACAAGCCAGGTGCAAATACGATCAAAAACAGAGCAACGGTGGACAACGGTCCACGGCTGACTACCGTAACGCCATCTGGGAGGACTGACGGGAAGCAAGGATGCAAAACCCAATGACGCACTGGAAGTTCGTTTGGATACCAGCGCTCGTGACTTAAGGCAAACGTCACGAAAACAACGTGATTTGGCGGGAGAATGAAAATTTTGACCTAAATTTATTAATTTCTCAGTGAATACGGCATTGTTTGGTGTTGTACAAGCGCTGGGGCCACTATAAAACATGAACTCTTTCGAATAAAACAAACTGGTATAATTGACCCATTTAAAGCAAACAAGTGATCAACAGTAAAACTGCGCGGCACTGCAGAAAAGATGCGCATTGATCTCTGATCATACTGATTGTTAAGCAAATACGACCCTAGTATGAGCGCGATATCCCAATAAATTTCAATCGGTAAATTGGGTTGACGGACATCCAGCTACAAGCTGACGTCATTCCTCCTCTCCCCTTAATATAAGGGACCACAAAGACTCCTAATTGGAGGAGAAATGAGATGTCACCCGCATTTCACAGACCTGGCGGGAAGCGACTGATGGACCAGGCGGCCACTTGCAGTTCCCACCAGAAGGCGGACGTCACCCTTCTCACCACCATGATCCTTCCTACCCGCCGCGGTGGCTCAATGCCTAAGGCGTGGCACTGCTGAGCACGAGGTCGCGGGTTCGATTCCCGGCCGTGGCGACCGCTTTCTGATGGAGGCGAAAAGCAAAAACGTCCGTGAATACGAGATTTCGGCGCACGTTAAGATCGCCAGGTGGTTCAAAATTAATCCGGAGCCCTGCACTTCGGCGCGCCTCATCGCCTGCGTTGCGTCGGTGTGTTAAACCCCACAATCAATCAACCAATCAATGATCCTTCCTAACCGCTTGAGGAGACAAAATACAACCACCTTCCTAGGACGAGCAATACTGCGAGATCAGCTGTCTACTAAAACGAGGAGTGACGAATTGAGAAGGTCTCAAACCAATAAAGTTTATTCATCATCATCAGTTTTGTTGGCGAGGGCGAGGGGTATGGCAATCGTCATAATACATATCGGCGGTGTCAACGCTAGCTAAGACAATATGAAGATACTAGTTGTTGGCAAAAAATTAGTCATTTTCGTGAGCAGCAAAGCTCCCACAAAGCTCACAAATAATTGCTACAAAACAGCAAGACGAATGGGTACGGTTTTGTTTGAGCAGCTTTCGTAGAACAAACTCTATGCTACATGCGACAAAGTGCATGCTTTCCTCCATGGTGCATGCGAACTGCCAAAGTTTTCTTTGCGTATCTGGTGCCGCCATCTATAAAGAGAGCACGCAATTTGGCGTCACTCCACATTCCCTAATCCGCGTGTAGGTGGTGCTAGGGGTCCAGGAGTCTGTGGCTGTTCTGCTCCGCACTCGTAATGAGCATAGTTTCTTAAAATTGTCCACACTCCTAGCGCGAATAATTTTTGAAATTGTTTGTATTTATTGGGGGGACTGCGGAGCTGATTCACCATGCGCGAATTTTCTTTTGTGTTTATTTTGCTCTGCCGCTGTTTTTTGCGGTCGTGGGGTCGACGGAGCGTGGTGTCGAAGTCACGTGCGCGTTTCCCATGCGTCGTTGTAGGCGCCTGCCAGGTTAGCTGCTTGAACTTGTTTTTTTCGTGTTGGAGAGTGCAGAGTGTGTTTGCGGAGGATGGAAGTGTGCGCAATGGCTAGCGTAGATCATGATAGTTATTCTCAGCGGGAAACTCAGTGCTGCTGCGATTATTGACTCTGTGTTAAGTAGCCTAAATATTCAGGTACGTTGTTGGAGGGCATCAGCATCCACGAAGCTCCGAATTTAAGGCTGCGCGTGTTAACACTCGGGTCCATAAATATGCTTCGTATAACTTTTCAGTGTTAATAGAATCAAAAACATGGTGCAAAAATGATCAATTTCAGTTATTGAATTTAATACCTTCAGGTATGTCTCACGATGATACTTACCTGTCCAAGTACTTTGCGAAGTAAAGTTAAAATTCTATCAAAAGAAGTCATCAGCAACTGCAAATTATTCCGTTAAATCGAGAACTTATTAAATTCTGGACTGTACTAAGACCGACTTTTGAGTGCCTGTGAGGACAGCAGCCCCCTGGCGAAATTTTGAATGGCCGTTTACGAATCGGAGATCACAATTGTGGGAGTCGGCCGGTGCGTTAAGGAAAGCGCTAATGCCGCCGCCTCCGCCCTTGCTTGATTGATGGTGCGGGCATAAATGGAGTCAACTGGCGGGGCATTGGGGCGGTCAATGATTGCTACCGCATATGCATCACGGTGGCGGTAGTCGGCCGCGTCCACATCAAGAATGTCCGGTCTAATGGGGAGTCGCTTACTAAGCGCCCGTATCCTTTGCTCCCCCCGCCCCCTGAGGTAACTTTGGGTGCATATTGCGCGGAAGTGGGCGAACCAGGGTATTAGCATGAATATTTGGGGGATTTGCAGCTTACGGTCGGGGATTAGGGGAGCTCGTAAGCCGAGTTTTCCCAGAATATGCTCTCCTGTAGAGGTGCTCGATATCCATTGCAGCTGGCCTGTGCGATGGGCCTCCACCAGCTCCTCCGTGAACTTGTGAATCCACAACATCTCAAGTCGGGCAAAGGAAGTGTACATGTGTACCCTCCAATGCGGCCTTGTAGGCTTCCTGAGAAGACAATTAATTTGCTTCAGTTCAGGTGGGAGTGACTTGAAGTAAGAAGAATATGCGCGCTTATCCAAAAGCTTGCACCAGTCGCACTCTGTCCTCCTCCTTAAGCCCTCTGTTCCGGACGGTTATGCGTCTAGGGAGCCCGATTCTTTGAATCGAGTTGCGATATGTACTGAGTGTTCGCCCCGTTACGCTTGATTAGAAGACCTAGTATACGTTTGCAGTTTACCAACGGGACAGTGATGTCACCAAATATAATTTGTATCTCCGGGAGGGACTTGTAGCTGCTGTTTGCCGGTAAGAGAAGTTCAGATCTGGTAGGAAATCAGTCAAGTCCTACTGAACGCGTTTCCTCGATGACATTTGTGCTCCAGTTTGTAAAGTGTCTTCTATGTGTGTATCGCTGCATCCAGACATCCAGAGAGCGATGTCGTCTGCGTAAAGGCTACATTTAAGGCGAGGAATTTTCTGAAGTCTCCGGGGGATGTTGAGAATAGCAAGGTTAAAGAGGAGAGTGGGGAGAACGGTGCCTTGAGGTGTGCCAATAGGGAGAATATCGATAGGGCCCGAGATTACGTTTCCAATCTAAATAACCGCTGTACGGGACTTGAGGAAGTTTCGCACATGGTTGTAGGTGCATTCTCCTGGAGATACGACAGTTAGTCCCTGCAAAAGAGCCGCATGGCAGACCCGGTCAAAGGCCTTCGTGAGGTAAGAATGGCAGCCGTGTCCACTTTAGATGTTGGAATGATGACTTCGCGAAATAATTGAAAGTGGATATTCTTAGTCGTTAATCAAGAGCGAAATCCAATTATTGCTTGAGGGAAGGCATTCATGGAGGTGAGATTTTTCGTGAGAAGTGGATGGATGATGTGTTCAAGAACTTTCCTCATGCGCGACGTAAGTTATATCGGCCTGAGGGGATCAATGCTAAGAGGTTTTCCTGGTTTTGAGATTGGAGAGATTTTTGCGTGCATCCAGGACTGGGGAAGGGTATCGGATGTCTAAAAATGTTAAATACTGGGTGACAGTAGAGAATAAAGGATCGTCCAAGTTACGAAACATCTTGTTAGTCACTCCGTCTGGTCCCGGAGCTGAGCCTGGGCGGATGTGTGCTAGAGCAGCTCTTACTCCCGCCTCCGTGATATCAACGCCAAGTTCAGCGTTGGCCGTTCCTTATAAAAGAAAGATCCAGTTTCTCCCCTTTAAGTATGTATAAAGACTTGGCTGTGTCGAGAAGTTTTTGGTTTGTACCAGGGAAATCATGGATGATAGCTGTGAGCCGGTTACTTTGGGCGGTCTTTGATCTTTCAGGGTCTAGAGATGTCTAAGAATGTACCCCGCGCGTTTCATGCTCAAGTGGCCTTTCATCTGGCCACAGAGTTGACACTATTGATTGTGCTCGAAATGATCATGGGGTTCGATTTGTAGGCTCCATTCTGCCATTTCCCGCCGAAGCTGACCCTTATGTTTGTTTTTTCACCATCGGCGCTGTATGCCCTTCAAAGCCTCCCACAGGTGAAGAAGCCGGGAATCCACTATGACCGACGGTATTTCAGGGTGTAATTGGGGATTATTAAGGCAGGTATCGGTAACTAACTACCTGGCCTACCCAATCCTGGGAAGTTTCAGTGTGAATTTATGGCTGGGAGTAGTTAGCGCGGGCGTGGCGGACACCATCCCAGTTCATTATCTGGGTATGTCTGGGTCGCGGTTTTGTAGCGTGAGCTACACTTCCCGTGGTTGAGCAGTTACGCGTGGTTCCTGGAGAGCCGTGCTGCGCATGCGTGAGGAGCAGTGACGTCACACGGCACACAGAACGTTGCTCGCTGCCCGGCGTCTCTCACACACCCCACGCGCCCAGAGTCTTCGCTGACCTCCGTTTCGCACGTGGCGGCCCGCTCCACTTGATGATCATGCGAGGGGTGGCCGGGTGTGGAGTGATGGCTCGTGCGTCGCAGCAACACCGGCGTGTGCCTGTGGAACCAGCTTAGCCCTGGGGCATTTGGTTGCGCTGCGCGGAGCCGCTTGATAAATATACATGTGTCACATAATGCGTATACCGTGTGTGTGTTATTGAAGCTGCAGTAAGCATGATAATCAAGCTAATCCCAGACAACCACGAAAGTTAAGAATAACCAGCTGAACCTTAGCTCACGTTACGTATACCCTGGCATAGCCGAGCTAAGGCACTGCTAATTTTGTATGGAATGTGCAGGGGAGATGTCTTAATAATGAAGTGATCACTACCCAGTGGTGAGCCAGTAGAGCTCTAGCGGACGTTATGTATTCTGTGGGAGAGAGTGAGGTCCGGCGTGGAGTCTTTGAACACTATTGCCAATTCTTGTCGGTATTGATGGGTCTGACTCTGCTGTGAGTGCAAGTGCCTGAGGGAATTCCTGTAGAAGACGACCTTTCTTGATGCACCTGGGTGGCTCCATGCAGTGTGGGGCGCAAAGAAGTCACGCACTACGAAAAGCGCATGGTGTTGAGCAGCCTGTTTAACGATGGAAAAGATCTGGTTAAAGTTATACCCAACGTCTTCGGGACTGCTATATGCATTGATAATGTATAGTCTAAAGTCATTATGTTGCAAAGGATAGAGGATAATTAGATCATGCGGTATTTAAATTGCTATAAAACTGAGGTCGTTCGGATGGGATGTTCCTTCGGACAAGAATCGCTGTGTGAGAATCAGTGGCCCCTTGAAGCGCCCTGTAACCCTGGCGCTTATTTGCAGCTCCTCCTTAATTCCTGTACGGCAATTACTGAAGGGGGAGTTCCCATGAAAGCCGTGAGCATTTTCAGGTTGTGCTTTTTTCTTGCTCCAGCCCCTGTAATCTCACGTCTAGATTCTGCAAGTTTTTAAAGTGCTGACCATAGACGGGATCTAATAGGGGATCGGTGAACTCTAGGGAGGCGACGGAAGCATTTATACTGGCACCTCTTTGTCTTACCCAAGGCTGCATCTGCATTCATAGCTCCTCAATGTTGGCCTGTAAAGTTGACAAGTTGGCTAGAAGAGCCTGATGTAGGCTAAAGTACTCGGCTTTCTGATCCAAAAACGCTAGCCTGCATGAGCTTTCAGTGGATGATATCTGCCGCTGCAGCTGTTCCTCTCGGTCAGACGGCTCGGGTGGAGATTGGGGGTCGGTCGACAGCACCTTCAATTTCGGTGGAGGGGTGTTTTGGGTAGACGGATCTTCTGTTCAAGGGATGATTCGCTGTTTCAGTGATTGAGTTACTTGCCGCTGGGAAGCACTTTCCTGGCGGAGAAGGGTGATTTCGACCCCTGATGGCGTTTAGTTCCATAAGAATGTCAGGAGAAAGGGAATGGCGTGGCGGAGGGTACCACGAGCTACTCGTAGGAGCGCTCGGGCAGCTCACCTGATGCCCCAATGCGGCCTTCTGCCGGTGCTCGGTGTTGTAGGGGGTCTTCGTGGCAGTCTTCATCCCGGTGCCTGCATCGCGAGGTGGGTGGCGAGGAGGGGGCAAGGCCCCTATGAAGACTGAGAGGGTTCGTCACGCTGACCAAGGGAGGAGATCTTCGTTGGTTATTCGACAGAGACAGCCTTTGAGTAGATGGGCTGCCCACGGCTGGGCTGATAACGTCTGGGACAGTCCTACGAGCACGTGAGGTGCGGGCATTCGCATACGATGCATCTGCGGGAAAACTTGTGATTCTCGGTTGCGTTCACGGTGCCGAATAGAGAGCACCACGGGGGGCTTGGCCATTCCGGGACAAAAGTCTTGCCAGTGGCCCTGTTGCCAACATACCGCGCATGCCTCAGCCTTCCCTCCAGAATGGTTTGCAGCGATAGGTTGTGGCACGATACCTTATCCAGTAGGGAACTTTCGTGCTGTCAAAAAAAATTAAAGCAGTTCCACTCAATGTGAAAGCTCTCAGAAGTGCGGAGCAGCGATTCGCCATAATGGGCTGTAGTGCCGTTATTCGCTCACTGCTACCACCCAATGCAAGTCACATATCCCGCCTTCGCAGTGCTCGCGCGCCCCCAGCCTGAAACTGCGCCAGCGGGAGTTAGTTCTTTTTGTGCTTGCTTTTCCTCCCGCACGTGCCGGCGTTGCACTGCCACTTTTTTCGCTTACTATCGTAAAAACCAACCCAACGAGCGTTCCTAATTAAATAGACGCAGGCGCTGGCGGTTAATTGTGTCTATTTTGCTTCAAATATACCTATAGTTTTCTTTGCGCTAAAAAGGGGGTAGATGTATGATAGGCGCCAGCGGCTCACGAATTTTGAACGCTTTTGACTAAATAAGCCGCTTGGCTTTCAAAGCCTCTGGGTTACGCCGCGACGACAGCCGCTACAACGGAACGGCCTCTGGCTCTACTTGGGTCCAGCGAGCAAGCTACGATGACAAGGCGAGCCCCTAAAATGCTCTGCACTTAAAACATTTGAGCCATGTTAGACGAGTTTGGCCGTCTGATGTCTAGGATTCCCAAGTTCGGGTTGTAGTTGCAGATACTGTTTATTATCTGTTCCTGAGTGTCATCCTCGGGAAATTGAAGATCACTCCCACTACGGTATTCGCCGGCGCGGAGACATGCGCGGCTATCTCGCACTGCTGGCCGCCTAGCGTGAGAGAGGTGACGTTGGCGTACCTTGTTCCGCGGTCTTCCAGTGGGGGCTGACAATGATGTCGTTGGAGACGTATCGCACGCGAATTTGGCTTGGCCTGGCGTGACCGGCGGCGTGCTCGCAACTTTTAGTGGTCGCAGCTGGCCGGCATATGCTCCGATAATCAAGCTGAAGGGGTCCCGGAAATCGCCAAGACTAGTCGATTCTCGTAGATCCAATCTTGTTTGGGGCGATGTTCAGCTGCAGAAAAAGGTAGCAAGCGCGAGAGCCGATGTGAGATGCATCCGCATCCTGTGGACACCTAGCGGCCTTCTCACAGCACACGATAACTCCTCAAAATATTGCGCGGCTTCATCGATACTTCGTTCAAGGGTGAGGGCCCTGTGCAACGCCAGCGAAGAACCTTCCAAAATTAGCCGTTCTTGAAGTACAATGTTGCTCGCATTTGCCATGCGGTAGTCGCGTATGGACTACCGCATTGTATGGACTCCCTGTCATTGGAGGCGCAAACAAGTGAAAGTTATCGTAGCGCAGAAAGGAACATGTCCGTGGTCTCGCCCGTGACTGAACACGATGACCAAAGCGCTGGGGTTTAATGACAACGTTTGTACTTGCTGCCAAGTAGGCCTCCGGCGTCTGCTGAGCAGTCTTGAATTCATCATCTGTCTCTGTAGGTTGCTTCTCTGGTAGCGTGCAGTAGATACGTTGTTCCTCGACCCCCAGGCAATGTAGCCTGGCGGGTACGTGTCGCTTGCCGACGCTACAGCATCGTTCTCGACCAGCCGACGCCACTCCTGGTCCATGCTGTTCGGGCTTTCGTAGTGTCGGTAGAAACGGTGGCTTCAGCGTCAGTGCCATTAAAGAAGATTTCAGTATGCCGTTTATGAACTTGAGGGCTCAAGTGGCGTGCCGCCCGTAGCCAAAAGTGTGACCTCGTCGCCATATGTTAATTGAATCCGACGTACTTCGAGTGACCGACGTAACAGAGGGATGGAGACGCTACCTTGCACCAGAAACGCTTAATGCATTACTGGTCACGAAACTTCTCCGGGACTCTATGGGTGAGCCTCATACTCTGCCTTTGGCTGCCGTGCGGCGGCGCCACCATCTGCGTGGAGGCACTACTCGGGCGGCGTAGTGCTGGCTAGAGCGACAGGGATGCTCCGACGCGGTCACTTCAGAGTGTTTGGTGCGAGAATAACGCGGAGTGAGCTTGTCACGCTGTTTATTATTATGCGACTTAATTAGTGCGTGTAGAGGGCGATGTCAAACACGTGTTGTGTCCCGGGTGGACGTTCTGGTACACATGTACAGTGGAAAGAGTTTCTCGGTTGTGTTTACCGGCGACGGGTAGCAGCATGGTATACGGAAGCAAGCCATTCCGCGGCAAGAAACGGGCGACTTTGGCTTCGACTGCAAATATACGGGTGTATTTGAGGAGCATGTTGACGCCACTGACATCATCCGTGCCGATTAATTCGCTATCAAGATCGATGCGGTGTCACTGCAGCACGACAAGCCTGTCGCCATCCCGAGCGGCGTTCCAGCATGTTTCCAATCTTCAAGCTGCCATCTCGGGCACTGACACGACCACCAGATAAACTACATCGTCGAAGGGGCTCGAAATTGCCGAAGAGCTCATCATACAATTAACCGCAAACAATTGTATGTGCTCGTGTCTACATGGGCACTGTTTCGCAGGTTTTGCTCAATGGTTGTATAGTTTCAGCTATTTTCGGTTGCTGCACCCACTTTGTGGGAACGTCGGCTGAAGTGCTTCACTTTTTAAGAGTGAAGGTCTTTAGCAAATTGTAATTTTTCGTGTCCGCAGTTAAAAATACCGAGAAATTTCCGAGCGCGCGCCCGTAAGCCGGGGCCTCATGGCGTCCGCCCCGCAGTTACAAATACCAAGAAAATGCCGAGCGCTCCTGTGTTCGTGCCTCGCGGCGACCGCCCAGCGCCCCAGGCGCATGTTTGTCAAGCCAAACATACCCACTAAGGGAGATTGGCCAACATTATCAAAAGAAAACTGCAGCGTTCGCCGTAATCGTGGCAACAATACCTCGGAACTAAAGACACGTCATAGCATACGCCCCTCCAAAGTGATGTCCAATGATTGTCACTTCCGAAAGTGCAGGAAGCTAACACCTATAGCAAGAATGATGGAGCAATTAAAGGTCGTTGCATTAGCGAAGACGAACTAAGCTTCAATCAGGGCTGCAAACCGTCGTGAAGGTTGCGCAATGCTTTGCTACATTTAAGTCTTACGCGTTAGTGTGAGCTTCCTTCATTTTTTTTCTTCGATGCCGCCTGCATATTTTCCCGCAAGAAAAAAATAAGCAATAGCTTGATTCAGAGAGCAACATCCCAATAGGTGGATGGATAAAGTCAAGCTGACATCCAGTGATCAAACAAAATGTCCTCTTTTGCGCGTCTAGATCTATCGTATACAACACTAGCTGAACTTAAAGGAGCCATGAAGGAAAAATACAACTCCGTTTAATTTGAAAGAACTAGGGTTCAGTATCTCACTCAGCTTCATTAGAGCCACAAAAGATGTTTTTTAACGAAAAAAAAGAAAGAAGTATTTAAAAACTTTCAAATTTCGCGCCACAGTGACGTGTTATGAGCAAGAATGACGTCATACGGGCCAACAATAAAATATAATTTTCAGTGCGATAACTGCACGTTAGCATTCAAGTTATGCGGTCAAATGGAACTACAGGGCCCATTGCAGACGGTCCAGTCATGTCTCGTCCCGACAGGTCCGTCAGGCGGCCGCCAATCGCACAAACAAGGTTCCGTGACGTCATAGAAAAGTTGCGGGAAATTGGCTAGGGGGTTGCTTCCCGCGTTTTCTTCAATATCTCTGTTATTTGTTCGAAGATTCTGATGATATTGGTATCATTGTTATCGGGACTAAGCACTCTTTCTAATAAACCCAACGTGTATTTTGTCTTCATGGCTCCTTTAAGTCCTGATTCCGCCTGATGCGCAACTTAGAAGCTATGGTTTAATCACCTGCTCGCAAATTCGCGCTGCCTTTTGCCCAGGCTGGAACGTAAAAAAAAAAATGTTTGCTATGTTCTAGTTGTGCTCTCAGTTTCCATATTCGGTTTTCGCCGTGTGGTGCGCCTCAACACAGAGGAGAGGAGGAGACATTTTCGCCGTGTGCTGCGCCTCAACACAAGAGGAGGAGGAGGAAGAGGAAGAAAGTTAATTTATTGACCACAAAGTAGGTAGGTTTCTTAGTCCACAAAAAATAAATTTAGTGCGCCTGCGCTGGATCACTCTGATTTACCTCCCTTTGTATACTTCGGTTTCCTTTCTTTTGTAACCTGTGAGAAAATCCATTTTAATACTCTTTCAGCGCCTTCGTATTTGGAACGATTTAAAAGCGCAATAGCTACGGAAAGACGCGATGCAGCCAGTCTTCCTATGTTTTGATCCCCGCAGTGTCTAGAGTGCCGCCCGACGGCACTCTAGCTGATCGTTGCAGGCATGGCTAGAGTGCTGTCCAACGACATTCGAATATTTAACAGTAGGCTAGCACCGTGCAAAGAGTCTGTCGTAGTAGTGTGGAGGACATGCCAGAAGAAGACCCTGTCCCAACAGTCAATGAAAACATGTTCAATGGTTCCAACGTACGCTGAAAAAAGATCTGCCAATCGATGCCCATGGTATTCGGTATTTTTCCGTTGAACATGAAGGTGATGGCGTCCCTCTAGATCTAATAATGTTACTAGGTCTGCACAGTATATGGAGATGCCGAATGGCAGTCCGCCACTCGGACATTGATGCGCGGCCAGTAAATGAGTATTTCCGAGAGGCCATATTCTCTTTTCTTGAAGTTCAAAAGGCACGCCAATGTGTTCCAGACTGGTTGTCACAAATGGAGGAGTTAACAAAAATTAAAATATTTTAGTAGTCAGCACTGTACCCTAGAGTGGAACAGTGATTTTATGTCTTAGTGTAATGGGTTTGTTTTGTTGTTGTGTATTATTTTTGTAACAGCGGTGTTTGTCTGGAAATAAAGAAAAAAAAAAGTCGTAGTAGTGTGGAGGATCCGTCTTAGCTTCTTGATCCCAAAGTCGGTGATTCGAAACCAGCTCCTGTCTCGGTTTTTTTTTTTTTTCATTATTGCATTGCAGTGTAATTTTGTATGCCTTACGTTAGTTTTGGTGCTTTAAATGATTGCTTTGTGTTCGTTAGGTTATCTTATGTTATGTTTAGGTTAGGTTGCCTAGCTTTAAGTTATCTAGAGCGATGTACTTCAAGAAGCGGCAATTTTGTTATAAAACGCTGGTGGCCGTCGATATAGGTGGCAGTGCTTATAATACTGTCGGACGGCGCTCTAGACCCGGCCTTTGATCCCTTGCTTTTCTGCAAGTTTTAAATCCTTGCAAGTATGTATTGGGCTTTCACTTTCAGTATCCTTCTCCCTCCGGAGCGATAGCGCAATTAAATTATTAATTGTATACTCGGAAACAGTGTGTATTTGCCTTTTCATTGTATTATGAAATAGCAGCCCATAACTACGGAGCTCCCTTCTTTAGCATGGCTGTAACGTCTCCGTGAAAAAACATATATTTTTTTTATATATCTGTAAGCACGATGACGCGATAAAGCCCAAGGCATCGGCAAATTTTCAACTATATCAGAGCAGGACGACGAAACACAGTGACCACTGACATGTTGATACCGCGGGGAAACATCGCGGCCGCTGGATGCTTTCCTGCATGGCTGGACGTCCCCTTAAAGGCGGTGGCGCCTTCAGCGGCGCGCGGTGTCCCTATATGAAACTGACACCGAGGTGTCGTGACCAGTAAAAGCATTGGAGGACTCTGCTTGCACCAACAGAAAAGGCATTGATTATTGCCACAGTCTATTTAAAATCCGGCCTGCGGTTACTAGTGATGATGGTGGAAACTGCCACCTTAACAGTATGCGCCCCTGGGGCACGAACATCAACTACATTACACCTCACAACACATGCTTTGGCTGCTGTTATTTGAAATCTTCGGGGAATAATAAATTCTCTGACTTCTCATGCTTGACCCATTTTTCTAATTCAATTTTGGATATCAAAATTGTCAACATCGTCATTTTACCGCCCTCCCGCGTGAGGCTTCGCGAACGTGGAGAAGAAGAAAACGTCCGGACGCCTCAGGGGTGCGTCGAACGTCGCCGCTCTCTTCGCTCGCAATGTCAAAGAGGGCTTCAGTGCTTAGAAGCTCAAAGACTTCGGTCTCAGAAGGTAGCGGTAAGGGCTCAGAGCACCAAATAAACGGCGCTTCGGTCGAGGGACAGGTCGCAGCCGGAGCTGCAAGTGCGGCCAGCCACCTCAACACTGGCGACCCTCAAGGCCATCGAAGGCGCCGTAGTCACGCATTAAAGACCACGCCCTCCGCGTGCAAGACAAACTCCAAGGCTTCCGCCGTGGTCCCCTCCTCGGATTCCTCCAAGCACCTCTTCACGGGTTCCAGTGCCCCCTCCGGGAATTCTTCCAAGGTCCCCTCCAATGACCCCGCCAAGCTCTCGAAGGCCGCCTCCAGGGAGTCTTCCAGGGCCCCCTGCACTGATACTGGCAAGGTCCACTTCAGGGCTACTCCCTTGGGCGCCTCCAAGGGTTCTTCCGTGCTCCCCACCACGTCCACCACGCCTGCCGTGACTCAGTTCGCTTCACATTCCACTCTGCGCATGAATATCGTAAGTTGCAATACCTGCTAATGGTGAAGAGCCTGCGTTATTGAGCAGAGCAATAATCTGTCGTTATGTGCACTAGAATATCGCTAGCGCAGCGCGTCACATTCGCTTTAGCTTCTCTGGCTTTTTCCAGTTCTCTCCGGCGCAACTTCGCCGATTGGCGCTGCATTTGACCGTCACTTAGCGGCCATTCGCCGCCTCTACTCGCTTTAGCGGCGTTCCACCACAGTTGCTGCACTCGTTTGCTCTATTGTTTGCACTCCGTGCTTGACGTTTGGTCATGGGGGAATTCAGGCGCGCTTTAAACGCTACTGCCCGTTTTAAAGGAGAGTTTTGTTTGCTACCGCAATGGACGTTTTTCAAGTACCAGTTCTCTTAGCGGCCGCCACGGCGAACTAAAAATGGCAGTAAAGCACGCCCTCTAAAAAGTCGGGCTTTCGGAGAATTCGTGCACGAAACATCCTGGTCCTGCAGTCTCTCATGTTGAATTCCAATGGCAGATCCGGAGCACTTTCGGAGCAAATTTTCTGTTCTGTCTGGAGCAGACGCGTTCCAATGGCAGATCGGGAGCGCCATGGCAGCCGAGATCGCTACGTGGAGCGAGAAAAGTTGCTCCGCCGAAATCGGCGGAGTCGGCCGGAGCTCACTAGGGCGCTTACTTTTGCCGCGTGACGTCGCCAACGTCGCCGCCGTCTGCGCTTCCGGCCAGCGCTCGCCTTCTCTGCCTCTTCCAGCCACGCAGCGCGAGATGAACGCGCCCGCGAGGCCCGCGGGAACCAGACGATTTCGGGGAAGGCACGACGCAAAGAATGCTCGGGATTTCTTGTTCCCGACACGTGTCGGCACTTTGCTCCGGCGAGAGCGGCTGTGTTCCAAAGGCAGCTTCGGAGTACCTTCGCGGTGGAGCAGGGTGACCGCTCCGGATCTGATTTTTGGAATTCAACATCAGTCCCTCCCGCACCCACTCCTCACCCGTACCTTCCACATGAATGTCACGGTTGCAAGGGCAAGTTCCCGTGACTAATCTGCAGCTGTCAAAGGGCCCATTTACTTTTTTTTTCAATTTCGTTGCTCCCTCACTGGTAGCCAGTGGTCGCAGCTTGGTTAGCCTCAAACGTATTTGCCCTTTTTCTTAGCGTTTTTTCGTGGGTGCCTACGAACCCACCACGAGCTGTCGAAAGAAAGCAAAAAAATTACACCATCTCCCCGAGGGGAACTATGTGGTGATGCAAAGCATCTCGGAGTTCCCAACCCCCCCATCGCGCGCGGGGCCGTTTTCGCGGCGCGGTCGCGTTGACGAGCGGCGTCCAGATCCGCTTGGCGACGCTGGCGTTTCGAGGCGGCTTCTCGCTGGCGAACCGCATCCGGATCCGCTTGGCGACGTTGGCGTGCCGAAGCGGCTTCGCTTTCTCGCAGTGTGGGATCCGCTGCTCGACGCTGGCGTTTCGAAGCGGCTTCACTTTCGCCAGTGCGCTGACAGAATTGTTGGCGTCCATTCAGTTCATCGGACAAGCAGCAACTGAGGGAGCGGCGCGAGGAGAGCAGGAGAGGAGGAGCAGCGCGCGCGCGATCACCCAGTTGGTGGGGAGAGGAGGAGCAGCGCGCGCGCTATCGCACAGCTGGCGTAGAGAGAGGGAGAGGAGGAGAGCGGCGTTCTCGCACAGCTGGTGGGGAGAGGAGGAGAGTTGCGGACGGACGCCGACGGACAACATAGCCCCGAGCAAGATATGCTTGCATCTAAAAACGCCACGCTAGAAAGCATAACCGCACCCCAAGCAGCAAGCTGAGTGCACGCCCTTTTGTTTAAACAAATTTTGCCGGAGGTGCCTGGCAAGAATGGCTTGCCGGCAGCCCGCGCATGCGCAGATCGCTACTGGAGAAAGATCCATTTCATTGAGCACGTTCGTACCATCGGAGGCGGTGGTTTACAGTTGCGGCAGCGGCCGTAGTATTTTTCATTCCTCCATGGATGCCCCCTATACAACATAAAAAAAAAAGCTCGACAAACCGGTTTCTCTGCATGAATATTCGGGGCTGCCACGAACAAAATGGCTCTTTTTTAGCTGCTTGTGTTAAGGCATGCTGCCCGGGCCTGTGGGGACGGCGAAAACCTCGGCCGGTCTGGGCGCGCGCGTGTGCTCGCTCGCGCGCGCTTCCAGAGAGGGCAGCGATACGGCAAGAATGGTGACGTCATGTTATACATGCTGTCATGGCGGCCGCTCGGCGTTTTTTCAGTCGAAACCGAAACTGGCACGAATAAACGACGCCGTAAATGAATGTTTACGCTGCGCCCCGACCGTCTATCTGTCATTCTATGATTAGTGGGCTGGTAGGCACGCATAGCAGCGAAAAAAACGTAACATAAAAATTTCGTGTCAGTACTCCTTTAAAGGAGCCATGAAGACAAAATGCAAGTTTGTCTTATTCGAAAGATTTCGTGTTTTATAGTGCCCCCAGCGCTTGTCCGAATGCAAACGATGCTTTATTCACTGAGAAATTAATCAATTTAGGTAAAAATTTTGATTTTCCCGCTCAATCGTGCGTTTTCGTGGTCCCAAATGACATCACAGGACCCGAGCGCTCTGCAGCCTAGGGTCCCTTGATTCACGCATCCGCCGCACAGGGTGGAGACACGTATGCGCTGGCGCTGCCATTTTGGTCCACTCGCTCGCTGCCGAAACAAGTCATTGTATCAAAACCGCGCTAAAATTATCGCAGCAACGGGGTTAACTGGCGAAGTTTGAATCATCTTATCTGTTTCGCGTTGCTGGGTCTCGTGGGAAACGAGAACAACGCGTTGTGCACGTTGACCCAACTGCAGCGGCACGGGACCGTTCAAAGGGTGTCTCCACCCTGTACGTTGGCGCTGGCACTGAGGTACTCGCGCGTTTGTTTACTTTACTGAACCCAGATGGCGCCACCATACCGTGGCGTGTCGTTTTCTGCCTGTTTTTTTTTTTTTCGTTCTGGGAGAAAATGGTTTTGTGAAACATAGTGCTCGCTCGACAAATATGTTCACTTAAGACACCATCGCGTCAATCAATCGGCCAGTATCATCTGAGACACCCCCAAAGCCCCGCAGTTCTGTGCAGCTAAACAAGCATAGTGCGCGCAGTACCAACAACAGCAGTACGAAGCGGTACTTCTACGTTTACATGTGCTTTCGTAACTTAAACTTACCATCATCCTTACGGCTTTAAAAAGAATGTGCCCTAAATTTAAGCGCAAATAGCTCGTTCGGCAAGCTTGTAAGCTCTGCCTAATTTGCGTTTACTTTAGCCGGCCTCCGCCAATCGTAGAACTGGCTCGAATGACATCATAGGTTCTGTTGCGGGAAATGAGCTAGTGGGTCGCATGGCCATTCCCTTTTTTTTCCTAATTATGTAGCTTATTTGAGCGAAGTTTACGTTAAAAGGGGTGTCAGTATGATTCTAACGAGGCAATCTTTTGAATGAACCAAACTTGTGTTTTCTCTTCATGGCTGCCTTTAAACTTCACGAGTCTGTTCTTGGAAAAAAAAATTCAGGCGGACTGAATGAGTTTTAAACGAAAACGATGAACACCAAATAAAAGCCTAATTCGAGAAGGGTTCTCTATTTTTAATAGTTGTCAATGAAGAGGTTTATCTTGTCGTGGTACTTTTAGCTAGGGTCTGATGGAACCTGTTCTGTTAGTGTTCGCTTTTATCTCGCTTTCCTCAGAATTTTTAACGCGCTTTTTATTTGCTATCGTAAGAGCCGTTCATTCCCACGTACGTTTTTAATGAGAAGAACGCTGTTACTTCTAGTTACGCGCCGATGTTTTGCCTAAAATATACGTAATTGTTTTTTGGGGGTCGACATCGCTGGCATGTATGAATAGTGCTATAACTTTTTCTTGTACTTTAAAAATGTGCTCCGTAAATGGACTCCTTTCCCCAGCTATTTAGGCGGACGAACAAATCGAGTGAAAGGTATCTGTAGCTTTTTTATGGGCACTTGTCATCGCTATGCCCCAGAGCAAATATTTTGAAAGAACACGTGGTTGACGTAATGGCCGCTCTTTTCGACCACTAGCGCCCCTTCTCGTAAGGCTGGTTGGGGCCATGCATAGACCTCTTCCTTCTTACTTGATCGCTTTCGAGATTACATGCGGTGTCTGGCATGGAGTGTTCACCCAACACGTGATAGACTCCGCAGCTGGGATGTAAGGCGCAGCACCGTGTGCCCCAGTTGTCCATTCCAAAATGCATCGCCGCACCATCATTCTGGCGAGCTATGCACTGCGAGTTTCGAGGACTGGGAATTGGGCGATATTAAACGGCAGGTGCTGTACCACAGGCTGTTTTGCGCGCCTGCACACAGTAGCGAGTGCTTTCGCGTTGTTAATAAAGCAATACGAAGCGTTCGCAAGTGGCCGCCGTCGACGGGCAGTGTGACCTATCTTAAGACGCACGCGATGGGAAGTTCTCTTGCTTGTTGCAGGTGCTTTTCTTCCTTGGTGAGGAGAAGTTTCCCAAACAGTGGTCGTCTGCCTTTGTTTCTTTGCAGAAAAGATGCACATCCCTAACATTCAAACCAGTGTGGTATAGGTGATTCTCCTTTGTAACGTGCATTCCAATACTTTTTGTATAAGCTAAATATGAGGCTGTACAGTTCAATAGCAACGGCCCCCTACTGCGCATAGTCAACCTGACTGTGCTGACTATTGTCAGTGGCTGTAATACCCGTAGGCATTGTGCATGAATATTGTCCACGCAGGCTCCTTAGAAAAAGCCACACAGTTTGACGGCAGTGCCCACTCGCGACCGCTTCGCTGAGGTTTCTCACCAACGCGAAAGCACCCGCCAGTATGAGCAGGCAAGAAAAGCGGTCTCTGGGACAGTACCTTTCGTTTTTGTACCACCCGATTCCTTGTGGGTCTATGGGGAATGTCATCCGTTCGTGGTTAGACTGAAGTCTGGTGAAACATGCTCACTGCGTGCACATCAACAGAACGGTGTTGTTGCGAACATCGGTAAACGATGCCGGTAAGGGACATTCTGAGCGAGTTCATCCATGCACGCCGCGGTAAATAGGTCCATGTAATCTAATGGCAGAGGGACGAGGGTTAGAGTGAGTTACTTAGAACCGGTGCTCCAGGGGGAATGGCGGAACGTAGAACATTCGTGCGCAATGCCTACAGGCATATACAGACTCTTGTAATGGTCAGCACAATCAAGTTAACTGTGTGTAACAGGGGGGATGCTATGGAATAAGTATGCAGTTACATATATAGCTGCATATAAAAAGAATTAGAATATATGTTACAGAGAATAATCAGCTATGTCTCACTGGTTTGAAAGTTAGGACTACTCGCCCGTCGTCTGGAGTGAAAAATGCGCAAAAAGGCAGAAAAAGAACTAGTGATTCTACAAGAACACGACCAAGGTCCTGAAAGCTGGCGAAGTATGCGATTCTGATTGGCGAACGTGAGACATGGGACGTTCTGGAAGAATTACAGCGCTTATCAACCGGTTATTCCTTGTACCATTTCATATCGGGGGAGTTTTGGTAACATGTATGCGTAAACGCCCGGTTGATTGGACCAGATGCACCAAGAGAGAACGGGTCACATTCGCAACACCATTTCTCACGCTGATATATTGTTTCAGCCAATTTTTAGAAACTCGACACATTTTCTCTCCTCCAGAAAGAGCGTCAGGTTTCAGAAGTATTTTCAAAACAACTGTGAAACACCTAGCACTAAACCATGCTCCCGAACCATTGGCACCAGCCCTAATACACGCGCACTCTGCTCATTCGATCCAACGATGAATTACGTCATAAACATACGGCAAAACAATTAATTTTACGGTAATTTTGATATTACAGTTTCATTATATTTTGTTTATCACTGCAGGCTAATCGTAAAAGGATGTCCTGGAGCAGTCTGGTAAGTGTTACTCTTTCATTTTAGTCGTTTAATATATACGTATTGTTGTAGAAGTATAATCTCCTATTTTATCTTCTTATTTGACTAACCGAAACCGCGGTTTCTTCTTCGCAGGCTATGACGCCGCATTACAGCCACCTACACACTTCGTACTGGTCACAGGAAAAGGTGGCTATATCCGTAGGCTGCCTCTTCTTCATCGTTGCGTCCCTATTCGTCGTCTTACTGCTGCGAGACAGGCGATCAGGGATCAGTTCGGACGACGGTGTCTGCCTCACCCAGAGCTGCGATTTGCACAGGCACATCCTCATGGAAGTCATCAACCGAAGCATTGACGCATGTCAAGACTTCGAGGCGTTCGTCTGTTCCCGGTGGGGGCCGGACCCGAGCGAAGCCTCTGCCACGTCCATGCAGGCGGCCATGATGCTGCGCTGGCTGGACGGCCTCGGAATGATGATCGGCAAAGGCACGAAGCACCTGGACACCGCGAAAAAAGCCTACGGTATGTACAACAGCTGCGTCACAGCGCATTCATTTCCGACCAGAGTCGCACGCGACGCAGTGAAAGCTTTTATGGCCTCCCGACACCTCAGATGGCCCGAGGAACCGACTGGAGAAGCCGATGCGTTCGGCGTCTTGCTCGACCTCGCGTACAATTGGGAAGTGCCGCTTTGGCTCCGCGTGGTCGTCCTCCCACAGGACACGTACCACCCTCGAACCAGGGTCCTCCTGAGCCTGAACCCTCAGATGACCCAGTGGCAGGCGATCCTGGAGGAAGTGATAAGCGTTGACCACTTTAACAGCTACCGGAAATATTGGAACGGCTTCTACAATCAATTCGCAGGCGATGGAGCTCAGGCCCACCCCAATGATACAGTCATTGCCCAAAGTTACACATCTATGGAGTATATTCTTCAGTTGTTTCTAGAGAACGGCAGGCCCGCGGACCAGGCCTCACTGCAGCTCACCCTAGGGGAGGCCCGGAATCATCTCCCCTTTCGAGAGGACTTTGTGCTGCTCCTTAAGAAACACATGGAACGTCATGGAACGTTTTCTGCCAAAGACTTACTGGTGTTTGCTGAAGCGCGTTTGCTTCGTGCTCTTAACGCCGCCTTCTCCACGCACACGAACAAACAAGTGCTACATCACCTTTCCTGGTTGTTTGTTCAGGGATACGCACCCGTTGTAGCTCCTTACAACATGTTGGTTATCCTGCACGGTAGTGAAAGGCGAGCGAAGGAGGAACTGCCTCGTTACTGCGCCTCGCTTGTGGAAGCAAGCTACCAGACAATGATCAATGCACAATTCATCTCCACTGTCAAGCTCAGTGGGCGTCGATTCATCACCGAGCACCTGGGAAACATCGTAAAAGGTGTCTTGCAAGGACTCAGAAATGCGACGTGGCTGGATTCGAAAACCCGCCAATCTGCCATCATGAAGGTCAATGCCACGAAGACTGTGTTGTGGCCGCCCGACGAGTTACTCACGGAGACTGGTCTCAGTGAACTGTACCGGTTCTTTCCCCACACCGGGTTGTCGTTCGCGGACATATGGCTGAAAACACGGCAAGCCATTAGGAACCGGCGCGCACACGATCCCACGCGCAGCACGGAGGCTTTGCGGGCACGGGGAAGTTACGCGCTCCCTTTGCTGACCTACGTGCACGCCCTTAACACCGTGTTCGTGTCCATGGCAGCCCTCACGAGACCGCTGTTCTACAAGAACGGCACAAAGGCGATGCTGTACGGCGGCCTTGGTTATAGCTACGCAAAACAGGTGCTTCGAGGAATCGACCGCAACGGAGTGAGCGTAGACGCCCATGGACGTCCAGTGGCCTCGTGGATGTCCCCACAATCTGTGGTCAACTTCGAGGACCGAACCAAGTGCCTCGGCATAAGTGACCCCTCCCAGCTGACAGATCGTGCAGCGCTGGAGGTGGCCTTCGAGGCGTACCAAAAATCTGTCGGTGAGGGTGAACCTAAACTGCTGACAACTTTCAACGAAAAGCAGGTCTTCTTTATAACCATGTGCCTGGCTATGTGCTCCCGCGTAGGAGCTCACTCAACCGGACAATGCCAAAAGGCCGTCACCGCCTTTCGCCCGTTTTATGAGGCCTTCCGTTGCCCGGTGGGACTTCAACAGCACCAACCTCCCAGTTGCGGATTCTTTTCTTAAAAGCGTCCCTCCAAGCTACCAACTGCGACATTTTCTGAGACTCGTGGACTTTACTAGTCGCCATTCTCAAAGAGGTGGCAATTACGTGTTTCCAAATATGCCGCCAAAGTTACTGTAACTGTGGCATGGCCATAGACTTGTTGTGACAAGTTACCACACGCCGTTAGCTGCGATTTTTTAATATTTCATTGCATATGCTCTTAGGGCACTCCGCACGTTGTTTATTTTATAGTTACTGCTTATACTGCTTCTTATTAGACAAATTGGCATACGTCGAAGCCATAGTTTCTTTATGGAAACTGATGCGTAGTGTGTACAGTGTGGTTATCAGGTTTTTAACATCAACAAAGATATTTCAGCTCACTCATTAAAGCTTCATTTCTGACTTCCCAAGTTCATAGCATTAAAAGTTTTCGTTTTTAGTTGTTTGACAGCGTCTCTAACACAAGCCCTCTGTAACGCGCGGTTGGTTGTGGATGGCACCGACTCCTCCACCGGCGTGGCCAGAAGCTTCAGATCAGCCCCGTGGACTCCAGCTCGAAAGATTAGGGCCCAAATGTATGTGCACTCATGGCGACGCGATCACAGCTGCCGCGCCATATGGAGCACCTAGGCTGTCCTGGATCCGGATTGTCTGCACAGCAGGAATCCAGTTAAGCTTATCGCAGTGTCTAGAGTGCCGTCCGACGGCACTCTAGCTGATCGTTGCAGACATGGCTAGAGTGCCGTCCGACGACATTCGAATATTTAACACTAGGCTAGCACCACCCAAGCAGCGTGTCGTTGTAGTGTAGATGATCCGTCTTAGCTTCTAGATGCCAGAGTCGGTGGTTCGAGACCGGCTCTTGCCTGGGTTGCTTTTTCTATTACTATTTAATTGAAGTTTAATTTTTATGCCTTAGGTTAGTTTTGGTGTTTTAAATTATTTCTTTGTGTTCGTTAAATTATCTTATGTTATGTTTAGGTTAGGTGGCCTAGCTTTACGTTATCTAGGGCGATGTACTGCCAGACGCGGCAATTTTACCTCAGAACGCCGGTGGACGTCGATATAGTGGAGTGCTTATAATACCGTCGGACGGCACTCTAGACACGGCCTAAGCGTATAGACGATCACCGGGCCGAGGTAGGCGGTAGGCTTCCTGCAAAGAAGAGGAGCGCCATGCAGCTGCAATAGCGCGGTAGCTCGTTGAGCGGCTCCTGTCCGAAAGGAAGACCACTTCAGTGTCAAGGCTCTGCTGAATTAAGGCCGGTCCGGACAGTGAAGGCTCCTGTTACTGGTTCATGAGTCCACAGTGCCTCATTGCCCGCATACCCATCTACATGACCTTGGTATTGCTAAAGGAACGAGCCCAGCACGACGCCGCACTTTTATTTAATTTTCTTTACTTTATTTGCACTCCTCAGACCGATCTCGTTCTTCAGCGGCATCCGCGCCCCTGCCTAATCCCGTTCTATACACATGGTGCAAATTCACCTGCGAAATTGCTGCTTCGGCGCCACTTGTGCGGCAAAACGATGTGTTTGTTGCTCAAATTACCAAATGCAAAGCAACGTCCAGGGGGAAAGTTCGACCGTTTTTAGCATTTTTCAGTTTGCAGTAGCAGCGAAGATAAATCGCTTTGCCGAACGAGCGGCCCCGCACCAGCGAATTCACGCTTAACTTCGCTCCGTGTACAACGACCTAAACAGTATTCTGCATGCAGACGCAGACGTGTCGTAAGTGTTTTGATCGTCGTGAAGACGTCTTGAAACAGCGTGCAACCACTTGAAACAGCTACTTCCACGCGAAGCAGTCTTGTAAACGTATAGTACGAGCAGTGTCAAGAAGTTTGTAATCGTTTTCAAGATTTCTTTATGAAAACAACAAAGTAGGTGCTCTACAGCAAGACGTCCTGAAAACTTCTGGCAACATCTTGTTTGAGATCCTATTTTCGTTCTACACGACGTTTGTATACATCTGTTGCAAGCACTGTATTATAATTTTTTTTTTCAAATGCATTCCTTTGGCTCGTGCGTTGGGCTATATAGGTCCCAGTTCCCCCCACACACGCTATAGCGGTGCTCGAGGAGGTTAATTTAGTGTAGCTACTTCAATGTAGATTGGGGCACGGATACTCTAATCTGACGAAGCAAGAAATGTGGGAATGACATTTGTTTATATCACATATCAACAAATTGTGTGGTTCCAACAGCTGAATGACGCAGCGAGCTATATTTGCAATAAAATTTACTTTCTGCGAGAAAGGCTCGCGATATTGACTGAAGCAGACGACACAATTACACCGCTCTAGTAGATAGGTTGTTGCTTCGAAGAGTGTCAAGCCTAAACACTTGTTTTTATAGTGCCTGGGGATTTATCGCCAAACTGCCGCAGAAATTTAGCGGGGGTTGAAAAATTTCTAGCCCAAAGTTCAATCCCAAGGGACTTCACCGGAATCGCAGCCAACTTTTAAAAGGCCGCGCTGTGGCCCTAACCAAAAATTAAAAGGTAGTTGTATGTCAATGGTAGTTGTATGTGTAAATAAGCATTTAATTTCATTTAATAGAATTTTTTCACGTGATGCAGTAATTTTATATTTTTACTATTAAAAATATTTTATCTTCTACTTTACGTGTTTGTGGAGGTAGCTTTTAGCGCCACCAAGGGCCCCTATCGCTTCAATGCAAATCTCGAACAGGCGGGCAACAAGTACACCGTGAACTGACAGAAACTCATAATTATCTTTGTGCAGGCAGCTTGGTGCGGAAGTTGAGCTGAGGGCTGTTTTGGGTCCTTGGTCGGGTCACAGCCAGGCTACAAGTACAATCAAAGCTCTCTTGGAGTTTATTCGGAGCACAGAACTGGACAGAGTTCTGTGATTGAAAATTTTGGGCGCATCAAATGGTGCCTTTTCATTTTTGTAGGTTTTTTGTTTCTGTTTTAGGGGCGAAGCACCTTAGGACCTCGCTTTGTCCGGGGCTTCGCGTCCGTGTACACAGTGTTGCGCACGTACGAAGAGCATTGGATTGGATTTGGATTGGATTGAATTGGATTAAACTGAATTGTATCGGATAGGATTGGATTGGATTGGAATTGTATATACTGTACACACGCGTTGTCACTCGTTTACATGTGCGAGTGGGCAATGCCACCGGTTATTTACGGTAAGAACGATCCCCAGTGCTTCGCATACTCGTCATGATTCACTTCGTGCAGATGCGTGAATTTTTCTTTCGATTTTTCTTCTATCGTGTAGCGTAGGAAACCATCGCGACGGCTCGGGTAACCTCGCTGTTCCCCACTAGCTTTGCCTCACGGGTTATTCTCTAGCCACCTCAGCAAGCCAATCCCACGGGCTCTTCCAGCAACCAGATCTCAACGTATTCACTTCCTGATGGCGTCTAAACTGCCGAATGAAATTTATATCTTTACCGATACAAGCTATTTATATCTTTACCGATACTCCCACACATATCAGTGCAGCATGGACATGTCCGAAAATCTACCTTTTAACGAGCAAATATCTTTCAACCAAAATGATGAAACCGCATTAGGAGGAGAACTGCACGCCATAAACAGCGCGATTAACCACATCTCCTAAAAAATTGACTTTAAACCACCGCCCAACGTGCGCATCTTGACAAATTCATTTGCTGCAATCCGAGAACTACGAAAGCCCCTTTCACTCAACCCACTTGTTAACTCCATATTACGGCTTAAAGGACCACTAAATAGCCACAAAGCGAACATCCGAATCGACTGGATGCCGGGTCATGAAGAGGCCAGCCCAGAAAATCAGGCCGCTCACGCAGCGGCGGAGAGAGTCTTAACGTTACACATCCGCTGGTTTACACCTCGGCTGCTTCACCTGCCATACTCATCCAGCCACTCAAGCAGCGCAAGAAATGCCGGTTCGAACAAATGACACCCCCTGGTTATCTCGCTAACATGCCCTCATTAACAAGGACCGAAGAATTATTCCTCAACAAGCTTACTTTGCGCCGATGAAGCTTACACCCCATATATTATTCAGAAGTGGACAAAGGGCCACGCAACACCCTCCCCCCACATTTTCCCTACTTTAACACGAACACCAAAGCAGAGCTTCACCACTTGATTTGTGTATGCCCATTCTTCAATGCACATCGTTCATACACCATTCGACACATTGATCTAAACTCCATACACGAAGAAGCACATGCCGCATTAGATAAGTCTTTATTACACGAAATAGGCAAATTTGCAGTCAGAAGTGGTCTGTCGCGAGTAGTCTGATGAAGGACGACCCCGGCGAAGCCTCCGAACTGTCAGTAAATAGAAGAAAAAGTGCCTCGAGCTGAAGCAACCCGTGTTTTCCCCTCGTTCATATCCCATTTTCCCACCACGTGGCTTGAGTCCCCCCTTCCCCAAATAAAAGTTTTACTACCGCTACTCTCTCTCTCTCCGCTACTCATAGCGCTCATCGTACGCCGCTTCTTTAGTGCGTTTGTGTGGCTGTTTTACGCAAAACAATGTCATTAAAGGGGTAGTGAAAGGCGGTTTGAGCACACTAAATGAACTAGCGCAATCGTTAGGTTGGGTGTTCAAAGTCATTTGGGCCAAGCATAACATTATTTTACGTGCAGGGATAAGCTCACACTTTCCTTGCAAAGCTCATTGCCGCGTTCCCACTCATTTCCTGCATGTTTTGTAGCGTGAGCTACACTGGCCGAGGTTGAGCAGTTTCACGTGGCTCCTGGAGAGCCGTGCTGCGCGAGCTCGAGGAGTAGTGACGTCACACGGCGCACAGAACGTTGCTCGCTGCCGGCGTCTATCACAGACCCCACGCGCCCAGCGTCTTCGCTGACCTACGTTCCGCACGTGGCGGCCCGGTCCACTTGATGATCATGCGAGGTGTGGCCGGGTGTGCAACCGCCGGCTCGTGCGTCGCAGCAACACCGGCGTGCGCCTGTGGAACCAGCTTAGCTCTGGGGCGATTTGTCCAAGCACAGTGTTTCTTTCCCTTTTTTTAAAGACGATAGTCTTTCTTGGACTACTTAAACCCAGAAATTTTGGTCTGTCTGTATGTCTGTCTGTTTGTCTGTCTGTCCGTCCGTTGTCTGTCTGTGACTCGATTCAGCCACCCGGCCAAAGTAAAATTGATATTGCGCAATACTCTTATATACTCACAGCCACATGTAAACATCTAAGCCCGGTTTATATGTTCATACTTGTCAACTTTGTTGAACAGGAACAAGACATTACGCAAATATAAGACAGGAAATTAATACAAAAGGGATATTTACAGTGTTTCTTTATTAAAAAAATTATGGATGCTTGGTTTTTCGATAGCAAATGATGTCCTACATCTACTGCAGACAACCGCCGCCTCCTGGCGGCATATGAAAAATCACGGGGCAACAGCAACGAAAGGTTCCACTAGCTAGGTTCCACGTTCTGCTTGGAACGCACGTGGAGCACGGCTACGCGGCTCTATAAACCTTCTAGTCGGCCGCCTCCATTCACGCGCGTCTCCGCCGTACTGCAGCGCTGGCATCGAGGAGCCCGGCCTGTAGCAGAGGAACGCGGTAAATTCAAATCGCCTTGCGCAAACTTTTAGTGGGTTTACATTGGAATGAGAGGAACAGCAGGTACATTAACAGCAGGTACAGGAACAGCATGAGAGGGGAGCGGGAAAGCAAAGGGGAGCATTTCCTTGGCAAGTGTCTACAAAGACTACCGTCTTTTGGCGACATTTGCAACGAAAGTAGCAGATATGCGGCCAATTTTTTTTTATCTGCTTTCTAAGTGGCATGGTTTGCGATTCGTATTCGCGAATAGAAAACAAAACTTTTTGGTTGAACTGTGGAACTACCATATCAAACGTCAGTGCATCGTTTCAGTCAATGGCACGGCGATTTGTTCAGTGTTAAACTGATGCTTTGTATATATAAAAAGGCCGTTGTACTTTCAGAGGACAAAATACTAACGCATGTATTTCGCAAAATTGGTATGTCTTTATATAGAATAAACGTAGTTTCCTCCCATCCTCTTAAAGGGGCACTGACACAAAATTTTGAAGGCGAGATAACTTCGGAAATAGATTGGTGGGAACACATATACATCATCTGCAAAATATCAGCGGCGAATACAGCTTAGAGCATATTTAAAATCAATTTTAAAGTGTGCGAAACGCAACCGAGCAGACAGCAGAGGACCACGCGCAATCGACATCCCGAGGATATTGTGTAAATAAACAACGTCCAAACACGTCACGAGTTTGTGTTTGCCGCTTCCGCACTGCCGGCATTTTTCGCGGGCTCGCCCGGCTCGCCGCTCCAATCGGAGGGCCGGAGGGCGGAGCTTCTGCTCTCGAGAACGAAACGACCCGATCGTTGGCGGCGGTGGCGGAGGCGCCGTGATTTCGTCAGCTCATCGGGCAGCTGGCCCCGACCAAAGTTCTACAGCGATTCCAGGCACTCTGTTTCTATTACTGTTTAATACCATTGGATGCGAAAATGCGCCGGAGGCACGAAAAGTCCACTGAGCTAGCCGCACGGTCGCTGTGCAGGCGGCGGCCACGGCCGCGAAGTGGCCCAGGCCGGCGCAGGTAGCTCGAGTGATAGCTTGTTACCGCTGCACGAAATTGTCCCCAAGTCCCGACCATGATGGCTTACATGAGAAAGGAGTTAATGATGCGATGGCGGGTTGCATTAAAAATTGTCATCTGCACCGCTCACGAGAGCGGCACTCGAATATCCGCCGCAGTGCTAAGCCGAACACATCTGTAGGCGGACGTGTAGGCAGACCGGCCGGCTGCTCTTAGCGCGCGTCTTGCCACCCACCGTCTCGAGCGTCGCGCGTCCTTCTGTAGCCGCGGTAGCATTTGCACTCGCAGCGCCTGCGTCACATCCACGGTCGCTTTTTAATTAAGCGCCTCACGAGATCAGTACTTGGGGGCATTCGCAGAAACTGCCGTCGACGCGGATTCGACAGTGCTACGGCGGCTCTGCTCTGTGATATCCCTCCGACGGTCACGTGGTCAGCTTTGTTCACACAAAATCCACAAAATCCATCGTTTCGCGGCACTCGCTGAAACCGAAACTGCGACTGGCCGCATTGAAAATGCCTCTAATTAAACAACCGTCGCACGCTGAAGCAAATGAGGTTTCTACAGGTTATAAGTAGGTCACTAGCTACTTATCGCAACAAAAAAAACAAGATGCAAAATTTTTGTGTCAGTGCCCCTTTAAACAAGACACAAGGTAGGCTTAAAGGGGGGGGGGGGGATATATAAGGGTGCGGCCGTCAACCAAACCCTCCACATATCGCAATTGGCAGCACTGAGCCCGTAACAAAATGAATGAACAGCCTTTCCAGAAAAAGCAAGCGTTGAGTAATTGTTTTGTGCAATCATATGCACAGTCGAGTAAAGAGGCAGGCGCGCACGGTTCCAAAACGCGCACTGCTCTTCCGAGGCCGCTCGTAATATCTGCTACTGTGTACTCGTCTAGCAGTTGATAAGCACAGGGTCGCATACAAAGTTTGTCGGGAAGTAAGGGTGGGAGGGGGAAATGGAATGCACGGCGCACTCTAAAAATGTCCCTGTGCCGTACCATGCAACCATTCGGCTGCTTTTTGTTGCGATTCTAATGTTTAGAACCGACCGCAATAACGGTATGGAATACTACACCTGCCTGGGTACGCGCGCACGTGCGTGGCGCCACAGTACTATACCAACCTCGACATTGGCGTGAACGAGGGGCCAATTAAGCAATATTACGAACAGTAGTATTCCGGACCTTCATCGATTCGGAACGCATGTACGGGCTCACTCTAACAAATTTTGAGGGGATTCTTCAGTCATTCGCCCACATATTTTAGACTCCCATATGTACCAAGACATGTCGCCGCCATGAACGCGCGGTGACGGGGTCGTTCTCTTCTCGAGCGATCTTGCAGCGTGGTGTGGAAGCGTAAAAGCCCCGCCCCATTTGTTCCATCAGCTTTCCGAGTTGTGAGCGGAGTACAGGATTCATAAGCACCATGATTAAAAATACAGCCCAAACGGAACGCACAAAGTCGAGTGACAATCGCGGCGCGGGAGAAAATTCAATGTTTGATTCGCAATAACTCCACTAATACTCGTCACTTTAACAAAATTCTTGAAGGAGGTGATTGCCAGGGCGTTGATTTACCTGAAAATGCCACCACCCATGTATCGGTAAAAAACCTCTTTCAGGGCCCCTTTAAGACAGGAAATAGATGTTCTGATTACTGCATCTTCAGAATAGCTTCTACAAGCTTTTGCCTGCGGAAAGACAGCCACATGTTCATCGCAGGATTCAAGAACGACTCGGCACAAACGACAAAGGGGACGTGGTTTTTAACATCGGGGTTGTTTTACAAACCGTAAGTTCGCCGTTGCAGGAAAAAATACAAAGAAAAGGTCGAGCGCTCCGAGTGCGTGCCTCATGGCGACCGCCGAGCATCCTTGACACGCGTAGTTGACCCGCCGCGGTGGCTCAGTGGCTAAGGCGTTGCGCTGCTGAGCACAAGGTCGCGGGTTCGATTCCCGGCCGCGGCGGCCGCTTTTCTGATGGAGGCGGAAAGCAAAAACGCCCGTGTGTACGAGATTTCGGCGCACGATAAAGATCCCCAGATGGTCAAAATTAATCCGGAGCCCTCCACTACGGCGCGCCTCATCGCCTGCGTTGCGTCGGCGCGTTAAACCCCACAATCAATCAATCACGCGTAGTTGCTTCAGCAGAAAAAAAGAAAAACCTGGCAATAACCTCGAGGAGCAAGAAAAAAATTAGCAGTGGCTTAGCTCAGCTAAGCCAGGGTATACGCAGCGTGAGCTAAGGTTCAGCTGATTATTCTTAGGTTTCCTGGTTGTCTAGGATTAGCTGATTATCATGCTCACGTTGCTAAAACGATTTGCAATCCAATACCATACAATTTAATCAAATCCAATCCAACCTAATGCAATCCAATCCTGTCACCCGATTCCTTAAATTAGGGTGCACTGTCAGAAGTTATGGGGAGTCGACTCAAGAGAGCCAACAAACCCCACCGAATCTACAGGGCACAGGTGACAAAGGGGGTGGCCGTCTGATGTGCGGCTTTCGCCGACTAGAGCGGCAAGAATGAGCAAGAGCCTTGAACGAAAAACACAGCACAAAGACCTATATTTAGACAGGCAAGTTACAACACAAGCACGAGGTAACGGATCGATAATGACAGACAACTTAGATGGGATTCAAATACAAGAAACAGTCCAATTCGACAAAATGATACAAACAGGAGCGTTAACAAATGAATATTACGAATCGGAGTAGTTAACTAAAAAAAGAAACGAACAGTTCGATGCATATGAGAGACAGAGTCCCAGCATATTCACCGACCGGGCCGGACGATGCACCGCTGTCGGAGGCGAGTCGGCTACCTGGGAAGCGTGGCTTCGCTGTAGGCCAGGCCGTCCGAGACGATCACGGTCATTCGAGGCCCGGGAGCCCGTTGGAGTCCCCCAGGGCGCGGGTCGCCGATGGTGTGATGTACAAACTGGCAGGTGCAGTTGTCAATCACGACGTCCAAACGTAGCTGGTGGGTTTAGGTGCGGCTTCTCTTTTTATAGGCGCGCCGGCGCGCCGGCGCGGAGAGGGAGAGCACAACACACCACGCGCCCGCCGCCGTCAGCGAATAACTTCACTCTTCTCCCTTCTAGAATCTTCGACGCTCTTTAGAGCTGGCAAGGCCACGCGCACCTCCTCGAAAGTACTGGAAGCTTCGACGAAACTGGAGCGACGGAGGTTTTATTTTTGTTGTTTTCTCGCCGGCGAGCCGGCGAGTGATCGTGTTACCGTCACTTCGTTCGAGAAAGCTCCATATTGTCTAGGGGCGAATGGAACCGAACTGAATGAATCGAACGACTGCAAGAAAAATTAGGCGCTGTACAATGAAATGGAAAATTTATAAAGTACTTTTAGACGTCGTACGCTCGAGTTTGTGACAAATCCAGTCGTGGCGGCGGCGGCTCCGGCGCGCCAGCTGTGCGCCGTGAGACCTCACTGCTCCTCGCGCATGCGCAGCACGGCTCTCCAGGAGCCACGCGAAACTGCTCAACCTCGGCCAGCGTAGCTCACGCTACAAAATTCGCAGCGCTCGTGAGCGCCTCCCTCGCGGCGGACGCCGAAAAAACGCCGTGAAAAAAACTCCGAAAAAACTGAAAAATGGAGCTGAACCGAAGCTGAAAAAACGCCGTGCTTGGGAGGCGTGCCACTCCTTCCCGAGACAACTTGCAGATTCCGCCATCGATGGCTCGAGTCGATGTCGAAGAGCTGGTGGAAGTCTACAATGCTGAGGATGACTTTGCATGCTCCACTCACCGTCAAGAACACGACGACCTTCTGGATGCATATGACGACGATTACTAGCACCGCACTGTGCAAGTAAAAAATGATGCTGAAATTTAACTAAGTGGACGGCAATGCCGCACCTACAACAGCTTCGCCATTCAAATCCTGCGATTGAGTGCAAGCTTCCCTGATTTTTTTCCTTATCCTTTTCATTTATTAACGAGCACCGCACCGTACACTAATGTTGCTAATTCTGTGCAGAGCACGCACTGACGCTCAGTGCTACAATTTGTAAAAAAGTAGCGCTTTCGCTTGCAAACATTGGACGTGTGCTGAGGTGAGCAGTTTAGCTCGCGCTCATCCTTAACACAGAGGTAGCGATGCACAAAGCTTTAACATGAATATCGTAGATGTCGAATCACAGCGGGAACGAGATGTGACGAGAAGACGTGATGAAGTCGCCTGGCTGGCAACGCTACGGTTTTCTTTTTTTTCATTGGCGCCTGCCTTGTTGTAGCCCCGCTTTTTGTTTTTCCCCTCATATTCCCATATTGTGTTTTTGAAGGCTGCATTTGGTAAAGGAGACAACGTATTGACCGTATAACTTTCAAAGAAAACATTTTGGAACAAACTGAAGACCTGAGTAGTAGTGTCTGCCAGGTGCCACTAATTGAGTCCATTTCTGAACAAGCACATGAACCAGCAGAAGCACATGCGAACAAGCACATGCACCCGCCGTGGTAGTTCAGTGGCTAAGGCGTTGCGCTGCTGAGCACGAGGTCGCGGGTTCGATTCCCGGCCGCGGCGGCCGCTTTTCTGATGGAGGCGAAAAGCAAAAACGTCCGTGTGTACGAGATTTCGGCGCACGTTAAAGATATCCAGGTGGTCAAAATTATTCCGGAGCCCTCCACTACGGCGCGCCTCATCGCCTGCGTTGCGTCGGCGCGTTAAACCCTACAATCAATCGAACAAGCACATGCGGCACTATGCGACAAGGATAAACATTGGAACAAAACGAAGCAGAAGTGTAGTAACCGCGCAATCGCACAGCGTTCCCCACAGATTGAACAAAATGAAGAGCAGATAACACGCTTTTTTTAAAAGGACAGAGATTGTGAATCGTAAATCGTTTATAAGATATCTTTGGCGTAAAGCATCCCTGTGGCCGTTGAATTTATGAGCGCAGCTTTGCTAGTAGACATAACAAACACAATAAAATAGCTACGCAAGATGCGGCTGCAATGGCTGCAATCTAAAACATAACAATACAGTAGCCCTCGTCACAGATAACTCTGAAGAAAAGAGTAGGTATAATGGAGGCCTTGATGTTGTTGCGAACAGAACGTGGTATGATTAATACGCCATCTCTTTCCAAAAACATGTGATCTATGTGGTCTTGCAATTTTGTAATCTGTCAAAAAATTTTGAAAGTCAGGACTACAGTTTGACAGCTGCCATTTCAAAAACAATCGCAGTGCCGCTAACCGTTATCACGTCTTGTTGCAATTATTCTTGTGATTGTACTTGGTCTAAAATGTAATGTGCTTGGTGTGCTGTTTTTGGCGAATTCATGTAGCACAAAGAACGAGGACAAGAAATAGGACACACAACACAGCGCTAACTTCCAACTAGCTTTATTTCACATACACTCACATACAAGTATCCACAGCCTACCCGCAATCACTTCCCACTCTCACCGCCAATGCTGACGTGTCGCAGCCATGCGCAGAAAAGTTGCCTCCTTATCTGACAAACTTAGTGACGGCACGCTCACACAGGTCAGCCCCGCTTTACTAATCAAATCTGCCTCTGCTATTTCTCTTACATTTTGTTCCGTATGTTTCGGACGTACCACACATTGCTCAAACCGTGGCACGCAGCCACAGTCGTGGCAGTGAACAGACAAATGGCCATCCCTGTAGTTGCTGACATTCCTTCTGTGCTCACCTAACCGGTCGTTAAGACATCGGCCGGTTTGGCCTATATATCGCTTCCCGCACGACAGGGGAACATCATACACCACACCGACTGCGCAATGAACACACGGCTTCCTATGTCCTTTTACACACCCAGCCTGTACTCTACGGAAGGGGTTAGTCAACTTGCAAATTTTGTTCAATTTGTTAGGTGCAGAGAAAACAACCTTTACGTTCATCCGATTGGCAATCTTTTTTAGACGGTGAGACGTATTGTGCAAATATGGAATTACTGCGACTTTTTTCCTTTCACCCTCCTGTAACTGGCCCTTCCCCTGTTCTAAACTCTTGAGGTTACTCTCAGCTACCGATACTAGAATGGCCGCCGGATACCCAGCAGCGAGCAAGTGCTCCGTTTGCTCTTTGAAGCTACTCTCCATGGATTGGTGGCACGATTTTTCAAGAGAATTCTTAGTCCGTGATAGAGTTGTCCGTGATAGAAATAAAGTTAATAAACTATGCAGTAATCTTATTGCTTGCTGCGTTTTCATAGTTTTGTTACGCAAAAATCGTGCATGAAAAGTACAATGGAATCCAAGCCAGCTGTAAATTTGTTTATAATGAAAGTTTCCAAGTGATGTTACTAGTTTCTAACATTAGTGCGTTGCTTGAGCTAGTGCATATTTGAGCTATCAACAGTATCAGATCTCATACATGGCTCTAACCAAACCCGACATTGAAGCACTAAACAGGTTCATTCGGAAGGCATTTAAACAAGCCCTCGGGCTCCCCATGAGTACATCGACAACCAAGCTTCTCCAAATGGATCTTCACAACACCATTGAACTCATGGTGTTGTCATCTCGCAAGCCTCCGTCTGACACACACTCAAGCAGGCCGCTTTGTTCTGCAATGCATCAACTGGCCCTGTGCAGAACAAACCCACCTGGCCCCTTTGTCAGACGAGTGGCGTAAACATATGTCTGTACGACCCCTACCAAAGAATATGAATCCAGACCTCCACCCCGAGCGCAGAGCCGCCCGCAGCCAAGCCCACGAACGCTTATATGGCAATCGCTCTGACGTGTCCTACACCGATGCGGCGAGCTACGCTGTGTTGCGACCGGGCGGGGGCACCCGATCCGATCTCCGTGGCCTCCGACATACGAGTGGTAGCGTTGTATGATGCGAGCGGCCAGCCGCTGTTGCAGCCGTGAAGAAGTCCAGAAGCCGTAGGCTAACGTAACTGTTTACTTCATAGCGAGAGGTGAGCCGAAGCCAAAGAACAATGCCCCGACGGGCGAGGTTACAATACAGGACTCGAGCAGAGCGACAACATCGATTCGCTGCTCTAACAGGAATGGTTTACAACGCTTCGGCAGCTCTATTTATACCCAAGAGCGACAACGGTCAATCGAAACAAGTGGGAACAAGCACAACACTCTTTCCAGAGTTCGTAAGCCGTTCATAGCCTCGGGCACGTTGAGTCCGAGAGAGGGGAGAGAGGAGGACTCCGTTGCGATCACCGGGGCCTCTGTCCTTGAGAAGCGTGGAGACGAGCCACGCAGGCAGCCGCCGAAATTCAGCCGCCGTAGGCAGCCGCCGAATGCGCAGAGAGCGAAGCGTCTGACGAGGCTTTGTCGCAACTTGTTGCCGACATGATTGCGCCTGTTTTCGAAGGCGCACGAGTGGCTTCGCCGCACAACCGAGGAGTGATGCGGGGAAGTACTGCGGCGCTGGCCCATTCGTAACAGCTTCTCCGCCGGGGGTCCGAGATCCCGATGGATAAGGGTCTGCAACCGTTGTCCGGAGGGATGCTGTCGAAGTGAAGTGTTCGGCAGACGCTCGACTCCAGGCCTTGGCTGTACGACACCGTGCTGGAGCTTCACCGGCGGGTCACTGGACGAGTAGTGACTCCCCAAGAACGTCTCTGGCTTGGTCAGGCAAGCAACAGAACAACACAGGAAGACACAACCGCATCGCCGGCAAGTGCGAAGACAAATCCACACTGAAGCCTCTACCAGGCTTTAGTTGCGATAAAAATACGCTAATAACTAACTACTCTAGTTATATTTTTGCCCAGCAGTACTTTAGACTAGTGACAAACCTGAAAGGTGACATTTCGCTTGATTGGAAATGTCCCACACAAAAAAATTGCAATCGTAAAGGGCGAAACCTGCGTCAGGAAAAACAATGAAATAGAGAAAGTCAGGCGTCTACAAGCCACTTCTCGCGCTGAGAGCTGCGATTCGAGCTCTCATCATTGCTCCGAGTTCTTCCCTTTCTTGTATCGCACTTTAGGTGCACCCGTTCTCTGAACGCTGCTGCGACCGCGTGAGAGGACACCGACCGTTCGCTTCGACAACAGTCGAGCGCGCGGAGGAGTGAACGAGATTTTCCAACGTTCAAACGTAAGGCGCGCACTCCTCCCTGGAGGCGGCGTCCCCTTGGCGCGATGCGAGCTCATGGCCTTGCCTCTGGGCGTGCCCGCACTGAAACACGCGCCACAAGTACGTGCGGAAATTTTCCCACTATCCCTTCTTGCTCGCCTTTTTACCAACGCGTTCGGCAAGCGAACATCGGAACGTGTTTTACGTTCTCTCCTCTAGGCTGATCGGTTCCCGACTTCGGCTCAGCCACAGGCGACACCGGAACCTCAACTAGCTCCGCCGATGCTGGCCTATCTTCGGGAGCATCAGATGGGAGTGGCAAGGGCACGACGTGCTCATTAGACACCTGGTAGTTCCGAACAGTGACTACCTCGTCGTCCCTCGCGCTTTCGGCGACCAGCCTTCAGCAAGCAAACACCGAAGGGTGTTTTCGTCTGTTGTTGCGGCTTGTCAAGGCTACACTAGATCCAAGCTGCCCTGTCTCAAAGGACGGGTCAGCCGCCCCAGACGCCTGAATCTCTACGAGCTCGGCTGGCCGTTGCTTGAGATCAGCTACCTGAGCTGGTGGCAGGACGGAATCGGCTTGCTCAGTGGCGAGATCGTCATGACTCCCAGCTGAACCGTGCAAACCGTTTTCTGCCTCGACTGCAGGCTTTCCCACAACGTAGGTCTCTTCTGAACTGCCGCCGTCCGAAGAAACAACCTCCGTTTCAGCGGACTCGTGTTGCCTTTCGGTAGCCTCATGGCTTAGGCACTCCAGCGAAACCTCACTATCTCGCGAAATGTTCATGTTCAGACCGGTAGCCGTTCCTAAGGCCTCCCGCGAAGTTGAACCGTCCGAACACTCCGCCGAGATCTCCAAAACAAACGCCGACACATTATCGTACTCAGTGGACACGCACTGCCCTCTGCCGACAGTCTGAGCTAATGCGCCGTCGTTATCTCTCTCAGCAACCTTGACGGGCTGCGGGGCAGCAACGGTCGCTTCCGACTCGCGCTCCCGAGCGTCTGCTACTTTCTTTTCGTTACCGTGGCCAGTTTCTCTATCCACGACAACGAGGTCTTTTTCGAGCAACTCAGGCTTCACTTCTTCCTGCTCGAGTTGAATTTCGTGCTCTAGGTTCTTGTTCTCCCGTTGGAGTCTCTCTCGCTCGCGCTCCCTTCTTTCCTGTTGGATTTGCTTGAGCTCGAGGTCGTACCCTCGCATCTTTTCCTCGTGTTCCTGCTCTCGTTTCCTTTCCTCGAGTTCCTCCTCTGCAGCCAGACGTTTAGCCTCTGCCTCTGCCTCTGCGGCCCTGACGTTTTCGCGGTCTCCCTGCCATTGAACAGCTCATGCATTCCGACAGCTCCTCATCGTCAGCGCCGACAGCGAGTATAGCCTGTATCAGCTCTGGCTTTCTCAGCGCGTCCGTAACATCCAAGCGCAACTCTTTTGCAAGCTCCAACAACTGCGGTTTTTTCAACGCCTTCAAATTCATGGCCGGTCTAGAGTACTGCTTTCCCACTGCTCCAAAAATGTTTTGCGCGATTAACCCACGCGACAAAAACCACACGCCCTACCAGCTATCCTCAGAAGCCTGGTAAAACTCAGTGAAGAAAAGTCCCGCTCTCACCCTTGACCGCCGTGAATTCAGCGAAGTCCGAAGCCGCCTTGACGTCCGTGGTGTTGGGTCTCGCACCGCTGCCTTCAGGTGTTACGAAGTTGCCATCCCACCGCTGCCACCAGTTGTTGCGACCGGGCGGGGGCCTCTGTCCTTGAGAAGCGTGGAGACGAGCCACGCAGGCAGCCGCCGAAATTCAGCCGCCGTAGGCAGCCGCCGAATGCGCAGAGGAGCGAAGCGTCTGACGAGGCTTTGTCGCAACTTGTTGCCGACATGATTGCGCCTGTTTTCGAAGGCGCACGAGTGGCTTCGCCGCACAACCGAGGAGTGATGCGGGGAAGTACTGCGGCGCTGGCCCATTCGTAACAGCTGACAACCAAACCATGGTTGCAGTCACAACATCCAAAAACCATGTAATTTCGTGCGCATCCATCCGTACGACATCCCCTCGAGACGCCAAAGAACTCGCGATTGCCTTAGCCCTAATCCAATGCTCCAGCAGCGTCATCATCACTGACTCTCAAGCAGCCTGCCGCAGTTTCCTTTCAGGGAGGGTGGCACCAACGACCCTACGGGTACTTCAGCGATACCGTCCATCTCACCGAGTGGCGATCGTTTGGACACCTGCCCATGCCTCTGTAACGGGCAACAACTTCGCCCACCAACAGGCTCACGAACTGGCCCACCGAGCCCCAGAGGTCACCGCAGCTCCGACGCCACTTCTCCCCTATCAGGACATTACTCAATTTTACCGGACCACCAGGCAAAAATTCCCGTGCCCTCACCCATCCCTCAGAAAAACTCAGGAAATAATACTCTCACAATTACAAGCAGGGACGTACGTTCACCCGGTTGGAATGAATTTACTGTTTCCCACACAGTACGCCGCTCTATGCAAATTTTGTCCACAGCTAGGTACCCTCCAGCATATAATTGTGGAATGCGCTCACAACCCAGCCCTACCACCCATCTCTACCCGTTCCTTTTCTGAGCTGTGGGAGACACTGTTGGCCAGCTGTCAACCGGAGGACCAGACTCTCCTGGTGACACGGGCCAAGACGGCGAGGGCAACGCATGGATTCCCGGACTAGGGTTCCACTCTCCCTTTTGAGCTTATTGTATGTTCTCTCTCTCTCTCTCTATCCTCTCTCTCTCTCTCTCTCTCTCTCTCTCTCTCTCTCTCTCTCTCTCTCTCTCTCTCTCTCCAAAATATGCATGTTTAAGGCACTGACCTTATAGATTTAATAATTCCAAGCATTTCATTAACATGTTTCTGTTTCTTTCGGTCCTGTGGATTAGGATATTTAATTCAACAGTATAGTAAAAGCTTTCTGCATGCTTGCTTACCTCAAGGCAAAAAATTTTGTCTCTCTTGATTTAGCATAAACTCAGTGAAGATTCGCACTCCTTATTGTAGTGTGTTTTCCGCGGGCTCTGCCCTAACCCTTCATGGTGCCTTCTGAATTGCCGCGGATGTGGGAAAGGCTGCCTAGGACGTGTCGCTGACCAACGGGTCCGTGTGCAAGTAGGCCGGACCATGTGTGTACGAGGCAGAGTAGAACATTTCGCGTTTGCAGCAGTTAACCACTTTCTTTGTGTAGCTCGTGTTGTAATTACATCATTTGTTTAGCAGACCCGTGATGTTTCATTGCACACCTGCCAACTCTCCCAAATTGTCCGGGAGACTCCCGATTTATGACACATCTACCGACTGTACGAATGCTATCTCGAATCTCGCAAAAGGTGGCCGCCATAGCTGAGAGGTCGGTTTTAAAGCAAAGCTTTCTACCTCTACTAGCCAACGGTTCTTTCGCAGCGTGCGAGACACTACACTTCCAACCCGGCAGAGGCGGCGGGAAGGGGGGAGGGAGGGAGGAGGGTTTCACTCACGGAACACGCTGTAGATGTCATGGCGAATTTACCCAGCACTCCCCGCGCGGAGGTGTCTGCTCGCCGGCAAGCGCGTCGGCGGTACGGCTTTGTCGTCTGCTTTAGCGGCGGTTGTTTTGGGCCTGTTTTGGCGCAGCCTCGGGTCCATTGCGCGCTTCCTTCGTACGGCTTGATTAAATTGTTCGACAGTACCTCCTGCGTAACCCGGACACGACGGAATTAAATGGTCGTGCGGCAGAGATACGTTAAAGATTGGTTTGCAAGGCACGAAAACAAAATGTAAGGACCACATACAGACATCTGGCTGCTAAACAAACACTACCTTTTGCGCACAGCTTGCAATGGGACTCCGTTTTCTAAATTGGTGAATACCAATTCGGTGAAGTTTTAAGAGGCATTACAAAAGGCGAAAGGAGCAACTGATTCTGATAAATAGCGTTTATAAAAGTTTCCTCAGCTTTCTCACAATTCTCAAACTCATTAAACTAACTAGTTTAAATCGGAAAAATGGGAATCACTATAAGCTCGCATGCCGAATTGTTTTGGTGACTGCGCTTCTGTCGCGCGGTGGTGTAGCCCCGATCTAGCACATCAGGATGGCTAGGTTCCGCTGTCTCACCATTCGAAAGACGCTCCTCTCCGCTTGCTTCTTGTCGACGCACGGCGGGGCTACAGCGGCGTCGTCCGCCACTCTATCCCGCCCGTGGCCGACGCAGCTGCGTTCGGGACTGCGCCCATCGAAATATAAGTAACTGCAGGAAGAATTTCTCGTTTCCCTTTTTGTACAACCACGTGTGTGAATTCAAGTGACGTCGCATGAGAAATTGTTGTGGGTGTCGTTTAAAGCTTGCTTTCTAATCACCTTTACAGCGTGGATTGTAGCCTTTTTTTTTTTTTTGATCACGTGCGTACTTCAGTCTTTCCTGCTGCTGCAGTTGCGGTGCTGCGGAGGAGCAGTCGCCACCGTACTACCAAGTCCTTGTAACCATACTGTAGAGCACCGTTACGTATATTCTGGCCCTGTTGTACCGCGAGCACCACACTTCTGGGCTCTGCCGGAATGTTGTTTACAGCTTACAAAGGCCGCCCGCGAGACGCTGTCGCCACCGTAGCGAAAGCAGACGAGGTATAACGTCCCTCACAAGTAAAGAGGTTTGGCGCTCTCCAATACAAGAACCAGGAGTAGACTTTCCCATAATGCAAGAACAAAGCAGCTGAAAGTAAACATCTTTACTTTTTTCTGATGTCAGTCTGCAGTCTCAGTAATTTTCGAAATGCTAAACTAAAACCGCCAATTACCCCCGCCCCTCTTGTCTCCCGAATTTTCATGTTGGTAGGTTGGCAGGTATGTAACTACCACAAAAGCGAAAATATAGCGATGTGTTCCAGTTTTTTTTTTTTTATGTGCCGAAGACAAATAAAAACAAAATACTTCTCCGAATTTTGCACCCTTCAAACAGTATGACTGCAATGCCGCAAGCATGACACTGGATCTCTAGGCATTCTCATCTTTGGCTTTAAGGTAAAAGGGTTGCCTCATTCCACTTCCCACCCGCCACGGTGGCGCAGTGCCTAAGGCATTGCGCTGCTGAGCACGAGGTTGCGGGTTCTATTCCCGGCCGCGGCGGCCACTTTTGTGATGGAGGCGAAAAGCAAAAAAACGTCCGTGTGTACGAGATTTCGGCACACTTTAATGATCCCCAGGTGGTCAAAATTTTTCCGGAGCCCTCCACTACGGCGCGCCTCATCGCCATTGCGTTGGCGCGTTAAACCGTATACGATCAAATAAATCATTCCACTTTCCGACTAGCGTGACGAGGGAGCTTATGATACTGTTTTGTTGTGTTCGCAAGGTTGAGCAGATAAGGTGCGATCAGTTGTCCCACTCTTCAGGGTGTATAGGGATTATCCTGTTCGGCTCGTAAGAAAAGAAAATGCTTTGTTCCTGCCCCTGCTTTTTGCAGCGACAGGCATTTCATCTCCCCCTTACAAATATGAGGGACGGCTAATGATGGCACAAGTGTGCGAAGCTGGGCGAGTCGGTAAGGATTCATGATTAGAAACAGCGCAAGAGACAGGACGAGGAAACTGACAAGGACGGGCGCTGTCCCGTCAGCGCCCGTCCTTGTCAGTTTCCTCGTCCTGTCTCTTGCGCTGTTTCTAACCGCCAATGATTGCATTCGACAGCGTGCTCGTCATGCAGGAAATAACACTTCCCTCCAGTGCTTGTAGCTCAGTACTACGATACTAAATTATTGTATGCGAGCTGATGGTAGAAAAACTGTGGAGAAAGCACCGTATGCTTTTTTTTAGCAAAAAACAACGCATGTAACGGGGACAATATGAAGAGCAAACAACGTGAGCGCTGACTATCAACTGGGGTATATATTGTTAAGACGAGAGTACCCACTTTACCAAGATTAAGGGTGACGAACGAAATAACTAAACAATGGTAAAGTATGGCGAGAAGTGGCGGGCAACAATGCGCTGAATTGGCAAACCGGCATGGGCCAATAGATGCTTTTTCTTCTTTCTTTCTTTCTTTCTTCTCTTTCTTTTTTGAAGTACAGGAATGCATAGGCCAGAGTTATCAATGAACAGTAGGCTTCTTTTGGGCATCCATGTATCCTGTTCGCGGCAAAAATGGCTAATGGTGGATTGCTGACGCAAGAAGCACTTTTCTTGCGAATGGCATAGGCTTCAAATATTTCTCTTGCCGTGGTGCCACTGCAACGCTTTAGAATTGTGCATTTGTGCAATTTTCTAATTGGAAGGAACAGTGGCGTGCCTTGAAATGCATAGCCAGTTCGCTGCCTGTGAATGATCTCAGGGAATTAGAATTCTCGCCAAGAATTAGAATTCTCGAAGGGAATTAGAATTCTCACAGGGAATTGGAATTCTCCCATACGTACTTCCGAGAAGCAGGCAGCGTATAAACAGCCGCGGCGCGAACAGCAGCGGTAGCGCAGGTAAATACCAAAAACACGCAAGGCGCAATGAAAAAATTCTTTAATAAACCATAACGAGTGACGCACTAGTAAACACCGGCCATGCCTTTTTTATTTTGCGCGACGGTAAAGCCAAAGATGGGTAAAGATCCGGGCGATAGCGACCGTAACAGTAGACAGTTTCAATCAAAAGTGCGTCCCCACAAATTTATTAGCGTAACGAAGCTTCCCCTAATTCGGACCGATTGGTTTGATACCACCAGACGGGCCCCAGGTGCTCATAACGTTTTAACAGCGGTACAATCACAGGTACAATCAACTGGAAACAAACATTCAGCGCGCTTCCAAAGTTGTTCATGGTGTACTCTTCCCGCCATCTATCCGGAGAGCACGCAACTTCCGCGCCCCAGTATGCTCGCCGGTCGTAGTGTAGGGGGTGCTAAATGTCCAGGGGCCAAGCGTGTCGTTCGTTGCCGCGTCCAGTGAACAGAAAGCTGTTACTAAAAGCTGCTATTGAGATAATTATCGGGCCGGGAAAGGGTAAGGGAAAGGCGATAGCGGAAAGAACACGCAGGTGAATGCGTACCAAAGTACGAACGGCACAAAAAATTCATTGCAATTGGGTTGAGCGCTGTTAACCTTCTATGTTTTGGGCGTTAACCCTGGTTTGCATTTGATACCGTTGCAGTCACCAGGGGTTTCCCCCGGCATCGAATCAAGGGGGGGTGTCTCAATGGCTCTGGGGGGGGGGGGGGGGGGGGGGGGGGGGTCATAAACTAGAAAATATGTTTTTTTATCCCACTAGTTGAATAATAGACGTCTGTTAACCAAACGCTCATCCCCATGACGTACGTTTTTCATTTTCTATATATATATATATATACACCTGAGAGGCGGTGCTTTCTATTAAATCTAAGAAAAAAACAAATTTAGAGAAATTCATTTTTTACCATGAAAGGTCCGTATTCATTTTTTTTTAATTTCTCGCCATTTTTCAACGTATAAGGACATTTTCGAACTTGTTACCAGGGCCAGTGACGAAATTTGAGTTCTTGAAACAATGTTTAGATAGTACACGAGTTATGCAGCACTTATAAATCAGGCTTTTTTTTTTCATTTTCGCTTCTCCCTGGCTGGTAGCAATGTGCTCGCAGAGTGGTCAGCCTCAAACCACTTTGCCCCTTTCCTTTGAAAGCCTTTTTTTGTGTGCACATACGAACTTGCCACGAGCTGTCGAAAAAAAGGAAATAAATACGTGCAACGCTAACAGCAAGCTCGGGGGGCGCAGTCCAGCTCTTCGGTTGGCGACCCCCCCCATACCACCGGAGCACCCTCCTTGGGCGACTTTCACTAATTTACGGGTTGAGCCTTTGCCCCGCAACATGAATTCCTGATCGACACCCTGCTCGTCGTGCACTGCGCGTTCAGGCCCTCTCCAGACGAATTAATTTTCTACTCTCCCATGGTTCCATCGTTTACTTTACTGACGCCAGCGACATCCCCTCAAACTCAACGGGCACGGCTTCATTTCTCCAACTCCCTTCTTTAGACACTGCCACGCTTTCCTTTCTTTCCCCACCGGGTTCGACCTCTCTCGAAGAATACGCCATTGCCCTTGCAATAGAGCACGCTACTCTCACTGTTCCTACCAGCACGCCAGTATATATCTTCTCCGACTGTCAGTCAGCCATCCGTAATTTCGCTCACCATGAGACTCACCCACACTCTACTGAATTCGTCACTCCGATACTTGCATCGAATCCTCGGCCCCGCTTCACACTGGTTTGGGTTCCTGGCCACGCTGGCATGTGCGGAAACGCCTTAGCAAACGGGCTCACCCGAGTACCTTTCCCGGGTCCGCCCATGTCCTGGCCAACCTTGTACCACCCGCCGACTGTTCGTATTCAACACCGCGCTTCCCGCCGTTACCAATTACACGCCCAACGCCTATCACGTACCCTGTACCCACCCCCCAGTTCCCGTCTAACTCGTGAGGCTGCGTGCCTCATTCGGCAAGCTCAAACCTCTTCACTCCCCTCCCATCACATTCTTCACCGCATCTATCGGCGCCCTGGTCATCCTTCCTGTCCCACCTGTTCTTCCTACCCATCCATCCCTCATTCTTATTGGGACTGCACCCCGCCATCACTTGACCCATCCCTCGCCTCCATCACCTCCTGGGAGCTCTGGTTGTCTCCCCCGCCGACAGTAAACATCCAGGCTGCCCAGGAAGCTCTCTACAAACACGTGCACCGGATCCGCACGGACATTCTGGAGTACTACGTGGATCCGGTGAATTGAACTTTGAAATTAGGACCTGAACTTAGGTCCTGCGGAAATAAAGTTTGTTCTCTCTCTCTCTCTCTCTCTCTCGGGGGGCGCACTTTTGTTTATTTTGCCCGAGGCGACTGCCAAGAATAGCAGACGGGCAGCCCGCGCATGCGCAGATCGATGCTGAAAAAAGGTCCATACAAGGACTGACAAGACTGAAATTTGGGGATTCAAGGGGGGGTGTCCAGAAAAACTAGGGGGGGTCTACACACCCCCTAGGGGGGGTGTAGGGAAATCACTGGCAGTCACTCGTTTTTTTCTCGCTTCTCGAGCTCCACTCCCCCTATTTTTACATGTAATTTCTTTCTCTTTAAATCCCTCCTTTCCGACCTGCCGTGTGTATGGACGCCAGCCGGATTCCGCTTTCGTAAGCTCCTTCCCTTCCGTGCACTGTCTTATCCTTCCTTCCTTCCTTCCTTCCTTCCTTCCTTCCTTCCTTCCTTCCTTCCTTCCTTCCTTCATTTTCATTTGGGTGCCTTTTCTTTTTTATGGGGGGGTTAGGGGGCTCTGAGCATTAAGAATGAATTTTAGTATCATCCATTGCTCAGAAGCCTGGGGTTTTCACCGCCTAAACCATGCAAAAAACTACGGAAGCACGTAAGCTTCCGCTTAGGACGTGACCAGAATGCGTGAGCATCTTTTTCTCGCTGGGGTATGCCGCTGAGTTATGAGTTTGGTGTTATTGAGTAAATGATGTAACGAAACACGCAAAAAGTCAATATTAATGCGAAGGCCGTACATAACTGGCAGGTTGAAACTCGGATGCCCTCACAAAAAAAAAAGCACATAAAATGGCCCACGGCTCAAAAAATTAAACACTGGGCATCACAGTTGAAAAGATAGCTGGTCAAATAAGGGTTTGGTATAGGGTTCGAATCAGGGTCTTCCGGAATCTGGTGGCAAGCACGCATCTCTAGCACCCCCCACAGCTCGGAGACACCAATTACCTAAAATCGACGCAATGATGATGATGATGATGATGATGATGATGATGATTATGATGATGAGGAGGAGGAGGAGGAGGAGGAGGAGGAGGAGGAGGAGGACGAGGAGGAGGAGGAGGAGGAGGACACATTCAGGAATGGTATATTAACGTCTGCTCTATCACCACATCGTCGCTACCTCATAAGTGCATTTTTTGTCGTTTTTCAGGTCAAATTTTTTTCTTGTTACAGTCTTCCCGGGATTTAGTGATACTCCTTTGAAATGTTGGGGAGATCACCGCGGCATATGAATATTTATGCCACTCATAGTACCAGTCATTAGTACCACTACTAGTACCAATAGCCGGTCATTGGTTTTAACTAGGCGAGCTCAGGGACCAAAAAGTCAGAAGTTCCTCCGTATAACGGCGACGATGGTTGAAACACGAAGCTTTTTTGCGTTCGAAAATCAAATGATGCAGTGCCAATGTACAAGCCGCTGTAGTCAAAGACAAAGCGTCGACGATCGAAGCACGAATTGCCTCCGAGTCAACGTTCAGGCTGCAGACTCGGACGACCGCAAACGAATCCCTCACGAGAACGCTTAACGACCACTCCCCCCTCTCCCCCTTCCAATCGTCGTAGTTAGACCATCGTCTTCGTGTACAATCCAAACGCCCGCGCTATCATCCCAAAGGAAATTCTGATCAACCCAATTGGATAGACATCGGCTTCATCCCACGGGTGACCCTGGGTTGATTCCGACCACGGGAAGCTTTTTATTTTTCTTATTTTTCTTGTTTCACACCACCACCACCATCACTATCATCATCATCACCATATCCCCTCTCATTTTGTAAGGTTTGTTTTCCTGCAGTGATACGTTACGAATCAGTTAGCCTGAGATTCACCCTGCTTGTGTGCGCGGTTCTCACGTGCGCGCGCAACCATTGCGAGTGGCGCAACCTCCGCTAGGACGGAGCAGAGTTGATCTCTGGACAGGATTCTCAAACGCCGCCGCAGAGTCGCCAATGGAAACAGCGCTATGGCCGCTGCAACCGTGGCGCGGTGACGCAAATGAAGCTTCGCCAGCTGCCACGAAGAATTCATATCGCGACAGCAGCTCCGGGCAGAGATACTGAAAAAAATGTATTCACGAACACTAACATCGCGATACATACGTTGGACCCCTAAAATACAGGTGGCGATAAGATCGTGTATTTTGTTACTGAAATATGACATATAGCCGGTCCTGCCGAAGCTACGTAGGGTTTGAGTGGCAAAACCTGGCAGTCATCAGAAACCAAACCAAATAAGAAAATAAATGCTAAAACAAAAGCAACTAAGGGAACAACTAATTTGGGTAAGCCAAGTGAACATAAGATTACATAGCAAATACGCACTAGTTAGTTGAAAGAACCAGGAACAAAGTACATACAGTCTAGTCCTACGTCCATGTAACAGGGAATCAAGTAACGGTCTTGTGGTCGGAGATTACGCGTAGATTATGAAATTATACAGCAGTATAAGATTATCTGTACAAAAATGTTTTAAAGTACACTGAAAGCTCATTATTCAGCCTCAATCATTCGAATTTATTGATAATTGATGATTACTAATTTATTGATTCCTAACTGCACGATATGGTCCGGCCAAGTCTCTATAGAAGTCTGCATACATTCGAACCTCGTTAATTCGAACTCCGGGGGGGGGGATATACAATCTCTTCGAATTAGCCGGAGTTCGAAATAGCGGCGGTCCCTTTTATTGGCGGTACAGCGCACGCTACCAGTATTAGAAACGCATGCGCAATAAAGTAGACGGTACTGCACGTCCAACGGAGGGCACTTTTAGAAATTACGTGCTGCGAAAGTACGGCATACGCAATGGTCAGTTCGAGAAGCGAACCCGAACAAGCAGGCGCGCACTTCCGGTCTACGATACCTAGTGCGAAGGTCGTACGGTTGATGCCGCGGAGCAAGCACGTGGTTTACGGGTTTGGGAAGCTGTGGAGGCTAGTAACGCATTAAACTTTGGCCTTCGGCTTTGAATATTTGAATATCATTAAACGTAGTCTATCGATTCCGGACTGGCAATATTGTTCGAATTAACCGTGGCGCGTGTTTCAGGTTCGAATTAGCGAGAGTTTTCCCCCATTCAAATACACGTCACTTTGCTGGGACCAATGGGCTAGTTAGAATTATCAGTTGGTTCGAATTATGCGACTTCGAATTAACGAGGTCTGTCTGTATAAAGAAGCGCGTTAATTCGAAACCGAGTAGGTGTCGCCCGTTCAATTCGAACTACGAGCCGCGCCTTGGCGCTTGGCACACGGCCACAGAAACGCACCCTGTGCACACACACGAAGATGCGTTGAACGGAAGAGGCGAAATAGTGTTTAGCAAATCTAAATCCTGCATAGCAGCCGTTTTGGAAGACGCATTCTTTGCGAACTCGGTCGATGAGGACGAGAGTTAGTGGTGTGTTCGGCGCGCTGACCAATGAGGGCATTCTAAATCACAGGTCGGGCCTGCGGGGAAGCGCAGGTCGCGGCCAATGACGACAAGGAGGACGACGATGAAGCATAGTGCAGCAGTCCGCTCAGAAGTCACGGTAGGATGAAATCCTGTCCAGGTCTTCTTCAGTTTTGAAGAAGGCGAAAGGGGGGCTTTCAGCTACATTCGTTTGTCAGAGCAAAAAAGGGCTGACTATCGCCTTTAGGGACAAAAGGCAGGCCGCAGTTCCAGGCTCTTTCAATCATCAACGTATGTGTGAAGAAGGACCCCGTTAGCACCTCGCGCTAGACCTTCGCACGGAGCGAAAACATCAGGTGCGGAACACCAAGGAGATATATTCTTATTAGCAGGAAGACAACGAGACCACGCTCAAAGGAAACACACAAGGAAAATGGCAGCAGAAGACGTTGAAAGCGTACACAGTCACGTGATACTGAGATAGTGTTCGCTGGCCCGTGGACGTTGCGCGGAGGTCGCTTGACGACGTGCGGCCTGGTGCACTTGTCGGGTGGCACACGCCCCACGTCAGGTCTCGGGTGCTTGCTTGGCGCGGACCCAGGTCTCCGATCGGGCCTACGCCGCGAATGCTCTGGAGAGAACGGACTGGATGGCCAGGGCTTCGCGGACACCTCAAAAGGAGCCACCAGAACGGGCCCGGGGCTCAGGAAAGATGAAGCTCTGGTCGTCAGAATCCAGGAGCCCGGCACACCACACAACAAAAACCCGCCTTGACCAGATTCCAGCACCCAGCAAACCTGAGCGCAGGCCGTCTTCTTCTTCCTCTTCCTCTGTAGAGGCACATACCTTGTCCTTCTTCGCCTGGTCAACCCCACAAAACCACGTTCCGGCGCAGTACATCACCACAGTACGGGCATGCCCAACGGCTTTCATTCGCAATGTACTGTTGTTTTTCTTCACTTTCATTATTTCGAACTTTCATTAATTCCAACTGAGAAGGCGTCTGCGTGTGGTTCGAATTAACGAGCTATTACTGCAATTGTCTCGCTCACCAAAAACTCCAAGTTCGGTAAGCGTAAAGTTTTGAACACATCACTGTCATACTGAACATTTACGTCATAACTTACGCTCGTTAACAGAGAGCAGATAATTTAATCGACCGTACTTATCCAACGTGAGATTCTAAGACGCATTTGTTTTTTACTAACGGAACGTTGGAGAGACACTTCCGCAAACACAGTAAAACCGCATTTCGGAGTACATAGAAGTGATACAGATATGAAACCAAAATGTTTATTTCATAACGTCATGCCGTGTTTATTTTATAATGTTATGACATCAATAAGATACAGATATAATTGCGACCACAATTTGTTGCAACACCCGGCTGCACGATGACGCAAGCGAAGTTCTCACGCTCAGTAGCCTTTACGGAAGGATTTTTTAAAACTAAGGAGCAAGGGAAAGGGGGGAGGGGGGGGAAACCTGGCAACGATGTTCATCGGGCGTCGCCATTCAATCATTTAGCTGACGAACACGCCTGGCAGCGCGTCAGTTATCGTAATACTCGGTTTAACTCGTGAGCAACATCAGAATAAGTGTCAAGGAAACAGTTGTCGAGGGACTTATTGGGGAAAAAATACATTAACCTTCTTTTTCAATACCGTTTATTCAATGTCTGGTGTTCTTTACATGCATATTTATTATCTTATTTTTATTTCTATTTATTTATTTATTAGTATTCTCACTTTCTTAAGTATAGCAAACCAAAAAGAAACAGGAACAAAAGGTGCCAAACTCTCACCTGTCTAGGTTGCTGTCTTCATGCATTCTGCATGAACGGAAAACAGAAACAAGCTCAGTTGCAGTAAAAACACAAAAAACGTGCGCATGGTATGTAGAGGTACTAGGAATTATATAAAAAACGGATATGGTATACAAAAACGCGGTTACACTGCAAAACAAAACAGTTGAGCAGACAGCATCACACAAAAGATACAAACGAAGTCAATGCTTTCTTGAAACAAACAAGAGATGGGCACTGATCAGTTGTGTTTATTAAGCCCTTGTTTTTAGTTATGAGGCTAGGAATCAGGTGCTGTAAACTTTGAAAGCCGTAATTCGTTCGGATCTTCGACGTTTTGTAGGTACTAGTTCTATATCTCAAAACTGATTTTTTGTTAGACATGCTTCAAAGTCCTTCCCACTTCTCTTTGTGTGTGAATACATGCACGTTGCAAGCTTGCGCTGGTGAAACTAAAATACATCGGTTGGACCATATTTGGTGCCAACATCTGCAACACTATCTGTATATGCTAAGTTTTCTAATGCTCTACCGGGGTTTTTTTTTTTTTTGTAGGTGAAATAGTGCGCGCAAATTGGAATCTCTTGTAGTGCCCCAGATTAGGAGGCAATACTGCAAATGAGGCTGAATTATGGCAGAATATATACTCGCTCTAAACATTTTAGGAATTTGGTACCTAACCTTCCGCAGTGCGCCTATGATTCATGACAATTTTAGTTTCATTTGATCTGTATGCTCATTACAGGATATATATTCGTCAGAAAACACTCCTAAAAATTTAATATTGTTAGTGAATTGTATTTTGTTATTGTGGAAGCAAAGTTGAAAATTGTCTGTCCGGGGTGCATTTCGGGCTCTTAACATAGTGTACTTTGTTTGTCTATGTTTAGATGCAATTTATTAGCGGACAGCCAGTCAGAGAGAGTTCACCCAGTTCGCATCAATTCGCATCAATTTGTTTTTTTCATTAAGTCACTTCCAGAAAAGAAAACAATTGTGCCGTCCAAGCTATTTCTATTTCTGTCGACAAAGCTATTTCTTGCGTGTGAGGAATATTGGGAATATGATGAATATAAAGCAAAAAAAGGAAAGGACCTAATATTGATCCTTTGGGCACTGCCACTGATATTGAACGAAAACCAGACGGCGTGCCACCTAGCAATACAAACTTTGATTAGTTTTTGTGCAACTCCTCGTATACCGTACAGACCTATGTTGTTCAGTAAGATATTGTCATGAAGCCAACGGCGACGCAACTGTCTTGAAGGAAAACACGTTTATTGGAGCGAACTTGTGCTCCCCTAACAACTTATAGAATACACAGGCGGCGAAGCTGAAGTCAGCAAAGTGACGTGCGGAAGCGAGCGTCGGCGAGTCGAATGCCGCTGCGTCTGCTCTGCAAACTTTTATGTTTCGGCGCGAGTGTTTCTCGAACCGTCGATTTACATCGATAACATTGTTGACGTTAGTTGGAAACGCTCTCCCTATCAAAATATAAAGAAATAACACGTGCGGCATAGAAATAAATAATGGAACAGTCGCTTCCCTTGGCACACAGTTAACACAGACCGGCGCAGCAGGGTGGTAAAAGCAAAACATAAATAAACAAACCCAATGCATGGTTCGCGGCAATATCGTGTTTCATGGAGTCGAATGCCTTCCTGATATCAAGGAAAAGTCTCCCCGTATACAGTTTTTTCTCAATGTTTTCTGTCAGCTTTTTCCTAACTCCTAATAACGCTAACTTAGTGGACTTTCTCTTCAGGAAACCAAACTGTTGAGGAACTATCACTTGCGAATTTTCCAAGTATTTATTTATTTGTGTAAAAATTACTCGTTCTATAATGTTGGGAAAAAATGCTAAGAATCGAAATTGGATGATAGTAAGTTGAATCATCTTTTGGGCCTTCTTTGTGAAGAACCGTCGCACGGGCAACCTTAAGTTCATCTGGAAACAATCTGTCGCGAAGTGTACAATTGCATACATGACTGAGCGGTGTTGCAATAAGATAAGCTACGCTTTTTATTGGTCTAGCCTTGATTTCGTCTGGACCTTCTGCGCTATCATTATTCAAGGAACTGATAATATCTTGTACTTGTAACTCGTCCGACGGTCTTGAAAAGATACTGCCTTGAACAATGGAGTTAATGTAGGTCACGGGATCACGTTTTCTTGCTGATCGTTGGGTGAGACGACACGATAAGAAGTGTTCATTAAACTCATCAGACAGCTCTGTACCTGACATTTACACCATTACACCATTGACTTTTATTTCGATAGGTATTGTATTACTTCGTGCGTTGTTCAGCTCATTAAAGGCTTTGCGAAATTTCTTTTGTTGATCAATATTTTCAAACTTACGTCTGCAGCAGGAATCTTTGGCTTTCCGAATTTCTGGATTTACTCCATTGCGAAGTTTTTAAACTCTTTAGATTTTTCGACATTTTTTTGTCTGGAGGAATTCTGCAAATAAGTTATTTTTTCTTCTAATGCTACTATAAATAGAACCCGACATCCATGGTTTTCTTGCCTTTTTATGCCTCTTCAAAATATACGCTGGAAATGCCTTGCAGTAGGCATCAATAACTCTACGATAAAATTACCAGTGGCTTAGCTCGGCTATGCTAGGATATACGCAGCGTGAACTAAGGTTCAGCTGCTTATTCTTGGGTTTCCTGGTTGTCTAGGATTAGCTGATTATCATTCTTACTGCTGCTAAAACGATTTTCAATCCAGTCCAGTCCAGTCCAGTCCAGTCCAGTCCAGTCCAGTCCAGTCCAGTCCAGTCCAGTCACTGCTCCTCGCGCATGCGCAGCACGGCTCTGCAGGAGCCACAAGAAACGGCTATGATGCGGCTCCGGCGCAGCGTCAGACTTGACTACTGCTACTGCGCAACGGGGGCGCACAGCTGGGCACGCGCCGGCGCAGTGCGCCCGCCGCTGCTATGACGTCACTTCTCTGGAATGCGCAGACCGGCGAATGTGCAGACCAAATTCTCTACACAGCCGTACTCCAATAATCCAATCCATTTCAGTTTAAACTAATCCACTCCAAGCCAATCATATCCAATCCAATCCAATCCGATGCTCCTCGGGCTTCAAGGTCCACGCGAAACTGCTCAACCTCGGCCAGTGCTGTTTACGCTACAAAAAGTTCAAAACACCGAGTTTGCGTCATTATCATTGGGGAGACGCAAAATTTTTTTTTTACCGGGCGCCATCTGTCCCACTAAGAAAGTTGGCTTTAAAAATACCTCAGCTTTAGCGCATCAAGTCGCTGCATTTTTCGACAGAGCTCCGGAGTATTTGTCTTCCAGTTTGATTTCTAGTGTTGTCGCACGCCAATGTTTCTGCAACTTCGTTTCGCTCTTTGTTCTCTTTGTGGAAATACACAGTTTTCAGTTTGGCCTCTGGCTAATCGTCGACCGAACAAGCGCGGCCCTCGCGAGCAACAGCTCAAGCCACTCTGCCCCGACGACGCCAGGCCCGGTAACAGCAGCCACTGCAAATTAGATCGGCCGAGTGGATTTCATTGTATGCGTTAATTCATCATCGTCATAATCATCATGAGCATGGCTGTGTCCACTGAAGGACGAAGGCTTCTCCCGAAGATTCCCAGCGACGCCTTTGCAGTGCTAGGTGAGTCCACCCTTTCGCCCAAAAAAAGTTGTGTAGCTCATCCCTCCATCGAGTCTTCGGCCGACCCTTATTGCGTCGGTGGCCTATTGGCAACCACTCCGTCAAGAGGATAGTCCACGGATGGCCCACTATTCCAGCTCGAATTAAGCGGTGAAAAATGGGCATGAGCGGGTCCCGTCATAGGCATCCGTTAATTATAGCGCTTCAACCACTTATTTGTAATTTACCGCTTAGTACCTCGATTTTCCCCCGAACATTCTATACCGGTATCTTACTATAGCCTCCCTGGCATTGCTAATACCACTTTGCTCTAACAAATTTGCCCAATTAGCGCTCAATATCCACCGCTACAAACATTCAGCGGACCAACGGTCCTGTATTGTTCAAAAAACCTAGTCCCCACTGACCTCGCCAGCTCCTCTTCCGCCCCATCTTTTAGTCTCGCCGTTCACACCCGTCTCGTAGCTCGTCAAAGAGAAAAGCGGCGGGAATCGACAGTCCCCGCAACAACCGCTCCTCAGCCCCTCACGTAACTGGGTCTTCCAGTAACACCTCCAACCCACTCAGAAAAGGCCTCCTAACTTCGTCATTACAATTAAACAAAAGATGCGGCTTTTCCGTCGGCCGGATGTTTGAGAAGCGTCCCTGTGGCACGGCGAAACGAGTCAAATTGGCAGCTTTTGCCTTGCCACAGTGACGTTTCTCAAACCTCCACGGGGCTGTCTTATCTAGGGGGTGTTACGTCAGCCCACGTGGCAGGGAGGCGTTCTGCTGCGCGGCGTCCCACCTGGGCGCTGCAGCCGAGTCCCTTTGGGTTCCCAAAGGAAACGAGGCCAGGAGCAGTTCGCATCTTAGCCGGAAATCACCCCAAATCATCACCTGCGCTCACTTCCGCCAAACCCCGCTTACGTGGCGTAGCACGTATACACGCGCGAGAACCGGTGGTGGTTCTTTCGTCTTCGCCCATACGCACCTTTTATTTTGCCCCGGCGGGAGAAGAGGCCGCCGTGAGATTTCGTTCGCGATTATTCCCAACGTTCGTGCGAAAGCGTCCTGCGCTGTGTGTTCGGAGAAAAACAAGAGTTGTAAAGACATTCGGTCATTCAAGCTGCAAGATCAAGAGCGAAATAAACCATTCGTGCTCGTTTCGCTTTGCACATATGTTGCCAATAAGCTTGAATCTCGGCCCTTATAGTTCTTTACGCGCAACATGTGTTTCTGACTTGATTTGACGGGTCCTTGGCCCAAAATCGTTCAAAAATGGTATGCTAGCAGTATAGATCTTACTGTGTTGCGCCACTATTTCTTCTTTCTGGCCGTGCACTAAGGAGTCCGCCTGATCTATGAACCGCCACCCCTGCTCATAGCGGTCCTATTGGATCCATCTCGGAATTCTCTTCCAAATGACAAATACATGAGCGAATGATTAGTGAAGACTCGTAGGGACAGACGTCATAACTTACATCGCCATCTGAAAGTTTATTTTGTTTCGTATTGGTATTTGCTGCAGTTGATAAATCAATCAAATGTCTTTATTTATTTATTTATTTATTTATTTATTTATTTATTTATTTATTTATTTATTATTTATTTATTTATTTATTTATTTCAGGGATACTGCCGGCCTTGCACAAGGCCCTCAGCCGGACTGGGTTTACGATGTGACTTGTAAAAAAATTAAAGCCGTTCCACTCAACGTGAGAGCTGACGGAAGTGCAGAGAAAGTGATTCACCATAATGGGCTGTAGCGCCGTTATCCTCTCACTGCTACCACCGAAAGCAATTAAAATTTCCCGCCTCCGTAGTACTCGCGCGCCCCCTGCCTGAAACTGCGCCACCAGGAGTTCCGTTCTTTTTGCGCTTGCTTTTCGTCCCGAAACTGCCGGCGCTGCGCTGCCACTTTTTTTAAGTGCGAATGCACTTTATAAGCGACCCCAAACCATCCACCGCCGGCGTCGGCGGCGTCGGCGCCCGCAGTGCTCCTCTATATTTAAGAAAGAAACAGCATCCGGCGCCAGGTTTCGATCCGAGGACTTTGCGGCCGCAGCGCGACGCTCTACCGACCAAGCCACGGACGCGACGCTGATATCAGTGTTATATCTTTAACGCATTCAAACTACGTCGTCAGCGGCGTGCGTTGGCGACTCAGCGGCGTTATAGCGGCTTGATAACTGCGTGGTGTACACGTGATACTACAAACCCGATGGAAGAGAGATGGAAGAGAAGGCGGCGAGGCGGTTGGGCTGCGGGGGCCGAGCGCAAGCGCCGCAAGCGGGCCGACAACCGTGCATTCGCACTTTCACATTCTCCCCCTCGGGGAAATGCGGGGGAATTTTTTCGCTTACTATCGCAAAAGCCAACCCAACGAGCATTCCGAACTAAATGAACGAGGGTGCTGCCGGTTAATTACATATATTTTGCATCAAATTTACCTGCACTTATTATTTTTTTTTGCGCAAACAACGGGGAGATGTATGACACGCGGCACCGCTGCATGAGTATCGAACGGTTATGAATACTTAAACCGCTTCGCTTTCGAAGCCTCTGCCAGACGCCTTACGACGGAACGCCGGGCTTTACTTGGTTCCGTTATCTCGCGGCACCGCCTGATTCCGGCAGTCGTTTGACATCGACCGTTACAGCGAGCTACGACGACAAAAGCGAGCCCCTAAAACGTTCTGCACTTAAATAGAAAAATCTGCACAGACAGTTAAAAATTGTGTTACGCAAGTTGAATACAAAGCCTGTGGAATTAACAGGAGACAGTAAGAAACAGCAGTACACAAATGCAAAAAGCAAGAGAAGACAGTAATGCATGTTTTACGCGCATAGTGTAATTCACACAAGAAATGGACGGCGTGACTGGGTAGACAAATACTACAAGGGAATAGGTGCGCGGTGTTATGTGCGCATGCATAGTCTGCACAAGTGGAGGGGCCTTGTACCGATAGTGAAGACGGAGGCGGTGAACAGCCTTATTGGTCAGCATTTCAGAAGAAACAAAAGCACACTGAGAAGCAAAAACAATTAAATAAAGTGCCAATAACAAAAATGCGTAGCAATTTTAGACACTTTGAGGGCAATATTGTTGCTTTTTTCTACGGCAGCTCGGTGGAAAGGAGCTCCTTCCCGTCCAGCAGCCGTGCTTTTTCAGAGATGACATAAATGTCTCTACCTTCAAACATTTCACAATAGCGGGGTGAAGCGCGTTCTGTTGTGGAACAGTTCGCGGACACAGCGAGTTTTTAAAGACCTGTTCCACATGAAAAGTTATTCAGTTTCTTAGCATTATTAGATGATTGCAAGCTTTGGCGTTTTGACCCCCTGTTTCATTCTCACATTGGGTGAAGCAGGGGCGAGTTGGAGAGCATGGCTTGGGAACGGGCAGGTTACTACCTTATTTTAAACCGGAAATCGTTTCGGCAGGACGAGTGTTTTGGGCCCTCTAAATACAAGCTCCAGAGAAGTTCTCACCGCAAATTTATACTTCGCTACTTTTCATATCTGTATCCCAATTATCTACTGGGTTTCGTATGTATTCTTCTGACCACCATCATTCTTCGTTGCGGTGCAACAGCTACGTGCCGGCCTGTACGACCTAGGAACTATATAATTATGCTGCCTTGTTATGCTTTTTTAGATCAACTGCGTCTTCTGTTGACCACGCGTGCTCTAGCTCCGTGTCAGAAAGGTACAATAAGCTGCAAGATTTATTTTTTTTCATTGAATATGGTTCATATATTGCGAATTTTTATCATGTATAATGATGTTATAAATTAAGATAATAATTCCACTCAGCTCATCAACGTATCTGCATTTTATAGTTCATTATTCTGTAAGTACTGCATCCTTTTTCTTCTAAATATATGCGATAGTTCATCAACAAAATTTACACACACACACACACACACACACACACACACAACACTGTGTTTCAAATGGCCTTTAGGAAACGAATCGAGAAGTACGCTCCCGCCTCCCCGGTTCTTTTTTCTTCCGCTGTCAGTTTTTGAGGTGAGGTGAGGTGAGGTGAGGTATCTTTTATTTTATTTTGCCGTTTGTGCATCGTATGGCCGACGATAAAAGCTGCATAGAAGCAGCTTGCATTGCCAAACAGTTTGCATTGCCAAGCTGAGCAAGTGAACTAAGGCGAACTAATTTGTACATGCTGCGGCTTCAAAAAAAAAAAAAAAGAAACACAGCGCTAACACAGCTTTCTTTTTTTTTAAGTCGAATTGCCAGTTTTCTGGAAGGGAGGCAAGACGGTGGAAGAAGATACCGAAGGTGTCCAGGCTATTGCCGCTTAATGATACCCTGCAACACTCTTTCTAACCTTTTTTTTTCTAAATTCTGACCGTAGTCAGTAAACACAATCAGTACTTAGGGAGGGGGTAACAAAGCACCTGTGCCAGAAATTTTTGCTCTATGCATCAGATAACTTGAAACTTGCATCAACTTGCAGATAACTTGCATCAGATTACTTGAAAAATTGCTCACAAGATTTTCTTCCCGGTATTGGCGTTTTTCTAGCGCTAGAATTACGTCATTACAGCGGTGTATACGGTTCTTGGTCGACTGTCTTTCAGATGCAGCAATGAACGCATTCGGTAGCCACTTAAAAAAAACCCCAGGGTGCACCTCCACTAACGTGAAACTTGGGGAGGGGCGAAGCATGCAGTGTATAAGTGTATTCTTGTCGCCTTGGCGTTTTCGCCAACGGAGATGAAACCGTAGGGGCGTACGGGTATACAGCTTTGCTGTAAAAGTCTCTTGGTTTTGAAGCACGAAGCTCTCAATCCCGAGACGTAAAAGAGTGTCGCGGTGTTTTTTTTAGTACGCGTTACATTCAAGCGCGAGGCGTAAACGAGTTTGCCGGTGTTTTAGTACCGTGACACAAGAGACGATGATTCTGACGACGACAGGAGACGCCGACAGCCCCAGCCCCTAAGGGCTTCGCCCCTAAAAAAAAAGCCACCAAAACAAAGCAGAAACGGAAGGCATATCTGGTGCGACGAGCAAATCACGCAGTCCCGCTCCGTGCCGGCGATAACTATAGCTTTTACAGCGCTTCCAGACGCGACCGAGAGAGGAAAAAACGTTTTCGGGGAGTGTTGCAGAGTCCCTTTGGTATATCAGAGGCATCTTTACGACCTGCAGATGTGGAGCGCGTTCACTGGAAATGAGACAGGCTCTTTCTTAAAGGGACCCTGCAACCCTTTCGATAAACGCTTTCACTCTTTCCTTCGCGTCTGGAAGCACTGCGCAAGCTATTGAGTAATCGCCAGTACGAAGCGGCACTGCGTGATTTGGTCGCCGCACCAGATACGCCTTCCGTTTATGCTTTGTTTTGGCGGCTTTATTTTTAAAGTTGCTATCGACAAGCGTTCATTGCTGCAACTGAAGGAAAACAGACCAACAGCCGCCACATGGCCTTAGTGACGTAATTCCGGCCGTCGAAGAACGTGAAGACCGGGAAAGAGAGAAAAATATTTTGAGCAAGTTTCCAAGTTATCTGATGGGCATAGAGGCAGTAATTTTGGGCTGAGGTATTTGGCGACCTCCTAATCTAAGCGACCTCCTAATCCAGACGGTGCTGAAAAATGGACACGTCCTATGTTACCGTGGTCTAGAGGACAGAATAGAACTGGGAGCGGGATTTCTAGTCAATAAAAGGATAGCTCGCAACATAGACGAATACTATAGCATTAACGAAAGAGCAGCAGGTCTTGTAATTAAGCTCAATAAGAGGTACAAGCTCAAGGTGGTGCAGGGCTACGCGCCCACATCCAGCCACGACGACCAAGCAGTGGAACGCTTCTATGAAGATGTGGAATCGGCAATGGCTAACGTAAAAACACAGTATACCGTAGTTATGGGGGACTTTAATGCTAAAGTGCAAGAATCAGGCTGGAAACAAGGCAGTTGGGAACTATGATCTGGGCTGTAGAAATAGCAGGGGGGACCTACTAGTTGAGTTTGCAGAACGGAATAACCTACGCATAATGAATACCTTCTTCTGTAAACGGGAGAGTCGGAAGTGGACCTGAAGGAGCCCGAATGGGGAGCACAAACATGAAATAGACTTCATATTATGCGATAACCCTGGCGTCGTGCAGGATGTGGAAGTGCTCGGAAAGGTAAGGTGTAGTGACCACCGTATGGTAAGATCTCGAATTAGGCTAGATTTGAGGAGGGACCGCAACAAGCTAGTACGAAAGAAGCCGATAAATGAGCTAACAGTAAGACGTAAAGTAGAAGAATTCAGGATCGCGCTGCAGAACCGATATTCCGCCCTTAACGAGGAAGCCGAGCTTACGACACAGGAAGCCAGCGGACAACCTTACACGCATTATCACGGAGTGTGCAGTAGAAGTCGGGGGCACTATGGCTAGACAGGATACTGGTAAACTTTCACAGGAGACGAAAGATCTAATCAGGAAACGGCAAACCATGTGAATCTCTACCGCAGCTGACAGAATAGAACTAGCCGAGCTCTCGAAGTTAATCAATAAGCGTAAGACAGCTGACATACGGAAGTATAATATGGAGAGGATAAAATATGCTGTAAAGAACGGAGGCAGCCTGAAAGCAGTGAAGAGACGTCTTGGCGTGGGGAAAAATCAGACGTATGCACTTAAGGATAAGCAAGGCAATGTCATCACAAATAGGGATAAAATAGTCACAGTGGCCGAGGAGTTCTATACGGATCTGTACAGTAGCCGGGACATACAGGATAATGCCGAACGAGACAGTAGTTCAGAGGAGATAGACATCCCACCAGTAACGACCGAAGAAGTAAGGAAGGCTTTGAAAGAAATGAAAGGGGGCAAAGCACCTGGTGAGGATCAGATAACAGCAAACCTCTTGAAGGATGGCGGAGAAATTGTACTTGAAAAACTGGCAAACTTGTATACGCAATGCCTAATGACCGCAATGGTACCGGAATCTTGGAAGAGCGCGAACATCATCCTAATTCATAAGAAAGGCGACATGAAGGACTTCAAAAATTACAGGCCGATCACCTTACTGTCAGTCGTCTACAAGGTATTTACCAAGGTAATCGCTAACCGAATCTCTTCAACCTTAGATTTCAGTCAACCTAAAGAACAAGCAGGGTTCCGTAAAGGTTATTCAACAATGGACCATATTCACACGATCAATCAGGTGATAGAGAAGTGCGCTGAGTATACTGAACCCCTATATATAGCCTTCATAGATTATGAGGAAAGCATTTGACTCTGTCGAAATCCTAGCAGTCATTCAGGCATTACGGAACCAGGGGGTAGATGAGCATTATGTAGAATTACTAGAGGATATCTACAATGGGTCTACAGCTATCATCATCCTCCATAGGGAGAGCAGTAAAATACCTATAAGGAAGGGTGTCAGACAAGGAGACACAATCTCTCCAATGTTATTCACAGCATGCTTACAAGAAGTATTCAGAACGTTGGATTGGGAACAGGTGGGAGTAAGGGTTAATGGAGAATACCTCAGTAACCTCAGATGTGCTGATGACGTTGCCTTGCTAAGTAACTCGGGGGGACGGAATTGCAAAGCATGCTTTCCGCACTGGCGAACGGAGTAGAACCGTGGGCCTGAAAATTAATATGCAGAAAACTAAAGTAATGATCAATAACCTCGGGACAGCACAGCAGTTTGAGATAGGTGGCGAGGCAGTGGAAGTGGTAAGCGAATATATCTACTTAGGCCAAGTTGTGACCCCAGATCCCAACCATGAGGCAGAGATAATTAGAAGGATCAGAATGGGGTGGGGTGCATATGGCAGATATTCTCAGATAATGAATAGCAGCCTACCATTGTCGGCTGAAGAAGAAGTGTATGACAGGTGCATCCTACCGGTACTCACCTACGGGGCAGAAACTTGGAGGCTCACTAAGAGGGTTTCAACTTAATTGAGAACGACCTCAGCGGGCAATGGAGCGGAAAATGATAGGTGTAACACTAAGGGACAAGAAGAGAGCGGAGTGGGTCAGGGAGCAAACTGGTGTGAAAGACATATTAGTAGAAATTAAGAAGAAGAAATGGACGTTGGCAGGGCATGTAATGCGAAGGCAAGATAACCGCTGGTCATTAAGGGTAACAGAGTGGATCCCTAGAGAAGGAAAGCGCTGCAGGGGGCGGCAGAAAGTTAGATGGGCAGATGAGATCAAGAAGTTTGCGGGGATAAACTGGTCACAGTTGGCACAGGACCGAGGTAATTGGAGAAAAATGGGAGAGGCCTTTGCCCTGCAGTGGGCGTAGATAGGTTGATGATGATGATGATGATAATCTAAGTACTGGGTGTATTGGGTGACTACGTTCTGCAAGGATTTGAGATTTCAAAAAAAGTTGAAAAACGTGTTGCAGGTTCCTTTTAACGGGCGCCGACAAAAGCTTCGGCGCTTAGATTCCTGTTTCGACCAGGCCATTTCATTCCTGTATTCAACAGCAACCACGCACAGGCTTACGACGTTGTGTCTTGTGACTGCTTTTCCGGGTGAGTCTGAGAGCTTCCATGAGCGCAGGGTAAATTCGAAGGAGGAAAACCCCAAGTGGGGTCCCCGCAGGACCCTCTGCGTTTGTTCTCTCATGCGCCCAAAGCCCGCGGCAGGGATCGCGGGCCGCTTCTTCCCACCGGAAGTAGCACCCCGCACGTACTTCCGCGGATGCAGGAACAGGATCTCGGGCAGCAGCTGCTTCTCCGCGGTGGAATGTTTCCGCGCATCGACTGGGTTACGTCGAACGAACGATAGCGGCCCAGTTGCCTCGTTCATGTCGACGCCGGTTTGTGGGCGCTTGATTTTTAATGTCGGCAGTGAGGATGGCACGATTCGACAACCACATCTCCCTTAAGCAAGCGGCCAGCAAAACGGGTGAACTATAAGCGGTGACGAATGAACGGAAAGGGGAAGAAGGAAGTGAAAAAAGAAGCGAAGACGTTTTAGAGACCGGAAGGGGGCAGGGCTATGGCGACTGGGTGCCCGCTGACCTTGGGATTCGCAGATGGGAGCTCCGCTGGGTTCCTCCGTCGCCTTTTTACACTTACCGTCCGCCCTACAAAACACCGTTATATTTGCTACATTACCGATAATCGCCGGCAAGGACGAAGGATGAAGCCTTGGTGTTATGTAAAAGAGCACGATGTGAGACCTCACGCTTGCGCGTGTACACTATGCGCACTAAACAACACCACCGGGAACGGTGTGGGCGAGGCATAGTTCTCGGAGACGCAGTTTCGTCTGCGATTTACCTGCGTCGCAAAGCTCTAAAGGTTGAGTTTAGAAATATTATATGTATGGCATAGTGACACGAAATAGGTTTAGAGGACAATGCTTGCGTAACAAAACCAATATTATAAAAAATAATTAAGTGTGGTAGTATAGAGCACTACACGGACTATATTTTGGGGACTAGGCTTGGCGTGGCCTATTAACAAGCTACTTTACGCCACCCTGCCCCGGCCCGCTGAAAGTGCTTGTCACCAGGTCAGGTCCAGGCCCGCGTCTGTATAAAGCGCCTGTCTAGAGGACCGGCCCGGTTTAAATATTAGGCTCGGATGCTCAAGCGGAAATGTGTAGTGGATTACCACCTTGTTTTTATAGCTATTTATTATTTATAGCTATTTATAGCTATAGTTTATATAGCATTTGGAAGTGTGATGGGAATATTTAGTTTCATAGTAATCGTGGGATTTTAGAAATTAATACTAATGGCTTTACAAACATTCCTGTGTGAAGGCACTTCTCTGCACTTTTAAGGTGTACGAAAGCAAAACCACAATACCATGTAGCTGAATGTATTTAGTACTGTATGAATTGACGTCACAGTTCTCAAATAATGGGGGAGGGGGGGAATTTGCCATCATGTGTTGGGTGTCTGTTAAGATATAAGGTGGGCCTGAAAGTTAAACGCGCATCACGCTTTTTTTTTTAGCCGTACGCAGCTAATTGGGCCAAACTTCTCCGTGTATTTACATGGTACCATTGCGGTACACATAGCATGATTCAGCTACAAGTGAACCGCGTCCGATAACTGCATGTTCGACAGTTGCATAAACAGCGCTGCATGCAACCCGCTACACTGTCCTCGAGGGTCAGGTTCGGGCTTCAGTAGAGGGGCTGTTCCACCTTATGCCTTCCAAAGAATTTGCAGGAACATAATTGCCGAGAACTTTCAGAGTCAGATACCGCTTAAGTGCGATGTAATGATATTCGAATACGGAACAGTTAAACCTAGAACAGCGTTATCTGCCTATACATTCGTTGAAGCAAGCAGAAAGAAACTTGCGAGTTTCGAGTTGTAGCAATGAGTTACTTGCGACCCTCAGTAACGAGTATGTAAATAGCTACAATTTGAGTCAGTTAAAAGTAACGGTATTTAGCCTTTCATTTTTTCTTTTTTGGTGACGTGTACATATCAGCACCCGTGCTACGAGGCACGCAGATCGATAAGAGTGGGGCAATGTAGGCGACAAGGAGATCTCTAGGGAGTGCCGTAGTTTGTTATGCACGTGCGTACACTTTTGGTGTTCGTTTGCATGGATAAAACAGCCGCTTCGAGCTGGGATTAAACTCCCAACCTCGAGCTAGCTATCCGGACCTCCTGGCCACTGACTAACTGTGGGCTGGTGCGTGTTACGACTCTACGAAGTGTCGCAACAGTAAATGACGGCTTAAGGAAGCCAGGAAAGCATGATGCAGCTTTGCTTCATTTGGAAAAGCCGGCTTTAGTAACTCACCTAACTCTACTCCATCGAAAAAAGGTGTTTTTAAAGGAAATAAGGCAAAAAACAATGAATGCTTTGACATATCTCTTTAGAAAATGCCAGAGGTGACGCAATTGGGGTATATATACAATGAGTCATTGGCGAGTTATCAGTATACAAGCTGGCGTTCGATTGATCCGATCACAGAGAACTAGAAGCACTGCAATGTTTCTTGGCGGTGTCGTTGGTCGCCGGTTGCCCATCGGGCGAACGTTCCCGGCGACGTCATTACGACCCGGCTTCAAAGGTGCTGTGAGTCGCGACTTCTTCATCTGTTTTTATTCATTTCTAGCTCACTTGTGCAAAGTTTGTGTTAACATTTACATAACCGCTATTTTATCAATGCACTTTATTCGAATACATTTGACAAGTTTGGTGTATTTACTGAATTTGAGTTTTGTGTCCGTGGCCCTCCTAACTAAAGCACTACCATAGTTATTATTCTAAAAATGTCTGCATTTCTTGGATTGAAATTTTGTTCGAGCAGAGCTGTTGGATTGCAGGTTACTATACCTTTGATGCACACTGTCCAATACAAAGAATCATAAAGAGAGAGAGAGAGAGAGAGAGAAGAGAGAGAGAGAGAGGCAGGAGGAGGATAGAGGAGAGAGAGGAGAGAGAGAGAGGAGAGAGAGAGAGAGAGAGCGAGAGAGGAGAGAGAGAGAGAGAGAGAGAGAGAGAGAGAGAGAGAGAGAGAGACGCGTGCTCGTGCGTCATTCGTAGAGCAAATGCTCTGCCTGACTCATGCCATCTTGAGGGGCGGAAGGGTGCGTTGGGGGCTGGGTGGGTGGGGATCTAGACGCAAAGCCGGCAATGTATGATGGTCTGCTGGAAAAGCCATTCCGAAGGCCAAACCCTTCCCTTGAAAAATGCCACGGAACTCGTGTAGGGAATCCCCAAAATTGTCAGGGGCTGCATTAGAACCCACTTTCTTTGTGCTCTTTTTTTTTTTTGCAGTATATTTCTTTGGAGGCTAAAAGTCGACCCACCCCGTCTGCTGTATGTTTTTGCTTCGTACTAAACACGTGTTCGTAATAGGCCAAATAGAGCTTTCAGACTGGGAGCAACGTGTTTGGCTATGTCGTGTTGGTGGTTTCGCTGTATTCAAAGCTTCACAGGCTCGCACGCATGTACGCACACATCCACACGCCGACAAAAACGTAATTTTCGGCATAACTGCGACTTGCGAGAAAGGGTAGTATTTGGCAAAATTTCACCAAAACTTCTAAGCAGAGCTGACAGACTACAAGCAACCGTCAATAATCAGAGAGAGCGAGAGAAAAAAATCATTTCACACACACTGCTAAACGCGAGAAAAAAAATGTAAGTGGTAGAAACCAAACTTCAACAAAGAGAACAAAACGCTATGGAAGGGTTGCTCTACGAACGAACATTCTGGCGAAAAAAAAAAATTTGCAAGGTCCACTGGAATAGGGAGGAAAAAAAGAAAGCTGATCATGCCCGCAGGCAACGAGGGTTTTGTCGGGAAACCCCCTGTTTTTTAAGCCACGGCCCCAGAAGGCAGAGGTTGGCTTAAATGGACAAAGTAACGAACAAAATAAAAAGAAATGACAGAACGCGGAGGCCGTCAATGGAAAGGGTGTTTTTTTATGGATTGGTGAGCTGAAAGACGGGTCTGCGCCCGACCTCAGTTTTTTTTTTTTTTTTTGCTTGATCTTTTAATTTCCTTTATCTGGATATCGTGACTAACATCAAGGTTCTTTTGTCCACCCCTTTTTCGTGTTCCCGACAACTCCCACCACGCGGCTGCTGGGTCGAAAATGGCTTTCATTTTGCCTACGGTAAGTAGCCGTGGTTGGATGCATGCGAGATGTTTTTGGAAGAGGTTGTCCGGTTGTTCAACGGGTGGTGCCCCGTTGGCTTGTCGCATCGCTTGTCGCATCCGGCAGATGCGGCTCGCCAATGTACACGATATGTAGATATACATAGATAAATATAGAAATATACATCAAGTCAGCTTACACACACACACACACACACAACACACACACACACACACACACACACACACACACACACACACACACACACACACACACACACACACACACACACACGCTGACACATTTCTATGGTTGTGTCTCATTGCGGGGGGGAGGTCGCGGGTTCGATTCCCGGCCGCGGCGACAGCTTTTCTGATGGAAAAACGCCCGTGTGTACGAGATTCCGGTGCACGTTAAAGATCACCAGGTGGCCAACATTAATCCGGAGCCCTCCACTACGGCGCGCCTGATCGCCTGCATTGCGTCGGCGCGTTAAACGATGCAATCAATCAATCAATCAATCAATCAATCAATCAATCAATCAATCAATCAATCAATCAATCAATCAATAAATCAATCCATAAATCAATCAATCAATCAATCAATCAAATCAAATCAAATCAAATCAATCTGATTGCGGTGGGCGGATGAGAAGTTTGCTTTGTATGCTTCCAAAATTATGGCACTTTTCTGCGACCACAAAAACGATGTTTCAGAGTTACGAATATCTTCCCGCGTTTCCGTGAGGTCAGTTTTCACTTCATCCTACCCGACATACGTCGCCAGAACCTGGCATCAAAGCCCCTGTTCTTGGGAAAGCGCCCAGGTTGGGATCTGGCTGGCCCCGATTTACCCCACAATAACTGCGTCCAATTTCTGTAACCTTGTCCTCACGCTCAGCGTGTGCCGAAAATCCCGGGCCATCTCCACTAAAGTGAAACCTGGGCAGGGGCGAAGCATGCAGTGTATAAGAGTATTCAAAGATTGGTAGTTTTTCTCTTTCCACACGGGGCGCGCTGATTGGGAGGCGGAAAAGCGCTAGAGGGAGGAGCAATCGCGCGCTTGCTGAGGCGGTGGCGCCCTCTCTTGCGTTGAAACGGGTTTAGGCAATTAAAGGAGAATGAATGAATAAAATCTTTATATACAACAACGGGAGCAGTTGTTCGGGCGCCGGCCCGGTGGAGAGGATCCCTCCGTTCCAGTGTGTTTTTTTTTAAAACACACTGGAACGATTGTTCCAGTATGTTTTTTTAGGACGCGTTACGTTCTAGCGTGAGGCGTTGGAAAACGAGTGTTCCGATGTTTTAGTACTATGACTATAGCAGACGACAAGAGACGCCGACAGCCCGAGCCCCTAAGGTGTTTCGTCCCTAAAAAGGATATGCATGAGCGTGTCCACCGCCCTACCCACTCGTACACCTCTTACATCGACCACGTTTTGGCTTTACGTCGGCGTGTATAGATACGCCAAAATATCGGTGAGAAAGATCGGGTTCGCTACATGCTCAAGGGGTAAGACCCTTCTACCCCTGACAGCATCGATGAGAAACTGCGCGCTAATGATTTGATAGTCAGAGGGGTCTTTCGTGCAAGTTCGGGAAAGCTATGAAAATAGGGGAGTTAAATTTTCCGCGTATTCAGCATCCGGTTGCTTTTTCACATCTATGGAGTATTCACGGTGTTGATGTAGGTGGTAATCCAAATAGGAATAATTTTACTTTTGCCGCTGATTTACCAGCAGTTCTTTCCCATTATATTGTAGCAAGGCGGCCACCGAAATTTTAATGAGATGTGCATGAATAGGAAGTTTTTAGGCGTGCAGCAGAAACTGCATAGAGAAATGAAAGGACGCGTATACTAAGTCTTCCCGCGGACGCCGACAGAGGTCGCTGCCTGGAAGCTACACTACAACTCCGTAGAACTATTTTAAGGCTAATGAAGACTAAGAGAAGATGAGAATGAACAAAAAGCAGGCGGAAGCGTTCGAAAAGCGTCGTCTGCTACCTTGCGTAACCAAGCGGTACACCCCCCCCTCCCCCCCTCCCCCAATTCGAGCGCTACGTGCCGTAATCGCCGCAGGAAGAAAATAAATCTTACTCCCGAGCTTGTCATCATTGTTCATCCGTCCGTCGAAATCCCGGCTGGCCCCGCACAAACATTCACACCCACTGAAAGGGTACTCTGACCCCAATAAGACTTTCAAGCACTTTTTTTCTCCGCTTCCTACCAGGGAATAGCATTGTTTCGATCCCTTGGTTGCTAATGCAATGTCATCATCGTACTTTTCCTTAAATGTGCAGAAAATATCATCTGGTAATGCAATGACAATATCATCCCCAGAGGCATTTCGCTATTAGTGGAAGCATATTAGAGGCCAAGTGCTCACTAAGGAGTGTATGCAAGTTTGTCGTTATTTGCACGTGCACCCCTACATATCTTTCATGTATTATTTATCTTATTTTTGGCTGTTGGTTTCGTCGTGTTATCTGAGCTTTAAAATGTGCGCTTTGAAGGTTATTTCTGTTATAAGCGTGTGTGAGTTATAAGCGTTACAAGTGTGTACATAGAATTTGAGCTACGCATTGATGCCTATTTATGATATTTATAAATACGGAAACTTGTATACTTCTACACACAATGGAAAGTTGGCCGAGTTGGTGTACATTCTGGGAATAAGCGCGAGAAACACGACCCGTATCGCGCCATCCTGTGTGTTCTATACGTGTGCCAGAATTACTTCTATACTTTGTACTTTTGTCTGTACTTTTGGGTTCACTATCGTTGCATTGGATTCCTGTTTGTGTTATGTAGTGCGGTACGGATGTATTTATGTACTGCCTGCATGTACAATCTGTACACCAACTGTTATGGTCTCGGAAAGAGACTGCCAGAGTTAATAATCAATCAGACTGTAAATGAGTGAATGAATGAAACTTTATTAACATAAGGATGGCGACTCGGCCTATGTGGGGGCGGGTGGGGATGATGGTGCCAATTAATTTGGGATAACTTTACATTCTCAGATGGACGCCAGTGGCGAGAGCGAAGTCCCACAAGGAGGCAAACACCTGCTTGGCTGTAAATAAATAAATAAATAAATAAATAAATAAATAAATAAATAAATAAATAACATTAATAAATAAATAAATAAATAATAAATAATAAACGTATTCAAGGTTAAATATTCGTGTCACAGGTGGGTGAAGCTCGGGGATAGAAGTTGGCCTGGTGTAGAAAAAAATGTCAGCAGGACAGCTGTCGCAGCATATTAATGTGCTTAAGTGTGATGTCTTGAAGTAGGCTAAACATTACACATCGGATTATGCAAACGATCGCATAAACAAAAATGATTAAGATAGGCAATAGTAATATAATCCTGCAAATTGTGCCGGAAGAAATGAGGCACAGTACACTCACTCGAGATACGGGTTCACTGAATGGAACGATCCTCTAATTCTTCTTCTCATTTTTTTGGAAGGTTACTTCTTGGTGTATATTCATACGGAGTCTGGTTTATTAATGAGACACCAGTTTGAGGAAACCTTCGAGACCCCAAAAGAAAGAGAAAAACACACAGCCCTTTTGCCAGGTCTACTTAACTTGCACTTTGCAACTAGCTTAAATCATAGTAAAAAATGAGTAATGGGTTTTTAAACACACGTGCCCTTTTCCGTTAAACTGGTCGGATAATACTAAAGCCAAATACGAGCGACCAGCGTTTCAAAGGGTGTTGACAGAAATTCCGCTATCTGCACGCACCTGACGCCGTTAAAGGTGCGAGAGTAGAGCTGGAAACCACAAAATAAGTGAAAAGCACGAGTGAGCGCACAACAAACAAGCAAGCGAGGAAAAAAAAAGGAGAGTAATAAAAAAAAAAGCCCGATCCAATCGTCCAGTTATGGTGCTTCACCCCACGTCGCAAAATTGCGCGGGAAAGCCCACCGTTTGAGAGCTCGGCGTGAGGAACCCACGCGCGCCCAAACAAAAACAAAAGAAAGTAAGAAAGAGTAGAAAACAAACAACCTGCGATGAAGGAGGAAGGCCTGCGCATCGCCGAAGAGGTTCATATTTACAAACGATTTGCGGCGGATGTTCGCCTCGTCCGCTGTTGTTGTACCGGGGAAGGGGGGCATGCCCGCGGGGAAGGAAAAGTGGGTGGCTCGAACTGGCCACTGCGCACCAAATCGAAGGTAAATCAATAAGCACAGCTTACGCTCTCCGCTCTCTCTCCCTACGTCCTTTTCTTCTCTTATTTTCAAGCACGGGGAAAAAAAAATCGGTGGTGGTTTTGTCGTGGTGCAGGTGGGTGGGCAGGTTATGTGGGCGTACCGCAGGGGACTCCCCTCCACTTCTCCTTCTTCTTTTTTCTGCGCGAGCTTCGTGAAGGGTCAACAGGGGAAAAAATGAAGAACCTCAAAATAAAGAACGGCTTATTCAAAAGAAGGATTCCGCCTCCAACTGCGTAGGGAATAAAAGATTCGATGGAAAATGTTGAGCGTTTTATTGCCTGCTTTACATTTCTTCGTTTTGATATTTTGTTTACAAGCCTCTCTCGTTCGCCGCTTCCGGGGCGGCCAAAAACCCAATAACGCAGGGGACAAACACTTGGTCAAAACAGGAAGGATTTCCAGGGGTTGGGAACCCCTCCACCCGGTGTGGCGTAAGAAAGGGCAAGCGGGCACATAACGCCTGCGAAATGGCCGCGCGCCAGTGAAAGGATCAATCCCTTGGAATCGAATACACGTCAGAAGCAACAGCGTATGCCTATAAAGGGAGTAAACTGGGAGCAATCGACTCGAGCAGCCCGACACAACAAAGCAAAACAAACAACAACCGCGAACAACAACAACAACTGTTGTGGAAGGATAGGCCGTCAGAGATTACGCCCATAAAAAATGCATGCCGTGGGCCTCCGCCGCGACACACTTGGGCGGCCAAACTGGATTTTGAGCGCTCTATCCAGGGTTCTGAAGCGCGCTCGGTGTGTGTGCAGGGAAGGGTCCGGGTGATGCGCGGTGTTTGATGGATGTTTGGGGTAGCGACGGCCAGCTAACGGTCTCTCGCTCGATTTTTTTATCTCCCCTTCCTGTTTAATCTCTCAAGTTTTCGTTCCTTTTGCTGTTGTTTATGTTGTTGTTTGTGCGGAATTCAGAAGCGGCGTTGTGGGCCGGCCATTGTTTGTCGCCCGAATTGTCTGCGATGGTGACGGGGCAGGGTTTTTTTTTTTTGTTCCTGTTTTTTTTTTTCAACAATGTCCCGACCCAAATCGTTGGTTGTCCGAGAGAAGACGTCGGTCGGATTGTTCGGCTCGGGAATATTTGGTCCGCTTTTACACCGGCATTTCCCTCCAATCGTCCGTACCTCCCTGCTCCTTTTATGGAGGGAAAACGGCACTCGAAATCTCGTTGAGAAGGCAAAGGAAATAAATAAGAGGCAGCAAAGAAACTCGGGACGAAATAGAGAGCCGTTAAAACTCGCCTCAACGCTGCGGTTGAGATGTTACGGCGGTTTCTCACGTCCGTAGAGCGGATTTTATTTACTCTCTCGGTTCTTCTTGTTTTGCTTTTCCTCCGTCGTCTTTCAGTCGTCTACGCTCGGGAGCCTGTTGTAAGACCCCCTTTTTGCAGCGAGCTACGACTTTAAGAAGGTGTGAAAGGCGGTTCTTGTCCATCGTCGGATAGAGATTTGCAGGGTGGGCGCGCTGTTTTGCGAGAGGCGAAAGAATCGAGGAGATGTCGGGAAGATTTAGTGAGGCATGGATTGATGGGAACGGAAGATGGATTTTTCGCGCCAGAGCTCGCCCCGGCTGCGAGGGCCACTTCTTCTTCTGGGGCTTCGAGACGTCGTGGGCGTGGATGTGTTAGTTCTGTGCCGCTGTCTCTACTCGGTGGTGCTTCAGTTTTTCACTTAGAGCGCGTCTTCCTGGTAGCAAAGGTTGTAGCGGAAGCCAGTGTCGGCTTAGGAAGTCGTGAAAAGCCCGCGCGCATTTCTCGAGTGGGAGATTGTCGGCCTGAATTTGTTGTCGTTTTTGTTGTTGCTGCTGTTTTTGTTGCTGCAAGGATAAAGACTCGAGCGGTTTTTGCATCTAAACTGCTTATTTCGGTCATACGGGGAAAGAGTTCTGGACAGTATTTATGGCGGAATGCGTGCTCGTTCTCTTCTCTTTTTTGTACAGGTTGCCTCAGGTTGCTTTTGATAAAATTTTAAAACAACCAATTTCTGTCAATATAACCACTACGTCTGGTGGACGCCAACTTAGGGCCTCCAGCCTAGTTTTAATTAAATAAGTAATTACCAAACGGAATGTTCCTGTCCCCCAACTGAAGTTGGCGGATAGTTGGCGGAAAGCTGCAGGGCGTCCTCGTAAATGGCAAACCGGGTTAAGGTATCCAGTTTGCCGGAAAAATTCTACTGTAGACGATAGCTTGTTTTCTTCAAAAAAAAAAAAAACTGCAGTTGATACCTCTTTCATGGGAATCAGCAAAACCAGAAAGTCAAAGGGCCTTCACAGGAGCAGTTGAATGTTAATGAAACCTCCTTCACATGCGAAGGGTGCGCGAGCCTGACTCCGCCAGTCAAAAGGACGCCGACACGCAAGAAACAAAGGGCTGCCTTAATCCACGCGCGTCCCCCATGCACGAAGGCGCTGGCATCGAGGCGCCAACTGTCGGCGCTCATTAGCGTCATGATGCGCTACTTCACTTCGCCTCTCCTAGACGGCAGCACCATGTGAATGAGTCATAGGGAAGGACATAAGGCGCGAACGTAGAGCTGCTCACGTCTGTCTTCACAGCGCAGTGGGCAGAGCCCCACGTACCCCCCGTTGCAGCGAGAGGGCATGGGCTCTAAACCGGGCGCTGCCGTGTCAATGGCACTTTTTCCTGGCGACGTCACTTCCGTGACGGATATGACGTCGCTGAGATCGTGGTGTACCCGGGCATAAAACACTTTCGTGTTAAAATTTCGAATGTACCGCAGGTACAGCGCCGCTATACCCCATTGCGAGAATAAAGACCTGTGCGCTGTTTTTATCCTCCGATGTGATTTGTACGCTGCGATCGCAAGCAAACAAGCGCGCGTAGTGAGCTCGGATAATTTCATGCCCCTTTTGGGTGAATTCTTCGTGCGTCGTAAATCTGTACCTACGGCGTTATACTTTCGCACCATAACAAAGCGCCAGCCGCCCGGGAATCGAAAATCAAGATTAAGTCGAAACGCCTAATGCAATATCCCACCCGGCGTGTGGCTCTATCCTCGAGTTTGCGTGACTGCGCTGGCAAGGTGCTCCATACAATGCGCGACTGTGGGGCGATCCTGAGTTCATGCCTCCCGCTGTTGGGTGAAGTTCTTCGGAACGTCAGCAAAGTTGTCCACTCGCGGTAACTTTGCGACAACGCATAACAAAGCGCCACATAACAAATGAAAATAAAATTAAGTAAAAATGTAATGAAATATCCTCATCCCCTTTTGCCTCCTATCTCATTGTTTGCTGTGTACTGCTGCTAGGCCTAAGGTGTCTCCCATACTCAATTCGCCCAACAGAACTGTGGGGCGCTTGCGTTCGCCTCCGGGGTTGAGTCGCAGTATATTACACGGTTGTATTTGTCGCGCACGTTTTGCGTATAGTGCCACCAATAGGCAAAAATGAGAGGAAACAAGTATCCCGAGGAACTATAAGAACACGGAATCGTTTACATATGCGGCCTTGGCTCAGTGGCTAAAGCGTTGTGCTGCTGAGCACGAGGTCGCGGGTGCGATTCCCGGCCGCGGTGACCGCTTTTGTGATGGGGGCGAAAAGCAAAGACGTCCCCCGTGTGTAGGAGACTTCGGCGCACGTTAAAGATGCCCAGGTGGTCAAAAAACACGGAGCTCTCCACTACGGCGCGCCTCATCGCCTGCGTTGCGTCGGCGCGTTAAACCCTACAATCAGTCACACGTATGAGATCTTTAAGGAAAATAACCTCGCATGAGTCACTCCTTTTGTCACGAAAACCACCTCTGAAGCTTTCGTTGTTTTTCTTGGACCGTTACGCTCACTGTTACGAACGCAGGTCGCAAATAGCGCTGAATCACATGTCCCTCCTTCATGAGTCACCACTTAAACCGCACAAAAATCTCGCAACGCACGCACGTACAACATTAGAAACGTGCGTTGCCGAATAAAAAAAAAATCCCGCGCAAACGAAACTCTTTTTCCCCTGGTCCTACAGACGCATATTGAAGAAAATAAGCCACATTGATATAACTTTAGAGTTTTTCGGTCGCAAAAATCAACGAAAACGCGCCGAAAGTAACCATACAGCACCGATAAGCAAGGATCGTCTGCTAGCATCCCACTAACTCAGTGAGCGCGCACGTGTCAGACGCAGAATCAATCATAAAAGGAAAAAAAAAAAAACGACCGCATTAATAATAAAGAAAAGGATTGATGTGGCTGCAACGGGGTGCTTTCAAAGGCAGAAGTCTGGTACCGTCGCGTGCCCTCGGCGCTCTTTTCCCTAAAACGGGAATATTTCCCTCAAACGGGAATCGTCGTGATCTCGTCGTTTCGTTGTATATACATGCCGCGTACCCCTTCGGTCTCTCTCGCAACCCCGCTACCTCCATTTTTTATCGTCTGCTTCTTTCCCTTTATCTTTTTCTACCCACGTTGATCACCTTCCTTCATTCCTTTTGGAAATTTTTTGTGCCTCCGCGTGCATCTGTCTGCAGTTTAAATTGCGCGCTATATTTTTTTACCCTTTCCTTCCCTCTCATATCCCTCTTCGATCGCTTGACGGTGTCGTTCGCGTAGGCGATTTTTGGTGCTATTTTATTCTCGGCACGCCGTTGCGTCGAATGCTGGCTTTTCTCCGAATTTTTTCAACCGCCTCCCTTTTTTTCCCCTGTCCCCGCCTCGAAAACCCGGAAACCCTTTCAGAGGAAACATGCGCAGCTACGGAGGCCCTCACTTCGTAGAATGACTCACCGACCACGCAGTATATAGCTCCCAGCAAGCCGGAGGGCCGATTCAAGCTGTGTCATCATCGCTTTAAGACGGCGCAGTAAAGGAAATAACGACCGAAAGGATTGCAGACGACCAGGAGGACGCAAATAGGGAAAAAAAGAAAAAAGGAACGTAAGGGTAGGCGGAACCCCCGGTTTTTTGTAGCCTGGAGGTAACATCCGAAAGGGTTCCCTCTTCCCTTCTTTCCCTTTTTGCCTCTGCCGGGTCTAACCTTTTTTTCTTTCTTTTCGAAAAGCGAAAGTGAGAAGACGCAGGGAAGCGAATCCCCGCGCATGAGTATTGCGATACGTGGTTTGAAGAGGGAACGAGGCATTATTGCCGGCGCTGTCCGCTTTATTTGTGCCTGCCGTTGCTTACGCTTGCGTGTACTCTATTTATAGGCCCAGGAAAGAGCTTTACGTCCTCTTTATTGACAGCATATGTCATGCTTTTCAGCCCTCGTTCACTGCGCTTGAATCTTTCCGTTTGCAGCCTTTGACGCCACTAGTGTACCTATCAACTGTTCGGAACTTTCGTTTTGTATAGCGTTGAAAACGAATAAAATTAGGCTGCTGAACAAACGATCGCCTTTTATAGCGAGGGGAAAAAATCACGCAAGATCAACCAATTTTCGAGCATTTTTTGTTTCTTGTCGACGCATCGTTGCTAATGGTTTGTCAAAATCCAAATTAAAGCCTTAATTGCAGATATTGCAGATAATGCCGTTATGTCGACGTCAGTGAAAAGTCAATGGAAGACATGCTTTGTGCCACGTAATAAGTAATACGTCTCAGCAGCTAGGACAGCCAGAAAATAGGTCGATTTGCTCAAGAAACAGTGACGCTTTTATTTGTTAACATGCAAAAGGATTAAGCGAGGAAACTTTTCTGCCCTCACTCACGTCTAAAAACGACTAGGACCATGGTAAACCGCCCCAATCTCCGGGGGTATTCATTGTGACCTCCGCAACGGCGACTCGTCAGCTACCTTAGTACTCCACTATTCTAAACTATAGCTTCGATTTTCCGGTATAGTATATTCTATCATGGTCTACTCATGTTTGGTATATAAATAAACTGTTCACAAAGAAAAGTCTTGCAAGCATGAAAGTCAAAGAAAAGCAGACACAACGTCAAAAATGTGCTCCGAAATTTATTAGATGCGGCGCATCTCTTGCTCTGAGGCACGTCCCTCCTGCATCGGCGTCGGCGGCGTCCACACGCCACCTGCGCATGCGCGACTCTCCTCCGCTCTTCTCTCCGACAGCTGTGCGCAACACTCTCACTCCGTCCTATTATCATAAACAACAGCTGCTGTGCGCTCGCTTCGCTCCGCTCCCGTCGCGCAAGTGCGCGCACGCGCGACTCTCCTCCGCTGTCTCCTCTCCTTCAGGCGCTGTGACTATAAAGCGGGTAGCGCGCTGCGGCAGTTCAGTCAGCGCTCGCTCTCGTTCGACTTCGCGTCACTTTGCTTGACGACTGCGTGCTTGACTCGATTCTTCCGATGAAGACGTGATGGAAGCGACGGTCCCTTCAGCGAGTGGTGTGACACAATCCAATACCAGCGTCACTCCAAACGCTAAAGTAAAATTACGCCCATCTTCCCGCGTATGAGAACACCCGCATGTGATGGAATGCATCATACGCGTTCACAACACGTTTCACCCGATTTAGAGAATCAACCCAATGGAAACGCCAATTGAACCCCCCGATGCGTCGCATCACATCAGGGTTCCCTCGCGGGAAGATGGGCGTAATTTTTTCTTGATTGATTGATTGATTGATTGATTGATTGATTGATTGATTGATTGATTGATTGATTGATTGATTGATTGATTGATTGATTGATTGATTGATTGATTGATTGATTGACCGTGACACTTACACTGACATCGACTTTGCCGATGTCGTGGTAAAATTTACTGTAGGCTTTCACGGTGGGCATTCTCACGCTTTCTCACCCAGTTGCAATTTCGCTCGCATTTTCGTGGATTGACAACAGCAGCGGAATAGATGTCTAGTACAGAGGCCGGAGGTATCCACCTTCACAAGAGTGTGCGTACTAGTGTGAAAAGCGAGATTCCTAAGAAGAAAAATCCGTCCCATACCGGAGTTTCTTCCTCTAGATGGATAAACGACAAGTGTTACTACTCCCCATGCACCGCGCGCACACTCAAATCGCGCAGCGCAGTTGTGGTGTAAAGGGCCAGGGCAATGCTCCTTCTCGAGAACTTACGTAGAGTCATGGAAAAATGACATTCGAACACGAAAATATGAACCAGAACACACAAATAGCGCGATTTCTTTCCATGCGAGTCAACCTGTCGCGTGGCTTTACAATTAGGAAATGTGTGTTTCCAATATGCTACTAGCTGGCCGTTATTTGACCTCCACAGTTCATAATCTTTGCCTCTTCAGGTTCATATTTCAAGCGAAGCTTTAGTGTCCTCCCTGCTGCTGTTGTAAGCCAATACGCCCTGCAGGAAAGCCAAATTTCTTTGTCGATGATGATGAATGATCGTGGGTGAAGTAAAAGAGAAAGATTAGCAGTGGCTTCAGCTCGGCTATGCCAGGATATCCGTAGCGTGAGCTCAGCTGGTTATTCTTAGCTTTCCTGGGTGTCCAGGATTAGCTGATTATCATGCTTACTGCTGCTAAAACGATTTCCAATCCAATCCAATTTAATCCAAACCCTATCCAATCCAATCCGATCCTATCCGATCCGATCCAATTTAATTCAATCCATTGCAATGCGATCCAATCCCATTTAATCCAATCCAATTCAATCCAATCATATCCTATCCAATCGCGGTGGCGGCGGCTCCGGCGCGCGAGCTGTGCGCCGTGAGACGTCACTGCTCCTCGCGCATGCGCAGCACAGCTCTCCAAGAGCCACGCCAAACTGCTCAACCTCGGCCAGTGTAGGTCACGCTACAAAAACGCTTCCGGTGGCCACAATCAAGCCTGGGTTCCTCGCATTGTGAAGCTGGCGTCAATCTGATTGCTCCATTTACACGTGGTCGAAGCGAACGCCGAGCAGCAGGTAGCGATTGGCGCGTACACCTCAAACCCAACGGTTGCGACTGCACACCCGAGAGCTGCTGCGGGTGTTCTAGGAAAATGGTGCGTACCTCCGGAGTAGCATATACTCGCAGTGTGGCATTGGCCAACCAAAGGACCCGTCACGAAAAAGCTTCGCGTTCAACCATCGTCGTCGTGAGACGAAGGGGTGCAGGATTTTTCCTGTTGTTTCATTTGTCGAGGACTGTAGGCCTACGAGTGGAGTTCGCGAAATTCTCAAGAAAACATCCGCAGGTTATTGGGGAATGGGTCAACCATCAATTCGTGAGGAGGGCGGGAGAAACTATATATGCGCCGCGATTTACGTACGGATGGACGGATGGACGAGCATATTTTTGTGCTCAGCCAGGCATAAATGCTATTCTCGATTGAAATTCCCGTCCTCGAAAAGCTGCACACACGTGGAATGAGGAACAGTCACACAAAACCACGCGTGCACTGTAGATGGGTAATCTAACCGGCGACATCTAGCGCACCAGAGTGTGTGTGTGTGTGTGTGTGTGGGGGTGTGTGGTGTGTGTGTGGTGTGTGGGGAGAGGAGAGAGAGGAGAGAGAGAGAGAGAGAGAGAGAGAGAGAGAGAGAGAGAGAGAGAGAGAGAGAGAGAGAGAGAGAACGTTTATTCCGAGATAATTTATGGTATTGCAAGAGTGGTTAGCATTACTGAACAGGGTTGAAGGTTTTCTAATGCGAGAGCATGAAATTGGCCATTCAGCATAGAAAGCCACTGTCTGGTGTCTTTGGCAGGGAAGTGATCTTAAAAGGGCAGGCAGAGCAAAGAGGATAATAAGAGAAGGGTAAAGTAATTGAGTTGATATTTGAACTGGACGGGAATCGAATTCAAGGCCTCCAAAATGCAAGTCGAGCACGCATTCCCAACATTCTGAGTTTTTTTTAATTAGCGTCAGTTTTACGTGTTGAATAATGCTTACTGCTGCTAAAACAATTTCCAATCCAATCCAATCCAATCCAATCCAATCCAATGCCATGCAGTGTCCAGTCCAGTCCAATCCAGTACAGTCCAGTTCAGTGCGTTCCAGTCCAGTCTAGTCACTGCTCCTCGCGCATGCACAGCATGGCTCTCCAGGAGCCACGCGAAACGGCTATCGAGCGGCTCCGGCGCAGCTTCAGACTTGGCTACTGCGCAACGGAGGCGCACAGCTGGGCACGCGCCGGCGCCAGTGCGTCTGCCGCGGCTATGACGTCACTCCTCTGGAATGCGCAGACGGCGAATGTGCAGACCCAATTCTCTACACACCCGTACTCCAACTGATTAAATTTCCAATCCAATCCAATCTAATTTAATTTAATCCAATGCAATCCTAATCCATCAGAAAGGCGACATGAAGGACTTGAAAAATTACAGGCCGATCAGCTTACTGTCAGTCGTCTACAAGGTATTTACCAAGGTAATCGTGACCGAATCTCTGCAACCTTAGATTTCAGTCAACCTAAAGAACAAGCAGGGTTCCGTAAAGGTTATTCAACAATGGACCATATTCACACGATCAATCAGGTGATAGAGAAGTGCGCTGAGTATACTGAACCCCTATATATAGCCTTCATAGATTATGAGAAAGCATTTGACTCGGTCGAAACCCTAGCAGCCATTCAGGCATTACGGAACCAGGGGGTAGATGAACATTATGTAAGAATACTAGAGACTATCTATAATGGGTCTACAGCTACCATCATCCTCCATAGGGAGAGCAGTAAAATACCTGTAAGGAAGGGTGTCAGACAAGGAGACACAATCTCTCCAATGTTATTCACAGCATGCTACAAGAAGTATTCAGAAAGTTGGATTGGGAACAGGTGGGAATAAGGGTTAATGGAGAATACCTCAGTAACCTCAGATTTGCTGATGACGTTGCCTTGCTAAGTAACTCGGGGGACGAATTGCAAAGCATGCTTTCCGCACTGGGCGAACAGAGTAGAACCGTAGGGCCTGAAAATTAATATGCAGAAAACTAAAGTAATGATCAATAACCTCGGGACAGAACAGCAGTTTGAGATAGATGGCGAGGCAGTGGAAGTGGTAACCGAATATATTACTTAGGCCAAGTTGTGACCCCAGATCCCAACCATGAGGCAGAGATAATTAGAAGGATCAGAATGGGGTGGGGTGCATATGGCAGACATTCTCAGATAATGAATAGCAGCCTACCATTGTCGCTGAAGAAGAAAGTGTATGACAGCTGCATCTTACCGGTACTCACCTACGGGGCAGAAACTTGGAGGCTCACTAAGAGGGTTCAACTTAAATTGAGAACGACTCAGCGGGCAATGGAGCGGAAAATGATAGGTGAACATTAAGGGACAAGAAGAGAGCGGAGTGGGTGAGGGAGCAAACTGGTGTTAAGACATATTAGTAGAAATTAAGAAGAAATGGACGTGGGCAGGGCATGTAATGCGAAGGCAAGATAACCGATGGTCATTAAGGGTAACAGAGTGGATCCCTAGAGAAGGCAAGCGTTGCAGAGGGCGGCAGAAAGTTAGATGGGCAGATGAGATCAAGAAGTTTGCGGGGATAAATTGGTCACAGTTGGCACAGGACCGAGGTAATTGGAGAATAATGGGAGAGGCCTTTGCCCTGCAGTGGGCGTAGATAGGCTAGTGATGATTGATTGATGATGATGATGATGATGAATCAAATCCGATACAATCTAAATCCAATCTAATCCTATGCTCCTCGCGCTTGCGCAGCCCGGCCCTTCAGGGTCCACGCGAAACCACTCAATCTCGGCCAGTGTAGCTTACGCTACAAAAGCCAAAAGTTGCGAAGGTACTGAACTGGTACAGCCATTCTGTTTCGCTCCATTGCGTCGGATACACTCTGTGGAGCAACATGACATCCTAAGGGAAAATGTTGCGGCACTGTCATCGCATTAACGTCGGAGTGCTTCACAGCCATTCGACTTCACCGTATTGCATGCAGTCCCAAAAGCATAACAAGGTCACATGACAAACCGTTTGGAGTTTGCATGAATCTAGCCAACTAACCGTGGACCGAGTGAATGTGTTATGACCTTCGAATTCGAACGTATATATGAGTCTTGACGTACAAACAGCTTGACGTACAATAAGCTGGACGCTACTTGTCAGGTCGTTTAAGTTCAACATTTAGGCAACCGGCATAAATGCTGAATATTGGCGCAACAATCCACCCACTCAGCTCGATTGACCAGCGACGGTGGTAGCCAAACAGAAGTCTCACATACCCGTTAAGATGGACTCGCCCTTGGTAGTAGCAGCAGTAGAAAAGGTTTCATTGAACAGTTGAAGTGTCTCAAGGCCGGTTCTCCACTTGCCGTTTATCCGCGAAAGGCAACGTACTCAGAAACGAATATCACTTGTCCGCTCAGTCGGATTAGCCAGTGGCGATCCCAGCTGCCGTCAGAGTCTGCCGGACGACTCGCTAATTCCTGTTAATGGCTACGTCAACATGCCCCCTCGAAGGAGCACGGTGGGTCCATGAAATGCACCTTGATGCATTCCCAAGGGCTTAGGTTACCCTGATTTTTTTTTTATTCAGGCGGCACGTCAAGTACCTACGTTTTAAGGTTTGGGGAGATTTGGGGTGAATGGAGCTTGGTCACGTGGGTACCTACATACTCGAGCGATAAATCTGCCTTCCAAACCCACGTACTAATGGCAGACAGACGCTGGTACAGGACGTACACTACATACTATGATTAGTGCATAAAAGAAAACGGCTCTCACAAACCTACCACTGCACTGCGTATATCATTATTTTGGTGACAGCAAACTGCTCACTTTCCACCGACAGGCAATGTCAAAATACTGACATTACGAGATCCCAAAGAATGTGGCCATTTCATTTAGGCTAGGCGCTCTACTCTACGGTTCATACAGTTCAAGATTAAGTGCCAGGAACACCACACGTTTGCAATAATGGCGAAAGCTGTCCCGCATGCCTCGGTTGAGGACATCGCTTAACTGAACGGATGTCATGTTCTTAGGCGAAATATTTTAAGATTACTCTTTCACTTTCGCAGGGATAACACTCTTTGATGGGGCGTGTAGTGTGTCAGAAAATGTTCTCCTTGTACGCAGCAACTACCAGCATGCCTTGCACAGCTACGTCCGCCTTTCCTTCAACAACACGCACACTTTCCCTCTCTAAGTATATTTTTCTATTTTCATTTCTGGAGCAGCGCGAAGCAAGAAGAACTTACACATAAACTGAACATGAAAAAAGATTCCAGAAACCAACGCCTGCAAGCGAGCGAAGCATTAGTAGTAAATACAAAGAACAGAAGAAGGATAGAATTAGACCAGAGGGCAAAACAAAAATGGCGCAGGGTCCAAAGGGTCGGCCGGAGCGGGCTGGGAATAAAGCTCCGGTTGCGCCTTCTTTTGTGCTTGCTGCCAGTGCTGTTGCCTACGGGCGAAGAACGGAGCGGTGACGGTGGCCCGCCGCCGCCACAGCGGTTGCCATGGAAACTGACTCTACCGCCACCACCACCGCACGCCGGCTTGGCGGGAAAGGTAGCCCCGAACGGACCGCGTGGCTCTGGAGAACTCTTTTCCTTTGCCCTTCGATTCGCGTGCCTGCCTCTTCTTGTTCTTCTTCGCTTTCCCGGTAGCGCTCCCTCTTTCTCCTGTTCGGGAGACGGCATCGTTTTAAACCTCCATTGATTAGGGTCGTCCGCTGCGCCTTGCATTTCCCGCGGGAGGCAACGCGAGCGCTCCCGCGCAGCAGCAGCGTCGGGCGCGCGTGCTGGGGTATAAAAGGGAAAAAGAATTCGGTGTGGGGAAAAGGGGAAGACGCGCAAGCCGTTGAGGCCGGAAGAGGGCTGCAGCCGCCAGACACTGCGAGAAAGCCAGAGAAATGGCGTTGAGACTCGATGCCGCGAGGTAGACGAGCGAGTGCGCGTGCATAGGCTGCTCAGAATAGGAATGCTAATTCAGAAAATTTCGACTGCTCCCCCCCTTTTCGCTGGCGATACATACGGCCTGTTTGGCCTATGCGTGTGAGGTATAAGGCAGCATAACTCGAATGTTCGTGATGAACTCTCTTCCGTTTAAAGTGTGAGCTGGTACGAGTGCGTTTTGTGACTCGTTTGATCTAATGCGATGTTAAAACCATTTACAATGAAGGAAAACCGGGGTTCGCAAAAATAAAAAAGGTAGTGGAAACATTTCAACTGTCCCGGTATTGAGAGATAACCTAACGAATTCTGTTTTATGAATACGGTTGTAGTGATCACAATATAAACTGTGTAGGGTCACACGATCATGTTTACGGAATTACAGGGCTCTAAATTGTTGTTGGTTGAGCTCGAAACAGACGTTAAAGAAACGTGGAAGCCCTTTCCAACAACAAGAACAGTAGCGAGTTAAAGGAGCCATGAAGAGAAAATACAACTTCGTGTAATTTGAAAGAACTAGGATTTAGTATGTCACTCAGCTCCATTAGAGCCCCAAAAGATGTTTTTTAACGAAAAAAAAAAACAGCAAGAAGTATTTAAAAACTTTCAAATTTTGCGCCACCGTGACGTGTTATGAGCAAGAATGACGTCATACGTGCCAACAATAAAACATAATTTTCAGTGCGTTAACTGCACGTTAGCATTCAAGTGATGCGGTCAAAAGGAGCTAGAGGCCCCATTACAGACGTACAGTCATGTTTCGTCGCGACAGGTCAGTTAGGCGTCCGTCAATCACACAAACAAAGTTCCGTGACGTCATAGAAAAGTTGCTGGAAATTGGCTAGGGGTTCGCGACTGCTTCACACGTTTTCTTTAATATCTGCGTTATTTGTTCGAAGATTGCGATGATATTGGCATCACTGTTATCGGGACTAAGCAGTCTTTCTAATAAACCCAACTTGTATTTTGTCTTCATGGCTCCTTTAAAAAGCGCATTCGATACTGTGGTGCATTCAATTTTGTTACAAAAATTACAAAAGCACGGCAGTCGTGGACCGGCTTACAACCTTTTCACGAGTTACTTAGATAACAGAAAACAGTTTGTTTGTCTGGACAATATTTGCTCTTCACACATGACTGTAGAAACCGGAGTGCCGCAGGGATCAGTGCTAGGAACAGTGTTGTTTTCTCTTTATATTAATAACTTTCCGAACATCCTAACTTGCTCTAAGGTAGTATCGTATGCTGATGATAGTGTCATACTTTTTACAGGTAAAACCCTGTCCGAGGTTCAACCTATTATTAATCAGGAATTAGCAAGAATTTCCTCTTGGTTCAAAGCAAATAAACTGACTAAATGGTGCAAAAAGTAAATATGTTATTTTCACTTCACGAAGTAAAAACTTAGGCGAAGCAAAATTGAAAGTTTTCATAGATAACTTTGAGTTAGAACAAGCTAATACAATCAAGTACTTGGGTGTTACACTTGATTGTCGTTTGAACTGGAAGACCCACATAAATAACGTGTGCTCAAAACTAGCTTCTGTGTGTTATATATTGCTAAGAACTAGGATGTACTTTGACCTGTTCACGTTGAAAATTATTTATTTTTCTCCGTTTCACTGCCACCTGACATATTGCTGCGAGTCTTGGGCTTTTATATTTAAAACTTACCTCGAGCCTATGTTTAACTGCAGAAAAGAGCCTTGCGTATTATCACCTTTTTCCAGTTTAGAAATTAGCTCGTAAGAATGAAACTTGAGCCAATAAAACATACAAAAACATTAAAAATCTCAGAAGAAATGACAATACTAATCAACGCTGATATTCAACAATACTAACCCCTCAAATATTTTTTCACAATTTTACTCACACGCAGAAACAAAGTCAGCGGCAAATAACTCGATAACAGCTTTTAGATCTTTTGTATTTATCATTGTTCTTTAGTAAGTCATTTTCTGCGTAATTATCTTCTTTAATTACCTTTTTACATTTTTTTATTTTTAAATCCATACACCCATTTTCAATGTATACCTCGTTGGTACAGGAAAGGTTTCAGTTCATGAGCCCGTTTAATGAAAGTTCCACACTCCTACTGAAATATTGTTTCGCGACCTTCAGATCTTGCCCCTAAAGCTTCTTTCCGAAATGAAAATTGCAATTACTGTGAATAAGATCCTGCATACTATTCACGCGTTGTCACTAAATTTATTTATTCCAACCAGCAATACTAGGCATGCCAATAATGTAAATTTTAACCTGCCGCTAAGTCGTAATACCTATGGCGAACGATTAATCCAAAACTTTGGTGCCAAAATCTGGAACAGTGTACCTCTTGAAATAAAGATGGCTAACGATTTTATTTTTTCTATAAAAAGGTTCTATCGTTCGAAGCTAGGCTGAAGGAAACACCAATATAACTAGCAAGAAGGCATCGTGGACAGGCACCAGGTTGGTGCGTGAAAATATATTTCTGGAAAAGTTCCCCCCCCCCCCCCCTCTATGTTAACTTTCAATTGTATGGTTCCGATCTGTTAAGCACCTATTCCTGCCGAAATGCATCGAGGTTTGTGTTGCTGTGCACTCGGTGTTTGTGGCTCTTAGGTCTGTACATGTAGCAGGGTATCTGTGTCTACATAGACGCTGATTGTATTTATTTGAAGAAAAGACTACTGTAAAGTTACTTTTTTTTTTGTTAAACACTCAATTTCGAGTGTAAGACTCAAATGTAGTAGTAGTATTTGGGTGTTTATGGCTCAAGGGCAGTCAAGGCCAAAGAGCGCCAAGATAAAAAAACTCAAATGTGTAAAAGTGTATATTTTGTTTTCACTGTATTGATTGATATTGGTTTTTATTTTCTTGACTCGCGGCTTGTGAGTGCCTTTGCGTCATGTATTTACACACTCTGCGTACACTAAGTGCTGTATTTGTTTCGCTGAATTATTAATTAACTTTACGTTTTCCCTGCTGTCTATCTTTATCTGGCCCTCAACTAGCTTCGGCTATTGGCCCAACATCTTATTGCATATTTGTAATGCATAAAATTATCTAATAAATATGAAATGAAAACGAAATGAAATTCTGTACCAAATACAAACGTGAAGGCGCCTAATGAGGCGAAACGCAGGATAATCTCACGCGCTCTACCGATACCCATGCATTTGCAGCAGTGTATACTACCCAACCGTGCAAGTATACGTTCGACAAGTCTAGTCTTATGCTGCGAAATACTCCCCGGCAGTAAGGTTCGGGCGTTGCCTGAGTTACAGAATACAAAAGGGCGCACTTAGTGCGCTATGGCGCAGAGCGTGCTCGCAGAATTGAGGGCCTATGCCTGGAAGCGTTTGGTTACGTACAATTCCTCCCGGTCATGATATAACGTCCGGCAAAGCTGAACGATACGTCGCAGTCTCCGGCGAATACGTCGACGTCTATATCCCCCGGTACGAGGCAGCTTCTCCGAGGACTATGAAGACATTGAACACACCAAGGCCGTATGGAACGCCGTGGTGGAACCTTAAAATGATGCTGGAGGTATTCGGCGCCCGCTCTAACACTTCTTTTTCAATGCTGACACCAGCACCACGCTCTGAAGGGGAAAGCCTTAGATATGTGTTTCATGGAAGGAGTACGGGACAAAAATCCCGGGCCATCTCCACTTACGTGAAACCTGGGGAGGAGCAAAGCACGCAGTGTATAACTGTATTCATGGCGCCTTGGCGTTTTTGCCAATGGAGATGAAACCGTTTGCGGAGTGGAGGTATACAGGTTTGTTGCAAAAGTCTCTTGTCTTTGAAGCTCACGAAGCTCCGGTGTTTTTGTAGCGTAAGCTACACTGGCCGAGGTTGAGCAGTTTCGCGTGAACCCTGAAGGGCCGTGCTGCGCAAGCGCGAGAAGCATTGGATTGGATTGGATTGGATTGGATTGGATTGGACTGGACTTAACTGGATTGGATTCGACGGTATTGTTGAACCTTAGCTCACGTATGTATATCCTGACATAGACGAGCTAAGCCACTGGTAATTTTTTTTAGTACGCGTTACGTTTTAGCGTGAGACGTATAAACGAGTTTCCCGGTGTTTTAGTACCGCGACTACTTGATACGACGATTACGACGAAGACAACGACGACGACAGGAGACGCGAACAACCCCAGCACCTAAGGGGCTTCGCCATTAAAAAAGTCGTTGCGATGTACGCGTAATCGCCGATGAAATCAGGGCGCGAGCGGAGGATCGCGCGCCGGCAAATGGGGCGAAGGAGCGTCAGAGGATCGCTCGGAGAACAAGCGACGCAGCGCAACGAGAAAAAGCAGCGTCGAAGAAGGATAGGCAACTGCCGCACGTGCAATATAACCCTCATGGAGAGGTGAATGCGCGGACTGGTGTGTACAAGAGGTTCCTGGTGACGGCGAGAGAGCGGAACGAGCTTCGGTGGGTGCTGTCCAGGAGGCTGCGGGTGAAATGGGGACGGGCGTGGCCGCGAAGTACAACAGACAGACAGACAGACAGACAGACAGACAGACAGACAGACAGACAGACAGACAGACAGACAGACAGACAGACAGACAGACAGACAGACAGACAAAGTACAACAGAGTTCAACAGCAGGGGTTCAACTGGGCTCTCGCCTTCACATGTTTAGAAAGTTCGAAATATTTTGTCTCATTACCAGGGTCCTGGTACACTGCGCGCGTGTTTACACGGTGCTTACTCTCGGAAGGGCTTCTCGCATTTCTTTTTGTACATTAGAAACAAGTTGTACATGTGAAAGCAAGAATCTAAATGGTTGGGGATTTCTGTGTGGACGCAACAAGGAAACCCATCTCTCCGTTCTGTAACGCGTGATGTGCCACGCTCATGGCTCATTCACAAATGCTATTTATAAAAAAACCTAGAGATCTCCTCTTTTAACATAAATACACTCATATCACCCTCCCCCATCTCTTCCTCCGCCTCCTCCTAAACCTCCTCCTCCTTCTCATCATCATCAGCCCATATAGGTCCACTGCAGCACGAAGGCCTCTCCCATCGAACTCCAAGCGCTCCTATCCTGAGCTGCCCGAGTCCAATCTTTGCCTCCCAATTTTCTTATTTCGTCCCTCGATCTATTTACTGGCGTTCCCCTTTTTCTATACCCGTCTCTCGGTAGGCATTCTGTTACCATGGTGATCCAGAGGTTGTCATCTCACCTCACTACATGCCTTGCCCAACTTCATTTCTTCTTCTTAATTTGGGCTATGATATCTTCTGCTCGAGTTTGTTGATCCAGGTAGCTCGTTTCCTGTGCCCAAGCGTTCATTATTGGTTCCATGGCCCGTTCAGCCAATCTAAGTTTGAATTCCAGTTGCTTAGTTAGGCGCCAAGTTTCCGGTCCATACCTCATCACCGGCAGCGCGCATTGCTTGTGTACTTTTCTTTTCAGTAAGATAGGGAGCTTAATTCCCAATATTTGGGATTGCTTGCCGAGTGCACCCAGCCCATACCTATTCTGTACCGCATTTTTTGTCTACAATGGCCGAGGTTAAGCAGTTTCGCGTGGCTCCTGGAGAGCCGTGCTGCGCATGCGCGAGTAGCAGTCACACACCCCACGCGACCAGCATCTTCGCCGACCTCCGTTCCGCACGTGGCGGCCCGGTCCACTTCATTATCATGCGAGGGGTGGCCGGGTGTGGAACTGCTGGCTCGTGCGTCGCAGCAGCACCGGCGTGCGCTGTGGAACCAGCTTAGCTCTGGGGCGATTGGTGGCGCTGCGCCGGATTCGCTTGATAAATATACATGTGTCACATAATGCGTATGCCATGTGTGTGTCATTGAAGCAGCGGTAAGCATGATAATCCAGCTAATCCTAGACAACCAGGAAAGCTAAGAATAACCAGCTGAAGCTTAGCTCACGCTACGTATATCCTGGCATAGCCGAGCTAAGCCACTGCTATTTTTTTTCTCGCGATTTGTATCGGCACTAGCGATCTGTCCAAGGCAGCAGGGGAGCAGACGAAGTGGGCGTTTCGGTGTCAGAACACCCCCAGAAATTTTCTGAGCGGTGCATTCTTGTTTGCGTCCCCTCCACAATTCGGTATTTTTTTTCGTTCCCTCTGTTCCCACTCCGCATTGCGTTATTAATATGTAAAAAACAAAACAAGAAAACTAGATAAGAAAATGAAAATAAAATTCTGATTTCGCGCAGGGTATTTTTTCTTCTAGATCTTTTCCTTTTTTTTGACAGTGGCGTACAACACCCCGCGAACAATATTTACGGCTGCGCCACTGCAAGGCAGTTATACTCTTCTTCTTGCGCTGAGTTACCTCGGCTGAAGAGGATGCTTTCAGTATGCTTACTTATCGCTACTTTCGACTTATTCATGTTGGTTTGTATTCCCACAGTCAAGCTTTCTGAGTGTAGTTCCTCATGCCTTTGTTTGCAGGTGCGCAGGTACAAAAAAATTCCCAGCAATCAAATTGTGTACAGAAGCGAAGCCGACCATAAAGGGGCAATAAAGACAACATACAAGTTTGTTTTATTCGAAAGATTTGGTTTTATAGTGCCCTCAACACTGTTCCGGTGGCAAACGAAGCTTTATTCACTGAGAAATTAAACCATTTAAGCCAAAATTTCGATTATCCCGCCGCATCGTGTGTTTCGTGACGTTGACATTGCGTATCCAGGACGGGATTATAAAACAAAGGTTAGTACGTTAACTAAGGCTGCCGTCCATGGCATAAATATATTTTTCTTGTTTAGCGTGAGTGACCGTCTCCCTTGATGGATGCCGTAACAATACCGCTGAAGAACCACTTTCCGAACACAGTTTTCTTCAAAGCGAAGCTTTAGTGTCCTAAATGATGCCGTTGTACGCTAATACGCCCTGCAGGAAAGCCAACTTTCTCTCAAGATGACGATCAATGACCCTGGCTGAAGTGAAAGAAAAAAAATTCTGCAGAATTGCGCAGCATTATTATGCCACCTGTCTTGAGTGTGAGTTTTTCCAGCCAAATGTTTGGTTTCTTCTAAATTCTGTTCGACCAATAATCTGAAATCATGCTATTATAACAATTACAGGTGAAACTTTGCGAAATCTTCAATATTGTGGAAATGGCATGCGTTATACGTTTTGCCATTTCCGGTATTTTTTTAATATTTTCCTCATTTTTTTGTATTTCAAAATTTTGCCCGCCAAATTATCTGAATTTACGTTGCTATAAGGATTACATTTGGAACTTTCGCAAAATCTGCATTATTGTTGGAATGCAGGGCATCACACGGTTCGCCATTTTCCGTAATTATTTTATATTTTTCTTATTCTATTTAGTGTTTCAAATTTTGTTCGACCAATTATCTCCATTTACGCTATTACAACGATTACAGGTGAAACTTTCGTGAAATCTTCAATATTGTGGAAATGGGATGCGTTATACGTTTTGCCATTTTCAGTATTTTTTAAAGATTTTTCTTAGTTTTTTTTTTTCAAAATTTCGCCCGACAAATGATCTCTATCTACGTTATTCTAACTATTACATTTGGAACTTTAGCGAAATCTGTATTTTCATGGAAATGCAGGGCGTTACACGCTCCTGGCTGGGGGGGGGGGGGGGGTACTCGGCAAAGAATGCTACGCATAAACAATCGTCTGCCCCTACGTCTAACGACGACGATGGTTGAACGCGAAGCTTTCTCGTGGTGGATTCTTTGGCTGGCCAATCCCCCATTGCGATTATGTGTTAAATGGAGGTGTGAAAGAGATGGGAACGCCTGCGGACAAAGCGATCCCGGCCTGCCAGGTATGGAGAACATTCAGCGTGAAGTTCTAAAATCCATGTGAGGTAAAACAGTGTGGTCTCCGACGAAGGGAGAGGGGCCGCCTCTGCTCTTTCTACAGCCTGGCACCACCAGTGCAAGCTGCGCCAAGTTCTTTTTTATTCGGTTTTATTCAAAACTGTGAAGTTGGAGCCTGTTGGCTTTCTATTCTGAGACATAAAGCGATCAGTAACGTGCAGGGAGATAAAACCGAAAAAAACGTTTACTTTAAAGCCTAATTACAAATGCCCTTTCCTTATTAAATGCAGAGCATTTCAGTAACTCACGATGTCACCCGCGTTGACGTCCGTAGTCCGCACCGCACCCCTCCCTACTATATAAAACTTTTCAAAGTGCTACGAGTTGCGCCTCCGCCAGATGGCGCCACGGGTCCCGCGACCGAGAGAAGACGCAGGAAAACATCCCCCTCGCGAGGGGCACGATCAAATGCAGAGCATTTCCGGGGGCGCACGACGTTAAGTAGCTTGCGTTACGTTAATGTTGTTGCACTTGTGGCAACTGCTGACAAGAGAGCGCTCGTCAGCAGTAATTTGAATGAGTCAACGATATAAGGCGCGTTCGTAGGGTCCCGTTCTGTGTCGGCTTTGTGGCGCAGTGGGTAGAGCACCATGTACATTGCATTCCGCCCGCAGGGTCGAGGGATCGAAACCGGGCGCCGGATAGTATTTTTTTTATATAGTAGGGACAACGACGGTGCGGACTACGGACGTCAACACGGGTGACATCGTGAGTTCCTGAAATGTTCTGCATTTAAAAAAAGCAGTGGATTAACTCGGCTATGCCAGGATATACGTAGCCTGAGCTAAGGTTCAGCAATCCAATCCAATCCAATCCAGTCCAGTCCAATCACTGCTCCTCGCGCATGCGCAGCACGCCTCTCCAGGAGCCACGCGAAACGGCTATCAAGCGGCTCCGGCGCAGCGTCAGACTTGGCTACTGCGCAACGGAGGCGCACAGCTGGGCACGCGCCAGCGCCAGTGCGTCGGCCGCGGCTATGACGTCACTCCTCTGGAATGCGCAGACCGGAGAATGTGCAGACCCAATTCTTTACACACCCGCACCCCAATTGGATTAGATTTCCAATGCAATGTAATGAAATACAATCCAATGCAATGCTCCTCGCGCTGCGCACCACGGCCCTTCAGGGTTCACGCGAAACTGCTCAACCTCGGCCAGTGCAACTTACGCTACAAAACGGCCGTCATGTCGTTTCCTTGGTTTTCTCCCCCCTGGGGACGACGACGAAGTGCCTCTTGTAGGACGCTGCTTGTTTCGTCTGCGATATTTTGCGGTTTTTTTACGCTTAACCTACAGGACACCGCTTTTGTACGAGAGGTGATGGACGGGAACCCACCGGGGGAACCATGCGACGTGATATACACCGGCGGGAACCTCCTCCAGGAAGCGCGCCAGCCTCCCAGCTGACGCGGTCAGCGAGGACACCGAAGGCTCTCTCTCACAGCTCCTCAGGGCTTCTTCGCGATCGAGCACCTCGACTGTGAAGCCCGTGCCTAAACACCCCGTGCACACGATACTGTTCGTGCGGGAGGCCAAGACGGACAACTTGAGGCTGCTCAACAAGCAAGCAATCTCTGCGTTCCTCGAAGCTACTGTGCCCGGTGAGGTCAAAGACGTCAGGATGAATTCCCGGCGGAACATCTTGGCCATCGACGTGGGGCATCGGAGTGCGCTGGAGGTTTTGTGGAAGATTACGTCAATTCAAGACATAAAAGTGTGATCCCATGCCACTCCCTAAGGAGACACGACGGTAGGCTTCATTTATGACGTAGATGCGTCAATCCCTGAGAAGGACCTGCCAATACTAATCAAACCTGCGGATGAAGATATTAAAATCAGACAGGTAAGCCGCATCGGTACGTCCAGGTGTCTGAAGATTGTATTCAGGGGTGATAGCCTTCCCGCTTATATTAAGGTGGGTCACCCGTCAGCCTGTCCGACTTTATGTGCCAAAACCCCTCCAGGGCTACAAGTGCATGCAGATTAGCCATGTCGCTGCTGTCTGCGGAAGCTCCAGAGTATGTCCCAAATGTGCTGGGCCCCAAAAAGCTAGCGAC